>CM065593.1:51382159-51982159 GCA_033119425.1 Bufotes viridis
TATATATATATATATATATATATATATATATATATATAGAGAGAGAGAGAGAGAGAGAGAGAGATTTATATATATATATATATCTAGTACTATCTGAGCAGACTGGATGTTTCTGATCAGCACTCAGATTTGCGTGCGGTTAAAAATCTACATTAAGACTACCTAAAATTAATTTCTATATAACACTAAGTACAATTTTTTTCACCAGAAAAAAAAATAAAAATAGAAAACTAGCACAAAAGCGACCAGTAAACAAATATGGTACTTATTGGTGCTGAAAGTTGCACAACACACGCAAACTGATGTTTGGTGCGTCCATGCAGACACTGCAGTATAAAAATTTACTGCAGTTAGCAAAAAATCTAAACACTAGCTAAAATTTTACTTTTATATATATAAATGCTTCTAACTGTTACTTCATAAAAGAAAAGAGGCACAGATGAAAAAAATATATATCTGCGCCAGGTGCTGATCAGTGAAGTATGGACTGATCAGCGTTTGGTGTTCACAGCTCACACACAAAAAAATGGTGCAGAGTAGAAAAAAATAAAGACATTTAAAAGTGACAAAGAAATCACAATGTATTCGCCATCGGCAAAATTGGACAGGGGGAGGGGGGATGGGGACAGGATTAGGGCTTGGGAAGGAGGGGGAATGGATTGGGGGTCTGGAACTGCTGCAAATAAAAAAAAAATCACTGCAGCAGTTCCAGATGTTGTTTTTCTTTTCACAGAGAAGCAGTAGATAGCTGTGGTGGTGCACCACAGGTCCCAGCATGTCGATTAACAGCACAGAGGGGCACAGGTCTACTCTGCATGCAGTCGCCAGCTAGAAGGGCTGCATGCAGAGGGATTCTTCCTGTTCCCCCTGATGCTGGCAGGGGACCCCAAACACTGGAGTCCCCTGCCTGACCTCGGGGGATACTGGTGCTATTTCAGCACCGGTCACCTCCGTATGACCCCCCTTAGAGCTCCATAAATGATTTACATGCTGCCGATGCTGCGATGGGCTGGTCTTTATTGACCGGCCAATCACAGTGTCTGGACCTGCAGGGGGGCAGAAATACGTCATGCTGCCCTTAGCCGACAAGGATGCCTGCCGGTAAGAGCAGCAATCCCACCCCCATTCCACTCGCGATTCCTCCCGGCAACCCGGCGATCCTTGCACAGTACATGTACTGCACTTGTCCTTAACCGACTTCCACCAGCACCTTACATGTATGGTGAAGATCCTCTATGGATTAACATATTGATGACCTTTGCAGCACCTAAACCCCACTCAGTGGTACCAATAACTCACTTACACCTGCAACCCATGATGTCACATTGTACATTTACAGGAAAGGTGGACTTACCTAACTTGCTTAATTCACCAACCGAACCTGCAGAAGAAGAAAAATAAAGAAGCAATTATTACTGAAGGGAAGGAGACATAATAGAAGAAGATGACAGACATAACAGGAGCTGAGGACACAGCAAACTTACCTCCAACACCAACTACAACTCTCTATGGAATGTTGGCTCCACCTCCTTTTATAATATTTGTGACATCACAATGTGACAACACAATGTGACATCACAATCAGCAGTAACTTTTTTTTTAATGGACTAGACAAGGCATATAATGTGTGTGATGTCATAATGATTGGGGGAGGAGTCAACAACCACAACATCCCATAACATCTCCAGCAGCAACAACTTTTATTTATTGGGTTAATGTCCATTGTTAATATTACTGCACTTTCTATGTGTGATGTTTGTAATACAACAGCTGAAATGGAAAAATAAAAAAAGTAAAAAACATAAACTTATCCCCATCCTACTGCACTTTCTGCACAATGAGAAAGTGAAAACAGAAATTTAGAAATTTTTGCTAATGTTTTTAAAAGGATACATACATATATATGCAGTCATCGGGCGCATGGCAAGGGGTCCCTTAAAGTATATGTTTTCCGTGACGCCAGTTGCAGTGAAGCAACAAGGGCACAGGGACCCTTTTAATGATACAGTAGATGGTACTCAGGTGTAGGAATGCCAGAGTGGTGTAGGGCAGTCCAGACCTTGTGGTGAAGGTGATAACAGCTTTACTTTCGATGGATGTTCCTCCAACAGATTTACAGGCTTTGTCTTGGATCCCAGCACGCTTTGGCATTAACTGTGGCAGGCAAACTCCTCTTTGTTACATCTGTTGCTCCCTGGCTCTGCTGTACTGACAGGGTGGCTATAGAGCTCAGCTTCTTCTTTATGCTGTACTTAACTTTGTAATCTGGTCTGTTTCCTGATTTGTCCAGGGAAAACTCCTCCTGGCTCCTGAGGCTCCAAGCTGTGGCCTGCATGTCCAGCTGAGCTGAAGGTGCTCTAGCTGGTCTAGACAGGGCTTGTCCAACAGGGACATGCTCCAGCTTCCTTCACCAAGCAGGGGGTACTCTAGACCTTCCCTCTAAACTGAACTCCACCCTTCCTGCAGTAAGTGGGACACACTCACCAAACCACAGAGGGGGGTGTTAGACTGGAATGGAAAACTCCATTCTCTGTACCTGTAGCTCTGCCATTTATGCTGCCACCTACTGGTGAACCAGGCATATTACACGTGAACAGTTACATAACAAGATTATGAATGCACATTGTACAGGACCTGGAAATAAATACATAGATGACTTGACACTAGCCCATTAGAGAAAGTAGTGAGGCGCAAAAGTGGTAATGCTACATCTGTGTATTTTTTTATACATATAAGTACATCAATTAACCCTTGCTTCTGTACTGAAAGAGCCGTCTGATACAAACAGTTTTGGGGTGTATTTAGTTGATATATAACTACTTCCATTCACCTTTGCTTCTCGAGCAAATTTGCGGTCTGATATAACCAGTTTTGGGGTAAATTTAGTTGATATATAACTAATTCCATAAACCTTTGCTTCTTTACTGAAATTGTGCTCTGATACAAACAGTTTTGGGGTGTATTTATTTTAAATATATAAAAGTACTTACATTCATCCTTGCTTCTGGGGTGAATTTGCGGCCTGATACAACCAGTTTTGAGGTGTATTTATTATATACTAGCAGAAGGACCCTTCTTCGCACGGGTATATTTAATCTATTTAATTTAATGTTTCTGTGTGTCTTTAAAAGATATCAACAGTATCCCCCATAACAGTAACCTCTACAGTACCACGCCCCCTTAACAGTGAACTCCACTGCCCCTCACTCCTTAACACTCCTTAAAATGGGACTTCCACAGCAGTCCATCCCCCTAACTTTGAGCTTCACAACAGCCCGCCCCTTTAACAGTGAGTTTCACAGCACCTCCCTACCTTGACATTGACCTCCTCAGGGGCCCACCCCTTATCAATTACCTATACAGGACCACGCCCCTTTAACAGTGACCTCCAAAGTGCCCCCCCCTTAACAGTGACCTCCACAGTGCCCGCCCCTTTAACAGTGACCTTCACAGGGCCCACCCCTTTAACAGTGACCTCCACAGTGACCGCCCCTTTAAAAGTGACCTCCACAGTGACCGCCCCTTAACAGTGACCTCCACAGTGCCTGCTCCTTTAACAGTGACCTCCACAGTGCCCACCCCTTTAAATGACTTCCATAATGCCTTTCCCATTAAGTGACCTCCACAGGGCCCACCCCTTAACAGTGACCTCCAAAATGCCCGCCTCTTTAACAGTGACCTACACGGTGCCCGCCCCTTTAACAGTGACCTACACGGTGCCCGCTCCTTTAACAGTGACCTACACGGTGCCTGCCTTTTTAACAGTGAGCTCCACAGCAGCTGCCCTTTTAATAGTGGCTGCTACCCCCGTAACATTGACCTCCACAGGGCCCTGCCCCTTTTGGCTAGGGCTACACAACGACATGTGTTGCACGACATTTTGTCGCACGAAAGTCGCGCAACAATTTTTATCATGATAGGCTATGATGTCGCACTATGACATGCGACATGCTGCGACTTCGACACGACAGGCGCAAAAAAAAAAAAACATCCAAGATGGATGTATGTAGCAGTGTAGTTGTGCCCTATGTGTCGTGCGACTTGGGTTGGCTGGGTTGTTATAGAAACCTGGATGTGTATGTGGAAGCTATGGGCCTGCGAGCTTCTATTGGCTGATAAAGGACATATGAGCGTGTATGGCAGTTAGGATTTAAGTGGAATACTGGCAAGCTTGTATTGGCTAATACAGATAATTTTTTGGGAATATCTCAGGAAGGGTACTTCCTAGAGAGCTGAGACCCCCACAAGATTTCTTTCCAGGTAGCAAGGGATGTTCATACCAAGTTTCGTTGAAATCGACCGTTGTGTTTTTGAGTGATCGCGGAACATACACACATACATACATATGTACGTCCTTTTTTTTATATATATATATATATATATATATAGATAAGTATGTCCATTCATCCTTGCTTCTGTACTGAAAGTGTGTTCTGGTACAAACAGTATTGGGGTTTATTTAGTTGATATATAATTACTTCTATTCTTCCTTTCCTCTGGGGTGAATTTGCGGCCAGATACAACCATTTTTGGGGTGTATTTGTTTTATAGATATAAGTACTTCCATTCATCCCCGCTTCTGCAGTAAAATTGCAGTCTGATATAACCAGTTTTAGTGTATATTTAGTTGATGCATAAGTACATCCATTCCTTGATTCTGGGGTGAAAGTGCGGTCTGACATGCTGCATGGGTGAAGAAAGCACGCTCCTCGGGCTTAAAAAAAAAAGGATACTAGAGGTGACCACACTATAAAGGCCGAGAACAGATAACCCGAAAAGGGTTAGCCGCCAAGGCCTCCATTCGCCAAAGCAGAACACTTCTCTACACGTTTTTAGCGTGGTCAAATTCTTTTACACTTAATTTGATGCATCAATCAGTAGTTGTGGAGTTGGTGTGAAATAGCTGCCTGATACTATACACTTTAGGGTGACTTCACACTTCAGTTATTTGGTTAGTTATTACCATCATTTATTGTGAGCCAAAACCAGTAGTAAAGCCTACTCAGAGATAAGGTGTAATGGAAAGATCTGCACCTGTTCTGTGTTTTTGACCTAAACCTCGTTTAATACTACACATTTTAGGGTGTTCAAATTCTTTTACACTTAATTCGATACGTCAATCAGTAGTTGCGGAGTTGGTGGGAAATTGCAGCCTGCCACTATTGTTCTTTTACCCTTGCAGTTAATGAGCATCCACCTTCACACGGTCAGCATTTGGTCAAGTCAGTAATCGATCAGTATTGCTAAGGTAAAAAAAAAAAACGGGACTGGATCCAAAACAGAGATGACACATGATTGAAATATTTGCATGTCTTTTGTGTTTTGTACCCACTGCTGCTTTTTGCTTCCAAATCATAAGCAAATCTTGATGCAAAATAGGGACCATGTGATAGAAGCCTTACAGATTCCCCAAAGACAGGATCTGTTGTGTTTCTCATTTTTCCATTCTTCTGACAGAAGAAGGGTAAAATAACCGGTGATGACAATGAGGTCAAACAGGAAAACTAGCAGCCCGGTCACAGACTGATGAGGGTCTCCTTTAAAGAGTGGGGAGGGTGGCAAGTGCATGAGAAGTCAACATATTGGCCCAGTCACAGAGTGGGGAGGGTGGGCAACCGCATGAGGAGGGAACATAGTGGCCCAGTCACAGAATGGAGAGGATGACAACCGCATGAGGAGTGAACACAGTCAACATATTGGCCCAGTCACAGAATTAGCAGGGTGGCAAGTGCATGAGGAGTCAACATAGTGGCCCAATGACAGAGAGGGTGGCAAGTGCATGAGAAGTCAACATAGTGGCCCAGTGACAGAGTGGGGAGGGTGGGAACCACATGAGGAGGCAACATAGTGGCCCAGTCATAGAATGGGGAGGGTGGAAACTGCATGAGGAGTCAACATAGTTGCTTAGTGACAGAGTGCGGAGGGTGGTAACTGCATAAGAAGTCAACATAGTGGCCCAGTGACAGAGAGGGGAGGGTGGCAACCACATGAGGAATCAACATAGTGGCCAAGTCACAAAATGGTGAGGGTAGCAACCGAATGAGGAGTGAACATAGTGGCCCTGTCACAGAGTGGGGAGGGTGGCAACTGCATGAGAAGTCAACATAGCATCTCCGTCATAGAGTGGGGAGTTGGGGGTGGGGGCAACATCAGTGGCATTTTTTCACAATGTTTTGGTGTGGCACACAGAATGATCTAGCCTGATGGATCATGCACTGGCATGTGAAAATCCTGGTTGGGTCCACTCCTGATTCATCTTTGCAAAGGTTAGTCTCTCAACATTCTCTTTGGGATAACTGTGGTCCTTGCAGCACTAAACACCTGCTCTGATGTCACACTATTGGCCAGGCAGGAAAGCTTATTCAGGACAAGCTTGGCCAGTTGCTGTCACAAATCAAGTTTGTGTGCCCAGTAGCCCAGGCGATCTCAGATTTGGGGTGGCAGGGTGCAGTCCAAGTATGCCACCACCTGCTGGTTAAGGTTCTGCTCCATGTCCTGGTGCTGCTGGGTGGTTTCTTCCATAGGCACGTGAAGAAAAGTGTTCATTAGAGACTCCAGACTTAAGTTGCTGCTAATGGAGCTGGTGCTGCTCCTGCCCCCCTCCAGTAGTCATGGCAGTGGAGTGTTTGTGCAGACAGACCCCCCGGTCAGACCTTCATGAGGTTGGGCAATGGCGCACATAGACAGTTGCCAACTGACTACATAGGATGTCTCGATAGTAGTTAAGTTTATCCTTCCTTCAGCAGATGGAAAAATAATCCCCATTTTGGACCGGTAGCGAGGGTCTAACATGGTGAAGAGCCAGTAGTTATCCCTCTGCCGAATGGTGATAATAAGGCTTTCAATATGCAGGCAACTCAGCATGCATCTGGCCATTTGAGCAAGGGACTTGGAGGGACTCCCTGCCTCCATCTGCACTGCATACTGCCACGTTGTGTTGGGGTGATCTGCCTGGCTTTTCTCATCGCCCTCATGCTCTTCCTACTACCTCTCCTGTCATTTGTGCAGATAAACCACACATTTCTGTATACATTGCCTGTGCGTGAATATCCTCGTCCTCCTCTGCCAGTTTTACCCTCACAGGTGGCCATGAGATGTAGGCGCCACGTCTCCTGGCCAGCCAGATTTATCAGCATCTCCTCCAGGACATATATTAGTTCCTTCTGTAGTCCTGGTGACTGACAAATAATGTAGCCTCCTCAAAGGGCCTAAGCAAACTGCAGGTGTCACGCATGAGTGGCCACTGACTAACGTCAAAGTTACACAGGGGAGTACTTCTGTTCTGATATTTTATCGTCAGTCCTTACGTGTAGCACTATGCCAGTCTGATTCACCAAACCGGCCCTTCATGTGTATATGTTTAACGGCCTGATTCGGAGTCTCACTTGGGCCCCGCTTACACAGTCTTTATAATCTGATCAGCTTGTACTTTTTTACATCAACATTTTTCGGTGAGACATCAAAAAATGCTCACTCATTAGAAGCGCCGTCTGCACTTTCAAATCCTTTATTGTTTCTTTACATTGTTTGGCTCACTGGCCTTTTTTACATAAGAACGCTGAGCTGATTTTCATCCCATGCCACGTGACGTTTCAGGGGTCACACCCCCTTACATCAGGACCAGTAGATGATGGAAAGGAAACACAGCTCCCTTCTGCTGAGGTATTGGAGCCTTGATTCTGAAAAAGGCTTACGGGCCGCTAGGAGATGCCTCAGGCTTTACAACAACAGCCTCGTTTTTCCAAGGCCACTTTATGGTGATGCTGCATGTGTTGATGCAGGTCTGTGGTGCCAACATTGGCAGCCTGGCCACGCTTTACCTTCTGCCCACATATTGTACACATGGTAACACTGACATCCTGCGGAGACTTGATGAAAACTTCCCACACCGTGAGTATGGCATTTTCCCCCCACCACTGCGGGCTGACTGCCTGCTGCTGCCTCTATGAGCCCCTGCACCGTTAGTTATTTCCGGACAGGTAGGCTCCTGAGTAGCAAATGATCTACTCCGGCACGGTTGGCTCCAAACCTCACACTGCTGCCTCACGGCCACGCAACAACCCTGTTGGCTTAAATGCAAGCTGCCACCCTCAACCACGATGAAGATGATCCACTACTATCTGCACATCACTGATGTCACCCTCACCAGTCTCAGGGCCTCGTGCCTGACTGCTTGCAACAACTGCTAGGAAACAGGGAGCAGACAGCTACCTGCTTCCATATGGAAATGAACTGCAGGCGGGTGTGAACCCCCAGCCTTTGTGTCCGGGGTACATGCCCCAGCTGATTACACCCCCCCCCCCTTACGTATCCTGCTACGCCACTTCTGCTCTGTATGGATAGTGCTTGTTTGGATAGGCGAATGTAATGCACAAGCATATACATGATGAGCATGCATCAGGTATATACAGTGGTGGTCAAAAGTTTTGTGTCTGACAGAAATGGTGGTTTATTATTATTGTAGCATCCCCAAGTCAGGGCAATGTGTGTGACTAACCTGGGGAATGCCAGTGATGGAGAGGCCGGCACGCGGTTCCTCTGGGGCACTCTCTGGGTTCTTGAGGGACACAGCCAGGTGGAATGTGAGGTGCCCTTGGTGTTGTAGTTTAACGTGCCTCTGGCTAAGTCCCTGATGTGTCGTGACGCCAGTGCCAGTAAACGGTGGCACACCGTATTTATAGTAGGAATAACAGAGGTACAGACTTGTAACTTGAAAACAGAATTCCAACTTTACTGAAACAGTGGAAAATACAGCAGGCAACCTCTTAACACAGTTCTTGTTGCAGAAAATAGACTTTTGTATAGTCGCAGTCACAGCAGGCTTACATCCAGCAAGGTATAACAGAGGGTAAAATAAACAGGACTTAGAGTTGCAGGTGAACCTTACTTTCTTCCTGACTTGTCCTGACTGGAATTGATGCTTCAAGGCCCCAATGCCCTACTTCTGGCTTATATCCTTGAATCTCCAGTTGACAGTGTACCTCCTCTTGACATTTAGTACCTCTTGCTCTAGGGATTGCCTCTGCTTGACTTCTGCTGACTTGCTTAGGCCCGAGACATGTGGCCCTCACAGACTCCAGGGTCTGCACTCACACTAGCCTGCCTTGGCCTACCTATATATATCCCTGCTCACCAGTTCCCCTAGTGGTCTAACACCTACATGACAACCTTCACATTGCTGCAGGCAATTATATGAAACACTTAAAGGAACATAACAGATTGGTAGTAAACGGGTATTAAAGTGCCCGTATACTGCATACCCCACGACTTTAAACTGAGTACGACCTCGTACTCCCACAGGGGCCCACCCAGCTGGATTCTTCTCCTGAAAGACAAAAGGAAACATGCAGGCATACATAGACACATATAAATGACATCTGCATAAGTAATCATATCAGGTCCAGCTTGGAAAGGTGGAGTGCGGTGACAAGGGCGACGTCCTCTGCTTGCAGGCTGTTAAGGCAGAGCTGTGATGCTGACCTGGTACAGCAAATCAATGGTTAACACCAGGATAGTCCATATGAAAATGTATAAGTCCATAATAAGAACATATCACAGAGGCTCGCACACAGGGAGTCCATCTCTGGGCGCATAGACTTAAAAAGGATGATGCTCACACAGAGGTTTCCTGTCGGGAAACACTTCCAGTACAGTCATAGTTTTCAAAACGTACTGGTAAGCGCCCCTTGTAGACCGGGTAGACCTCCTTAGAACCAAGGTCTCCTCTTGTCCGGGTACAGGGGGACAAGAAGGATCCACGTCAGTGGGACCCCTTTCCGTAGCGCCCTGAGCGGGGCCTGCTACGATTGCAGGTGCAGCAGGTGCCGGGGCAGGCACCCCAAAGTTTAACCAGGGTGTAAGGAACCAGTGGAGCGGCTCAGGATCATTCAGCAAATCCGCTATGGCCTGCATAGGTTCAGCAGGCCGAGCAATGGAATCTGACTCAGAAAACTCGGATCCGGAATCTCCAACAACAGCCTCCTTGTCACTGCAGAGTTTTAGGCGGTTTCTGTGAACAATTTGGGGACCCTTACCCTCCCTGGTGATCTCATAGGTATGGGTTTCAGCATTAGGGATGGCAGACACAAGATAGGGAGTCCTCTCCCATTTACTGTCCAACTTACTGGTGCGGTGATTGTTCTTTAACCACACGGTATCCCCCACAGCCAAGGGCTCTGCATGGGCCACCACATCATAGTCTTTTTGTTGTCGCTCCCGGGCACCTTCCATGCGCTCCTGGACAATTTCTTTGGCATTAAGCAAGCGCCTTTGATGTTCCGTTACCCAGTCAGTTTTAGGCAGGGGATTAATGTCATCCAGCACTTGTACATCCAGGGAATGGTCTGCAGGCAATTTACCCTGACGCCCAAACAACAGGTAGAAAGGAGTGTATCCAGTGGAACAATGGATAGTATTATTGTACGTATACATGAGCTGTGGTAACAGGTTAGGCCAATCTCCTCTGGTCTCAGGAGGCACGGCTCTCAACATTTCAATCAAGGTCTGATTCATCTTTTCACAGAGTCCATTACCTTGTGGATGATAAGCCGTGGTCCGGACCTTTTGGCAATTGTGTAGTCGGCACAGCTCCTGGAACAGATGAGATTCAAACGCAGACCCCTGGTCAGTGAGGATCTTTTCTGGGCAGCCGTAAGGCAGGAGGAAGTGTTTCCAGAACAACTCAGCGGTCGTCTTGGCTGTCAGGTCCTTCACAGGCACTGCTACGGCAAACTTAGTGAAATGGTCAATAATAGTCATAGCATAGGCATACCCTGAGTGACTGGGCTCTAACTTTACGTGATCAATAGCAACCAGTTCAAGAGGGGCGGTACTTATAATAGGGTGCAGCGGTGCTCTCTGATCATGATGTTCACCTCTCTTTAGGGCACAGGCTGTGCATTCCCGACACCACTTCTCAATGTCCTCTCTGATTCCAACCCAGTAGAACCGCCTACGGACAGTGGCCTCAGTCTTTTGAACCCCAAAATGTCCAGACCTATCATGATACATTTCTAGAACCATACCTGCATCACGACGTGGGATGAGGATCTGGTGCACTCTGTCATTTGACACTGGATCCAGGCTTCGTCGCAGCAACAGGCCTTTTCGAAGGAACAGTTGTTGACGTTGCCTCCACAATTTGATGAGTTCTGGGTCTGCGGTCTTTCGCCGAATTCTTTCAGGGGTTCTGCCACTGATGAAGAAGTCCAACAGTTCACCGAGAACTCTACTCTCTGATTGCAACTTAATCCACTTTTCTTCTCTGGATGCAGGCTTATCAAAGGATGGAGGGTCAGAGGTTCCACTGTTGGCAGCTTGAGCTTGGTCCTGTTGAGCAAACCTGTTATAAAATGCTGGCATCTCTACATCTTCCCAGGCATCCCGTATGTCATCCGGTGCTATTTCAGTGGGGAGCCTTGACAGGGCATCAGCATTATCGTTTGAACGGCCAGCCCGGTATTTTACAGTGAAGTCGTAATTAGCAAGGCGGGAGGCCCATCTCTGTTCTAAGGCCCCCAGTTTAGCGGTATTCAGGTGGGCCAGAGGATTATTATCAGTGAAGGCAATAAATGGAGTGGCAGCCAAATAGTCTTTGAATTTTTCTGTTACCGCCCACACTAAGGCCAGAAACTCTAATTTGAAAGAGCTATAATTCTGATCATTCTTTTCAGCTCCCTTTAAGGACAGGCTGGCGTAAGCTATCACTCTCTCTTTTCCCTCTTGCACTTGAGCTAGCACTGCTCCCAGACCTTTCTTACTGGCATCTGTGTAAAGGTGAAATGGCTTACTGTAATCTGGGTACCCCAGCACAGGAGGTTCAGTCAACTTCTTCTTTAATAACTGAAACGCAACCTCCCTCTCTTCATTCCATTCAATGGGGACAGGAGTCTTTGGGCTTCTTTTTGGTTGCCCCCTCAGGAGTTCCTGGATTGGATCCGCTATTTGAGCGAAGTGGGGGATAAAGCGCCGGTAGTAGCCAGCGAAGCTAAGGAAACTCCTCACTTCCTTCACTGTAGTGGGGACCGGCCAATTTCGGACAGCAGCCAACTTATCAGGATCAGGCTGGACCCCCTCTGCGCTTACAACATGTCCCAAGTATTTTACAGCAGGTTTCAGCAGGTGACATTTGGACGGTTTAATCTTGAGGCCGTATTTTATAAGGATTTCAAACACCTCAGCTAAATGCTTTAAATGGTCCTCATACGTTTTAGAATAGATGATAACGTCATCCAGGTACAACAGCACCGTCTCAAAGTTCTTATGGCCTAAGCACCGCTCCATTAATCTTTGAAAGGTCCCGGGGCATTACACAGTCCAAATGGCATGCAATTAAATTCAAACAGGCCCATAGGGGTGGTGAAAGCAGTCTTTTCCCTATCTTCAGGGGCCATGGGCACTTGCCAATA
Organism: Bufotes viridis; assembly: GCA_033119425.1. Taxonomy (NCBI): domain Eukaryota; kingdom Metazoa; phylum Chordata; class Amphibia; order Anura; family Bufonidae; genus Bufotes; species Bufotes viridis. Next base: position 51,394,567 of record CM065593.1, read on the forward strand.
TCCGCTGGTTAAATCTAAGGTGGAGAAATAGGCGGAGGAGCCTAGAGCAGTTAGAGACTCCTCAATACGTGGCAATGGGTAAGCATCTTTGTGAGTGATCTGATTTATCTTTCTATAGTCTACACAAAACCGGATGCCACCATCTTTCTTTTTACTAAAACCAGGGGGCAGCCCAGGGACTACGACTGTCCCGGATTACGTTTGAGTCTTTCATTTCTTGGATCATCTCTTTAACAGTTTGGTATGAAGTTGGTGGTATGGGTCTATACCTCTCTTTAATGGGAGGATGAGAGCCAGTGGGTATGGTGTGTTGGATGACACTGACCTCTCCATAGTCCGTTGCATGCTTACTGAAGGCTTGATGGTGTTGCTTTACTAGGTTCAGGAGTCCCTCTAGTTGATGTTGCGGGGTAGCTTCGTCCCCGACATGGAGTTCCTTCCACCAGGGCACTGGAGAGTCGTCCGCAGGAAGAGGTCCTCGAGTGGCAGCTGATGGCTTCTCGGTGACAGGCAGGCGGATGACGTCCTGGAAGGATACCTGGGAAAGCTGGGCAACAGGACAGTGCTTAGTAAGCACAGCAGGGTGATCGCTGAGGTTAATCAGACGGACAGGTACTTTACCTTGGGAGACGGTCGCCAGGCACTTGGCAGCTCTCACATATGGGTAGTTCTCCATCTGGACAGGTTCCACCAGGGCCGGATAGTCTTGGCCCTGGACTCCCAGGACAGCACGGCACCACAGGAGGGTTTGGGAGTTTGGAGGTAGAGTCACTGGTCTATTATCACGGATCCTGGCGGTGCAGATCTCTCCTTTTTCATTTGCAAACCTCTGCTGAGCACACAGTACGCTGATAGTCTTTTGAAGGACCTTCTTGGAGGCAGAGGAAGCTGCAGGCAGGGACTGATGGAGAGCTTCAAGTACCTCAGGGTAGCAATTTTTGAAAACATTAGTCCCAACAATCACAGGGTGACCCCCTTTATCCCCGGTTTGTACCACGATCACTCCTTGCTGTGGTAAAGTGGCTTCACCCACCTGGAGCGTGGGTTCCCAGTATCCATGGACTTTTATGGGTTTACCATTGCTTGCAATTATCTCCAACCAGGACTCAGGTGGCTGGGTAAGCAGGCTGGAACTCCAGAACTGATTAAAGGTGGACTGCTGAATAGTGGTGACTTGAGATCCAGTGTCCAGCAACGCTTCAAAAGGCACTCCATTGATCCGGACGTTTATTTTGGGACGGGACCCCACATAACAGGGCATCCAGTTTGGATCCCTTGGACCTGTTGTTCTACCTCCCGAGGGGCGGTCCTCAGCCTCGAGGGTGACCCGCTTAACTGCCAGCAAGTAGATTCAGTATGACCCAACTTCTTGCAGTAATTACAGGAAGGCCGCTTGCGGTTCCTAAACCGGTCACTTGAACGTCTTCCAGGATCTCTGGGATAAACTTCTTGATACGCAGGGGGCCAGGCTTTTGAGGCAAAAGGAGTTCATCTTCCAGCATTAAGGGTTTCTCCCACTCTTCCAGTTTCCTGCAGACTTTTTCCAGGCTCTTAGTGAGGTAATTGACCTGTTCCATCAGAGCAGCTACTGTATCAGGAACTGGAGTCTGGGCGGCTTGGCTGGCCCCTGGCAGGCTGGTATCCGTCAGCTTAGGATTACGGACAGGAGGCTCGGGATGGGCCACTGGTTCCGTTGGTAGATGTTGTCCCAGAATACTGATGGCCAGTTCTTTAAAGTCCAGGAAAATACTGTTAGGGTGCTGAGCCGACAACATTTTCAATTGTGTTTTTAAAGATTCGCTATTCACACCCGCAATAAATTGCTCTCTCAGAGTTTGATCCTGGGTGTCAACCTCTCTAGGGTCTATATGAATGACGGCCCTCCAGGCCTCTTGGAGGGATAAAGCAAAATCACGGAGTGACTCACCAGCCTTTTGTTTCTTACTGAAGAAGCGCATCTTTATTTCAGACACCGTCCTGACTTCAAAGGTAGTGCTGAGGCGGTCAAAGATCTGCTCTATGGTACTCCTCTCAGAACTGGGCCAGGACATGACTTCTCGACGGGCCGCTCCTTCCAACTGAGCTAACAGAATCTCCATTTGCTGCTCCGGGTTAATAGGATAGAGCCGGAACAGGGCCAGGATTTTGTCTTGGAAGTCTTTTAAATTATGAGCCTCCCCGGCATAACGGGAAACCATGGAGCCCCAAAGTAGTATGGCATCGTCAGCGGCATCATGTTGGCAGGCGCCATACCGTTGGTGGCCACTGGCTCCCTGGGAGCAGGCTGCTCGGCTACTTCTGAGTCCGACATGATGCAGATTAATTGGTTGAGCGGTCCCTTTAAGAGGTAGCGACAGGTCCGATGTCGCGCTGGCGGGGTTACTGGCCGGTGAGCGCGATCGATGGACAGAGTCCGGTATCCCCTTTTGGGCCTTACTAACCAGGCGACCCCTCTCCGGTGTAGAATTATTTCTCCCAGGAGTTTGTACTTACTCCGGTGCAGGCGGTCCAAATCTCGCGAGATCCGGAAGGACGTCTTCGGGAATCCCTTGCGCAGCATCCCTTCCCGCGAGGACGTCGGGCTGGAGGGGCGGAGCTTCGGACTCGCTCCGACAGGGAACAGCGTCTGCGTTCTTCCAAGTCCAAGGTAGGTGGAGTCCAGCTTGGGAAATTTGAATAAAGTGGTGACGCTGCAGAGTTTGGCGCTAAGTTTTCCCGCCAGCAATGAGTAGTGATGGCGCAGTAGATAAGTCCACAGTTCAGGCGGCCATCTTGGGCACCATGATGCATCAATTCAATGACAGCAAGCAGCGGTAGTAAAACAGCATAAAAGTCCACAAAAATGCACTTTGAAGTGGCGATTTTCTTCCTCTTGATAGCGCAACACTACACAGCGCTTTCTGGAGGTTTTAGGGACACTTTTCTGTACGTTTTAAGTCCGCAAAGTTCAATAAACAACCAGGCGTTTTGTCACTTGGCAAACTGGTTAAGGCACAAAGTTCACGTTTTTGGTTCACAGTCCGTAAAAACGTGCGTATCCTGTTCGTGACGCCAAAATGTAGCATCCCCAAGTCAGGGCAATGTGTGTGACTAACCTGGGGAATGCCAGTGATGGAGAGGCCGGCACGCGGTTCCTCTGGGGCACTCTCTGGGTTCTTGAGGGACACAGCCAGGTGGAATGTGAGGTGCCCTTGGTGTTGTAGTTTAACGTGCCTCTGGCTAAGTCCCTGATGTGTCGTGACGCCAGTGCCAGTAAACGGTGGCACACCGTATTTATAGTAGGAATAACAGAGGTACAGACTTGTAACTTGAAAACAGAATTCCAACTTTACTGAAACAGTGGAAAATACAGCAGGCAACCTCTTAACACAGTTCTTGTTGCAGAAAATAGACTTTTGTATAGTCGCAGTCACAGCAGGCTTACATCCAGCAAGGTATAACAGAGGGTAAAATAAACAGGACTTAGAGTTGCAGGTGAACCTTACTTTCTTCCTGACTTGTCCTGACTGGAATTGATGCTTCAAGGCCCCAATGCCCTACTTCTGGCTTATATCCTTGAATCTCCAGTTGACAGTGTACCTCCTCTTGACATTTAGTACCTCTTGCTCTAGGGATTGCCTCTGCTTGACTTTTGCTGACTTGCTTAGGCCCGAGACATGTGGCCCTCACAGACTCCAGGGTCTGCACTCACACTAGCCTGCCTTGGCCTACCTATATATATCCCTGCTCACCAGTTCCCCTAGTGGTCTAACACCTACATGACAACCTTCACATTGCTGCAGGCAATTATATGAAACACTTAAAGGAACATAACAGATTGGTAGTAAACGGGTATTAAAGTGCCCGTATACTGCATTATGAGATCTGAGGTTCTGTGAAAAAAATTGATCTAAAGCGACTTAAGCGCACCAATTAAAACCATGTATACAGGTGGCACTTTGCATACAATATATATTGTTATGAAGTTATTTCTTGCTATAACATCTAGCTCTGAAGTTTAAGATAAGTTTAACAAAAAAAAAAAACATTTCCACTGCATTTCACCCCTGCTACAAAATGACCTGCTAACATAATTTCAGTAATCTTCTGATTAGATCAGGAGAAAGTGTTAACAAGGACAAGGCATCTAAAATCAATCATTCATGCTTAATAAATTAGAGGAATAGACTGGTTCCTTTAAAAGGGGGGTAGTGCTTTAAATCATCACTTTCTTCTGTTAACCATGGTTACTTCTAAGGAAACGTGCACTTGTCACTGCTTTGCATCAAAAACGCTTCGTAGGGAAGGACATTGGTGCTTGTAAGATCGACCATTTATACGATCATCAAGGAGAGAAGTTCAATTCCTGAAGAAGGAGGCTACAGGTTACCCAAAAAAGTCCTTCATGTGCCAGGAACATCTTCAGGATTGGGTCACCAGCAGTGCAGAGCTTGCTCAAAAATGGAAGCAGGCAAGATTAAGTGCATCTGCATGCAGAATGAGGTGAAGGCCTTTGGAGGATGACCAAGTGTCACGAGGAGAAGCAAAGAAGTCTCTTCTCTCCAAGAAAAACATCAAGGACAGACTGACATTCTGCAGGAAGTTCAGGGATTGGACTGCAGATAACTGGGATAAAGTTATTTTCTCTGATGAAGCCCCTTTCAGACTGTTTGTGACATCTGGAAAAATCATTATCTGGAGAAGAAAAGTGAGCTCTAGCATGAGTCCTGTACATACCTACAGGAAAGCATCCTGAGACCATTTGTATGTGGGGTTGCTTCTCATTCAATGGAGTTGTGTCACGTGCCGGAGGCCCAAGGCAGACCTCCGGGACGTCATGCGAGCAGGATGCAGGCAAACAGACCAATGGTCCAACAAACTTTAATACAAGAGTAAAGACATGACAGAGCAGCAGGTAAACAGAAGTGGTAGAAAAATCCTGGAACCAAGTGCACCGACAGAACACAGGCAAAACCCAGAAGGTGGAGTCAGTGAGCCTCCTTCTTCACAGAGCCCCGGGTGGTGGGGATGAACTGGGCAGCGGGCTCACTGGTCGCACCTCCAGGAAGGTTCCAGTACACTTGGCCCTTAACTGCCAGGAACAGGCTGGTGAAACCTCCAGCGAAACAGGCAACAACAGAACCAGAGGTACACACAGAGTAGTGATTCCTAGGAAGCCAGGGACCCTCTCACGAAGGTAGGATGGACATGGGACAGGAACGGATGCAGAGAGGGACTACAGGCACACAAGAACAGACAAGGAACAGAAGCAGAGGCACAGCAGACAGACATGGGACAGTATATATCAGAAGCAGTTGAGCACTACCAGGCTTTCAGATGCAGTTGCGCACTGCTAGGCGATACAAGGAACAGACCAGGAACATAACATCATACAGAGCAGCTACAGAGCAGACAAGGATATAACAAACACCATAAAAGAACAGATACTGGAGAACAGACACATCATCATTAGGGTTGAGCGAACCTGAACTGTATATTCGTACCGAATTTTGGGGTGTTCAGGACCCGAACCCGAACATTTTCATAAAAGTTTGGGTTCGGGTCTGTTGTTCGGCAATTCTTCCTGCTTTCTGAAGGGCTGCACAGCAGCCAATCAGCAAGCGTTTTACTTCTTTGCCCTAAGAAGCCATCACAGCCATGCCTACTAATGGCATGGCTGTGATTGGCTGAGTGCAGCATGTGACCCAGCCTCTTTATAAGCTGGAGTCACGTAGTGCTGCACGTCAGTCTGCTGATGTTAGCCTAGTGAAATGTTGCTGCCAATGCTATCAGGGACAGGATAGGCAAGAAATCTGTAGAACCTGTTGTACTTTAATCCACAATATACAGCAAATAGAGAGGGAGGGAGCTTCAGCAAGCCTACATTTATGTACCCAGCCACTGCCAAGGAATTTTTTTTTTAATCCATCTGTTACTGAGGTGGGGGTCGGCGGCCATTTTAGCCACTGCAGTGTACTGCATATGTGCCAGCCTGCCAGAGACATCAGCCTAATTCTGTTTGGTAGCTCAGTGAAGGAAAAAATGTTTTTTTTCTGGATGCTCAAGTCCCCTACATTACCTTTTGTGGTGATTAAGGGGTGACATAGTCCATTTGTCTTGTCTGGGACCTGTGGTGCCACAGAGCACTTGTGTATACAATGCACTAAACCGTATATTCAATTTCAGCAGTCAAATAGTGCATCAGTGTATTTTTGTGAGAAAATGCAGTATTCCTGGACCCCAAAGCATTTTTAAATACACCACCCAAATACACATTTTACATTTCTTCAGTGAAATAGTGAATTAGTCTTTTTTTTGTGGGAAAAAAAGCAATATTCTTGCTTCACAAAGCAGTTGTGCATACAGCGTACAAATACATATTTAATATTTCTGCAGGGAAATAGTGCATCAGTGTGTTTCAGGGGGAAAAAAACGTTATTCCTGGTCCACAAAACTGTTTGAAATACACCGCCCAAATACATATTTGACATTTCTGCAGTGAAATAGTGAATTAGTCTTTTTTTTGTGTGAAAAACAGCAATATTCTTGCTTCACAAAGCAGTTGTGCATACAGCGTAGAAATACCTACATTACATTCACAGCAGTAAAATACTGCATTTCTGTGTTTTATTTAAAAATCCTTGTTCTGGGTCCACAAACCACTTTTGCATACAGCATAGAAATACCTACGTTTTATAGTACTTTACTGTGTTCTACTGAACAAAAAAGTGTTCTGGGTTCACCAAACAGATGTGCATACAGCATACAAATACATATTTTAGATTTCTGCAGTGAAATTGAGAATCAGTGTATTTTAGGCCCAAAAAACGTTATTCTTGGTCCACGGAGCATTTTCATGACATGGGTTTTAGGCCCAAAAAACGTTATTCTTGGTCAACGGAGCATTTTCATGACACGGGCACTGTCTTAGTGAACTTAATTCTTGACAATTGGCAGTTAAATTGACACTGGAGAGAAACCATCTTTCAGCTTGGTTGGTGAACGCAAATAACGAGGAGAACATCAAATAAGGGACGTGGGCATGGTCGTGGTGGTGTTGGTGGAGCTCTTGTTGCTGGGAGAGGACGTGGCCGTTCAGCGACAACTACTGGTCCAAGTGAAACACCTTCCTCTGGTGCGAGTAGGCGACAGAATCTGCAGCGTTATTTGATAGGCCCAAATGCCTCTCTATGGATGGTGAGGCCAGAACATGTACAGGCGATAGTAGATTGGGTGGCTGACAGTGTCTCCAGTTCCTTCACAGTGTCTCCCACCCAGTCCTCTGCAGAGAGCTCAGAGTTGGCACCTGCAGCCCGTGCCCATCAGTCTTTCACCTCACCCCCTTGCAAATCAGCCAAGCAGTCAGAGCTCCAAGTCATGCAGCAAACTCTTATGATTTTTGTTGGCAGGGTTTCCCTGGCCCATCCACCTACGCCTGCCCCAGAAGTGGAAGACCTTGAATGCACTGATGCCCAATCACTTATGTTGCAGGATGAGGACATGGGAAGACCGCCACAGCACGTCTCTAATGATGACGAAACACAGGTGCCTGCCAACTGCTGTGGCTTTCTGCAATGTGCAGACCGACGAGGAGGGCAGGGATCGTGAATGGGTGGAAGATGATGTGTAGGATGATGAGGTCGTAGACCCAGACTGGACTAAAGGTCATGCTAGTGATGTGTGCAGTCTGAGGAAGAGGCGGTGGTCGCACAGAGGCAACAGCACAGCAAAAGAGGGAGCAGGGTGCAAAAGCGGAGCGGCCGTTCCATAGACAGTACGCTGCCACTGCCCACCGCACCCAGGCACCGAGCACACAAAGGCCTGCTCCAAGGAGTTCATTGGCTTGGTGGTTCTTCACACAATGTCCTGATGACAAGACACGAGTGGTTTGCACGTTGTGCCATCAGAGCCTGAAGCGAGGCAGAAACGTTCTTAACCTGAGCACAACCTGCATGACCAGGCATCTACATGCAAAGCATGAACTGCAGTGGAGTAAACACCTTAAAAACTACAAAAGGTCTCAGGCTCCTCCTGCTCCATCTTCTGCTGCTGTCTCGGCCTCTTCCTCCACCTCTGGCGTCAACGTGGCACTTGGCAACCAGCAAACAGAGGATGTCCCACCAACAGCACCTTCGTCACCATCACCAAGCATCTCCACTATGTCACAGGCATGCGTTCAGCTGTCCATCCCAAACACTGGAGAGAAAGAGAAAATACTCACCTATCCACCCTCGATCCCTGGTCCTGAATGACAGCATTTCAAAATTGCTGGCCTTTGAAGTGCTGTCATTCCGTCTGGTGGAGACGGACTGTTTCAAACAGCTGATGGCAGTGGCTGTCCCACAGTATGTAGTTCCCAGCCGCCACTACTTTTCCAGGCGAGCCATCCCTTCCCTGCACAACCAAGTGGGGGAAAAAATCAAGTGTGCGCTGTGCAACCGCATCTGTGGCAAGGTCCACATAACCACAGATACATGGACCAGTAAGCACGGCCAGGGCCGCTATATCTCCCTAACTGCACACTGGGTCACCGTGTAAACGTAGTGGCAGCTGGGCCCGAGGCGGATATCGGTTTGGCGCATGTCCTTCCACCAGGGCATTATTCTTTGCCTCCTGTTGCCTCCTCCTCCGTATCCTCCTCCTCCTCTTCTACCACTCCCACATCCAGTCATCGAAAGAACCTCACCCCCAACTTCAGCACAGCCAGGGGTAAACGTCAGCAAACTCCTGTGTTTGGGTGACAAACCCCACACCGCACAGGAGCTTTGAAGGGGCATAGAACAACAGACCAATGAGTGGTTGCTGCCAGTGAGCCTCAAGCCCGGCCTGGTGGTGTGCAATAATGGGCAAAATCTAGTTGCAGCTCTGGGACTAGCCGACTTGACGCACATCCCTTGCCTGGCGCATGTGCTGAATCTGGTGGTGCAGAAGTTTCTTAAAAACTACCCAGACATGTCAGAGCTGCTGCTGAATGTGCGGTCCGTCTGTGCTCGCTTTCTGCGTTCTCACCCTGCTGCTGCTCGCCTGTCTGTGCTGCAGCGTAACTTCAGCCTTCCAGCTCACCGCCTCATATGCGACTTGCCCACCAGGTGGAACTCCACCTTGCATATTCTGGAGAGACTGTGCGAGCAGCAGCAGGCGATAGTGGAGTTTCAGCTGCAGCATGCACGGGTTAGTTGCTCTGCAGATCAGGACCACTTCACCACCAGTGACTGGGCCTGCATACAAGACCTGTGTACCTTGTTGTGGTCTTTTGAGTACCAACCAACATGGGCAGTGCGGATGACGCCATTGTTAGCAATACCACTTCTATGTCTCCTTGAAAAATCAATTACGTCGATGATGGAAGAGGATGTGGCCCAGGAGGAGGAGGAAGAGGGGGCATTTCACAGGGTTTCAGGCCGGTCATTCTGAAGAGGCTCAGAGGGTGGGTTCCTGCACCAGCATAGGCCAGGTACACATGTGGGCAGCCAGGGCACAGTTCTGGCGGGCGAGGAGGAGGAACCGGGTTCATTGCAGGGTGGCACCCAACGCAGCTCAGGGACATCACTGGAGCATAGCTGGGGGGATACGGAGGACACAGACGATACACCACCAACAGAGGACAGCTTATCCCTACCTCTGGGCAGCCTGGAACACATGAGCGACTACATGCTGCAGTGCCTGCGCAACGACAGCAGAGTTGCCCACATTGTAACTTGTGCTGACTACTGGGTACTGCTGGTTACCCGGTACAAAGACAACATGCCCACCTTAATTCCCGCACTGGAGCGTGATAGGAAGATGCGCGAGTACAAGCGCACGCTGGTAGACACGCTCCTGAGGGCATTCCCAAATGACATGGGGGGACAAGTGGAAGCACAAGGCGAAGGCAGAGGAAGCAGCATTTGAACAACATGGTGGAGCAGTACGTGTGCACATGCCTCCACGTACTGACTGATAGTTCTGCCCCATTCAACTTCTGGGTCTCCAAATTTTCCACATGGCCTGGGCTTTCCCTTTATGCCTTGGAGGTGCTGGCCTGCCCTGCAGCCAGTGTATTGTCTGAACGTGTATTTAGCACAGCAGGGGGCGTCATTACAGACGAACGCAGCCGCCTGTCCACAGCCAACGTTGTGAATGCACCTCTCCTCTGTCTGGGTGACAGGGGCCTAAATTAGTCAAAATGGCCTGTTCCATTGCTGGGTGACATTAACCTCTTATTGCGGTGAATGCACGTCTCCTCTGTCTGGGTGCCAGGGGCATACATTTCTGATAATCGCCTGCTGCATTGCTGGGTGACATGAAGCCTGTTTTGATGTGCATTGACCTCTCCTCTGTCTGGGTGCCAAGGGCCTAAATTAGTGAAAACGGCCTGTTCCATTGCTGAGTGACATTAACCTCTTATTGCCATGAACGCACTTCTCTGTCTGGGTGCCAGGGGCCTAAATTAGTGAAAATGGCCTGTTCCATTGCTGGGTGACATGAAGCCTGTTTTGCCGTGCATTGACCTCTCCTCTGTCTGGCTGCCAGGGGCCTACATTTCTGATAATCGCCTGTTGCATTTGTGGGTGACATGAAGCCTGTTTTGCTGTGCATTGACCTGTCCCCTGTCTGGGTGCCAGCGGCTTAAATTAGTGAAAATAGCCTGTTCCATTCCTGGATGACATTAACCTCTTATTGCCGTGCATTGACCTCTCCTCTGTCTGGGTTCAAGCGGCCTACATTTCTGATAATCGCCTGCTGCATTGCTGGGTGACATGACGCCTGTGTTGATGTGATTTGACCTCTCCTCTGTCTGGGTGCCAGGGGCCTAACATTTCTGATAATCGCCTGCTGCATTGCTGGGTGACATCAAGCCTCTTTTGCCGTGCATTGACCTCTCCTCTGTCTGGGTTCCAGGGGCCTAAATTAGTGAAAATGGCCTGTTCCATTGCTGGGTGACATGAAGCCTGTTTTGCCGTGCATTGACCTATCCTCTGTCTGGGTGCCAGGGGCTTAAATTAGTGAAATACAGTAATAAAATCAGTAAATACAACTGTGACATTGTTGGTAAAAAAACACTTAATTTTGGGCACAAAGTACATTTGCGCCAGGCACTGCACTAGTGATAGTGAAAGAAATTCATTTAAATCCATCTGTTTCATTTGTGGGTGAAAAAACATATATTTTTTTCAATAAACTCCCTTTTCTTCCTGCACTGCAACTTTGATAGTGAAAAATAATTAGTAAATCCATCTGTTTTACTGTGGGTGAAAAAATCATCTTTTTTTCCTATAAAGTACCTTTGGGGCCTGCACTGATAGTGAAATAGAATCAGTCAATACAACTGGGACATTGGGGTTAAAAAAAAAAAAATTTTTTTTGGCCATAAAGTACCCATGCACTGCATACCTGACTTGGAAATATATTCAGTAAATTAGGTGGCCTTCAGATTGTTGGGTGATCTGTACCCCTTCTTTCTTTCAAATTACCCCTGCCCTGCATACCTGACTTGGAAATATATTCTGTAAATTAGGTGGCGTTCAGATTGTTGGCTGATCTGTAGTCCTTCCTTCTTTCAAAGAACCTCGGAACTGCATAACAGACAGGGAACTTAATTCATTACAATTAGCGGTTACATTGTTGCCTGACATAAAGCATTTTTTGGCTGTGAAGCCAAAGGTAGTCGCCAACAACAATGTGTTTTATTTTCTTTCTTTCTTTTGGTTGGGTGAGGCCAGTATACATGTCTATTCTGCATAAAGTTCGAACAAGTCCTGTGGGATCCATGTCTGGTTCTTTTTAGTGAACGTGAGATTGTACACGTTGGCTGTGGACAGGCGGCTGCGCTTTTCTGTGATAACGCCCCCAGCCGTGCTAAACACACGTTCAGACAATACACTGGCGGCAGGGCAGGCCAGCACCTCCAAGGCGTAAAGGTCAATCTCAGGCCATGTCCCCAATTTGGAGACCCAGAAGTTGAATGTGGCAGACCCAGTGGTGTAGCTAGAAATGACTGGGCCCAACAGCAAATTTTTGAATGGGGCCCCCTCCCCCAGTAATTTTTTCACAACCCCTTTCATGCGGCCCTCATTCCTGTGGCTACTAAAGATCGCTCTCTCAGACCAGGCCCGGCAGCTGTTCCATACGTTTTCTACACTGTCTATTATTGCCACTGTTTATAATTTCATTGTATAATACTGTTGCGGGGTCCCTGACAAAGTCATTTAGTCCTCCTCTTCCTGGATGGGCCCCTTCTGGGTCAGGGCTCCAAAGCAGCCGCTTTCTCTGCTGTATAGCGCAAGTAATGTCACTGTCACCTCCGGCTAATAAAAAATTACACTGAATATATGTCACTGATATTTAGGATGCACAAATGTTATACAGGAGGTATAGCGCAAATAATGTCGCTGTCACCACCGGCTAATAAAGAATTACACTGAATAAATGTAACTGATATTTAGGATGCAAAAACATTATACAGAAGGTATAACGCAAGTAATGTCGCTGTCACCACCCACTAATAAAAAATAACACTGAATTAATGTCACTGATATTTAGTGTGCCAAATGTTATACAGGAGGTATAGTGCAAGTAATGTCACTATCACCGCCGGCTAATAAAAAATTACACTGAATTAATGTCACTTATATTTAGAATTCACAAACGTTATACAGGAGGTATAATGCAACTAATGTCGATGTCACCACCGGCGATTAAAAAAGTTACACTTGATTAATGTCATTAATATTTGGGATGCACAAACGTTATACAGGCGGTATAGCACAAGTAATGTCGCTGTCACCACAAGCTAATAAAAAATGACACTTGATTAATGTCACTGATATTTAGGATGCACAAACATTATTTAGGAGGTATAGCGCAAGTAATGTCGCTGTCACCACCGGCTAATAAAAAATTACACTAAATAAATGTAATTGATATTTAGGATGCACAAACATTATACAGAAGGTATAACGCAAGTAATGTCGCTGTCACCACCCACTAATAAAAAATTACACTGAATTTATGTCACTGATATTTAGGATGCACAAACGTTATATAGAAGGTATAGTGCAAGTAATGTTGCTGTCACCAACGGCTAATACAAAATTAAACTGAATGAATGTCACTGAAATTTAGGATACACAAACCTTATACAGGAGGTATAGCGCAAGTAATGTCGCTGTCACCACCGGCTACTAAAAAATTACACTGAATTAATGTCATTTATATTTAGAATGCACAAACGTTATACAGGAGGTATAACGCAAGTAATGTCGCTGTCACCACAGGCTAATAAAAATTACACTTGATTAATGTCACTGATTTTTAGGATGCACAAACATTATAAAGGAGGTATAGCGCAAGTAATGTCGCTGTCACCACTGGCTAATAAAAAATTACACTGAATTATTGTCACTTATATTTAGAATGCACAAACGTTATACATGAGGTATAACGCAAGTAATGTCGCTGTCAACACCGGCGATTAAAAAAGTTACACTAGATTAATGTCACTGATATTTGGGATGCACAAACATTATACAGGAGGTATAGCACAAGTAATGTCGCTGTCACCACAGGCTAATAAAAAATTACACTTGATTAATGTCACTGATATTTAGGATGCACAAACATTATTTAGGAGGTATAGCGCAAGTAATGTCGCTGTCACCACCGGCTAATAAAAAATGACACTGAGTTAATGTCACTGATATATAGGATGCAAAAACGTTATAAAGGAGGTATAGCGCAAGTAATGTCGCTGTCACCACCGGCTAATAAAAAATTACACTGAATAAATGTCACTGATATTTAGGATGCAAAAACGTTATACAGAAAGTATAGCGCAAATAATGTCACTTTCACCACCGGCTAATTAAAAATTACACTGAATTAAAGAGGTATTCCCATCTTGGACAATGGGGGCATATTGCTAGCATATGCCCCCATTGTCTGATAGGTGTGGGTCCCACCGCTTGGATTTTCCGAGGTCTGTCCATCACCCAGAGCTTCTCCCCGTCTCTTCCATAGAAATGAATGGGAGCGATGGAAATAGCCGAGCCAGCGCTTGGCTATTTTCGGCGGCTCCATAGAAATAAATGGAGGGCGGCTGCGCCCTCCTTCACTTTTGGGGCTCCATTCTCTATATAGGTGCAGGTCCAAGCGGTGGACCCACACCTATAAGACAATGGGGGCATATGTGTGAATTACATTGAATTAATGTCACTGATATTTAGGATGCACAAACGTTATACAGGAGGTATAGTGCATGTCGCTGTCACCACCGGCTAATACAAAATTAAACTGAATAAATGTCACTGATATTTAGGATGTACGAATATTTTACAGGAGTTATAGCGAAAGTAATGTCGCTGTCACCACCGTTAATAAAAAAATTACACTGAATGAATGTAACTAATATTTAGGATGCACAAACGTTATACAGGAGGTATAGCACAAGTAATGTCGCTGTCACCACCGTCTAATAAAAAATTGCACTGAATAAATGTCACTGATATTTAGGATACACAAACGTTATAAAGGAGACATTGCGCTGGTAATGTCGCTGTCGCTAGTGGACACGTTATTGTGCTTAATGTCACAGATATTTAGGCTGTGCAAATATAAAATTAAAGATGTAGCATAGGTTGTGTCACTACCGGAAGTGGCACTCACAATTGCATGCAATTCAGCGCAGGTTGAGCTAATAATATATATTGCAGCCCGACACAACTATAGTCCTTAAAAGGACTTTTGGGTGTCTAATAATTCCACGCAATTTAGAGTAGGTTGCGCTAATAATTATATCGCTGTCAGATACAAGAATAGTCCTTAAAAGTAGAGTTGAGCGAAAAACCTGGATGTTCGGGTTCGAGAAGTTCGGCCGAACTTCCCGAAAATGTTCAGGTTCAGGATCCGAACTCGACCCGAACTTCACCCCGAACCCGAACCCCATTGAAGTCAATGGGGACCCGAACTTTTGGGTACAAAAAGGCTGTAAAATAGCCCAGGAAAGGGCTAGAGGGCTGCAAAAGGCAGCAAAATGTAGGCAAGTAACCTGCAAATAAATGTGGATAGGGAAATTACTTAAAATAAAATAAATAAATATTAACCAATATCAATTGGCAACTTAGAGGAGGAGGAGGTGGAATAGGAGGTTGGGGTGGCATCAGGTGCGAATGCTATGGGAGTTGATTTTCTCATCATAGCCAAAAAAGGATTCATGTCTGCCTGCAGTGCCACAGGCTTCATTCACAGACTCAGGGCCATGGCACCCACAAAGAGGAGAGCGGTCCCATAACAGCAACACAGGCCTCAGATCAACCTGCAATGGAACAGGCCATTATCATTTATGTAGGCCCCTGACACCCAGACAGAGGATAGGCAATTTGACAGTAAAAAGAGTTTAATGTCTCTCACCAAGACAGTAAGCAATTAAGCGAAATATAGGCCACTGACACCCAGACAATGGGGCGGTAATCAGACAGTAAAAAGAGTTTAATATCTTCCACCAAGACAACAAATGATTAAACAACATATAAGCCCCTGACACCTAGACAGTGGGGCGGTCATTAGACAGTAAAAAGTGTTAAATGTCTGCCACCAAGACAGCAAGCAAGTATGTGAAAATTAGGCCCCTGACACCCAGACAGAGGAGAGGGTTCCCATAGCAGCAAAAGAGTCATAGTGTCACCCACCAACGAAGAAGGCCACTTTTAGTTAGTTAGGCCCCAGCACCGAGACAGAGGAGAGAGGTCCCAAAGCAGAGAATCAGGCTTCATGTCACCCACCAATGGAGAAGGCCACTTTCAGATATTTAGGCCCCTGGAACCCAGACGGAGGAGAGGTTCATTCAACTTTGGGTTGCCCCGCAAAATAATGGTAAAATTAAAAAAGAGGATTCAATAAAAAGTGCCCTGGAGTACAAGAATATATGGTTAAGGGGAGGTAGTTATAAATGTCTATTCTGCACAAGGGATGGACAGGCCCTCTGGGATCCATGCCTGGTTCATTTTTATGAACGTCAGCTTGTCCACGTTGGCTGTGGACAGGCGGCTGCGTTTGTCAGTAATGACGCCCACTGCCGTGCTGAATACACGTTCAGACAAAACGCTGGCTGCCAGGCAGGCCAGCACCTCCAAGGCATAAAATGCTAACTCTGGCCACGTGGACAATTTGGAGACCCAGAAGTTGAATGGAGCCGAACCATCAGTACGTTGTAGGGGTGTGCAGACGTACTGTTCAACCATGTTAGTGAAATGCTGCCTCCTGCTAACACGTTCCGTATCAGGTGGTGCAGTTAGCTGTGGCGTGGAGACAAAACTTTTCCACATTTCTGCCATGCTAACCCTACCCTCAGAGGAGCTGGCCGTGAAACAGCTGCGTTGGCGACCTCTCGTTCCTCCTCTGCCTTCGCCTTCGGCTTCCACTTGTTCCCCTGTGACATTTGGGAATGCTCTCAGCAGCGCGTCTACCAACGTGCGCTTGTTTCGCGCATCTTCCTATAACGCTCCAGTGCAGGAAGTAAGGTGGGCACATTGTCTTTGTACCGGGGATCCAGCAGGGTGGCAACCCAGTAGTCCGCACACGTTAAAATGTGGGCAACTCTGCTGTCATTGCACAAGCACTGCAGCATGTAGTCGGTCATGTGTGCCATGCTTCCCAGAGGTAAGAACAAGCTGTCCTCTGTGGGTGGCGTATCGTCATCGTCCTCCGTTATCCCCCAGCCACGCACCAGTGATGGGCCCAAGCTGCGTTGGGTGCCATCCTGCTGTGAACATGCCTTATCCTCATCCTCCTCCACCTCCTCCTCATCCTCCTCCAGTAGTGGGCCGGCCACATTTGTACCTGGCTTCTGCTTTTGCCTCTGAGCCACTTCTAAGAGACTATCCTGAAAGTGCTAAAAATGACCCCTCTTCCTCCTCCTCCTCCTCCTGGGCCACCTCCGCTTCCATCATTGCCCTAGGTGTTTTCTCAAGGAGAAATAGAAGTGGTATTGTAACGCTGATAACAGCGTCATTGCCACTGGCCATGTTGGTGGAGTACTCGAAACTGCGCAACAGGGCACACAGGTCTCGCATGGAGGCCCAGTCATTGGTGGTGAAGTGGTGCTGTTCCGCAGTGCGACTGACCCATGCGTGCTGCAGCTGAAACTTCGCTATGGCCTGCTGCTGCTCGCACAGTCTCTCCAGCATGTGCAAGGTGGAGTTCCACCTGGTGGGCACGTTGCATATGAGGCGGTGAGCAGGAAGGCCGAAGTTACACTGTAGCGCAGACAGGCGAGCAGTGGCAGGATGTGAACGCCGGAAGCGCGCACAGACGGCGCGCACTTTATGCAGCAGCTCTGACATGTCGGGGTAGTTGTGAATGAACTTCTGCATCACCAAATTCAGCACATGCGCCAGGCAAGGGTTGTGCGTCAAACCGGCTAGTCCCAGAGCTGTGACGAGATTTCGCCCATTATCGCACACCACCAGGCCGTGCTTGAGGCCCACCGGCAGCAACCACTCATCGGTCTGTTGTTCAATACCCCGCCACAACTCCTGCGTGGTGTGGGGCCTGTCGCCCAAACATATAAGTTTCAGAACGGCCTGCTGATGTTTACCCCAGGCTATGCTGAAGTTGGCGGTGAAGGTGTGTGGCTGACTGGAGGAGCAGGTGGAAGAAGAGGAGGAGGAAGCCGAGTAGGAGGAGGAGGCTACAGGAGGCAAAGAATGATGCCCTGCGATACTTGGCGGCGGAAGGATGTGCGCCAAAGAACTCTCCGCCTGGGGCCCAGCCGCCACTACATTTACCCAGGGTTCAGTTAGGGAGATATAGCGTCCCTGGCCGTGCTTACTGGTCCACGTATCTGTGGTTAGGTGGACCTTGCCACAGATAGCGTTGCGCAGTGCACACTTGATTTTATCGGATACTTGGTTGTGCAGGGAAGGCACGGCTCTCTTTGAGAAGTACTGGCGGCTGGGAACAACATACTGAGGGACAGCCATCGCCATCAGCTGTTTGAAGCTGTCTGTGTCCACCAGCCTGAATGACAGCATTTCAAAGGCCAGTAGTTTAGAAATGCTGGCATTTAGCCCCAGGTCTCGAGGGTGGGTAGGTGGGAATTTACGCTTTCTCTCCAAGGTTTGTGAGATGGAGTGCTGAACGCTGCCGTGTGACATGGTGGAGATGCTTGGTGATGCAGGTGGTGGTGTCGGGGGCACATCCTGTATTTGGTGGGCGGCGGGCGCCAACATTCCTCCCGAGGCGGAGGAAGAGGCCGAGGCAGCAGCAGAAGAGGGAGCAGGGGGAGCCTGAGTGAGTTCCTTGTTTTTAAGGTGTTTACTCCACTGCAGTTCATGCTTTGCATGTAGATGCCTGGTCATGCAGGTTGTGCTAAGGTTCAGAACGTTAATGCCCCGCTTCAGGCTCTGATGGCACAGCGTGCAAACTACTCGGGTCTTGTCGTCAGCATATTGTTTAAAGAAGTGCCATGCCAGGGAACTCCTTGAAGCTGCCTTTGGGCTGCTTGGTCCCTGGTGGCGGTGGCCAGTAGCAGGCGAACTCTCTTGGCGGTGGCTGTTCTGCTTTTGCCCCCTGCTCCCTCTTTTGCTACGCTGTTGGCTCGGTCTCACCACTGCCTCTTCCTCTGAACTAGGAAAGTCAGTGGCACGACCTTCATTCCATGTTCGGTATGCACACTGCAAAAAGATGCAGCAGTTGGCACCTGTGTTTCGTCATCATCAGCAGAGACTCTGATGAGGTGGTATTCCCATGTCCTTATCATCAGGAAACATAAGTGGTTGTGCGTCAGTGCATTCTTTGTCTTCCACCACTGGGTAAGGGTTAGGTGGAGCATAAGAGACTGCTGCATAACTTGAGGCTCAGACAGGTTCCCTGATATGCATGGGGGTGATGTCACAGACTGATAAGCTTGGTTTTCAGGCGCCACCTGTGCGCTTTCTGCAGAAGACTGGGTGGGAGATAATGTTGTGAACATGATGGATCCACTGTCGGCCACCCAATTGACTAGCACCTGTACTTGCTCAGGCCTTACCATCCTTAGAACAGCATTGGGCCCCACCAAATATCGCTGTAAATTCTGGCGGGCACTGAAACCTGAGGTAGTTGGTTCACTAGGACGTGTGGCTGTGGCAGAGCGGCCACGTCCTCTCCCAGCACTAATTAACAACACCACGACCATGTCCGTGTCCGCGTCCCTTACTAGATGTTTTCCTCATTGTTACCGTTCACCACAATAAGAAAAAAATTATTTGGCCCAATGTCTTGAATTCAAAATACACTAATCTAGGCACAGCAGTAACCACAGATTTAGGGGAATATCAATTGTAGGCCTAGTATTTAGGCCATGGATGAAAGGTACCCTTTTACGGACAGATTTACACTTGGAGATGCACAGTAGCATGTGAAAAAATATATAGGATTATGCTTTCAGCACTTGTATTTTAACGCTTTGTGTAATATACCCCTTAACTGAAAGAAATACACTTAGAGATGCAAAACAGTGTGTGCAAATGTAGAGGATTATGCTGTATTTTAACACTTACTGTAATACACCCTTTAACGGAAAGAAATACACTTGGAGATGCACCCTGAGTGTAATATACCCTTTTACGGGCAGATTTACACTTTGCCTGCAACAGCTGGAACACCAGATTTACGGTATTTATATTATTGCAACTGTGTTTCACCCCAGAAAAAAATATATCCTTTGTCGGAAACTATTGAACTTGGCCAGCCACTTCTGGGACACCAGATTTAGGGGATTCCTATTTTGGCAATTGAATTTCACCCCAGAACAAAATATATCCTTTGCCGGAAACAATTAAACTTGGCCAGCCACTGCTGGGACACCCGATTTAGGGTATTTCTATTTTTGCAACTGAATTTCACCCCAGAAAATAATATATACTTTGAAGGACACTATGAAACTGGTCCAATCACAGCTGGAACACCAGATTTACGGTATTTCTATTTTTGCAACTGAATTTCACCCCAGAAAAAAATATATCCTTTGCCGGACACTATTAAACTTGGCCAGCCACAGCTGGAACACCAGATTTATGGTATTTCTATTTTTGCAACTGAATTTCACCCCAGGAGAAATATATCCTTTGCCGCACACTATTGAACTTGGCCAGCCACTGCCGGGACACCAGATTTAGGGGATTGCTATTTTGGCAATTGAATATAACCCCAGAACAAAATATATCCTTTGCGGAAACAATTAAACTTGGCTAGCCACTGCTGGGACACCAGATTTAGGGGATTGCTATTTTGGCAAATAATTGTCACCCCAGAAAAAAATATATCCTTTGCGGAAACAATTAAACTTAGCTAGCCACTGCTGGGACACCAGATTTAGGGGATTGCTATTTTGGCAAATAATTTTCACCCCAGAAAAAAATCTATCCTTTGCCGGACACTATTAAACTTGGCCAGCCACAGCTGAAACTACAGATTTACGGTATTGCTGTTTTGGCAATTGAATTTCACCCCAGAACAAAATATATCCTTTGCCGGAAACAATTAAACTTGGCAAGCCACTGTTGGGACACCAGATTTAGGGGATTGCTATTCTGGCTATTGAATTTCACCCAAGAACAAAATATATCCTTTGCTGGACACTATTAAACTTGGCCAGCCACTGCTGGAACACCAGATTTACGGTATTTCTATTTTTCCAACTGAATTTCACCCCAGAAAAAATATATCCTTTGCCGGACACTATTGAACTTGGCCTGCCACAGCTGAAAGCACTGATCTACGGTATTGCTATTTTGGCAATTGAATTTTACCCCAGAACAAAATCTATCCTTTGCCGGACACTATTAAACTTGGCCAGCCACTGCTGGGACACCAGATTTAGGGGATTGCTATTTTGGCTATTGAATATCACCCCAGAACAAAATATATCCTTTTCCAGACACTATTACACTTGGCCAGCCACTAGTGGGACAACAAATTTAGGGGATTGTTATTTTGGCAATTGAATTTCACCCCAGAAAATTATCTATCCTTTGCCGGACACTATTAAACTTGGCCAGCCACAGCTGAAACCACTGATTTATGGTTTGGTATTTTGGCAATTGAATTTCACCCCAGAAAATTATCTATCCTTTGCCAGACAATATTAAACATGGCCAGCCACAGCTGGAACACCAGATTTACGGTATTTCTATTTTTGCAACTGAATTTCACCCCAGAAAAAAATATATCCTTTGCCGCACATTATTGAACTTGGCCAGCCACTGCTGGGACACCAGATTTAGGGGATTGCTATTTTGGCAAATAATTTTCACCCCAGAAAAAAATGTATCCTTTGCCGGGCACTATTAAACTTGGCCAGCCACAGCTGAAATTACAGAATTACGGTATTGCTGTTTTGGCAATTGAATTTCACCCCAGAACAAAATATATCCTTTGCCGGAAACTATTAAACTTGGCAAGCCACTGTTGGGACACCAGATTTAGGGGATTGCTATTTTGGCAATTGAATATAACCCCAGAACAAAATATATCCTTTGCGGAAACAATTAAACTTGGCTAGCCACTGCTGGGACACCAGATTTAGGGGATTGCTATTTTGGCAAATAATTGTCACCCCAGAAAAAAATATATCCTTTGCGGAAACAATTAAACTTAGCTAGCCACTGCTGGGACACCAGATTTAGGGGATTGCTATTTTGGCAAATAATTTTCACCCCAGAAAAAAATCTATCCTTTGCCGGACACTATTAAACTTGGCCAGCCACAGCTGAAACTACAGATTTACGGTATTGCTGTTTTGGCAATTGAATTTCACCCCAGAACAAAATATATCCTTTGCCGGAAACAATTAAACTTGGCAAGCCACTGTTGGGACACCAGATTTAGGGGATTGCTATTCTGGCTATTGAATTTCACCCAAGAACAAAATATATCCTTTGCTGGACACTATTAAACTTGGCCAGCCACTGCTGGAACACCAGATTTACGGTATTTCTATTTTTCCAACTGAATTTCACCCCAGAAAAAAATATATCCTTTGCCGGACACTATTGAACTTGGCCTGCCACAGCTGAAAGCACTGATCTACGGTATTGCTATTTTGGCAATTGAATTTTACCCCAGAACAAAATCTATCCTTTGCCGGACACTATTAAACTTGGCCCAGCCACTGCTGGGACACCAGATTTAGGGGATTGCTATTTTGGCTATTGAATATCACCCCAGAACAAAATATATCCTTTTCCAGACACTATTACACTTGGCCAGCCACTAGTGGGACAACAAATTTAGGGGATTGTTATTTTGGCAATTGAATTTCACCCCAGAAAATTATCTATCCTTTGCCGGACACTATTAAACTTGGCCAGCCACAGCTGAAACCACTGATTTATGGTTTGGTATTTTGGCAATTGAATTTCACCCCAGAAAATTATCTATCCTTTGCCAGACAATATTAAACATGGCCAGCCACAGCTGGAACACCAGATTTACGGTATTTCTATTTTTGCAACTGAATTTCACCCCAGAAAAAAATATATCCTTTGCCGCACATTATTGAACTTGGCCAGCCACTGCTGGGACACCAGATTTAGGGGATTGCTATTTTGGCAAATAATTTTCACCCCAGAAAAAAATGTATCCTTTGCCGGGCACTATTAAACTTGGCCAGCCACAGCTGAAATTACAGAATTACGGTATTGCTGTTTTGGCAATTGAATTTCACCCCAGAACAAAATATATCCTTTGCCGGAAACTATTAAACTTGGCAAGCCACTGTTGGGACACCAGATTTAGGGGATTGCTATTTTGGCTATTGAATTTCACCCCAGAACAAAATATATCCTTTGCTGGACACTATTAAACTTGGCCAGCCACTGCTGTAACACCAGATTTACGGTATTTCTATTTTTCCAACTGAATTTCACCCTAGAAAAAAATATATCCTTTGCCGGACACTATTGAACTTGGCCAGCCACAGCTGAAAGCACTGATCTACGGTATTGCTATTTTGGCAATTGAATTTCACCCCAGAACAAAATATATCCTTTGCTGGACACTATTAAACATGGCCAGCCACAGCTGGAACACCAGATTTACGGTATTTCTATTTTTGCAACTGAATTTCACCCCAGAAAAAAATATATCCTTTGCCGCACACTATTGAACTTGGCCAGCCACTGCTGGGACACCAGATTTAGGGGATTGCTATTTTGGCAATTGAATATAACCCCAGAACAAAATATATCCTTTGCCGGAAACAACTAAGCTTGGCCAGCCACTCCTGGGACACCAGATTTAGGGGATTGCTATTTTGGCAAATAATTTTCACCCCAGAAAAAAATCTATCCTTTGCCGGACACTATTAAACTTGGCAAGCCACTGCTGGGACACCAGATTTAGGGGATTGCTATTTTTCCAACTGAATTTCACCCCAGAAAAAAATATATCCTTTGCCGGACACTAGGGCTGCACGATATGGGAATTTTGTGCGATTGCGATTAGGGCCCTAAAAATTGCGATAACGATATGCGATGCGATATTTTAAGGGAATTGTGCTGAAGGTCTATCTGCTTGGATTTAAATGACTGATAATGTGAAATGTAGTTATGCTGAACTCAAGAACTGAAATGCACAGTGTTTTTCAAAATAAAATACATATTTGCATTACTGCAAAAGTACAAAATACAAAACTTGCCATTTTCTTAATAGCGCTGCACAGAACAGATAAATAAAATAGATATAAGAACATGTGTTCATTAAAGTAACGACTTTCCACCAGCCCCCCTCCCTCCCCGTGCTGTAACTGATGTATCGCTGGCCGCGCTGTGCAGCACAGTGTCAGTGTTACGTAGAAAGTCAACCATCGCTTTATAAGACGCACTGCTATTCCCCCCCACACTTTTGGGGGGAAAAAAGTGTGACTTATAAAGCGAAAAATAAGGTAATATAATTGCAGCATTTTTGGGTCTGCAAATTGCGATTGCGATATGGCGATTAATTGCGATTGCGATTGCTTTCGCAATATATTGTGCAGGCCTACCGGACACTATTGAACTTGGCCAGCCACAGCTGAAAGCACTGATTTACGGTATTGCTATTTTGGCAAATAATTTTCACCCCAGAAAAAAATCTATCCTTTGCCGGACACTATTAAACTTGGCAAGCCACTGCTGGGACACCAGATTTAGGGGATTGCTATTTTTCCAACTGAATTTCACCCCAGAAAAAAATATATCCTTTGCCGGACACTAGGGCTGCACGATATGGGAATTTTGTGCGATTGCGATTAGGGCCCTAAAAATTGCGATAACGATATGCGATGCGATATTTTAAGGGAATTGTGCTGAAGGTCTATCTGCTTGGATTTAAATGACTGATAATGTGAAATGTAGTTATGCTGAACTCAAGAACTGAAATGCACAGTGTTTTTCAAAATAAAATACATATTTGCATTACTGCAAAAGTACAAAATACAAAACTTGCCATTTTCTTAATAGCGCTGCACAGAACAGATAAATAAAATAGATATAAGAACATGTGTTCATTAAAGTAACGACTTTCCACCAGCCCCCCTCCCTCCCCGCACTGTAACTGATGTATCGCTGGCCGCGCTGTGCAGCACAGTGTCAGTGTTACGTAGAAAGTCAACCATCGCTTTATAAGACGCACTGCTATTCCCCCCCACACTTTTGGGGGGAAAAAAGTGTGACTTATAAAGCGAAAAATAAGGTAATATAATTGCAGCATTTTTGGGTCTGCAAATTGCGATTGCGATATGGCGATTAATTGCGATTGCGATTGCTTTCGCAATATATTGTGCAGGCCTACCGGACACTATTGAACTTGGCCAGCCACAGCTGAAAGCACTGATTTACGGTATTGCTATTTTGGCAATTGAATTTCACCCCAGAACAAAATCTATCCTTTGCAGGACACTATTAAACTTGCCCAGCCACTGCTGGGACACCAGATATAGAGGATTGCTATTTTGGCTATTGAATATCACCCCAGAACAAAATATATCCTTTGCCAGACACTATTACACTTGGCCAGCCACTAGTGGGACAACAGATTTAGGGGATTGCTATTTTGGCAATTGAATTTCACCCCAGAAAATTATCTATCCTTTGCCGGACACTATTAATCTTGGCCAGCCACTGCTGGGACACCAGATTTAGGGGATTGCTATTTTGGCAATTGAATTTCACCCCAGAAAATTATCTATCCTTTGCCGGACACTATTAAACTTGGCCAGCTACTGCTGGGGCACCAGATTTAGTTGATTGCTATTTTGGCAATTGAATTTCACCACAGAAAAAAATATATCCTTAGCCGCACACTATTGAACGTGGCCAGCCACTGCTGGGACACCAGATTTAGGGGATTGCTATTTTGGCAATTGAATATAACCCCAGAACAAAATATATCCTTTGCCAGACAGCAGACAGTATTACACTTGGCTAGCCACAGCTGGAACACCAGATTTAGGTGATTGCTATTTTGGCAATTGAATTTAGCCCCTCAATAAAATATAGAAATTTCTATCCTGAGTTTCTAGGGGTGACAATAAGCGCAGCCAAGCCCCTGATGTAGAATATAGCAACAAAAAAAAAACTAGTATTAATGGATTGATGGACTTGGTGGCAGCTTGTGCTGGTGCACCACAAGACACAAAATGGCCGCCGATCACCCCAGAAAAAAGTGACAGAAAAACGCTCTGTGCAGCCTAAAAACCAGTGAGCAATTAACTAGCAGAAATTTAATGATTTGCAGCTGTAGATCGATCACTTCATTTGGTGTTTTTGCTGAGTTTTCCCTGCCTAATCTCGCCCTCACAGCAGCTGCGTCCTCTCCCTACACTAATCAGAGCAGTGTGACGTGCGGCGCTACGTGACTCCAGCTTAAATAGAGGCTGGGTCACATGCTGCACTTGGCCAATCACAGCCATGCCATTAGTAGGCATGGCTGTGATGGCTTCTTAGGGCAAGAAGTAAAACGCTAGCTGATTGGCTGCTGTGCAGCCCTTTAGAAAGCGGGAAGAAATCGCCGAACAACGAACCCGAACTTTTTTGAAAATGTTCGGGTCCCGAACACCCCAAAATTCGGTACGAACCCGAACTATACAGTTCAGGTTTGCTCATCCCTACTAAAAAGAACTTTTGGGTCTCTCTAACAATTCCACGCAATTTAGCGCAGGTTGCGCTAATAATTATAGTGCTGCCAGATACAACAATAGTCCTAAAAAGGACTTTTGGGTCTCTAACAAGTTTCTTCCCTAAAATATTAGTATTTCACTCCCTACACTATCTGTCCCTTCCTCATCACAGCTCTCTCTAACTAAGACTGAGCCGAACACGTATAACCAGGTGCTATATAGCACCCGATGACGCATTCTGGCCAGCCAATCACTGTAATGCCAGTGACCAACATGGCTACAGCATTACAGTGACTGGCAGTACATTCCCGCATGTTTATTGGCTGCATAGCAGCCAAAAAACATGCAGGGAGGAGACTCAAGTAAAATTTGTGTTCTGTCAAGCATGCTCGCCCAACACTAATATAGGACTGTATATAGGACAGAGCATTAAATTGTATTCAGGACTGTATAAAGAACAGTGTTAAGATTTGTATATAAAACTTTACATATGACTGTCTATACTACAGTGTATAGATTTTTATATAGGAGTGCACATTGGACTGTATATAGTACAGTCCATAGGCAGTGGTGGATTATAATTGGGGCGTTTGGGTCGGTCGCCCGGGGCCCGGCATCGCTGGGTGGTCCACTGCCGACCCAAACGCCCACTGCATCGGGGCACGGGAGCGTATAGTTCCCTGCCCCGCCGCCTATCACCGCCGTAGGCTTCAGGCCTAGTAGGCCTTAGGCATATGTGGTGGTAGAAGCCCGGCATGCGTGATTACATCATCGTGCGGCGCGCATGATGACATCATCGTGCGCCTGCATAGTTGCGTGCACATGCTCTGATATACGTGCGCCTGCCACACCATTCAGCATACAGGTAAGTGTTAGCTTTTTTTTTTGTGTGCGCTAACTTGGGGGGGGGGGGGAGAGGAGATATTAAGGGACAGTGGGGCATTTTTCATGGGGGCAAATTAATTAATGGATGGCAGTATGGGGCAAAATTAATGAATGGCCGTTGCGGGGGCAAATTAATTAATGTATGGCAGTATGGTGGTAAATTAATTAATGGATGGCAGTAGGGGGGCAAATTAATTAATGGATGGCAGTAGGGGGGGAATTAATGGATGGCAGTATGGGGGCAAATTAATGTACATATAAGGTTCGGACCGCGCGTGTATAAATAGGTGATATAAAACAGTTTTTTTCTCCCTTCAGAAAAGTTTCGAGGTCTGCAGATTCGTCAGCTCAAGGAGCGAAACCTGGGTCGGGCAAAGGAAAAAGACACTGGGATTTTACATTGCGATTTTAAAGTGCATGTTTGTAAGTATGTACTGAATACATTTTTAAACAGTTATCGGAGCTTCACTACGGTGGGAGCCACTTGTATCCACAGGAATCATTTGAATGAAAAGAAGTTGGGAACACTAGCAGACCCACCGGGTGTTGGTTGCAGTTAAGTCCGCCGTTGAGCCCTGTGTGCCGGCGTGTGAACGTGGACTTTCGCCACGAGGAATCCAACAAACTGCGGAGGACTCCTCTGATACACCTGTTGTCAGTAAAGTGCCGTGTAAGTACAATCTGTGCACTACAGGGCGGCATAATCATACGGATTTACACTATTGCATTTTTCCACCAATTTGCAGGATATCCACAAATAGGACATCTGCAGACCTCAAAACTTTTCTGAAGGGAGAAAAAAACTGTTTTACATCACCTATTTATACACGCGCGGTCCGAACCTTATATGTACATTTTCTTGAAAGTGTGATTGATCCCACAACACTCCTCGGACCTGCAGCAGAATCTTGCGGACTGGTGATTAAGTATTTTTCCTTTACTGGGGGCAAATTAATGGATGGCAGTGTGGGGGCAAATTAATTAATGGATGACAGTGTAGGGGCAAATCAATTAATGGATGAAAGTGTGGGGGCAAATTAATGGATGACAGTGTGGGGCAAATTAATTAATGGATGGCAGTTGTTTTGGCAAATTGATTAATGGATGTCAGTTGTAGGGGCAAATTAATGGATGGCAGTATAGGGAAAAATTAATTATAGGTTGGCAGTGTGGGGGCAAATTAATGGATCACAGTGTGGGGGCAAATTAATTAATGGATGACAGTATGGGGGAAAATTAATGGATGAAAGTGTGGGGGCAAATTAATGGATAAAAGTGTGGGGCAAATTAATTAATGGATGGCAGTATGGGGCAACTTAACGGATGGCAGTAGTGGGAGCAAATTAATTAATGGATGGCAGTTGTTGGGGAAAATTGATTAATGGATGGCAGTTGTAGGGGCAAATTAATGGATGACAGTGTGAGGGAAAATTAATGGATGATTGTGTGGGGGCAAATTAATTAATGGATGACAGTATGGGGCAAATTAATGGATTGCAGTTGTGGGGGCAAATTAATGGATGGCAGTGTGAGGGCAAATTAATGGATGGCAGTGTGGAGGCAAATTAATGGATTGCAGTTGTGGGGGAAATTACTATATGGGGACAGTGTGAGGGAAATTACTATATGGGACAGTGTGAGGGAAATTACTATATGGGGCCGTGTGAGGGAAATTACTATATGGGGCAGTGTGAGGGAAATTACTATATGGGGGCAGTGTGTGGGAAATTACTATGTGTGGGCAGTGTAGGGGAAATTACTATATGGGGGCAGTGTGGGGGAAATTACTACATGGGGCAGTGTGGGGGAGATTACTGTATGGGGGCAGTGTGGGGGAAATTACTATATGGGGGCAATGTGGGGGAGATTACTGTATGGGGGCAGTGTAAGGGAAATTACTATATGGGAGCAGTGTGGGGGAATTTACTATATGGGGCAGTGTGAGGGAAATTACTATATGGGACAGTGTGATGGAAATGACTATATGGGGGCAGTGTTAGAGAAATTACTATATGGGGCCAGTGTGGGGGAAATTATTATATGGTGCAATGTGGGGGAAATTACTATATGGGGACAGTGTGAGGAAAATTACTATATGGGACAGTGTGAGGGAAATTACTATGGGGGGCAGTGTAGGGGAAATTACTATATGGGGGCAGTGTGGGGGAAATTACTATATAGGGGCAGTGTAGGGGAAATTACTATATGGGGCGGTGTAGGGGAAATTAGTATATGTAGCAGTGTGGGGGAATTTACTATATGGGGCAGTTTGGGGGAAATTACTATATGGGGGCAGTGTGGGGGAAATTACTATATGGGACAGTGTGAGGGAAATTACTTTTGGGGAGATAGTGTAGGGGAAATTACTATATGATGCAGTGTGGTAGTGATGTCGCAAACATAAAATTTTCCGTTCGCGAACGGCGAACGCGACCTTCCGCAAATGTCCGCGAACAGGCGAAGCGGGCAAACCGCCATAGACTTCAATAGGCAGGCGAATTTTAAAACCCACAGGGACTCTTTCTGGCCACAATAGTGATGGAAAAGTTGTTTCAAGGAGACTAACACCTGGACTGTGGCATGCCGGAGGGGGATCCATGGCAAAACTCCCATGGAAAATTACGTAGTGGACGCAGAGTCGGGTTTTAATCCATA
The DNA here is from genome assembly GCA_033119425.1 of Bufotes viridis. Classification (NCBI taxonomy): domain Eukaryota; kingdom Metazoa; phylum Chordata; class Amphibia; order Anura; family Bufonidae; genus Bufotes; species Bufotes viridis. Next base: position 51,424,202 of record CM065593.1, read on the forward strand.
AAGGGCATAAATCAACTAACATTCTTAAATTGTTTGGAATACCGTGCTTTAAAACATCCAGTGTGTGTATACGATCAGGTATGATGTTGTATTGGTCAGGTAGTGTAAGGGTTATGCCCGCTTCACAGACATTGACAGACCAAACTCCCCTTTTAATGCACCGCAAACAACCGCAAACAGTCCATTTGCACAACTGCAAACTCCCCATTTGCACAAGGTTGGATACCAAGCTAGCCACGTCCCGGTGATGTCATTGAAGGTATCTTCCTCCACCCAGCCACGTACAACACCAAGGGTCCTCGAAAGGTGAATTGAATTGATTTTTCGCGAGGTCGCTGATGGTGCCTTCGGTGCGACTGACTAGGTTTGTCACCTCCTCAAAACGACGCATGAACCTACAGGCATTGCTTGAGGACGTCCTGTAAGCCTGGGTACTTAGACACAAAGCGTTGTACAATGAGATCCAATACATGTGCCATGCACGGCACATGTGACAACTTGCCCAAATTCAATGCCGACAACAAATTTGTTCCATTGTCACACACCACTTTGCCGATCTCCAGTTGGTGCGAGGTCAGCCACTGATCCACCTTTGCGTTCAGGGCGGACAGGAGTGCTGGTCCTGTGTGGCTCTCTGCTTTCAGGCAAGTCAACCCCAAGACAGCGTGACACTGTCGTATCCGGGATGTGGGATAGCCCCTGGGGAGCTGGGGGGATTCAGTTGATGTGCAGCCAGATGCTGCAGCAGAAGAGGACTCAGCCGAGGAGGATATCGAAGAGGATGGAGTCGGAGTAGAGGAGGTGGCAGTAGGCCTGCCTGCAAGTCGTTGCGATGTCACCAACTTCGCTGCGGAGCCACGCGTTCCATGCTTGTCAGCCGTCAACAGGTTGACCCAATGCGCATGTGTACGTGATATACCTGCCTTGACCGTGCTTTGGAGACCAGGTATCAGTGGTCAGATGGACCCTTGCCCCAACACTGTATGCCAGAGATGCCATGACTTATTTTTCAATAACATAGTAGAGGTTTGGGATTGCCTTTTTTGGAAAAAAAAATTTGTCCGGGTACTTTCCACTGTGGTGTCCCAATAGTGACAAATTTTTGGAAGGCCTCAGACTCCACCAGCTGGTATGGGAAAAGCTGGCGGGCTAAGATTTCCGTCAAGCCAGCTGTCAGTCGGCGGGCAAGGGGGTGACTCTGTGACATTGGCTTCTTACGCTCAAACATTTCCTTAACAGACACCTGACTGGGGGCAGATGAGCAGGAACTGCTGAAGGTGAGAGGCAGAGTGGTGGTTGGTTGAGAGGGGGCAGGGAGGACAGCAGTGGTTGACGTGGCTGAGGATGCTGGACCAGGAGGAACATGGCGGCTTTGAGTTTGTGTGCTGCTTGTACTCATATGTTGATCCCATAGGCGTTTGAGATCATGTGCCTTCGCAAAGCAGTTGTACCGAGGTGGGTGTTGGACTTCCCACGACTCAGTTTCTTTTGGCACAGGTTGCAAATGGCATTGCTGTTATCAGAGGCAGACACACCAAAAAAATGCCACACTGCTGAGCTTTGCAATGACGGCATTCTGGTGGTGACAACAGCATGCTTTGACTGGCGTGCTGTCTGGCTGACCCCGGGTGCCGATACATGCTGTCTGACTGTGCCACTAACTCCTTGCGACGACCTCCCCCTGCTTTCAACTCGTCTCCTCCTTCTCTCTGTCTCCCCTTCTGAACTTTTATCGGCAAGCTACTGTGCCATCCGGTATGAGTGGTTGGCACTGGCAGTGGGCACACTACAGTCTGTGGAAGTCGGCCAGACACACACTGACAGCAGGCAAGCAACTGAAATTAGACTAATGTGTAAAAATTAAATGCCTTATTTATCGGCAAGCTACTGTGCCACCCGGTATGAGTGGTGGGCACTGGCAGTGGGCACACTACAGTCAGTGGAAGTGGGCCTGACACACACTAGCAGGCAAGCAACTGAAATTACACTAAAGTGTAAAAATTAAATGCCTTTTTTTTATGCAAAGTCCTGTGCCACACGGGATGAGTGGTGGGCACTGGCAGTGGGCACACTACAGTCAGTGGAAGTCGGCCTGACACACACTAGCAGGCAAGCAACTGAAATTACACTAAAGTGTAAAAATTAAATGTCTTTTTTGATGCAAAGTTCTGTGCCACACGGGATGAGTGGTGAGCACTGGCAGTGGGCACACTACAGTCTGTGGGCCTGCAGCTCCTCACACACAGGCAGGCCAGGCAACTGCAATATATATATGGAGAAAAAAAAAAGCAGACTAATGTAGCAGCCCCAAAAAGGGATTTTTGGGGTGCTGTCAGGACGCTGTCCTTACAGCAGAGATCAGATGAGTCTTTCAGGACTGGAGTGGACACTGAATACACTAGCCTAGCTATCGATTTCCCAATTAAATCAGCAGCAACTACACTCTCCCTCCTCTCACTAAGACTGCAGCTTCCGAATGAATCTAAAATGGATCCTGTTTAGGAGATGGGAGGGCCTGGGAGGGAGGGTATGCTGCTGATTGGCTGTAATGTGTCTGCTGACTGTGAGGTACAGGGTCAAAGTTTGCTCAATGATGATGTATAGGGGGCAGACCGAACATCGCATGTGTTCGCCCGCCGCAGCGAACGCGAACAAGCTATGTTCGCCGGTAACTGTTCGCCGGCGATAGTTGGGGCCATCTCTACAGTGTGGGGGAAATTACTATATGGGGCAGTGTAGGGGAAATTACTATATGGGGCAGTGTGGGGGAAATTACTATATGGGGCAGTGTGGGGGAAATTACTATATGGAGCAGTGTGAAGGGAAAATACTATATGGGGGTAGTGTGGGGTTCTAATTTCCACCAGTTTGATAAAGGACCCCAATTATCTAACGTGTCTGTGTAACAAACTCTGTAGAGACGAGATCCGGCTGGAGGAATTAGTCATGGCGGTCTAGGTCAAACGGAGGAGAAGAGGAAAGAGGAGATCTACATGAGAGGAGAAGTCCCTGGATGTGAGAGGTATGTGGTGCTGTATACCCCTATATGTAGAGCTGGCTCACTACTGTGACCTGCATCTCATCTTCTCTTCCAAGTCTTTACCATAATCATATGTATTTTATATTTGGCAACTAAAATTTAAATTTGTCACCTGCATCCCTTTGTAACAGCCCAGATAACAGTGATAACTTTCTGTGTGCAGATAATGTTGTACATGTTCCCTGCAGTCCTAGATAACACCCCACATAACACAATAATTAACTGTGTTATGTGGGGTGTTACAAAGGACTGCAGGTAACATCTATGACATCTGTACTCAGAAAGTTATGAGATGGTGGGGGTCAGACTCTTGGCAGCCCCGCCAATCAGCTGTTTGAGGAGACCGCAATGTCCCAGTGAGCGCCACAGCCTCTTTGCTCCTTACCAAGCACAGAGCTGTCTGTAGTGTACGGGAGTTGTAATACCCGTCACTACAGAAGGGTCACTTGGATGCTGTCGTTCCTCTCATTTATGGGGAGGCTGGTAAAAGTCCTATTCTTAAAATGCAATGTAATTCATGGTATTTAATTCCCTGTTACTGTGAAATGTGCCATGTGCAGGCCGGCTAGGGATTTAATTCCAGCTCTAGTCACTAGAGGGAGCTAGGTAGCCCTAGTCTATATAAGGCCCAGTCAGGACAGGCTAGTGGTAGTGCAGACCCTGGAGTCTGTGAAGGCCACATGTCTCGGGCCTAAGCAAGTCAGCAGAAGTCAAGCAGAGGCAATCCCTAGAGCAAGAGGTACTGAGATGTCAAGAGGAGGTACACTGTAAACTGGAGATTCAAGGATATAAGCCAGAAGTAGGGCATTGGGGCCTTGAAGAATAATTGCCAGTCAGGACAAGCCAGGAAGAAAGTAAGGTTCACCTGCAATTCAAAGTCCTGTTATTTTACCCTCTATTTTACCTTGCTGGATGTAAGCCTGCTGTAACTGCGACTGTACAAAAGTCTATTGTCTGCAACAAGAACTGTTTTAAGAGGTTGCCTTCTGTATTGCCACTGTTTCAGTAAAGTTGGAATTCTGTTTTCAAGCTACAAGTCTGCACCTCTATTATTCCTACTATAAATACGGTGTGCCACCGTTTATTGGCACTGGCGTCACGAAACATCAGGGACTTAGCCATAGGCACGTTAAACTACAACACCAAGGGCACCTCACACTGCACCTGGCTGTGTCCCTTCAGAACCCAGAGAGTGCCCCAGAGGAACAGCGTGCCGGCCTCTCCATCACTGGCATTCCCCAGGTTAGTCCCACACATTGCCCTGACTTGGGGTGCTGCATTTTGGCGTCACGAACAGGATACGCACGTTTTTACGGACTGTGAGCAAAACGTGAACTTTGTGCCTTAACCAGTTTGCCAAGTGACAAAACGCCTGTTTATTTGAAGTAAACTTTGCGGACTTAAAACGTACAGAAAAGTGTCCCAAAACCTCTAAAAGCGCTGTGCAGTGTTGCGCTATCAAGAGGAAGAAAATCGCCACTTCCAAGTGTGTTTTTGTGGACTTTTACAATCCTGCTTGCTGTCATTGAATAGCTGCATCATGGCGCCCAAGATGGCCGCCTGAACTGTGGACTTATCTACTGCGCCTTCACTACTCATTGCTGGCGGGAAAACTTAGCGCCAAACTCTGCAGCGTCACCGCCTTATTCAAATTTTCCAAGCTGGACTCCACCTACCTTGGGCCTGGAAGAACGCAGACGCTGTTCCCCGTCGGAGTAAGTCCGAAGCTCCGCCCCTCCGGCCCGACGTCCTCGCGGGAAGGACGCTGCGCAAGGGATTCCCGAAGACGTCCTCCCGGATCTCGCGAGATTTGGACTGCCTGCACCGGAGTAAGTACAAACTCCTGGGTGAAATAATTCTACACCGGAGGGGGTCACCTGGTTAGTAAGGCCCGAAAAGGGGACACCGGACTCTTTCCACCGATTGCACTCACTGGCCAGTAACCCCGCCAGCGCGGCATCGGACCTGTCGCTACCTCTTAAAGGGACCGCACACCCAATTAATCTGCACCATGTCGGACTCAGAAGTAGCGGAGCAGCCTGCCCCCAGGGAGCCAGTGGCCACCAACAGTATTGCGCCTGCCAACATGATGCCGCTGACGATGCCATACTACTTTGGGGCCCCATGGTTCCCTCGCTACGCCGGGAGGCTCATAATTTAAAAGACTTCCAAGACAAACTACTGGCTCTGTTCCGGCTCTATCCTATCAACCCGGAGCAACAAATGGAGATTCTGTTAGCCCAGTTGGAAGGAGCGGCCCGCCGAGAGGTCATGTCCTGGCCCAGTTCTGAGAGGAGTACCATAGAGCAGATCTTTGACCGCCTCAGCACTACCTTTGAAGTCAGGACTGTGTCTGAAATAAAGATGCGCTTCTTCAGTAAGAAACAAAAGCCTGGTGAGTCACTCCGTGATTTTGCTTTATCTCTCCAAGAGGCCTGGAGGGCCGTCATTCATATAGACCCTAGAGAGGTTGACACCCAGGATCAAACTCTGAGAGAACAATTTATTGCGGGTGTGAATAGCGAATCTTTAAAAACACAATTGAAAATGTTGTCGGCTCAGCACCCTAGCAGTATTTTCCTGGACTTTAAAGAACTGGCCATTAGTATTCTGGGACAACACCTGCCAACGGAACCGGTGGCCCATCCCGAGCCTTCTGTCCGTAATCCTAAGCTGACGGATGCCAGCCTGCCAGGGGCCAGCCAAGCCGCCCAGACTCCAGTGCCTGATACAGTAGCTGCTTTGATGGAACAAGTCAATTTCCTCACTAAGAGCCTGGAAAAAGTCTGCAGGAAACTGGAAGAGTGGGAGAAGCCCTTAATGCTGGAAGATGAACTCCTTCTGCCTCAAAAGCCTGGCCCCCTGCGTATCAGGAAGTTTATCCCAGAGATCCTGGGAGACGTTCAAGTGACCGGTTTAGGAACCGCAAGCGGCCTGCCTGTAACTACTGCAAGAAGTTGGGGCATACTGAATCTACTTGCTGGCAGTTAAGCGGGTCACCCTCGAGGCTGAGGACCGCCCCTCGGGAGGTAGAACAACAGGTCCAAGGGATCCAAACTGGATGCCCCGTTATGTGGGGTCCCGTCCCAAAATAAACGTCCGGATCAATGGAGTGCCTTTTGAAGCGTTGTTGGACACTGGATCTCAAGTCACCACTATTCAGCAGTCCACCTTTAATCAGTTCTGGAGTTCCAGCCTGCTTACCCAGCCACCTGAGTCCTGGCTGGAGATAATTGCAAGCAATGGTAAGCCCATAAAAGTCCATGGATACTGGGAACCCACTCTCCAGGTGGGAGAAGCCACTTTACCACAGCAAGGAGTGATCGTGGTACAAACCGGAGATAAAGGGGTCACCCTGTGATTGTTGGGACTAATGTTTTCAAAAATTGCTACCCCGAGGTCCTTGAAGCTCTCCATCAGTCCCTGCCTGCAGCTTCCTCTGCCTCCAAAAAGGTCCTCCAAAAGACTATCAGTGTATTGTGTGCTCAGCAGAGGTTTGCAAATGAAAAAGGAGAGATCTGCACCGCCAGGATCCGTGATAATAGGCCAGTGACTCTACCTCCAAACTCCCAAACCCTCCTGTGGTGCCGTGCTGTCCTGGGAGTCCAGGGCCAAGACTATCCGGCCCTGGTGGAACCTGTCCAGATGGAAAACTACCCATATGTGAGAGCTGCCAAGTGCCTGGCGACCGTCTCCCAAGGTAAAGTACCTGTCCGTCTGATTAACCTCAGCGATCATCCTGCTGTGCTTACTAAGCACTGTCCTGTTGCCCAGCTTTCCCAGGTATCCTTCCAGGATGTCATCCGCCTGCCTGTCACCGAGAAGCCACCAGCTGCCACTCGAGGACCTCTTCCTGCGGACGACTCTCCAGTGCCCTGGTGGAAGGAACTCCATGTCGGGGACGAAGCTACCCCGCAACATCAACTAGAGGGACTCCTGAACCTAGTAAAGCAACACCATCAAGCCTTCAGTAAGCATGCAACGGACTATGGAGAGGTCAGTGTCATCCAACACACCATACCCACTGGCTCTCATCCTCCCATCAAAGAGAGGTATAGACCCATACCACCAACTTCATACCAAACTGTTAAAGAGATGATCCAAGAAATGAAAGACTCAAACGTAATCCGGGACAGTCGTAGTCCCTGGGCTGCACCACTGGTTTTAGTTAAAAAGAAAGATGGTGGTATCCGGTTTTGTGTAGACTATAGAAAGATAAATCAGATCACTCACAAAGATGCATATCCATTGCCACGTATTGAGGAGTCTCTAACCGCTCTAGGCTCCTCCGCCTATTTCTCCACCTTAGATTTAACCAGCGGATATTGGCAAGTGCCCATGGCCCCTGAGGATAGGGAAAAGACTGCTTTCACCACCCCTATGGGCCTGTTTGAATTTAATTGTATGCCATTTGGACTGTGTAATGCCCCCGGGACCTTTCAGAGATTAATGGAGCGGTGCTTAGGCCATAAGAACTTTGAGACAGTGCTGCTGTACCTGGATGACGTTATCATCTATTCTAAAACGTATGAGGACCATTTAAAGCATTTAGCTGAGGTGTTTGAAATCCTTATTAAATACGGCCTCAAGATTAAACCGTCCAAATGTCACCTGCTTAAACCGGCTGTAAAATACCTGGGACATGTGGTAAGCGCAGAGGAGTTCAGCCTGATCCTGATAAGTTAGCTGCTGTCCGAAATTGGCCGGTCCCTACTACGGTGAAAGAAGTGAGGAGCTTCCTTAGCTTCGCTGGCTACTACCGGCGCTTTATCCCCCACTTCGCTCAAATAGCGGATCCAATCCAGGAACTCCTGAGGGGGCAACCAAAAAGAGCCCAAAGACTCCTGTCCCCATTGAATGGAATGAAGAGAGGGAGGTTGCATTTCAGTTGTTAAAGAAAAAGTTGACTGAACCTCCTGTGCTGGGGTACCCAGATTACAGTAAGCCATTCCACCTCTACACAGATGCCAGTAAGAAAGGCCTGGGAGCAGTGCTAGCTCAAGTGCAAGAGGGAAAGAGAGAGTGATAGCTTACGCCAGCCGGTCCTTAAAGGGAGCCGAAAGAATGATCAGAATTATAGTTCTTTTAAATTAGAGTTTCTGGCCTTAGTGTGGGCGGTAACAGAAAAATTCAAAGACTATTTGGCTGCCACTCCATTTATTGCATTCACTGATAACAATCCTCTGGCTCACCTGAATACCGCTAAACTGGGGGCCTTAGAACAGAGATGGGCCTCCCGCCTTGCTAATTACGACTTCACTGTAAAATACCGGGCTGGCTGTTCAAACGATAATGCTGATGCCCTGTCAAGGCTCCCCACTGAAATAGCACCAGATGACATACGGGATGCCTGGGAAGATGTGGAGATGCCAGCATTTTATAACTGGTTTGCTCAACAGGACCAAGCTCAAGCTGCCAACGGTGGAACCTCTGACCCTCCATCCTTTGATAAGCCTGCATCCAGAGAGGAAAAGTGGATTAAGTTGCAATCAGAGAGTAGAGTTCTCGGTGAACTGCTGGACTTCTTCATCAGTGGCAGAACCCCTGAAAGAATTCGGCGAAAGACCGCAGACCCAGAACTCATTAAATTGTGGAGGCAACGTCAACAACTGTTCCTTCGAAAAGGCCTGCTGCTGCGACGAAGCCTGGATCCAGTGTCAAATGACAGAGTGCACCAGATCCTCATCCCACGTCGTGATGCAGGTATGGTTTTAGAAATGTATCATGACAGGTCTGGACATTTTGGGGTTCAGAAGACTGAGGCCACTGTCCGTAGGCGGTTCTACTGGGTTGGAATCAGAGAGGACATTGAGAGGTGGTGTCGGGAATGTACAGCCTGTGCCCTGAAGAGAGGTGAACACCATGATCAGAGAGCACCGCTGCACCCTATTATAAGTGCTGCCCCTCTTGAACTGGTTGCTATTGATCACGTAAAGTTAGAGCCCAGTCACTCAGGGTATACCTATGCTATGACTATTATTGACCATTTCACTAAGTTTGCCGTAGCAGTGCCTGTGAAGGACCTGACAGCCAAGACGACAGCTGAATTGTTCTGGAAACACTTCCTCCTGCCTTACGGCTGCCCAGAAAAGATCCTCACCGACCAGGGGTCTGCGTTTGAGTCTCATCTGTTCCAGGAGCTGTGCCGACTACACAATTGCCAAAAGGTCCGGACCACGGCCTATCATCCACAAGGTAATGGACTCTGTGAGAAGATGAATCAGACCTTGATTGAAATGTTGAGAGCCGTGCCCCTGAGACCAGAGGAGATTGGCCTAACCTGCTACCACAGCTCATGTATACGTACAATAATACTATCCATTGTTCCACTGGATACACTCCTTTCTACCTGTTGTTTGGGCGTCAGGGTAAATTGCCTGCAGATCATTCCCTGGATGTACAAGTGCTGGATGACATTAATCCCCTGCCTAAAACTGACTGGGTAACGGAACATCAAAGGCGCTTGCTTAATGCCAAAGAAATTGTCCAGGAGCGCATGGAAGGTGCCCGGGAGCGACAACAAAAGACTATGATTTGGCGGCCCATGCAGAGCCCTTGGCTGTGGGGGATACCGTGTGGTTAAAGAACAATCACCGCACCAGTAAACTGGACAGTAAATGGGAGAGGACTCCTATCTTGTGTCTGCCATCCCTAATGCTGAAACTCATACCTATGAGGTCACCAGAGAGGGTAAGGGTCCCCAAATTGTTCACAGAAACCGCCTAAAACTCTGTATTGACAAGGAGACTGTCGTTGGAGATTCCGGATCCGAGTCTTCTGAGTCAGATTCCATTGCTCGGCCTGCTGAACCTATGCAGGCCATAGCGGATTTGCTGAATGATCCTGAGCCGCTCCACTGGTTCCTTACACCCTGGTTAAACTTTGGGGTGCCTGCCCGGCACCTGCTGAACCTGCAATCGTAGCAGGCCCCGCTCAGGGTGCTACTGAAAGGGGTCCCACTGACGGGGATCCTTCTTGTCCCCCTGTACCCGGACAAGAGGAGACCTTGGTTCTAAGGAGGTCTACCCGGTCTACAAGGGGCGCTTACCAGTACGTTTTGAAAACTATGACTGTACTGGAAGTGTTTCCCGACAGGAAACCTCTGTGTGAGCATCATCCTTTTAAGTTTGTGCCCAGAGATGGACTCCTGTGTGCGAGCCTCTGTGATATGTTCTTATTATGGACTTATGCATTTCATATGGACTATGTGATGTTTTATTATGTTCTTATTATGGACTCAGGCATTCTCTTATGGACTATCCTGGTGTTAACCATTGATTTGCTGTACCAGGTCAGCATCACAGTTCTGCATTAACAGCCTGCAAGCAGAGGACGACGCCCATTGTCACCGCACTTCTCCGTTACCAGCTGGACCTGATAATAATTGTCAATGCAGATGGAATTGATTACTGATATGTATGTATGCCTGCATGTTTTCTTTGTCTCTTTCAGGTGAAAATTCCAGTCGGGCGGTAGTCCTGTTGGAGTACGAGGTCGTACTCAGCTTAAAGCAGCGGGGTATGTAGTGTACGGGAGTTGTAATACCCGTCACTACAGAAGGGTCACTTGGATGCTGTCGTTCCTCTCATTTATGGGGAGGCTGGTAAAAGTCCTATTCTTAAAATGCAATGTAATTTATGGTATTTAATTCCCTGTTACTGTGAAATGTGCCATGTGCAGGCCGGCTAGGGATTTAATTCCAGCTCTAGTCACTAGAGGGAGCTAGGTAGCCCTAGTCTATATAAGGCCCAGTCAGGACAGGCTAGAGGTAGTGCAGACCCTGGAGTCTGTGAAGGCCACATGTCTCGGGCCTAAGCAAGTCAGCAGAAGTCAAGCAGAGGCAATCCCTAGAGCAAGAGGTACTGAGATGTCAAGAGGAGGTACACTGTAAACTGGAGATTCAAGGATATAAGCCAGAAGTAGGGCATTGGGGCCTTGAAGAATAATTGCCAGTCAGGACAAGCCAGGAAGAAAGTAAGGTTCACCTGCAATTCAAAGTCCTGTTATTTTACCCTCTATTTTACCTTGCTGGATGTAAGCCTGCTGTAACTGCGACTGTACAAAAGTCTATTGTCTGCAACAAGAACTGTTTTAAGAGGTTGCCTTCTGTATTGCCACTGTTTCAGTAAAGTTGGAATTCTGTTTTCAAGCTACAAGTCTGCACCTCTATTATTCCTACTATAAATACGGTGTGCCACCGTTTATTGGCACTGGCGTCACGAAACATCAGGGACTTAGCCATAGGCACGTTAAACTACAACACCAAGGGCACCTCACACTGCACCTGGCTGTGTCCCTTCAGAACCCAGAGAGTGCCCCAGAGGAACAGCGTGCCGGCCTCTCCATCACTGGCATTCCCCAGGTTAGCCCCACACATTGCCCTGACTTGGGGGTGCTGCATGTCCATTTGATAGCACTGCGCTTGGTATTGCAGCTCAGCAGCCCCAATCACTCAGATGGGACAGAGCTGCACCTCGGCCATGTGAACGATGAATGAGACATCAAATGGCCGAGGAAGAGACTGTAACACTCACAAAGCACCACAGCCTCTTCATACAGAAAAGAAAATGAAATGTAAAATGGAGGGGGGGGGGGGGCAAAGTTGGGGAGACAGCCCCGGGCCTATCATGCACTTAATCTGCCCCTGTACATAAGACTGCATATAGGACAGTGTATAGATCTTTATATAGCACTGCACATAGGACTGTACATTGGACAGTGTCTGGAATTATATATGTCTGTATATAGAACAGCATATAGGACTGTTCAAAGGCAGTGGCGTGCCTAAGGTGTTTGGAGGAGTAATGTCCTCCGTGCCCCCTTCACATTAGTAATGCCCACTGTGCCCCCTTCCCAATAGTAATGCTCATTGTGCCCCCTTCATAGCAGTAAAAAGTCCTCTGTGCCCCTTCATAGTAGTAATGCCTATTGTGCCCCCTTCATAGTAGTAATGCCCACTGTGCCCCATTCCCAATAGTAATGCTCATTGTGCCTCCTTCATAGTAGTAAAGTCCTCTGTGCCCCCTTCATAGTAGTAAAGTCCTCTGTGCCCCCTTCATAGAAGTAATGCCTATTGCGCCCCCTTCATAGTAGTAATGTCCTCTGTGCCCCTTCATAGTAGTAATGCCCATTGTGCCCCCTTCATAGTACTAATGCCCATTTTGCCCCCTTCATAGTAGTAAAGTCCTCTGTGCCCCTTCATAGTAGTAATACCCATTGTGCCCCCTTCATAGTAGTAAAGTCCTCTGTGCCCCCTTCATAGTAGTAATGCCCCTTGCACACTCTTCACGGTAGTAATGCCATCTGTGTTAGTAAAACAAAAAAATATGAACTACTCATCCCTTCATTCTTCCTCCTTCACAGTAGATATGCCCTCATTGTGCCCTCCTCACAGTAGTTATGCCCTCTCTGTTACTCTTTCACAATTATAATGCCCTCTCTGTGCCCCCTTCACAGTATTAATGCCCTATGTGCCCACTTCACAGTAGTAATGCCCATTGTTCCCCCTTCATAAAAGTAATGCCTTTGGTGCCCCTTCATAGCAGTAATGTCCATTGTGCCCCCTTCTTAGAAGTAATGCCCATTGTGTCCCCTTCATAGTAATAATGAGCACTGTGCCCCCTTCCCAGTAGTAAAGCCCTCTGTGCCCCCGGTGTGTTAACCTTGTCCTGTCCCTGATGCTCAGATCCAGCTCTCCCCTGCAGGCACAGATTGCCCTGCAGCACTGTGTGGGAGGGTCAAAGACAGATTCCCGGGATGCAGGCTCCTCTCACCCCGACAGTAGTGATGGGAAGTTCGGATCATTTTTATGAATCGATTCGTTTGAATCAGGTCATTCAAATAAACCGATTCATGAATCGGATCTTCGGCTCCTTCCTGAGCCGGCAGATGCGCCTGAGTGAAGCAAGTGAACCGAAGCGCATGTCCAGGTCACAGAAGCCTCGGTTCACTTGCTGAGTCGGCTGATTTGGCTCTCTGCTGACTCGGGCTGACAGGAAGCAAGTGAACCGAAGCAAAATGCGCATGCTCAGTTCATGTAAGCTTCGGTTCACTTGCAGTTGCTGTCTGAGTTGGCTCTTGGCTGAGGTTGTCCTCTGCTCTGCACAGTGCTGAAAGTGAAAGTGAACTGTTTAAAGTGACAGAGACACTGGAAAGAAAGGATAAAAAGTGTATGTGAATTGATTACACTGGGACTTCACTAGAGGAAAATAACTGACACTGTGCAGTGTCATAAATCACATTATTTCTCCAGGCTGTGGTGTGGAATAGTAGAGGGCTTAGGCTGACAGTGGCAGTTAGTGAACCAAAGCACTAGTGTCACTGACTCTGGTCAGGAGCCCTGGTGCCTATTAGTGTAAGTGAGAATACGTGCCATAACAGTATCACCGGCTGATCACTGTCACAGTCCACACAACACACAGTAAAATAATACTGTGCAATTCGTGCATAATTGAGTAAGAAACCTGAAATTTCTGTATAAAAAGAGCCTGTCACCAGTAAGGAATCAGGATGGCTTCAAGAAAGAGAAGCAATGTATGGATTCATTTTGAGGAGGTAGGTCCACAGAAGGCAAAATGCAAGATCTACAAAAATACTTATTCAGGGCAAGCAGGATCCACTTCAAATTTCAGACGTCACCTTAACAATAAGCATCCAACGTTATCGCTTATGCAAGAGGGTCCAGCAATATCCCCATCAGTCTCAGGTGAATCCACATTAGCGTCTCCGGCGTCTACCACAGCTGGCTCCGTCAGCGCCCCTTCTATAGAATCATCCACTGCCACATCTGTTGCTACCCCTGTACAACGGTCTCATCAAAGTCAGATGACAAGATATATGAGAGCACCTATTGGCCCCGTCCGACAGAGCAAAGTGGATGAGCAGTTAGTTAGAATGGTTGCCCTGGATTTTCAACCATTTTCAATTGTAGAGGACAAAGGATTTAAAAGTTTTGCCAACTAGAAAGACACTTTCCACAACTATCTTACCTCAGCTTTATGACAACATTAAAGCTGAAATGATGGGGAGAGTAAGCAACGCCTCTGCCGTGTGTCTGACAACTGACTGCTGGACATCACGCACGACAGTCAGTTTTATGGCAGTCACTTGCCATTATCTGGATGAAGTTTTCAGGCCTTTGTCCTGCCTGTTGGAGTGCTTCTCATTTACAGAGAGGCATACAGATGACAATCTGGCAGCAGAACTTAGCAAAATTTGTGAAGAGTGGGGTGTCACAAACAAAGTTGTTATGTGCACTTCTGACAATGCCAGCAACATAAAAGCCGCTATTCGTAAAGTTGGATGGAAGCATTTGCTTTGCTTTGCCCACACATTAAACTTAATTGTGAGGGAAAGTTTAAACCCATTCAGGAGACGGTGGCAAAGGTAAAAAATATTGTGGCATGTGGCACTGATGCCGTGCTGGCGTCTGGCGTGGAGCACGGCCGGCAGTGACTGCTGTGCTGCTTGCTGCAGTGCTCTGGCCCTGAAATGAATAGTTAAGCTGCCCGCCGCCGGCCCGCGCTGTCACTGTGTAAGTTATACTACCTGGCTCAGGCTGTGGCTGGGGGCGGGCGGGCGGCCGTGGCAGTATTCAATCCATTCACACATGGGGGGCGGAGTCAGACCGGACCCGGCAGAGGCAGAGAGAGATCAGGGGCTGTGTGCGGCGCTGCTAAGGATGTCACGTGATGTACCCGGGGCCCGCGCGCTGCAGTAGTGCAGCAGTCAGCAGGGCTAGCTCCTGAGGTGGTCACTGTTGTGGTGAGGGCCATGGCTCCTGCTGGCCTGGCCATGTGTCCGGCCTGCCCCTGATCAGAAATAAGTGAAGTGTGTGTGTGAAGAAAGAAGTTAGAATTTCACCATCACATCACCAGACCTCAGGTCCAATGATGCTCTTGGGAGCAGAGCTTCCCATCAGGATGTTTATGTCTTCATAAGAGGTAAAAAATATACCATGATGCAATTGCTGTGACCATTGTGACTGAACAAAAGTGACTGTCCTAACTGCCTCACAAGCCTTATTTTATATCGCTTACAATTTATACATTTGACCATCTAGATACCACATCAAGTGCAATAGAGGGTTCTCCTACTGTTCACCAATCTAATGGTATTCATTTTCCCTACTAATTTGGATGAAACTGCACGACTAGGCCCTAGACTCAACTCTCTGAACTGAACCAGACTTAATCGAGTTCAACTTCAAGAACTTCTGTGAGTTCCATCTTAGGGTGCTTTCACACTTGCGTTTTTACTTTCAGGCGTAGAGATCCGTTGCTGGGTCTCTACGCCGGAAAGAAACTGATCAGGATTATCCTAATGCATTCTGAATGGAGAGAAATCCGTTCAGGATGCATCAGGATGTCTTCCGTTCAGTATGTGAACGTTTTTGGGACGTTGACAAAACCACAGCATGCTGCGGATTTGTCTCCATCTAAAAATCCGGAGGACTTGCTGTAAAGCCGATTGAAGTGCATTAATCCGGATCCAGAATTAAGCTAAACAATGTTTCGGCGCATCGCCGGATCCGACTTTTAGCTCTGCGCATGCACAGCAGCAGTTCCGATCGGGGCCCCAGTGTAAGCTGGGGCTCTGATCGGTTACCATAGCAGCCAGGATGCTACTGAAGTCCTGGCTGCCATGGTAAGTACTCCGCAGCAGTGTACTTACTTGCGCTGTGGCCCCGGGGCGCTCCTTCTTGACATCACAGGTCCGGGCGGCGCATTGATCTATGCGCCGCGGGGACCTGTGACGTCGTGAAGGAGTGCCCGGCGGCCGCAGCGCAGGTAAGTACACTGCTGCGGAGTACTTACCATGGCAGCCAGGACTTCAGTAGCGTCCTGGCTGCTATGGTAACCTGAAAGAATTTCGAAGACTGATCAGGATCCTGATCAGTCTTCAAATGCTTTCAGGCGACTTGCGTTCTGACGGATCTGAAGGGACGGAAGTGCCCGTCGGATCCTCAGAATGCAAGTGTGAAAGCACCCTTAGGGTACTTTCACACTTGCGGCATGGCTATCCGGCAGGCTGTTCCGGCGGGTGAACAGCCCACAGGATCCGCCATGCTGCAAGTACCCATGCACTGCCGTGCTGCCTACCAGGATACCTCCAGCTGTTGCAAAACTACATCTCCCAGCATGCCCTGACAGCCAAACGCTGTCTGGGCATGCTGAGAGTTGTAGTTTTTCAACGGCTGGAGGCATCCTGGTTGGGAAAAGTTGGTCTACTGTGATAATATGAACAATGGGGGTTCTAAAAAAGAGCTATTGTGGGGCAAAGTTCATATTCGTGTTTACACACGTGTTTTAAAATACACGTGTTTTGTAAACAAGTAAATAATGACGCAGTGCTGTGGGGCTGGTATGCAACCTTTTCCAGGGCTGGGTTTTATCCCCAGTCCGGCCCTGCTCCCAGCATGCAAACATGCTGAACTGTTCTTCTAGCTCCCTTAGAAGTGACTGGAGCATTCTGGGAGTTGTAGTTTCTGAACTGCTGGAGTGCCGGAGGTTGCTGATCCTTACTCTAGGATCAGGTTACGCTCCTCCCTGCTGCTGCTCTCTGCTATCTGACTGAGCTGGTTCAAACAATTCAGCTCAGTCAGATGAATCGACTCCTCCAGTTCAGTGAAAAGAATCGATTCGTTGATGAACTGCACATCACTAGCCGACAGACAGAGTGATCTGTGCCTGCAGGCAGAATGGTGGAGCAGGCAGCAAAATCCTCTGTGCTTCACCATCCAGTGCGCCGGCCTGAAGAAGAGAAGGAGTGTGGGGAGATGAGCGATGAGGGAGATGGAAAAGCTCATTGCTTCTGGCACCCCCTGGCAGCGGGCACCCTGGGCAGAACCCCCCCCCCCCCCCCCATCCTCTGTATGCCATTGTTCATAGGACTGTATATGGGGCAGTGTATAGAATTATATACCTCTGTATATAGGACTTTGTATAGGACTCTGCCAGTAACCACTATTGTGAGTTTTTCACATGTAATGTCAGACATATTGATATTGCAGTAGATGGTTTTGTCGTCACTTGTACTCCGTTAACCATTTCATGACTGGGAATGTTATGGACTTGAATACTAAGAACACAATTATGACTCTTTTGTTTTATTTTTTTATTTACATTTTTTTAATTATATCATAACCCTTTATTCTGTCTTCTATTACATATATTTCTTTCTTGACATGCCAGGACAGCGGGACATTATGAGGGGGAGATCTACAAAGTTCTTATTCTGCGTTGTTAAGGTGGAAACAACAGCACAAGACCCTGAGGAATCTGCAGGAGAGAAGATGGAGGACATCAGAGAGATAGAGTGGACTGGTCTGGTGGTGACAATGGGGACTGGTGAGGACAGGGGATACTGGAGTCATTTCTAATTGAAAACCATGGGACAGGTCCTAGAGATATGAACTGATTACAGGGGTCCTGCTGCTGGATCCCCCCCCCCCCATACACACACACAATCAGCTGGTATTAATGAAGGAAATGTTTTGGAAACGTTAAGTGTTCCCACTAGGGATCTAATTGTCCTTTAGTGTGAGAGCGGTTCTCTGCAATGTCTCTCTGCTCTGAGTAATAGAAGGGGGTGCTGATGTGGGGCCATGAACTATTACCTGGATTTGCCCCAATAGAAGGAGTAAAAGGGGTCATCTAAAGTTTTGTATTTACCTTGTAAATCTGTTGTTGTTGCTGCTTTTTCTGATGCTGTTTGGAAAGATAAGAATTGATTGTCAAACAATTCCCTGGATGGTCAAACAAAGTGGGGTCCCAGTGCCCCCCAAAAAACCTCCCTTCCACAGTTCATGATAGCTCAACAAAATAAAATAAATTCTTTCTGAGCCTAGGAGGGGAGCTCACTGCATCCTGATTTTAGTTCATTAGGAGCTGTATAAACCCCTGTGCAGTGAGCTCCCTCTAGTGGCAGTTACAGGTAGACTCAAGGGTAACTATCACCCACCTGCTCCTCACGCTGCATCTTAGACACCTTGGTGTCCACCACCTGCGTTGTGTTCTAAAGGAAAGATTCAAGTAGATAAGATCAGCTCCATGTGGTGATGCTTTCCAGGATCAGTCTATATGGTTCTGTACACTGACATGGTCCTAGACCAATGTATACGTGTATACTGTCTGTATATGATCAGCTCATTAAAGATGGAGTCGGCAATCACCTTATTCTCTCAGTGTTGTCACTGTTGTTCATCTCCAATGCTCTCTCCTGTTCTTCCTCCACCACCTCATCCACCTCTTCAATCGCCTCTCCGTCCTCCATAACCTCCTCCACCTCTTCTTCTGCCACCACTTCCTCCACCTCTTCCTCCTCCACCACTTCATCCTCCTCTTCCTCCTCTCTATCACTATCCTCCCTATTGGACAGAACAAGTCATTTATTTATATATTCAGCTCTTAGGACACCCCATGTCTGGCCCCTCGGGCAGCCATGATTGTTCTATAACTTACCCGATGTTATCCATCTCCAATATCCTCCGCATTCTATAATATAAGATAAAGTTCCAGTGTTAATCACTGACAAAGAAATATAATACATATCATATCCCCATATCCGATAAATACATGGAGAAAAGGGCAACATCTCCTCCGTATATATCACACAGGGTGATAGCCCTTTGTATTACACATGTAAGAGGGGGTGGAGGTTTTAGGTGTCCAAATGAATTTTTGGTCTGATCCTGTGGGTAGTTATTAATTCATGGGGTCAATTACTAAAACTGGTGTAAAGCAGAACTGGCTTAGTTGCCCATAGCAACCACTCAGATTCCACAATTCATTTTTGACAGCTCCTTTGGCCATGCTCACCCATTCATCCTGCCATCCATCTCCTCCTCGTCTTCTTCCTCCTCTCCTTCATCTTCTTCCCTGTTGGACAGAAAACATTATATATATATATATTAGGACACCATTGGTCGGGCATCGTTGTGCCCCAGCAATGTCAGTTTTACCTATGACTGTCCTATAACTTACCTGATGTTCTGCAGCTCTATGTCTGATATATTCCTCCTCAGTCTGTAATACACAGTACAGCTCTGGTTATAATCATTGACTATCCTCCTATTATCACACACTGATACATTAAACAGGACAGTTTCTCTATTAATCATCCCCGATGTGTAATAACTGGACCCCCTCATTATCTGTACCCTACATACCCCCTTATGTCACTCCTGAAGTCTGCTGAATGACTAATGCCCTCCTGTGGTTTATGTTTATAGCCAGGTATATCTGCCACTATGTTTTACAGTCTATGTATAATATAATAGGGTGTATTATATATGTACATAATATGATCATGATTCCTACCTATCTCCACCGCCGTCCACATTTATCTGATGTTCCTGGATGTTCTCCTCCTCGCCTCTGTTTGACAGAAAACATCTTGTATAAAAGTATTTTCTTATAACAGCCAATGATTATTATATATACAGGTTGTGTCATATACATACAGATGATACAGTTGGCATCATTTATGACAATCAGCACAATAGTCTCATAGGTTTTTAGCTTTTTAGGGATTTTCTTCATTATCAGCAGGAAGTTATAGATGAGGCTATAGTGCATTGTCTATTGGAGATTGTAGGGTAACATCCAGAAGAATGGAGGCGATATAGTGGGGAAACAGTCACTGATCTATATAATGTATGTAACAGTCTGCCTTCTTCCGATTCCTCTCCATATGCGCCCTCATATCATCCTTGTAATGCTGCATGGCTAGTGCCCGCCAGTGGTCACTATGTTTTAGCTGGGTATATACTGTAATTTACCATGTTTTATACCCTCTGTATAATATAATTGGGTCTTTTAGATTTGCATGTAAATTGCCCATATTGACTGTATACTTACTCATCACCTCTCCCATCTCGCCTCATCTCCTCCACCATGATGTTGTCATCTTCCTCCACAATGTTTTCTTCCTCCAAGATGTTCTCCTCTTCCTCCTCCAGAATATTAGCCTCCTCTTCCATGATGTTAACCTCCTCTGCAATGTCCTCCTCCTCCTCCTCTTCCTCCTCCACAATGCTCCCCTCCTCCAAGATGTTTTCCTCCTCCTCTTCCTCCTCCAAGATGTAACCCCCTTCCTCCACAATATTATCTTCTTCCTGTTCCAAGATGTTATTTTCTTCCTCCTCTACTATGTTATTATCCCCCTCCTCGATGTTATTCTCCTCTTCTCTGTTGGACAGAAAACATCTTGTATAAAAATATATTCTTGTTATAGCCATGTAATATTATATCAATGAGATATGTCACATCCATAAAGATAATATAATAGGCCTCAATTATGAGAAATAATGGCATATACTGACCAATTACATGGCTGTACTTATCTGATTTATAGTTTTAGGGTTTAGGAATTTTATGCATATTCAACGGATTACAGATTACGCTTCAGTCCTTTGTCTATATGGAAGAATGTGAGGTAACATCCAGAAGAATAAAGACTATACATACTGGGGTAACAGTTAATAATCTTGACAATATCTTATATTATTACACCACTGATACATACATCAGATGTTCAGCCTCCTCCTGTCTCTCCATCTCCTCCTCCTGACTCTCCATCTCCTCCTCTCTCTCCGCCGCCTCTATCTCCTCCTCCTCTTTTTTTCTCAAATCTGGTAAAGAATAATGAAAACTATAATAATCCAAGACACTATCTCTGCTCTACAGATATGTAACACACAGAGGATGAATGATGGTGTCACCCTTCAGTCACTATATACAGTATATCCATTCTGCTAACTACGCCAAACTGTAAGGTGCAGGTGGATAGGCGGCAAAGAGAATTACTTATCTATCTAATTTAACCCCTTAGTGACCACCCATACGTGTTTTTACGGCGGTCACTAAGGGGCCTTAGGCTGGGCTGCCGCGTTTTTACGGCGGCCCAGTCTAAGCGCTGCACGGGTCTCCCGTGCAGCGGGGAGCGCGGGCCCGGCTCTCACATGAGAGCCGCGACCCTGCTCTAACAGCCCGGGCCGGCAGGAGTGCCGATCCGGGCTGTTTAACCCCTTACATGCCTCTGTCACCCATCAGCACCCCGCAGATGCGATCGCGGGGTGCTGATGGGCTGGGAAGCTCACCTTTCTTTCCGGCAGGGCCCTGAGCCTGCCCTGAAGTATTCACCAGCAGGCTATGCCTCTCTGGCGTAGCCTGCTGGTCAAAGGTAGAATTGCACTGCATTTAAAATGTAATGCATTATAGATATAATGCATTACATTTTAAAAGCAATCAAAATACTGTATATTATAGTCCTCATGTGGGACTATTAAGTAGTAAAAAAAATTAGAAAAAAATACACATTTATTAAATAAAAAACTTCCATGAAATATAAAAATATGCTTTTTTCCATTGAAAATACGCTTTTCAATGAAAAAATTGCCAATTTTTTTTCCCCACATGTTTGGTATTGCTGTGTCCGTAACAACCGGCACTACATAAATATTACATAAATTATCCCCTATAGTACACGCCGTTAAAAATAAATAAAAAGCCCGAATTTCTAATTTATTCTTAATTTTCACAGAAAAACGAAATAACAAGCGATCAAAAAGCGAAATTTACTAAAAATTATACCAATGAAAAATAGAAGTCGTCCCATAAAAATCAAGCCCTCACACAACTCTATAGAAAAAAAATTAAAAAGTTATGGGTCCTGGGAAGTGGCAATGTAAAATAATTTTTTTTTTGTTAAAAAAAGGGGTTTTATTGAAAAAAAAGTAGTAAAACTTAAAAAAAACTATAAGTATTTGGTATCCCTGTAATGGTACTGACCCAGGGAATGAAAATATTATGTTACTTTTACCGAATAATGAACACTGTAAAATTTATAATGTACAAACGCAGTGGCAGTAGTACTATTTTTCCCCTTCTCCCTCCCAGAAAGAGTTAATAAAAGTTAATAACATAGTTATGTGTACCCCATTAAAAACCGCTATTAAAAACTACAACTTGTCCCGCAAAAAACAAGCCCTCATACTGCTATATAGACGGAAAAATAAAAAAGTTATAGCTCTGGGAACGAGACCATGAAAAAAGGACGAAAAACGCTTGGTCATAAAGGCCCAAACAGGCTTGGTCACTAAGGGGTTAACAGTGAGTTTCCTAATGACAGATTCCCTTTAAGGTTGGACTAGAGCATTACAAATAAATAGAAACAAAGCATCCTATTGAAGTGAATGGGACGGCTTCTTGTAGTTACACCTGCTCACTGCTGCAATGTCGACAGCGTGCAGGTAAACAATGAAGGGAAGGCTGCGCTGTATCGGTGCGTGGCCTTCTCTTCAACCAGCTGATCGGCGGCAGTTCTGGGTGTCGGATCCCCATCGATCTGATATTGATGACCTATCCTGAGGTCATCAATAAAAATATCCGAGAAAACCCTTTTAATGTATTGATGACCTGTACAGCACCTAAACCCCACTCAGTGGTACCAATAACTCACTTATACCTGCAACCCATGATGTCACATTGTACATTTACAGGAAAGATGGACTTACCTAACGCGCAATTCACCAACCGAACCTGCAGAAGAAGAAAAATAAAGAAGCAATCATTACTGAAGAGGAGGAGACATGATAGAAGAAGATGACAGACATAACAGGAGCTGAGGACACAGCAAACTTACCTCCAACACCAACTACAACTCTCTATGGAATGTTGGCTCCACCTCCTTTTATAATATTTGTGATGTCATAATGTGCGGGGGAGGAGTCAGCAACCACAACATTCTATTATGTGACACAACAATCAGCAGCAGCTTTTATTTAAATAGGCCAGGCAAGGCATATAATGTGTGTGATGTCATAATGGTTGGGGGAGGAGTCAACAACCACAACATCCCATAACATCTCCAGCAGCAACAACTTTTATTTTACCCCTACATGGTCAGACAATTTTAGGTCATTAAGGGCTCATGCAGACAAACGTAATTTCTTTCCATGTCCGTTCTGGTTTTTTTGTGGACCGTATGCGGAACCATTCATTTCAATGGGTCCCCCCAAAAAACAGAAGTTACTCCGTCTGCATTCTTATGTACATATAACATATTGATTAACTTTAATTAACTCCTTCTGGGGGAAGGACCAATTCCACATAGATTTTTGCATTATTAGTTTTGCCCCGTTCACTGCATGGCATGAATAACATGTTACTCAGTCTATTCTTCAGGCCAGGACGATTACACAAGTAACAAATATATATATCCAGGACAAGGTATTATGTACTACTTTTACATTTTTCATTTGTTTTTGTGTCTCCATATTCTGAGATCCACTGAGA
Organism: Bufotes viridis; assembly: GCA_033119425.1. Classification (NCBI taxonomy): domain Eukaryota; kingdom Metazoa; phylum Chordata; class Amphibia; order Anura; family Bufonidae; genus Bufotes; species Bufotes viridis. Next base: position 51,447,539 of record CM065593.1, read on the forward strand.
AACATGTGTTTCTCTATTTTTATATGTGAGAAGCTGTGTGAGGATATATTTTCTAAAATAAAGTGATAATTTAATAGTTTCAGTTGTTATGGACAGAACAATACCAATTCTCTCAAAGGAGCTGTCAAAAATGAAAGGTGAAATCTGATTGGTTGCTATGGGCAACTAAGGGATCCGTCTGGTTTCCGTTATGCAGGACGGAAACAAAGTCCTTTCAGAACCTTTAACGGAATGGCATAACGCTAGTGTGAACCCACCCTTAGTTGCCCATAGCAACTAATAAGATTTCACCTTTTATTTTTGACAGCCCCTTTAGGAAATTAAAGGTGGAATCTGATTGGTTGCTATGGGCAAATAGGCCAGTTCTACTTTACACCATTTTGATAAATGACCCCATAACCATCCAAAAATATGCCTTGTGATTGGCTTCTATGGGAGAGTTTTCTAGGCGTGCTCTGTGAGCTGTGCAGAGGTCATTGTACAAGGAAAGAATAGATAAGCTTTGACAATCACCTATTGTGAAAAGTGGTGTCATCTGTCATTGTAATCCTGCCTGCGATGATGATGAGATGACTGTTGTAAAATGATATGAAGAAACCAAAAACACCTTGCAAATACAATCAATGTCAAATACAGAGCATGTATGAACAGTCGAGATAGCAAGGTAATTTACTGCTCCTTCTACTTGGGTTTAAACATACATGAAAATAGCTGGCATCATGGGATGCAACTATACAAATGATAGACAACAAACACATTGCACTACTATACATGTGGAGTGAAACAAGAAATAGATGTTCTGTAACTATAGAGCATTTGTCTGCAGGATCAACCTTATTAAGCCAGGCATACTGGCTTAGTGAAACAACCCTTTGAGTATAGCAATCTAAGAGGAATGCAGAGCATAACCAAACGGTGATACCCAACAAATGTTAGAAATGGTTGGAGACAATAGGTGTGTTGTAAGAAGTTACAACTGTAAGGCACACAATTGCGCACAGGCATGTCGACAGGGGCTTGCCAGCTGGACTCAGTGAGCAATGTCAATGGAATGACCAAAAGTTATCCGAACATGATCCGTAGAAACCCTGCAGAAGAAAATAAAGACCTTAAATCCAGAACTTCCACATAAAGCCATTCTTGTTTATTCCGAAATAAAAAGTTAAAATAAAATAGTCCACATATGACGCATTTCGGGGCAGTGCCCCCTCCTTAAATACAGGACAAAATTGTTGCATTAATATATGCAATAAAACAGAGCCATGGAGTTAACAAAGAGAGGGGTCAATCAGAAGGGTCAACCCTACCGGGATTAGCAGCAGGGAGTAGCAGCTGTGGAAGCAACCATAGCAGTGATATGGCACGGAAGATGGTGGTAGGCGGGCAGACAATGGCAGTGGCATGATGGTGATAGCAGCAACCGTACGATATGGAACACGATGGAAGGACAGCTAACTGGGGCATGAAGAAAACTAGTGTAGAACCTTTAATAAATTCTCTCTATAATCCTGAAAAGAAACCCATGCAAATGTAGACATAACATAAACTCCATGAAAATGTTTCCTATTTTGGAATTACTCAAGTGTTGAAGAGTGATCATGCTAACTATTACTTACCGACGCTCCACCAGCAGAGTTTTCCTTTCTGTCTGTACAGAATTGAGTTATGGCAAATATTGAAGTGGCTGTAGCAGGATTAGAAGATCTTTAAATTTCAACCATATATTTGCCTTACAATCCACAATCCCTGGAGCCTTTTCCATTTTAATTGTACAAGTGTTTTTCTCTCTGGCATTGAGTCTCATTAAATAATATTACATTTAATACAGCACATAAAATAATTATGAAATGTGATTTTATTGAGCTAAGATTCAGTGGATGAAAAAACATTGTCGTAAATACGGTAATATGAAGGTAAGACTAGGTTTGTAGACTGCAAAACATTGCTCTTAAACAGGTTTTCCCCTATCAGACATTGATGGCATATTGTTACCATATGTCATCAATGTCAGATAGGTGTGCTTCGCTCCTCTGGGGTCCGATCTTTTCACTATAACGGGGCACCTGAAGTGAAGGAGTACACACTGCTCATGCAAGGCATGCTGTCCATTCATTGTGAGAGTGCTCGGCTATTTTTGGAAGCCGGATAGAGGTAAATGGACAGCGCACAACACATGCACCGTCACCTTTCCATTCACTGCTATGGGACTGACAGAAATAGCGGGCTCCAGAGGTGGGACTCACAACTATCTTTCTTTGATGGCATATCCTTGCAATATTCAATCCGTTATGGGTAAATACTTTCAATATACCATCCATTATAGGAAAGAACTGTGGCTTGTTGGGACAAAACTGGCCCTGTTTATACTCACACAGAAGTTAATGTCATAAGTGGCTTCTTCCACCCAAATGTTCAAAAATTATCCATTAACAGAGGCAGAATACCTGACTGTATTTATACACACACAAGTGTTAATTGTCAGAAGAAACTGTATCTTGTTCTGAACAAGCCTGGAAAAATTATCCCTTTTAATTGTAAGCAGCAGTACAGTGTGAATGTGGAAAGGGTAGGGTAATAGTGTCATGTGGCCGCAATAGTAGCTCAGCATGGAACAGACAAGGCAGTATATTTTTGTGGGGCTTTTTATGGGCAGTGGTAATGGCAACTGTGTAGAGGTAATGGTGGTGGCAAACGCTTTAATGGAAGTAGCAGTAGGGGATTAGTAGCAGGGAGTAGCAGCTGTGATATGGCACAGAACATGATGGTAGACAGGCAGACAATGGCAGTGGCATGATAGCAGCAGCTATATGGTACTAAACATCATAATAGGCAGACAGTGGCAGTGGCATAATGGCAGGAGCCATATGGTAAACAACATGCTGGTAGCTAGGCAAACAGCAACAGTGGCATGATGGGGCACAGTCAATAGGGGCAGATCTATTCATCAGCCTCAGCTGGAGGTGTGTGAAAATCCTCACGTATTCATGTCTAATTTATTTTGATAAAAGTGATACTTTGTACACTGGCGGAGGACAATGTTGTCCATTTTAGTGTGACTGTGCCACCTGCCATGCTGCAAACCCTTGAGGCTAAAGAAGGTCTACCCCTTCAGTAGAATGCTGTAAAAAATAAAATTAAAAAAAGGTGTTAACAGCAATTTTTTGTCACCTTGTCTTACAAAAAGTGTAGTAGCAAGTGGTCAAAAAGTACTATCTTCCCCAAAATGGTACCGATGAAAACGTCAACTCATGCTGCAAAAAATGAGCCCCCACACATGACAATAAGCAGAAAAATAAAAAATATATATGGCTTTCAGAAAATGGTAACACAAAAACAGTAATTGTTTTTCAAAAATGCTTTGTGTAAAAGTTGAAAAATGTAAAAAAAAACAATATAAATTAATTTATCTGTAATCGTACTGACCAGCAGAATAAAAATACCATGATGTGTAATTTTTCCCGCACAGTGTTTGCTGCAAATCCCAAAAAGCAATGGCAGAGTTACTGCCTTTTTTTATCCTGCATCCCAAAAAGTTAAATAAAAAGCGATCAAAAAGTTGTATGTACCCAAAATAGAACCAATGATAAATCTCTAATGAAAGAAAAACAAAATGTATGGTTGTCAGAAAATGGCTGTACTGGTCTGCAGAGGCTGATCAATAGCAACATGGCGCTCGTAAACCATTTCACCAAAATCTGCCCTCCAAAAACCATATAGCGCTCCTTCTTTTCTGATTCCTGTCATGGGCCGTTGCTGTGTTCAGGAGAAAATGCTTAACACAATTTGTGGTGCCTTTTCTCCTGTTACTCCTTGTGAAAATTAAAAATGATGAGCTTTTTGAACATTTTATTGGAATAAATAATTTTTTTTATTTTCACAGCCAAGTTTATCTAAATTCGATTTAAGGCCTGTGGGGTCAAAGTGGTCAGTATACCCCTTAATAAATCCCTTGATGGGTGTAGTTTCCAAAATGGGGTCATTTTTGGGGGGATTCTACTGTAGGGGTACCTTAGTGTACCTTCAAATATAACATGTCCAAAAACCATTCCACCAAATCAGGCCCTCTAAAAACCACATGGCGCTCGTTTCCTTTTGAACCCTGCCATGTGCCCATAGAGCAGTTTATGACCACTTATGGGGTGTTTTTGTAAACTGCAGAATCAGGGTAATAAATATTGAGGTTTGTTTGACTGTTAACCCTTACTGCCTTACATTACATTACGCCTCCTTTTCCTTTAATTCTTGTGAAACATGTAAAGGTTTAACAACGTTTGTAAAATCAGTTTAGAATAATCCTTCTAAAGCCTTCTAATGTCATAAAAAAAAAATGACATTCACAAAATTATGTAAACATAGACAAGTAGACATATGGGAATGTTAATTAAAAGTGTTGATCACGAATATTCTAATCACAAATTTTTATCGCGAATATCAGCATTTAATAACTACTTTATGAGGTATCACTATTAGAGATGAACGAACTTCAAAAATTAGTTCGGCGTTCGGGTTGGGGTAATCGCCGCATCCCGTTATGGATTCCACTACTGCAGACTATCCCGGCATATGGAATCCATAAGGGGCGGCTTCCACGAACCCGAACTTTGGAAAAGCCGAAGGACCTGGGGTGATGTCACCATCATGTGATCAGTGCAGGGGGCATAGCTCAGCACTGGATCATATCGGTATATGGGAGGAGTTGATCTCTCTGATCAAGTCTTCAAGCCATATAACACCATGCGCAAATCCCGGGCATGGTACAAAAAAGTTGCGGTCTACTTGGTGCAGGTTGCCATGTACAACTCTTTTGTACTGTTCCAGAGCGCTGGCAACACAGGGACATTCTTTCAGCTCTATGAGGCAGTCCTCAAGACCCTGATCTTTTCTGACCGGGAAAGAGAAGGGGGGAGTACCTCGGGCACTGGAGGCGCCCCATACTAGAAAGAAGGGACAGTCCCCCAAAAAATGAAGAGTGTGTAACAGGAGGGGGATACGGAAGGACACCACCACTCAGTGTGACTTGTGCCCTGATCATCCGGGCCTCTGCATTGACGGTTGCTTCAGGGAGTACCACGCTGTCATGGAGTACTAAATTTATAATCCCCTTTCCAAATTTAGCCACTGACTATCAAAAAAAAAAAAACTATGGTTCTCAGACTTGAGACACCAAACAATAATGATATTTAGTAAAACTAAAATAAATAAAAAAATGTAGATATATTAGGTATCGCCGAATTGGTAATAATCTCCTCTGTAAAAATACCCCATGACCTAACCCCCCAGATTAACACGGTAAACAAAACGGTGCAAAAAAAGATTTTTTTTGGTCACCTTACATAAAAAAGTGTAATAGCAAGCGATCAAAAAGTCATATGGCCCCCAAAATAGTGAAATTAAAACCGTCCCCTCATCCTGCAAAAAATTAGCCCCTACCTAATACAATCGGATAGAAAACAAAAACAAAATGACTCGTAGACTATAGAGACACAAAAAATTTAGTTTTAATATAGTCTAAAACCTAAATAATTGTAAAAAAGTAGACTTATTAGGTTCAGCCGCGTCCGTAATAATCTCCTCTATAAAAATACCTCATGGCCTAACCACCCAGATTAACACAGTCCCAAAAAATTTTTTAAACGGTGCCAAAACAGCAATTTTTGGCATTTTTCCATTTCAATCCGTCTTTTCCGGTAAAAAAGAAAGTGTTAACAGCCAAACAAAACTTTAATACTGAATGGTTGGAGGCTATCGGGAAAAAAGAGACGGCAGGAAAAAAACTCTATAAGACCTGGAGAAGGTTTATGATTACACAATTGGGGGAGGCGGAGAGATGTTCTTTGATGGAACCCTTTAAGTTGTCTGCGTGGTATCTGCTAGAGGATTTAAAGGGACAGCTGGGAGTACTTAAAGTCAGTAACCGTTAGAGCCCTGTAGGGGTAAAAGAGAAATAACTCTATGGGATCAGATCGGGGAAATGTATCTGAATTGGGAGTGTGGGACCCAGAGAGATCTTTGCCACGGGTTTGATTGGGATTGTGGTTATAATGTAACTACGGTTATCTTCTTTGCTGGGGTGTTGATGTGGGTGGGGGGATTAAGTGGGGAAAAAAAAAAAAAAAAAAAAAATGTTTTGTTGCGTCGTGATATATCCAAATTGTCAATTTACTTGTACTGTGAGACTGACCTGCAATTATATGTATTGACACCATGTCCCTTTTGAAGCCCCCCTGATGCACCCCTATAGTAGAAACTCCCTAAAGGTGACCCTATCTAAGAAACTACACCCCTCAAGGTATTCAAAACTGATCTTACCAACGCTGTTAACCCTTTAGGTGTTCCACAAGAGTTAATGGCAAATGGAGATGAAATTTCAGAATTTCAATTTTTGGTAACCTTACCTCACAAAAATGTAATATAGAGCAACCAAAAATCCTATGTACCCTAAAAATAGTCCCAACAAAACTGTCACCTTATCCTGTAGTTTGCAAAATGGGGTCTCTTTTAGGGAGTTTCTACTGTAGGGGTGCATCAGGGGGGCTTGAAATAGGACACGGTGTAAATAAACCGGTCCATAAAAATAAGCCTTCCAAAAACCACACGGCGCTCCTTTCCCTCTACGCCCCATCGTGTGGCCGTACAGTAGTGTACTACCACATATGGGGTGTTTCTGTAAACAGCAGAGTCAGGGCAATAAAGATACAGTCTTGTTTGGCTGTTAACCCTTGCTTTGTTAGTGGAAAAAATGGGTTAAAATGGAAAAAATGGAAAAAAAATGAAATTCTGAAATTTCATCTACATTTGCCAATAACTCTTGTGGAGCACCTAAAGGGTTAACAACATTGGTAAGATTAGTTTTAAATACCTTGAGGGGTGTAGTTTCTTAGATAGGGTCACTTTTAGGGAGTTTCTACTCTAGGGGGTGCATCAGCGGCGTCTGACGAAGCATGGTGGTGCGAAACCCGTGTCGGACATGATCGTATTTTATGGATGATTATATGCGCATTTGCTTCATGATCTTGTAAGTACAATACATATTAAAAAGAAGCGTTTGTACTGCGGTATTTCACTATTAGGAGCACTTTGCCTGCAGACAATACTGGAGGTTCCAAATAGATGCGAGAGTGAATACTTGCCCTATGTTTGTTTGAATGCCGAACTATACGCGAACGGCTCGTAAGTACCATCTATATGCGCTGCCGCGATCTAGTTCGACAGTACTTCACTATTAGTACACCTTGATTGCTCCACAGATCAAAAGGAGGAGGTGATTTTTCTGTGGAAACCTTATTAACCCATGTGGTCATCAGTGGACTGCTCCATTGGACGGAAAGAATAGAAAGTGTTCGCGGTCCCTGTTTTGGAAAAAGTCGCTACGTGTGAATTACCCACTTCACCTTTAGGACTTGCTGCATTTGTGAGATACGTACTGGGGGACTCATTACCTTTTTATTGTTGTTTGTTAAGAGTGGCCTATTATATGTAGGATGGGCTTAGAAAAATGGGCGGGGACGATTTTTTTGCGTCGCACACTTTTTTTCTTTTCAGACCCCCCTAGACAAAATTTCTGGGTGCTACGCTGGACCCCTGGCCCCTGCAGTAGTGCTCAGGGGCGGCTCTTCTATTAGGCCACTTATGCATGCCGATACAAACAGTATTGCGGTTTATTTAGCTGATATAACTACTTCCATTCTTCCTTTCTTCTGGGGTGAATTTGCGGCCAGATACAACCATTTTTGGGGTGTATTTGTTTTATAGATATAAGTACTTCCATTCATCCTTGCTTCTGGGGTGAAATTGCAGTCTGATATAACCAGTTTTGGTGTGTATTTAGTTGATGCATAAGCACATTCATTCCTTGTATCTGGAGTGAATGTGCGGTCTGGCATGCTGCATGGGTAAAGAAAGCACGCTCCTCGGGCTTAAAAAAAAGGATACTAGAAGTAATCACACCATAAAGGCCGAGAACAGATAACCTGAAAAGGGTGTGGGGAGTCGCTCTGGTAGATAGCAGTGCGGGTGCAGTATAGAGGCAAAACGGAGTCCAGAAAGTGTAGCAAACAGTGTTTAATTCACACTTGCAGCAAATACACAGCAAACAGTCACTTGGTGTTAATTCACACCCATCAGAAAACGTGCGGCAAAAACCAGGACTGGGTCGTGGGGAGCAGCCACCCACCCTACACTTTAGCTGCTCCCGGTAAGAGCCGGCCCGGATCGGCTTTGCAGCCATGCTATTTAACAACTATGTCAGTAGCACTAGCTGCTGCTGCTGACATCAACAAAAACGGCTCTTACCTCACCGAGGCTATGAACCTCGGTGACACATACCTGCCATCCACGACGGCACCCTGCACCTTACCACAAGGGTTAGCCGCCAAGGCCTCAGTTCGCCGAAGTAGAAAACTTCTCTACATGACGGGGGGTATGGGTTACTCTCCGTCCGACCCTTCTCACCAAACCTCCACTACCTTGCACATCTCCAAAGCCACAGATAACCACCTGACCCAGTGTTCAGACCATTACCCCATTTCCACAATAATTCTCGGACACCGGGTTGGAATGAATCGGCCACAGCAGCCGTTTTTGAACATTAAAACATTAAACATTTAAGCAATAATTCCCTGCAAGGGGGGTTCTTGAAGCCCCAAACAACTGTTGATCTTTTAAATCTTCTTTATTTTCCCAGTGTGCAACGTTTCGACTTCTCTGAGTCTTTTTCAAGCATAATGAATTTACATGTAATGAGCATTCATTTATACAGAAGTGTACCCAATCCTAGGGTGTGTAGGTGGAGTAACCTCTCCCCACTATTCCACCCTTATCCTTCTACCAATCTTAATACATTTTACAAACATGATAGTGACAATATCCAATGCATAAGTGTCTTACTGGAGGCTGAGAAGGATCCAATTCGGTAGGTGCAATCTAATATACTCCTCATGGCACATGTTTTCAGCGTCTCTTGCCAGCAGTACGACACTTCCGCCCTCAGTGTTGCGTCACTTCCGGTCACCGCTTACATTACTTCCGGTCCCGGGTTCCTGGTTACTAGTTACTTTGGTTCCAGCATCCTATATGGCCGGTGGAGCGGTTCCACCCTGGCTGTTACATCACTTTCTGTCACATGTTCCAGTGTGTTTATTGTTGCTAAGTAACCGGACTCTTTCACAAAAGCGGGACGCTGAACTACCATCATATGCCATAGGTTTATCAAGGTTACCCTAAAGCTAGATATCTGGCCAACCTGGGTCGAGGGACCCCCTAGGGTTCATGTGGGTTAATGTTATTAGGAGATTTTTGCATGTTGGATCCACCAGGGGTGAGCCACCTTGCCTCCAGCCGTTGCCCCCCAGCCCAGAAGCACCACTGAAATGCCCCTCCTTTTAATTCCGCCACCACTGGGAGTCCAGCCCCCACCATGGGGCCCTCCCATCATCCTCCTCTGTTAACCAACCTCAAGGACCTCCCCCCGCCACTGACGCCCGGTCTTGACCCCCTTAAGTCTCGGCGGCCCTCCATAGACTCAAAGGAATGGCTCAGGATCCAAACCAGAGCCACAACTGCACCTGTAACGAGAAAAACCACAGAAAGAAACAATCCTGCTATCAACCGCCGGCTACTCCCCCAAACCCCCCCCCCCCCAAATCATCTGTGACCATCCCCTCTACAAACGGTTCAGGGGTATATAAGATTTAAAACGCCTAGACTCCCATCGCCCAATCCTCTTTATGAGCTCCTCACCTAGCCCCCACCTCGCCGCCTCCGTTGCGGCCCCAATCCTAAAGGAATGACTAGAATACCCCGCCTGGGCCAAACCTAACTGCTCCAAACATTTTGAAAAAAAATGCTGAAAACTGGAAACGCAACAAAAACGACCCATCGGAGTGAATTAGCAACGGAAAAAACCCCACTCCTCCATTCCACCCCATAATCCCGCATGCATTGCACCGGGCACATCACACAACCCGGAATGCTGAACAAAACAACCCTGCACCCTCTTCCCTCAACATTTTTCTTTAAGTGCCGAATAAGGAATTCCGCCCTATCGTGAAATAAATCCAAATCCTCCCTCATCAACCCCCCAATTCGACTAACCGTCAGAAAAACCAACTCCCCCAAATGTAACGCCCGAAAGAATGCAACAATAGCTCAAATGACACTGGTCTCCTACTGTCCTCCCTTACCCCAGACCTCCGCCACCCCTTCAACGCCTGCGCTACTATAAAGGACTCAGTAAAATTCTCAACTTCCTTAACTTAAACCCAAATGCCAACCCAGCTATGCAACCATTCATCTTTGCCACCCTCCCAAACTCTTTGGCCTCTTGGGCCAGCTGCCGGAAACGATCCCACTGCAAATGAGAGAGAGCATCAGCGATCCCATTGCCAACCCCCGGAACATGCACTGCCACCACCCACGTATTAAGTGCTAAACACTCCAATACCAGCCTCTGTAGCAGCCGCACTACCACTATCTACCGACAGCCTATTAATCGCCTGTACCACCCCAGATTATCGCAGTGGAACTGCACTTTTCTGTCCCGAAAGACGTCCCCCCACAGCAAAACTGCCACCACTATGGGAAAAAGCTCCAGTAGGGCTAAGTTTTTAACCCAACCCACCATTGCCCACCGCAGTACATACCTAAACTAACACTTCCTGCCGCGTCCGTAAATAGTTCAAAATCAAAAGAGTTAACCACATCACTCATGAACACAGAGTGACCATTGTAATTTTCCAAAAAGGAACTCCACACCTGCAAGTCCGCTCTCAACTCTTTACCCAAACTAATGTAGTGATGTGGTGAAACCACCCCCGCCATCGCCGCCACTAACCGCCTGCTAAACACTCTCCCCATGGGCATAATCCAGCACGCGAAATTGAGTTTACCCAAAAGCGACTAAAGCTCCCGCAACTTAATTTCTTCAACTGACTAGCCCTAGCCACCTTCCCTTTTAAGTCCACCAACTTATCCACTGGCAGTCTACATTCCATCCTAATCATGTCAATCACTATCCCTAGGAAACTCAACTCCGTGACCGGCCCTACCGTCTTCTCATTTGCCAACGGGACCCCAAACGCTCCAAACGATGAACCCAAAGTATGCAACAATAGCGCACACACCCTGGAACCCGTTGGACCAATACACATAAAATCGTCCAAGTAGTGAATGATAGATTCACAACCCGACGAATCTGCCACTGCCCACTCCAGAAAAGAGCTAAAAGCCTCAAAGTACGCGCACGACAGGGAACAACCCATTGGCAAACACGGAATTTTAAAACCCATCAAAAACCCCTCCCTTAACGCAACTGCAGCTTCCCTATCTGGGTATATATCTAGAAAAGGCTCCATCTTTTCCAGACGTACCTGCGTCTCCCCCTTTGCTATTACCATACGTCGCCTTATGTCGATTCCCGTTGAAACATCGGACAGCTCCATGAGACCCCCCACAACCAGAGCATTTGTGTTGGAATTTACACTTAGCTCCGAATTTTACATGTCGAGGCCGTCGTGACGTTAGCGTGGGTACCGCCCCCGGATTCCCCCTGAAAGGACTGTCCCGGCCTAACGGGCACTGTCACCCTCAACCGCAAGGCAATGTCCTTATGATCCCACCAAATTTCCGTCCGCACCGCCTTCCGCTGCCTGAACTGTTCATCGTACCGCAGCCACGCGATACCCCCATATACCCTATACACCTTCCTAATTGCGTCTAAGTAACAGAACAGGGCCGAATATGACTCCGGCGTCTTTTCCCCTATAATGCTTGCCAATATTGCAAAAGCCTGCAACCAGTTAGTGAAGGTTCGCGGTATCAGCGTATACCCCGCTTCTCTTCCTCATCCTTCTTCTCCTCCTCCCTCCGTACCCTATCCAGATTACATTTCCCCAATGGTAGCAAGGAGAATATCTCTATGTATTCCCCTTTCCAAATCCTCTTCCGAACCTCCTGCTTCAGATGGGCCCCCAACGGACCCTCGAAGCACACGTAAACCTCTCATCTAGCCTTATCATCTAGCCGCACTGTGTCCTCCTCCACCGCACCTCCTGGCTGCGTTTTTACTGATGCCCCCGAAGAACCGAGCTACAACCTGGGTTCCCCCCCCCCAAACCTGATTCATCTGGGGGCATCGCCACCCCCCACGCCGGCAATGGGGACGATCCCCCTCTCCAGCTCGCCTGCTCTGCTAAAGCCCCCTGCTAAACCCCCCAATAAATGCCCCAGGCCCTTGCCTAAAGCCAACTGGGTGCCCCCACCACCCCCAGACCCATTCCCAAACTGCGCTAATGGTCCTGGATCCCGCCGCTCAGTCCTCTGCGATGACCCTTCAGATGCTGCATCTTTTTCCAGTCCCCTGGCTAGGCCCAAACCAGGGACGTTCCTTCTGGTCTCCTCCAGGTCTTGCTCAGAGGGGTCGGAGCTTCTTTCATCTTGCAGGCTGGCCGATGAGGTCGAAGCAAGAGGCCTGCTGCATGCCCCCTCAGGGCTGGATCACATGAGGCTGAGGCAAAGCAGGAGCCACAGCACCCCTCGGAGCATCTGCTGCACCTGCTCTTGGATCCATTCGATGCAGCAGACCTCCGCCACTGCCCTGAGCTTTCGGATGGTGTCATCAAGCTGTGCCATCTTAAAGGTAAATTGCCGCGAGATGGCTTCTACTGCTTCTTCTCAAGGGGCACCTAAAATGGCTCCCTAACCCTGCTCCCTAGCATCTCCCTTATCCCACCCGCTCTACCTCACTTAACCTATCCCTGCACTCCCGGGGTCTCCCTGAACCCTAACCCCCGTCATGCTGGCCTCCCCTAAGGCTCTGCCCCCAGTCTGGCCCTAACTAGCTATTAGGGTGGTCAAATTCTTTTACACTTAATTTAATGCATCAATCAGTAGTTGCGGAGTTGGTGTGAAATAGCGACCTGATACTACACACTTTAGGGTTACTTCACACTTTAGTTATTAGGTCAGTTATTACCATCATTTTTTGTGAGCCAAAACCAGTAGTGAAGCCTACTCAGAGATAAGGTGTAATGGAAAGCTCTGCGATAAGTCAATCAGTAGTTCAGGAGTTGGTGTGAAACTACGGTCTGATACTACACATTTTAGGGTGTTCAATTCTTTCACACTTAATTTGATACGTCAATCAGTAGTTGCGGAGTTGGTGTGAAATTGCAGCCTGCCACTATTGTTCTTTTACCCTTGCAGTTAATGTTACACTAGAGTATGTCTAACAGACAAGTAAGGAGGAGAGATCCGCGAGTAGTCATGAACGTGGCCCTGAGACTGGTGAGGGTAACATCAGTGACATGCAGACAGTAGTGGATGATGATGATAATATAGCCGATGGGAGCCAGGTGAAAAGGGGTTTCATCATCATCAGGAGAAGAGTGTGGGTGGCAGCTGGTGCGAGAGGCAGTGACTGAGCCAGCAGGGTGGTACCGTGGCCGTGAGTCAGCAGGGTGGCAGCAGTGTGAGATCTGTAGCCAAACGTTCCCAGGGTAGACCGCCTTCTATTTAGGAGCCTACCTGTCTAGAATAAAGTAGCGGTGCACAGGGTTCATGGAGGCAGCGGTAGCCGTCAGCCAGCACACAGTGGTTGAGGGAAAATGCCATATTTGGAGGTGTGGGAATTTTTTATCAAGCCACCAGAGGACTTCAGCATGGCCCACTCTGTGAGTGGGACACTGTGTTGCCAACTCATGCAATTCATGCAATTTCCATCCTCACCACTGTATGACTGGGCCACTGTGTTGACGACTCATGCAATTCCTCATGCGATTCCCACCCTCACCACTCTGTGACTGGGCCACTGTGTTGACGACTCATGCGATTAAACCCAAGATTCTAAGATTCTACTATGGAGTGAAAAAGCACACTCCTTTTACACCGTCGTCAGCTGATTCCACACAGAACCTGTTCTGTTACACACTGAAACAAGTAGAGGCCCCATGACAGAGTGTAGAGGGTGTCAGTAGTAAGTTTGTGTTGATGTCCCTTTTTATTTTTCCCTTCTTCTGATCTGTCACAAGAACTACCCCCAAAAATAGGAACCATGTCTTTTGAGCATCCGCCTTCACACTGTCAGCATTTGGTCATGTCAGTAATAGATCAGTATTGCTAAGGTAATATTGGAATATTTGCATGTCTTCTGTGTTTTGTACCCACTCCTGCTTTTTGCTTCCAAATCATGAGCAAATGCAAAATAGGGACCATGTGAAAGAGGCCTTACATATTCCCCAAAGACAGGATCCGTTGTGTTTCTCGTTTTTCCATTCTTCTGACAGATCAAAAGAAGAGTAAAATAACCAGTGATGACAACAAGGTCAAACAGGAACACTATTATCCCTCTCACAGACTGATGAGGGTGGCATTTAAAGAGTGGGGAGGGTGACAAGTGCATGAGGAGTCAACATGGTGGCCCAGTCACAGAATGGGGAGGATGGCAACCGCATGAGGAGCCAACATAATGGCCCAGTCACAGAGTGGGGAGGATGGCAACCGCATGAGGAGTCAACATGGTGGCCCAGTCACAGAATGGAGAGGGTGGCAACTGCATGAGGAGTAAACGGCACAGAGTGGGGAGGATGGCAACCGCATGAGGAGTAAACACAGTGGCCCAGTCACAGAATGGAGAGGGTGGCAACTGCATGAGGCAACATAATGGCCAAGTCACAGAATGGTGAGGATGGCAAACGCATGAGGAGTCAGCACGGTGGCCCAGTCACAGAGTTAGGAGGGTGGCAAGCGCATGAGGAGTCAACATAGTGGCCCAGTGACAGAGTGAAAAGGGTGGCACCTGCATGAGGAGTTAACAAAGTGGCCCAGTGACAGAGAGGGGAGGGTGGCAAATGCAAAAGGAATCAATATAGTGGCCCAGTGACAGAGTGGGGAGGATAGCAACCGCATGAGGCAACATAATGGCCAAGTCACAGAATGGTGAGGATGGAAAACGCATGAGGAGTCAGCACGGTGGCCCAGTCACAGAGTTAGGAGGGTGGCAAGTGCATGAGGAGTCAACATAGCGGCCCAGTGACAGAGTGTGAAGGGTGGCAACCGCATGAGGAGTCAACATAGTGACCCAGCAACAGAGTGTGAAGGGTGGCAACCGCATGAGGAGTCAGCATAGTTGCCCAGTGACAGAATGCGAAGGGTGGTAACTGCATAAGGAGTCAACATAGTGGCCCAGTGACAGTGAGGGGAGGGGAGGGTGGCAACCACATGAGGAATCAACATAGTGGGCAAGTCACAAAATAGTGAGGGTGGCAAACGTATGAGGAATCAACATAGTGGCCCTGTCACGAAGTGGGGAGTGTGGCGACTGCATGAGAAGTCAACATAGCATCCCTATTATAGAGTTGAGAGTTGGGGGGGGGGGGCAACAGCAGTGGCATTTTTTTTACAATGTTTTGGTGTGGCACCCAGAATGATCTAATCTGATGGATCAGGCACTGGCATGTGAAAATCCTGGTTGGGTCCACTCCTGATTCATCTTTGCAAAGGTTAGTCTCTCAACATTTTGTGTTGAAAGGCAAGTTCTCTTTGGGATAACTGTGGTCCTTGCAGCACTAAACACCTGCTCTGATGCCACACTATTGGCCAGGTAGAAAAGCTTATCCAGGACATGCTTGGCCAGTTACAGTCAGAAATCAAGTTTGGGTGCCCAGTAGTCCAGGCAATCTCAGATCTGGGGTGACAGGGTGCAGTCCAAGTATGCCACCACCTACTGGTTAAGGTTCTGCTCCATGTCCTGCTGCTGCTGGGTGGTTTCTTCCATAGACACGTGAAGAAAAGTGTGCATTAGTGACTCCAGACTTAAGTTGCTGCTGATGGAGCTGGTGCTGCTCCTGCACACCCCCCCTCCTGCAGTAGTCATGGCAGTGGAAAGTGAGAGTAAGAAGACACCCCGGTCAGACCTTCATGAGGTTGGGCGATGGGGCACATAGAAAGTGGCCAATTGACTACATAGGATGTCTCGATAGTAGTTAAGTTTATCCTTCCTCTCAGCAGAAAGGCCCCCATTTTGGACCGGTAGCGAGGGTCTAACATGGTGAAGAGCCAGTAGTTATCCCTCTGCCGAATGGTGATAATACGGCGGTCACTATGCAAGCAACTCAGCATGCATCTGGCCAGTTGCGCAAGGGACTCGGAGGGACTCCCTGCCTCCATCTCCACTGCATACTGCCACGGTGTGTCGGGGTGATCTGCCTGGCCTTCCTCATCGCCCTCTTACTCTTCCTGGTCCTTTCCTGTCATTTGTGCAGATAAACCACACTTCTGTATACATTGCCTGTGCGTGAATATCCTCCTCCTCCTCTGCCAGTTTTACCCTTACAGGTGGCTGTGAGATGTAGGCGCCATATGTCCTGGCCAGCCAGACTTATCAGCATCTCCTCCAGGACCTGAAGGAGTTCATTCCGTAGCCCTGGCTACTGACAAACAATGTGGCCTCCTCAAAGGGCCTGAGCAAACTGTAGGTGTCGCACATGAGTGGCCACTGACTAATTTCGAAATTACACAGGGTAGTACTGCTGTTCCGATATTTTATCAAGTCAGCCCTTACGTGTAGCACTATGCCAGTCTGATTCACCAAACCAGCCCGTCATGTTTATGTGTTTAATGGCCTGATTCGGGGTCTCACTTGGGCCCCGCTTACACAGTCCTTATAATCTGATCACCCCTACTTCCTTACATCAACATTTTTCGGTGAAACATCAAAAAATGCTCACTCATTAGAAGCGCCGTCTGCACTTTCAAATCTTTTATTGTTTCTTTACATTGTTCGGCTCACTGGCCTTTCTTTACATTAGAACGCTGAGCTGATTTTAATCCCATGCCACGCGTTTCAGGGGTCACACCCCCTTACATCAGGACCAGTAGATAATGGGAAGGAAACACAGCTCCCTTCTGCTGAGGTATTGGAGCCTTGACTTCTGAAAAAGGCTTACGGGCAGCTAGGAGATGCCTCAGGTTATACATCAACAGCCTCGGTTTTCCAAGGCCACTTTATGCTGATGCTGCATGTGTTGATGCAGGTCTGTGGTGCCAACATTGGAAGCCTGGTCACGCTTTACCTTCTACCCACAGATTCTACATATGATAATGCTGATGTCCCCCAGCGACTTGATGAAAAATTCCCACACCGTGAATATGGCATTTTCCCCCCACCACTGCATGCTGACTGCCTCCTGCTGCCTCTATGAGCCCCTGCACCACTAGTTGTTTTGTTTTCGGACAGGTAGGCTCCTGAGTAGCAAATGGTCCACCCCAGGCAGGGTTGGCTCCAAACCTCACACTGCTGCCTCACGGCAAGGCTACAACTCTGCTGGCTTACCTGCAAGCTGCCACCCTCATCCCTGATGAAGATGATCCACTACTGTCTGCACATCCCTGATGTCACCCTCACCAGTCTTAAGGCCTCGTGCCTGACCGCTCGCAACAGCTGCTAGGAAGCAGAGAGCGGACAGCTACCTGCTTCCATATGGATCGCAAGCGGGTGTGAACCCCCAGCCTCTGTGTCCGGGGTACGTGCCGCACCTAATTACACCCCCCATCCGACCCTGCTACGCCCCTTCTGCTCTTTATGGATAGTGCTTGTTTGGATAGGTGAATGTAATGCACAAGCATATACAGGATGAGCATGCATCAAGGGATATACAGTGGTGGTCAAAAGTTTTGTGTCTGACAGAAATGGTGGTTTATTATTATGAGATCTGAGGCTCTGTGAAAATATAAACTTAAAACGACTTAAGCGCACCAATTAAAAACATGTATACAGGTGGCAATTTGCATACAATATATATTGTATATTGAAGTTATTTCTTGCTATAACATTTAGCTCAGAAGTTTAAGATAAGTAATTAACTTATTACAAAAACCCAATTTTCACTGCATTTCACCCCTGCCACAAAATGACCTGCAAACATAATTTAAATAATCTTCTGATTAGCTCAGGAGAAAGTGTTAACAAGGACAAGGCAACTGAAATCAATCATTCATGCTTAATAAATTAGAAGAATAGACTGGTTGCTTTAGAAGGGGGGGGTAGGGCTTTAAATCATCACTTTCTTCTGTTAACCATGGTTACTTCCAATGAAACATGTGCACTTATCACTACTTTGCATCAAAAACGCTTCATAGGCATTGGACAGTCTGTCCAATACCCCTGATGAAGCCAGATTAGCTGGCGAAACATGTTGTGGGACAGGTGTTAGGTTTTTAGCTCTGCATACCTCAGTCAGTGCTAGTGCTAGATTGGCCAGTATTTTCAGTCGTGTTGTATAAAATTTTAGTGAGGACAGAGTTCACCTAATGTCAATCAGTCAAAAGGTGTATGTGACTACATTGATCAATGTAGTGGCAATATACTCACTAGGATAGTGAGTACCCTCTCAGGGGGAAACAGGGTGGGGTAGTGCACCCCCTCCTGCACTCTGAGTTAGCACTTTACTGTATACAGCACTGCAGAGGAGCAGATAGTTTAAACATTTTGTCGGTCACAATTTTTCTTGTTTTTAATGAAACACAATACAAGTTTAGTCTTAGTGTCTGGGACAAGAGAGGTTATAAGCCTGGTAGGCATTCAGCTACAGGATTGGGTCACCAGCAGTGCAGCGCTAGCTCAAAAATGGAAGCAAGCAAGATTCTGCATGCAGAATGAGGTGAAAGCCTTTGGAGGATGATCAAGTGTCACGAAGAGAAGCAAAGAAGTCACTTCCCTCCAAGAAAAACATCAAGGACAAACTGACATTCTGCAGGAAGTACAGGGATTAGACTGCAGAGGACTGGGATAAAGTTATTGTCTCTGATGAAGCCCCTTTCAGACTGTTTGTGACATCTGGAAAAATCATTATCTGGAGAAGAAAAGTGAGCTCTAGCATGAGTCCTGTTTATGCCAACAGTGAAGCATCCTGAGACCATTTGTGTGTGGGGTTGCTTCTCATCCAATGGAGTTGTGTCACATGCTGAAGTCTCAAGGCATGTGACACATGTCATGCAAACAGTACGCAGGCAAACAGACCAAGGGCCCAAGGAACTTTACACTATACAAGAGCAAGGACATGACAGAGCAGCAGGAAAGCAGAAGTGGTAGAACAATCACGGAACCAAGTGGACCGGCAGACCACAGGCTAAACCCAGAGGGTGGAGCCAGTGAGCCCCGTTCTTCACAGAGCCCCTGGTGGTGGGGATGAACTGGGCCGCAGGCTCACTGGTTGCACCTCCAAAAAGGTTCTGGGACACTTGGCCCTTACCTGCCAGGAACACGCTGGTGAAACCTCCAGTGGAACAGACAAAAACAGAACCAGAGGTACACACAGAGTAGTGATTCCAGGGAAGCCAGAGACCCTCTCATGAAGGTAGGACGGACATGAGACAGGAACGGATGCAGATAGGGACTACAGGCAGACAAGAAAAGACAAGGAACATAAGCAGAGGCACAGCAGACAGACATGGGACAGCATACATCAGAAGCAGTTAAGCACTGCCAGGCTTTCAGATGCAGTTGCGCACTGCTAGGCGATACAAGGAACAGACCAGGAACATACCATCATTAGTGATGAGCGGGAGGTGCCGTATTTGATTTTGCCATATTTCGCAAATATTCGATTTAATATTCATCATATATCCGTCGAATTTGAATATTCGTCATTATTCTATATATTGCAAATGTTACGCGAATTTATATTCGCATTGCAAATTAAACTTAGAGCTGAGTTCCTAATGGTTGTATTGCTAGAATTGACGAAGATAACAAATATCACTAATATAATACTATATTCTCAATCTTCGATATTCTAGCAACAACCATTAGGAACTCAGCTCTAAGTTGAATTCGCAATGCGAGTAATACAGGTTATATTTATCACATTGCAAATTCAACTTAGAGCTGGGTTCCTAATGGTTGGCTTGCTAGAATATAACGAAGATTGAGAATATAGTGCTATATTCGTTATCTTCGTCAATTCTAGCAATACAACCATTAGGAACTCAGCTCTAAGTTGAATTCACAATGTGAGTAATTCAGGTTATATTAATCGCATTGTGATTACAACTTATTCAAATTTGTGAGATCCGACATCCGACAGTACATTTTAGCATGAAGGCGTTCCCACATGCAGACAGGAAGTCGGCAGAAGCGGCAACGGGCATTGAGTGGAGCGGGCAGGGAGCCAGGAATCCTCCGGACAGGTAAGAACAGCTTTTGGGAAGTGGGAAGATAACCAGAAAGCAACAAGGATTAACGACCTAAAAAAAAAAAAAAAAAAAAGAATATTCGAAATAGAGAATATATAGCGTTATATTCACAATATTCGCGAATTTGCGAAGTGCCAATATTTGCAAAAAAAAAATCGCAATTCGAATATTTGCGTTTAACACTAAACATCATAAAGTGCAGGTGCAGAGCAGATAAGGACATAACAAACACCATAACAGAACAGATACTGGAAAACAGACTCATCATCATCATTATCATCATCAATGCAAAACCAGGCGATGCCACGCAGAAGGATAGATGGAATATCCACAGGAACAGCAGAGAGGTGCTACACCCAGCAAGACACAGACAAGTCTGACTCCTCAGACCCACAGCTCCCAGAAGAAAATAGATGGGTAAGGAGGAACCTGGAAAACCCCACCCAGGCACAGATCAGGGGAGTTAACCCCATCAGAACCAGAGTATAGTGAACAACATAACACACACATTACGGAACCAGACGTTGCCCCTGGCAACCAGCATGCCAGAGCACAACCCGTGACACCACAGACAAACAGGAACGGGGAGAGCAACATTCACAAACAAGTTCACAGACACTGCAGCCAGCAAGCAGCCCCAAGCAACCAGCCTGCACTGGTTATGGCCTGCAGCCAGTACGTAAGGGCGCATGCAGCCAGCCTACATGGAAAACTGTCACAGTGAACCGCACTGTGACAAGTTGACATACCTATAATTTTGCCACTATCAAGAATAAAGAATAATACCAAAATATCCTTCAAGAGCAAATTCTCACAACGATCTAGAGGCAATCTGGTGATGAACAATGCTTTTTCCAGCATGATGGGGCACCATGTCACAAGGCAAAAGTGACAACTAAGTGGCTCAGTGAACAAAACATTGAAATTTTGGGTCTATGACCAAGTAACTCCCCAGATCTGAGTAGGCAAAGAATGGGTTGCCATGAGTCAGGATTTCGCCCAGAAGCTGATATCCAGCATGCAGTAGAGCAAATTGCAGAAGTCTTAAAAAAAACATTGAGTCTTAATAGACTTAATAAAATTAAGAAACATAAACTTGATGTATTTAGCAATAAAATGGAAAAGCCTATGAAATGCTTATAATTATTCTTTAGTGTAACATAGAAACATGTGACCAAAAGATCTAAAACAATTAAGCAGCAACCTTTGTTAAAAACCAAAATTTGTGTCAGTCTCAAAACTTTTGGCCACCACTGTATATGTTTATAAAATTGTATATAGGACTGTACATGGGACAGTATATAGGACTAAAGATATTACTATATGAAGGACTGTATATTGGAGAATATGAAGGACAGTGTATAGAATGATATAGAGGACTGTACGTAGGACATAGGATAGTGTATACAATTGTTTGTGGGACTGTGTATAGAAATGTACATAGGACTATATATAGGACAAAGTATAAATTTATTTTATATAAAAGTTGATAGAGCAATATTGTATAGGATTCTATATGACATAAGATTGTATGTACAGTATCTCACAAAAATGAGCACACCCCTCACAATTTTGTAAATATTTTATAATATCTTTTCATGGGACAACATTGAAGATATGACACTTTGATAAAATGTAAAGTAGTCAGTGTACAGCTTGTTTAACAGTGTAAATTTGGTGTGTCCTCAAAATAACTCAACACACAGCCGTTAGTGTCTAAACCGCTGGCAACAAAAGTGAGTACACCTCTAATTGAAAATGGCCAAATTGCGCCCAATTAGCCATTTTCTCTCCCCGGTGTCATGTGACTTGTTAGTGTTATAAGATCTCAGGTGGGAATGGGAAGCAGGTGTGTTAAATTTGGTGTTATAGCTCTCACACTCTCTCATATTGGTCACTGGAAGTTCAACATGGCACCTCATGTTGTCCCAGAAGGAAGCCTCTTCTAAACATGATGCACAATAAAGCCCACAAACAGTTTGCTGAAGACAAGCAGATTAAGGACGTGGTTTAATGTCCTGTAGTCTAATGAGACCAAGATAAACTTTATTTGGTTCAGATGGTGTCAAGCGTGTGTGGCAACCAGTTAAAGAGTACAAATACAAGTGTATCTTGCCTACAGTCAAGCATGGCGGTGGGAGTGTCATGGTTTGGGGCTGCATGAGTGTTGCGGCTGTGGCATACTGAACCAGAGCATGATCCCTTCCTCTTGAACCTGGACCTCAGGGCAGTATTTCAACGTGATAACGACCCCAAACACACCTCCAAGATGACCACTGCCTTGCTAAAGAAATTGAGGGTAAAGGAGCTGAATGGGCCAAGCCAGTCTCCAGACCTAAACCCTATCGAGCATCTGTGGGGCATCCTGAAACAGAAGGTGGATGAATGCAAGATCTCTAACATCCACCAGCTACGTGATTTTGTCATGGAGAAGTGGAAGAGGATTCCAGTGGGAACCTGTGAAGCTCTAGTGAACTCCATGCCCAAGAGAGTTAAGGCAGTGCTGGAAAATAATGATGGCCACACAAAATATTGACACTTTGGGCACAATTTGGCCATTTTCACTTACGGATGTACTTACTTTTGTTGCCAGCGGTTTAGACATTAATGGCAGTGTGTTGAGTTATTTTGAGAGCACAGCAAATTTACACCATTATACAAGCTGTACACTGACTAAGTTAGATTGTTATCAAAGTGTCATATCTTCAGTGCTGTCCCATGAAAAGGTATAATATTTACTAAAATGTGAGCGGCGTATTCACCTTTGTGAGATACTGTAAGACAGTGTATAGGATTGTACGTAGGACTTTATAAAGGACAGAGGGAGTCATTTATTAATACCCTTTGCTCTGGTGCATGATGCACCTAAGTTATAGAGAGGCACCGGCTTCTACATAACTTAGGCGCATCCATGGCCGGCCTAAATCTACACCAGCTCCTTTGCTGCTGTAGGTTTAGATCATTTTCTATTCCTAAAACAGGCATAGAAAATGATAAATGAGATGGAACGACCTGCCCCCCCCCTTCTCCACCACGCCCCCTTTCTTGCATGAGCATGGAAAAGTCGCAGATTGTGGCACAAATAGACTTTGAGCTGCAATCTACGCCAGATATACGCCAAAAATTGGCATATATCTTATAGTAAATGACCCCCATGATATACAGGTCTGCTCGTAGGACTGTATGTAGGAGTATATATAGAACAGTGTACATATGGCTGCAGATAGGATATTGTATAGAACCTTATATAAATTACTGTACATAGGACTGTATATATGA
Organism: Bufotes viridis; assembly: GCA_033119425.1. Taxonomy (NCBI): domain Eukaryota; kingdom Metazoa; phylum Chordata; class Amphibia; order Anura; family Bufonidae; genus Bufotes; species Bufotes viridis. Next base: position 51,471,005 of record CM065593.1, read on the forward strand.
TATTGTATAGAATTGTGTATAGGAATGTACATCGGAATGTATGTAAGCCAGTGCACTACATATAGTACACTGTATAGTGCACATATATAGTCCTTAAAGGCTGTTTTATATGATGGAGTGTATTTTTTCTGGTTAAAGTCTTTTTCGGGGAAAATCTCCTTGGCCTCTGTTAACCACTCTTCTGAGTTGAAGCCTGTACTTAGGAAGCCGGCCATGCATGATTAACTATTGATAATATCCAAAAACCGAAAACAGTCCGTGGAGTAAACTATATACGAAAGTCCTCCATCAACTTAAGTCACACCTCCATGTACCAAAACCAAAAACCAATAGTGGACTAGGATTAAAACTTCACTTTTACTAGTAATCAATTAAAAGCGATCAAACAGCAGTGACAATAAATTGTCCTGATTGGGCAAATTAAAAAATCCAATGTGTCCTGCTGGGCTCTCACCCAGGGGCAACTCCCAGTATGAGGGTATAAACTCCAGCCCAGCAAAAATCACACTTATTTACCAATTCGAGTTAAATGACACCATATAACATGTGTTATTCAAAATTGGCAGTTCTCACCAACATACATACACCTATTCTTAACACACTATTATGGCATACTGTGTATAGAAGCATAAGTCAGGCACTGGAAAAAAATGAAAAAAATGGTACAATCTCACCCAATTCTAGATGTGTGCGCAGATCTCTATAGATAATTGCAGGTGTTGCTAGATGTCCAATGCGCATACTTTCAGTGTCGTTTTATGGAACAAATGCCAAGAAAAATCTCCTGGTTGCCCCTAGCAATTACACCTGCCTATACACAGTGAAGGGTGCTACTATGTCTCCTGCCTGGCGACACAGAGCACCCGCCCCGACAGGGGCGACCCCGTACGGATCCTGTCCCTGTCTGGGAGCTAGTGGCTGCACTTCCCCTGCTGCTAATAGTCCCTACATGGCATGTTTCATCCTTTGCTGGGAATCTTCAGGGGACACACTTATAATGCCGGGAAGCAACAGTAATAATGGGGTAACCACCATGAAAGCAGGAGAGGGACAATGGTCCACCACTCAAGGACAAGGGAAGTGTCCCTCAAATCCCATCCTCCAGACACCCCACGGTCGCGGTAACGCTGCTCACTTTGCTGGGAGAGCCTTTAAGGAGCTTGAAAAGGTATATAGAGCACATATATAGTCCTACTACATTGGACTATATATAGTATAGCATACAGAGTTATATACAGGACTGAACATAGGGCTGTATATAGGACAGTGTAAAGGATTGCATATAGGAATGTATGTAAGACATTGTATAGGATTGCATATAGGGCTGTATATAGGACAATGTATAGGATTGTATATAGGACTATATATAGAACAGAGCATTGAATTGTATTTAAGACTGTATAAAGAAAGGTGATAATATTTGTATATAAAACTTTACATACGCCTGTATATACTACAGTGTATAATTTTTATATAGGACTGCATATAGGAAAGTGTATAGATCTTTATATAGCACTGCACATAGGACTGTACATTGGACAGTGTCTGGAATTATATATGTCTGTATATAGAACAGCATATAGAATGGTATATAGGACTGTTCACAGGCAGTGGCGTGCCTAAGGTGTTTGGAGGAGTAATGCCCTCTGTGCAACCTTCCCAGTAGCGATGTCCATTGTGCCCCCTTCATAGTAGAAAAGTCCTCTGTGCCCCCTTCATAGTTGCAATGCCTATTGTGCCCCTTTCATAGTAGTAATGTCCTCTGTGCCCCCTTCATAGTAGTAATGCCCATTGCACACTCTTCACAGTAGTAACATCCTCTGTGTTAGTAAAACAAAAAAACAGTAACTACTCATCCCTTCATTGTGCCTCCTTCACAGTAGTTATGCCCTCTCTGTGCCTCCTTCACAGTAGATATGCCCTCTCTGTGCCTCTTTAACAGTTGTAATGCCCTATCTGTGCCCCCTTCACAGTAGTAATGCCCTCTTTGTCCCCTTCACAGTAGTAATGCCCATTGTTCCCCCTTCATAGAAGTAATGCCCATTGTGTCCCCTTCATAGTAATAATGAGCACTGTGCCCCCTTCCCAGTAGTAAAGCCCTCTGTGCCCCCGGTGTGTTAACCTTGTCCTGTCCCTGATGCTCAGATCCAGCTCTCCCCTGCAGGCACAGATTGCCCTGCAGCACTGTGTGGGAGGGTCAAAGACAGATTCCCGGGCTGCAGGCTCCTCCCACCCCGACAGACAGAGTGATCTGTGCCTGCAGGCTGAATGGTGGAGCAGGCAGCAAAATACTCTGTGCTTCACCATTCATTGCGCCGGCCTGAAGAAGAGAAGGAGTGTGGGGAGATGAGCGGACAGTGAGCGGTCTGTATTGATGAAAAAGCTCATTGCTTCTCCAAAACCCCCTGGCAGCGGGCACCCTGGGCAGAACCCCCCCATCCTGTGCAGTGTATAGAATTATATACCTCTGTATATAGGACTGTATATAGGAATGTATATAGGACTCTGCCAGTGACCACTATTCACAAATTGCTTTTGTTTGTGAGTTTTTCACATGTAATGTCAGACATATTGATATTGCAGTAGATGGTTCCGCCGTCACTGTTACTCCGTTAACCATTTAATGAATGGGAATGTTATGGACTTGGACACTAAGAACACAATTTATGATTATTTTGCTTTATTCTTTTATTTACATTTTTTAAATTATATTAGATTTTTATATTTTGTCTTCAATTTCATATATTTCTTTCTTGATATGCCAGGACAGCGGGACATTATGAGGGGGATGCTGAGGACCAGAGATCATACAACATTCTTATTCTGTGTTGTTAGCTTGGAAACAACAGCACAAGACACAGAGGAATCTGCAGGAGAGAAGATAGAGGACATCAGAGAGATAGAGTGGACTGGTCTGGTGGTGACAATGGGGACTGGTGAGGAGAGGGGATTCTGGAGTCATTTCTAATGGAAAACCATGGGACAGGTCCTAGAGATATGAACTGATTACAGGGGGTCCTGCTGCTGGATCCTCAACCCCCCACACACACACACACAAACACAAAAACAATCAGCTGTTATTACTGAAGGAAACGTTTCTGCAAATGTAAGTGTTCCCACTAGGAATCTAATTGTCCGTTAAAGTGAAAGCGGTTTTACCCAAAGTCTCTCTGCACTGAGTAATAGAAGGGGGTGATGATGAAGGACCCTAGACTATTACCAGGATTTACCCCAATAGAAGGAGTAAAAGGGGTCATCTAAAGTTTTTTATTTACCTTGTTAATCTGTTGCTGGTGCTCTTTCTGATGCTGTTTGGAAAGATAAGAATTGATTGTCAAACAATTCCCTGGATGGTCAAACACAGTGGGGTCCCAATGCCCCAAAACAACGTCCCTTTCACAGTACATGATAGCTCAACAAAATAAAATAGATTATTTCTGTGGCCAGAAGAGGGAGCTTCACTAGGAGCTGTATAAACCCCTATGCAGTGAGCTCCCTCTAATAGCAGTTACAGGTACAGTAGACTGAAGGTTAACTAGGACTCACCTGTTCCTGCTGCATCTTCTTAGACACCTTGGTGTCCACCATCTGCGTTTTGGTCTAAAGGAAAGATTAAAGTAGGATCAGTCTATATGGTTCTGTACACTGATATGGTGCTCATTCATTATATACGTGCATACTGTCTGTATATAATCAGCTCATTAAAGATGGAGTCTGCACTCACCTTGTTCTTTCAGAGCTGTCAATCTTATTCACTACTATTGCTCCCTCCTGTTCTTCCTCCACCACCTCATCCACCTCTTCAATCGCCTCCCTGTCCTCCATCACCTCCTCCACCACTTCTTCTGTCACCACTTCCTCCATCTCTTCCTCCTCCACCACTTCCTCCTCCTCTTCCTCCTCTCTATCACTATCCTCCCTATTGGACAGAACAAGTCATTTATTTATATATGCTGCTCTTAGGACACCCCATGTCTGGCCCCTCGGGCAGCCATGATTGTCTATAACTTACCCGATGTTATCCATCTCCAATATCCTCCGCATTCTATAATATAAGATAATAATATAAGATAAAGTTCCAGTGTTAATCACTGACAAAGAAATATAATACATATCATATCCCCATATCAGATAAATACATGGAGAAAAGGGCAACATCTCCTCCAAACATCATACAGGGTGATAGCCATTTGTATTACACATGTATGAGGGGGTGGAGGTTTTAGGTGTCCAAATTAATTTTGGATCTGATCCTGTGGGTAGTTATTAATTTATGGGGTCAATTACTAAAACTGGTGTAAAGTAGATCTGGCTCTTTGCCCATAGCAACCACTCAGATTCCACAATTCATTTTTGAGAGCTCCTTTGGAAAATGAAAGGTGGAATCTGATTGGTTGCTATGGGCAAATAAGCCAGTTCGACTTTACACCTGTTTGATAAATGATCCCATTAGTGTTTAATTGTGGGCCCTACATGAATTTGGAGTCTGATCTTAAGTCTGCATGGATTTGGGTTTTAATCCTGGGGTTTATATGAATTTGGGGTCTTTTTCTGGGTCTGTATGGATTTGGGGTCTATAAAATATAGAGTCTTCAAGAGAAATTGACATAACGATTTAGAAAATAAGTGGAAGAAAAGGAAAGTAAATGACTCAGATCAGTAGGGACATCACCAACTAGTCACTGGATTTAGGTTTGTTATACCTATGACTGCTTTGTTTTAGTTTGTTTCATTCTCTTTATTATAAAGTAAGGTCACTAGAAATTTAATGGGGGGAGGGGGTTCTCAATTTTCTCACTCCCCCTAGGGCAGCAAAATACCTTGTCCCAATCCTGCTCACCCATTCATCCTGCCATCCATCTCCTCCTCGTCCTCTTCCTCCTCTCCTTCGTCTTCCTCCCTGTTGGACACAGAACATTAGAGAGATATATATAGCTCTTAGGACATCATTGGCCAGGCATCGTTGTGCCCCAGCAATATCAGTTTTACCTATGATTGTCCTATAACTTACCTGATGTTCTGCAGCTCTATGTCCGATATATTCCTCCTCAGTCTGTAATACACAGTACAGCTCTGCTTCTATATCAGTTATCTCCCATATTTAATAACTGGACCCCCTCATTATCTGTACCCCACATACCCCCTTATGTCACTCCTGAAGTCTGCTGAATGACTAATGCCCTCCTGTGGTTTATGTTTATAGCCAGGTATATCTGCCACTATGTTTTATAGTCTATGAATAATATAATAGGGTGTATTATATATGTACATAATATGATCATGATACTTACCTATCGCCACCGCCGTCCACATTTATCTGATGTTCCTGGATGTTCTCCTCCTCGCCTCTGTTTGACAGAAAGCATCTTGTATAAAAGTATTTTCTTCTAACAGCCAATGAATATTATATATACAGATTGTGTCATATACATAGAGATGATACAGTTGGCATCATTTATGACAATCAGCACAATAGTCTCATAGGTTTTTAGCTTTTTAGGGATTTCTTCATTATCAGAAGATTGAAGTTATAAATGAGGCTATAGTGCATTGTCTATTGGAGATTGTAGGGTAACATCCAGAAAAATAGAGGCGATATAGTGGGGAAACAGTCACTGATCTATATAATGTATGTAACAGTCTGCCTTCTTCCGATTCCTCTCCATATGCGCAATCATATCATCCTTGTAATGCTGCATGTCTTGTGCCCGCTAGTGGTCACTGTGTTTTAGCTGGGTATATATTTCACCATATTTTATACCCTCTGTATAATATAATTGGGTCTTTTAGATTTGCATGTAAATTGCCCATATTGACTGTATACTTACTCATCTCCTCTCCCATCTCTCCTCATCTCCTCCACCATGATGTTGTCATCTTCCTCCACAATGTTTTCCTCCTCCAAGATGTTCTCCTCCTCCTCCACAATATTAGCCTCCTCTTCCATGATGTTAACCTCCTCCGCTATGTCATCCTCCTCCTCCTCTTCCTCCTCCACAATGCTCCCTTCCTCCAAGATGTTTTCCTCCTCCTCTTCCTCCTCCAAGATGTAACCCTCTTCCTCCACAATATTATCTTCTTCCTGTTCCAAGATGTTATTTTCTTCCTCCTCTACAGAAAACATCTTGTATAAAAATATATTCTTGTTATAGCCAATTAATATTATATCAATGAGATATGTCACATCCATAAAGATAATATAATTGGCCTCAATTATGAGAAATAGTGGCATATACTGACCAATTACATGGCTGTATTTATCTGATTTATAGTTTTAGAGTTTAGGAATTTTATGCATATTTAACGGATTACAGATTACGCTTCAGTCCTTTGTCTATATGGAAGAATGTGAGGTAACATCCAGAAGAATAAAGACTATACATACTGGGGTAACAGTTAATAATCTTGACAATATCTTATATTATTACACCAGTGACACATACATCAGATGTTCAGCCTCCTCCTGTCTCTCCATCTCCTCCTCCTGACTCTCCACCTCCTCCATCTCCTCCTCTCTCTCCGCCGCCTCTATCTCCTCCTCCTCTTTTTTTCTCAAATCTGGTAAAGAATAATGAAAACTATAATAATCCAAGACACTTTCTCTGCTCTACAGATATGTAACACACAGAGGATGAATGATGGTGTCACCCTTCAGTCACTATATACAGTATATCCATTCTGCTAACTACGCCAAACTGTAAGGTGCAGGTGGATAGGCGACAAAGAGAATTACTCATCTATCTAATTTACAGTGAGTTTCCTAATGACAGATTCCCTTTAAGGTTGGACTAGAGCATTACAAATAAATAGAAACAAAGCATCCTATTGAAGTGAATGGGACGGCTTCTTGTAGTTACACCTGCTTACTGCTGCAATGTCAACAGCGTGCAGGTAAACAATGAAGGGAAGGCTGCGCTGTATCGGTGCGTGGCCTTCTCTTCAACCAGCTGATCAGCGGCAGTTCTGGGTGACGGATCCCCATCGATCTGATATTGATGACCTATCCTGAGGTCATCAATAAAAAAAAATCGGGAAAACCTTTTTAACGTATTGATGACCTGTACAGCACCTAAACCCCACTCAGTGGTACCAATAACTGACTTACAACTGCAACCCATGATGTCACATTGTACATTTACAGGAAAGGTGGACTTACCTAACTTGCGCAATTCACCAACTAAGCCTGCAGAAGAAGAAAAATAAAGAAGCAATCATTACTGAAGAGAAGGAGACATGATAGAAGAAGATGACAGACATAACAGGAGCTGAGGACACAGCAAACTTACCTCCAACACCAACTACAACTCTCTATGGAATGTTGGCTCCACCTCCTTTTATAATATTTGTGATGTCATAATGTGCGGGGGAGGAGTCAGCAACCACAACATTCTGTGATGTGACAAGCTGTCACATCATAGTGTGAAGCTGTCAAAAATGAAAGGTGGAATATGATTGGTTGCAATGGGCAACTAAGGGTGGGTTCGTACTAGCGTTATGCTATTCCGTTATAGGTTCCGTTTATAACGGAATGGCCAGACGGAATGCAAAATGTAAGCCTTTAAGAGGCATTCTGTTTTGCTCCGTCCTAATAGATGTCTATGGGCAAGAATAACGGATTTGTCTGGTTTCTGTTATGCAGGACGGAAACAAAGTCCTTTCAGAACCTTTAACGGAATGGCATAACGCTAGTACGAACCCACCCTTAGTTGCCCATAGCAACTAATCAGATTCCACCTTTCATTTTTGACAGCTCCTTTAGAAAATGAAAGGTGGAATCTGATTGGTTGCTATGGGCAAATAGACCAGTTCTACTTTACACCAGTTTGATAAATGACCCCATAACCATCCAAAAAACTGCACTTCATTGGCTTCTATGGGAGAGTTTTCTAGGCGTGCTCTGTGAGCTGTGCAGAGGTCATTGTACAAGGAAAGAATAGATAAGCTTTGACAATCACCTATTGTGAAAAGTGGTGTCATCTGTCATTGTAATCCTGCCTGCGATGATGATGAGATGACTGTTGTAAAATGATATGAAGAAACCAAAAACACCTTGCAAATACAATCAATGTCAAATACAGAGCATGTATGAACAGTCGAGATAGCAAGGTAATTTACTGCTCCTTCTACTTGGGTTTAAACATACATGAAAATAGCTGGCATCATGGGATGCAACTATACAAATGATAGACAACAAACACATTGCACTACTATACATGTGGAGTGAAACAAGAAATAGATGCTCTGTAACTATAGAGCATTTGTCTGCAGGATCAACCTTATTAAGCCAGGCATACTGGCTTAGTGAAACAACCCTTTGAGTATAGCAATCTAAGAGGAATGCAGAGCATAACCAAACGGTGATACCCAACAAATGTTAGAAATGGTTGGAAACAATAGGTGTGTTGTGAGAAGTTACAACTGTAAGGCGCACAGTTGCACACAGGCATGTCGAAAGGGGCTTGCCAGCTGGACTCAGTGAGCAATGTCAATGGAATTGTCAAAAGTTATCCGAACATGATCCGTAGAAACCCTGCAGAAGAAAATAAAGACCTTGAATCCAGAACTTCCACATAAAGCCATCCTTGTTTTTTAAGAAATAAAATGTTAAAATAAAATAGTCCACATATGACGCATTTCGGGGCAGTGCCCTTCCTTAAATATCGGACAAAATTGTTGCATTAGTATATGCAATAAAACAGAGCCATGGAGTTAACCAAGAGAGGGGTCAATCAGAAGGGTCAACCCTACCGGGGGGATTAGCAGCAGGGAGTAGCAGCTGTGGAAGCAACCATAGCAGCGATATGGCACGGAAGATGGTGGTAGGCGGGCAGACAATGGCAGTGGCATGATGGCGATGGCAGCAACCGTACGATATGGAACACGATGGAAGGACAGCTAAATGGGGCATGAAGAAAACTAGTGTAGAAGCTTTAATAAATTCTCTCCTGAAAAGAAACCCATGCAAATGTAGACATAACATAAACTCAATGAAAATGTTTCCTATTTTGTAATTACTCAAGTGTTGAAGAGTGATCATGCTAACTATTACTTACCGACGCTCCACCAGCACAGTTTTCCTTTCTGTCTGTACAGAATTGAGTTATGGCAAATATTGAAGTGGCTGGAACAGGATTAGATCTTTAAATTTCAACCACATATTTACCTTACAATCCACAATTCCTGGAGCCTTTTCCATTTTAATTGAACAAGTGTTTTTGTCTCTGGTATTATTAAATAATATTAAATTTAATACAGCACATAAAATAATTATGAAATGTAATTTTAAATGTCGTAAATACGGTAATATGAAGGTAAGACTAGGTTTGTAGACTGCAAAACATTGCTCTTAAACAGGTTTTCCCCTATCTGACATCGATGGCATATTGATAGGATATGTCCTCAATGTCAGATAGGTGTGCTTCGCTCCTCTGGGGTCCGATCTTTTCACTATAACAGGCACCCAAAGTGAAGGAGTACACACTGCTCATGCAAGGCATGCTGTCCATCCATTGTGAGAGTGCTCGGCTATTTTTGGAACCCGGATAGCGGTGAATGGACAGCGCACAACACATGCACCTTCACCTTTCCATTTACTGCTATGGGACTTACAGAAATAGCGGTCTCCAGAGGTGGGACCCACTTCTATCTTTTTTTGATGGCATATCCTTGCAATATTCTATCAGTCATGGGTAAATACTGGCAATATACCATCCATTATGGGAAAGAACTGTGGCTTGTTGGGACAAAACTGGCCCTGTTTATACTCACACAGATGTTAATGTCATAAGTGGCTTCTTCCACCCAAATATTCAAAAATTATCCAATAACAGCGGCAGAATACCTGCCTGTATTTATACACACACAAGTGTTAATTGTCAGAAGAAACTGTATCTTGTTCTGAACAAGCCTGGAAAAATTATCCCTTTTAATTGTAAGCAACAGCACAGTGTGAATGTGGAAAGGGTAGGGTAATAGAGTTATGTGGCCGCAATAGTAGTGGCAGCAGTAGTAGCTCAGCATGGAACAGACAAGGCAGTATATTTTTGTGGGGCTGTATATTTGTAGTAGTAATGGCAACTGTGAAGCGGTAATGGTGGTGGCAAAAGCATTAATGGAAGTAGCAGTAGGGGGATTAGCAGCAGGGAGTAGCAGGAATGGAATGGCACAGAACATGATGGTAGGCAGGCAGACAATGGCAGTGGCATGATAGCAGCAGCCATATGGTACTAAACATGATAATAGGCAGACAGTGGCAGTGGCATGATGGAAGAAGCAGCAGCCATATGGTACAGAATATGCTGGTAGCCAGGCAAACAGCAGCAGTGGCATGATGGGGCACAGTCAGTAAGGGCAGATCTATTCATAGGCCTCAGCTGGAGGTGTGTGAAAATCCTCACGGATTCATGTCTAATTTATTTTGATAAAAGTGATACTTTGTACACTGGTGGAGGACAATGTTGTCCGGTTTGGTGTGACTGTGCCACCTGCCATGCTGCAAAGCCTTGAGGCTAAAGAAGGTCTACCCCTTCAGTAAAATGATGAAAAAAATAAAATAAAAACAAATTTGTGTTAAAATAGCCATTTCTTGTCACCTTGTCTTACAATAAGTGTAGTAGCAAGTGGTCAAAAAGTACTATCTTCCCCAAAATGGTACCAATGAAAACGTCAACTCATCTTGCAAAAAATGAGCCCCACACATGACGATCAGCAGAAAAATAAAAAATATATATGTCTTTCAGAAAATGGTAACACAAAAACAGTAATTGTTTTTCAAAAAGGCTTTGTGTAAAAGTAGTAAAATGTAAAGAAACTATATAAATTAATATCTCTGTTATCGTACTGACCAGGAGAATAAAAATACCGTAATGTGTAATTTTTCCGGCACAGTGTTTGCGGCAATAACTATTCCCAAAAAGTAATGGCAGAGTTGCTGCCTTTTTTTATCCTGCATCCCAAAAAGTTCAATAAAAAGCGATGAAAACGTTGTCTGTACCCAAAATAGAACCAATGATAAAGCTTCGATGAAAGAAAAATAAAATGTATGGTTGTAAAGAAAATGGCTGTACTGGTCTACAAAGGCCAATCAATAGCAACATGGCGCTGGTAAACCATTTCACCAAAATCTGCCCTCCAAAAACCATATAGCGCTCCTTTTCTGATCTTTGCCATGTGCCGTTGCTGTGTTCAGGAGAAAATTCTTAACACAATTTGTGGTGCCTTTTCTCCTGTTACTCCTTGTGAAAATGAAAAATGATGAGCTTTTTGAACATTTTATTGGAAGAAATACATTTTTTACACAGCCAAGTTTTTCTAAATTCGATTTAAGGCCTGTGGGGTCAAAGTCGTTAGTATACCCCTTAATAAATCCCTTGATAGGTGTAGTTTCCAAAATGGGGTCATTTTTGGGGGGATTCTACTGTAGGGGTACCTTAGTGTACCTTCAAATATAACATGTCCAAAAACCATTCCACCAAATCAGGCCCTCCAAAAACCACATGGCACTCGTTTCCTTCTGAACCCTGCCGTGTGCCCATAGAGCAGTTTATGACCACTTATGGGGTGTTTCTGTAAACTGCAGAATCAGGGTAATAAATATTGAGGTTTGACTGTTAACCCTTGCTGCCTTATATTACATTACGCCTCCTTTTCCTTTAATTCTTGTGAAACATGTAAAGGGTTAACAATGTTTGTAAAATAAGTTTAGAATAAGCCTTCTAATGTCTTAAAAAAAAAAAAATAACTTGCACAAAATGATGTAAACATAGACAAGTAGACATATAGGAATGTTAATTAATAGTGTTGATAGCAAATATTCTAATCGCAAATTTTTATCGCAAATATCAGCATTTAATAACTACTTTATGAGGTATCACTATCCATCTTAAAAACAGAGAAATTCAAATTTACGTAAGTTTTGGATTTTTTAATTAATAAAAGTAAAACATATCGACTCAAATTTAGCTTTCACATAAAGTACAAAGTGTCACTAGAAAATTACTCAGAATTGCTTGGATAAATAAAAGCACAAAAATTACCACATAAAGTGACACATATTAGATTTGCAAATATAGGCTCTGTCAGGAAGGTTAAAAATATATGTGTCCTGAATGGGGTTAAACACGCAACTGGGTCATCAGTCCCTCAATCCCTCAAAGCTTTCGCTGATTCAATTCTCTAAAATCCACCTAATTATTTTTCCCTATTCTCTCCCTATAGTATCCTTAGAAAACCTAGATCGTTTGCTTGTGGCTATAATTGCTTTTTGTCAGTAACTGCAATGACACATCCTTCCAGGTCAGAAGCTGAACACAGAATGGTGTTCTAGGACATTCTAAGCAAAGGACCTTCCAGAATAATGCCCCTGATTGGCTCATCAAGGCTCTCTGTCAGCCTTTGAGCCCATGAAAACAAGCCCTCCTCTCCACTTCCTCCCAGTGTCATGTGATCCTCTATCTTCTTCCTTCCTCGTGGTTTTCCCCACCAAAATTCACAGTAAAATGGCGCTGCGAGATGTTATACGTGATCTGTCTTAAACTAATAGCAACATTTTTTTGTGAAATTTGCTATCAATCCGATTAATTTATAATTGATGAAATTACTATATATATATATATATATAAATACCGTATATATACATCTATAAATATATATATATACCGTATATATATAGAGAGAGAGAGAGAGAGAGAGAGAGAAATATATACTGTTTAAAATAAATTTTTAAATAAATCTATAAATATATATATATGTATATACCATATTTTTCGTCCTATTAGACGCTCCAGCACATAAGACTTGCCTAGGTTTTAGGAAGACAATAAGAAAAAAATATTTTTCATTAGACCTCAGGTCAGACCACCAATCAAACCCCAATGTTAATCAGGCTTTAGCTGACAGCCCCAATGAGACCACCGATGTTAATAAGACCCTGATAAGACCTTAGATCAGACCCCCAATCAGACCTCAGCTCAGACCCTAATGTGAATGACCCCCAATCAGACCTCAGATAAGAGCCCTATATGCCTCTCATCAGCCCCCATGCCTCTCATTAGCCCTCATATCAGCCAACATGTCTCACATCAGCCCCTATTGCCTCATATTTTACCTCATATCAGCCCCCATGCCTCTCATCAGCCCCCATGCCTACCTTCAGCCCCCAGCCTGAGATGACATAAAATAAAAAAACACTTACCTCACCTGCTCTGGATGCTGCCGCTCTTTACGTCCAGTGCAGTCTTCATCCTCCTGCCATCGGCTGTGCTGTGACCTGATGTGCACAGCATGATGTCATAGATTGCCCTCATGACCAACAGCCAAGGACCAGGAAGCGGTGAGTACACAGCCCTCACCGCTTCCCGTTCTCTGGTACTAATGATCATTTGTATTAACCCCATAAGACGCAGGGACATTTCCCCCAGTTTTGGGGGGGAAAAATGCATCCCATGCGGCAAAAATATAATATGATATATATATATGTGCGTGAGTGTGTATAGAACCGGACAGCACTCCAAGACTTCAATAAACGTGATATATTTATTCACCCATGTGGGAAAATTGCAACGTTTCAGCTCACAACTGAGCCTTTCTCAAGCAAAGGTATACAAGCTTGTGCCAACATTAAAGAGCAATTAATTAATGATGTGACCAATAAAAATTCAAATACAAAATCATGTGACTCATTAGCATATCAAAATCATGTGATCAATTGCATATTCAGATACACATATTCAAATACATATTGTGTATAAAACAAGGTCCAGTGATGACCTATTTAATATATCAAACTCCTATAAACCAAATATTGTGTTTCCAGTGTAGTAATAGTGTATCCATATATACGGCAAACCGTATTATCGTAGGGACAAAAGATAGTGAATAAGCCTTTAAAATATACACCCCCATGTAGATATGAGACAAAAGAAGGTGTTACCCAAGAGTCATGACATTACCAATCAGTAACGCTCGCGTCTATGTGAATAATTGCCAAAGCTGGCGTCTCTCTGGACTAACTGCGCGTGCGCCACTGAGTGTCAAAGGAACAACCCACATAGCAGAGGCTACGCCTGCAGCACGGCTACACTGGATAACGTACGTGAAGACCAGCGCATGTGCATAATCCGTCAACCATTCAAGGGTGCCATCATCATTCCTGGAAACATGCCCATACTTCCAAGATATCAGTGTGGCTACCATGACCAATTGGAGAGGAATCTATCCTCACGGGTAGACCAGCCCCTCCGAGATTGCGATCAGGACCTGGGGACCCCACACATCAGTGTGGTTTATCCCCATCCCTCTCACCATTACTGTCTATGGATAGTCCAATTAGGGATCTCCTATATATAAATTCTAGTAATAAAAAAAATAAAATATAGCCTGAGGTTGATTTGACACCGATTGGAAACAATTAAACAAATATGTAAAGCAAATTATTTCTAGACACATGGAGCACTGCGCACTGTAGTATATGTTCAAGCTTCTGTTTTCACCCACTTGACGTCACTCTACATGGTATCTAAGAAAAGAAAGAAAAAACCGAAAATTAATTATATGCTTGTAATTCCAAATAACAATACTCAAAGGGCAATCATAAAATATAACTTTTATTCATATAATAGTTAAAAGTAATATGTCCCATGAAAGTGCGAAAATACCAATTGGGGACCACAGGTGAATACACCTCAATCCACAGTCATGATCCCAATCGTCCAAATCCCTATTCCATTTGGATCGTTTAATTTCTTCAGAATCAGATTTTCTTTGTAAACTTAAGTCTATAGAGATTGGTAATGAGCGACAATTTATTCTTGCATCCTTTGATGTGGTTTCTCTCTATACCTCAATTGATCACACTTTAGGTATAGCGGCAGTCAAATACATGCTAGAGAACTCCTCTCTGACTGAACATATTGTTCTACATTGAAATTACTTTTTATTTCAGGATACTTTCTATAAACAATTGAGGGGCGTGGCGATGGGGTCAAACGTAGCCCCAACGTTTGCCAACATTTTCATGAGGAAATTTGAGGAAGACGTCGACTATGTTTCGCACCACTTCAGACATGTTCTGCGGTGGTGGCGTTACAGCGATGACGTCTTCCTTATTTGGACTGGAACTGAAAAGGCACTGGATGAATTCCATACTTACCTAAACTGCAAAAATAGGGATCTCCAGTTTACATTGGTTTTTTCGTACACAGAGATCCAGTTTCTTGACACTACAGTAACATTCTTTGACAATAAATTGAGACGCCAGCTTTGGCCATTATTCACTAGAGATATTGCGAACATAAAATTTTCCGTTTGCGAACGCGAATTTCCGCAAATGTTCGCGAACGAGCGAACCGGGCGAACCGCCATAGACTTCAATAGGCAGGCGAATTTTAAAAGCCACAGGGACTCTTTCTGGAGACAATAGTGATGGAAAAGTTGTTTCAAGGGGACTAACACCTGGACTGTGGCATGCCGGAGGGGGATCCATGGTAAAACTCCCATGGAAAATTACGTAGTTGACAGAGAGTCGGGTTTTAATCCATAAAGGGCATAAATCACCTAACATTCCTAAATTGTTTGGAATAACGTGCTTTAAAACATCCAGTGTGTGTATACGATCAGGTATGATGTTGTATCGATCAGGTAGTGTAAGGGTTACGCCCGCTTCACAGTGACAGACCAAACTCTGCAAGACCAAACTCCCCGTTTAATGCACTGCAAGCAACCGCAAACAGCCCATTTGCACAACCGCAAACTCCCCATTTGCACAAGGTTGGATACCAAGCTAGCCATGTCCCATTCCATGTCCTCACTGACGTCATTGAAGGTCTCTTCCTCCACCCAGCCACGTACTACACCAAGGGTCCCCGAAAGGTGACAACAAGCCCCCTGGGACGCCTGCTGTGGTTGGTCTTCCACCTCCTCAAAGCCACCTTCCTCCTCCGACTCCTCTTCTTCAGACTCCTCTCTCTGCGTTGCCGCAGGTCCAGCAATCAACGACGACAAGGTTGCTTCTGGTGGTGATGGTGACCATAACTCTTCCTCTTCATGCTCATCTACGGCCTGATCCAGCACTCTTCGCAGGGCACGCTCCAGAAAAAACGCATATGGGATGAGGTCGATGATGTTGCCTTGGGTTTGACTGAAAAGGTTTTTCAGTGTCGCATGACAAGGACGCATGAGCCTACAGCCATTGTGCATGAGCGTTCAGTAACGCGGCCAAAAAATACCCAGATCCGCAGAGGCTTTCCTCTTTTTTTTAATTAAAAAAAATCTGTTCTTGCCAGTTTAATCTCTGTTTTGTCCCCTATCAGGGGACGTGTATCGAATAGATTTTAGGAACCGGGAGATGGAAAAAGATGATTGGTCGGTCCTCTTACTTCCAATTTGGGGCACTGCGCGTGCGCCGCACAATGTACTGTGCCACCAATACAAATAGTGTGAACTACTATTCTCACCATTTTAATCTTTGTTAAGTCCCCTATCAGGGAATGTGAATTGAATTGAATCCTTGCATGGGGAGATAGAGAAAAAAGCTTGCTCTGTCCACTTCCTTCTAATTTTGGGCACTTGCAATGGAATTTGCCACCAATGCAACTAGTGTTAACTAAGTACTATTCCTATCAGTTTAATCTCTGATTTTCCCCTTATCAGGGCCAGGGCTGATGTAGTGAATAGATTTTTGGAACCGGGAGATGGAAAAAGACCCATGCTCGGTCCGCTTCGTTAGATATTTTAGGTCACTGCGCGTGCGCCATGCAATGTACTGTGACACCCTATATGAGTGGTGGGCAGTGGACAGAGTACAGTCTGTGGGCCTGACACACACTGGCAGGCAACTGCATTATATTAAAGGGTAAAAATTAAATGACTTTTTTATCTGCAAGGTACTGTGCCACCCCATATGAGTGGTGGGCACTGGCAGTGGGCAGAGTACAGTCAGTGGGCCTGACACACACTGGCAGGCAAATGCAATTATATAAAAGGGTAAAAGTTAAATGACTTTTTTTTTATCTGCAAGGTACTGTGCCACCTGATATGAGTAGAGGGCACTGGCAGTGGGCACAGTACAGTCTGCGGGCCTGATACACAGTGGCAGGCAATTGCAATTATATTAAAGGGTAACAATTAAATTACTTTTTTATCTGCAGGGTACTGTGCCACCCTATATGAGTGGTGTGCACACAGTACAGTCTGTGGGCCTGCGGCCTCTCACACACTGGCAGGCAACTGCAATATATATATAGAAAAATAAAATAAAAGCAGACTGATGTACCAGCCCTAAAAAGGGCTTTTTGGGGTGCTGTCAGCACGCTGTCCTTACAGCAGATGAGACTTTGAGGACTGGAGTGGACACAGAACACTTGCTTAGCTGACGCTTTCCCTATTAATTCAGCAGCAGCAGCACTCTCCCTGCTCTAACTTAGGCCCCATTCACACATTTGAAATGTTCGTTCGCACCCGTTCCGCAAATCTGCAGAACGGGTGCAGACCAATTAATTTTGAATGGGGACGTGATGCATGCGGCCGGCGGCTCCGCAATAATATAGAGCATGTCCTATTCTTGCCCACAATTGTGGACAAGTATAGGCATCTCTATGGGGCTGGCGGCAAGGTGTTGTGCGGATCTGCAACACACTACTTTCCTGGGAGGGAGGGTATGCTGATTGGCTGGAATGTGTCTGCTGACTGTGAGGTACAGGGTCAAAGTTTGCTCAATGACGACGTATAGGGGGCGGACCGAAAATCAAATATGTTCGCACGCCGCGGTGAACATGCGATGTTCGCTGGCGAATATTTCGGGACATTTCTATGATTCACATGGACGCGAGCGTTACTGATTTGTAATGTCATGACTCTTGGGTAGAGTTGAGCGAACACCTGGATGTTCGGGTTCGAGAAGTTCGGCCAAACTTCCAGAAAATGTTTGGGTTTGGGATCCGAACTCGACCCCAACTTCATCCCAAACCCCATTGAAGTCAATGGGGACCCGAACTTTTGGGCACTAAAAAGGCTGTAAAATAGTCCAGGAAAGGGCTAGAGGGCTGCAAAAGGCAGCAAAATGTAGGTAAATTCCCTGCAAACAAATGTGGATAGGGAAATGAATTAAAATAAAATAAAATAAATAAAAATTAAGCAATATCAATTGGAGAGAGGTCCCATAGCAGAGCATCAGGCTTCAAGTCACCCACCAATGGAGAAGGCCACTTTCATTTATTTAGGCCCCAGAACCCAGACAGAGGACAGAGGTGGCATATCAGAGAATCAGGCGTCATGTCACCCAGCAATAGAGAAGGCCACTTCCAGATATTTAGCCCACGGCACCCAGACAGAGGACAGAGGTCGCATAGCAGAGAATCAGGCTTCATGTCACCCACCACTGGAACAGGCCACTTTCAGATAATTAGTCCCCTGGCACCTAGACGGAGAAGAGGTTCATTCAACTTTTGGTTGCACCGCAATATAATGGTAAAATTAAAAAAAGAGGATTCAATAAATAAGTGCCCCGGAGTACAAGAATATATGGTTGAGGAGGAGGCAGTTATAAATGTCTATTCTGCACAAGGGATGGACAGGTACTGTGGGATCCATGCCTGGTTCATTTTTATGAACGTCAGCTTGTCCATGTTGGCTGTGGACAGGCGGCTGCGTTTGTCAGTAATGACGCCCCCTGCTGTGCTGAATACATGTTAAGACAAAACGCTGCCCGCCGGGCAGGCCAGCACTTCCAAGGCATAAAAGGCTAGCTCTGGCCACGTGGACAATTTGGAGACCCAGAAGTTGAATGGGGCCTAAACATCAGTCAGTACGTGGAGGGGTGTGCACATGTACTGTTCCACCATGTTAGTGAAATGCTGCCTCCTGCTAACACGTTCCGTATCAGGTGGTGGTGCAGTTAGCTGTGGCGTGGTGACAAAACTTTTCCACATTTCTGCCATGCTAACCCTGGCCGTGACACAGCTGCGTTGGCGACCTCTTGCTCCTCCTCTGCCTTCGCCTTGGGCTTCCACTTGTTCGCCTGTGACATTTGGGAATGCTCTCAGGAGCACGTCTACCTATCACGCTCCAGTGCAGGAAGTAAGGTGGGCACATTGTCTTTGTACCGGGGATCCAGCAGGGTGGCAACCCAGTAGTCCGCACACATTAAAATGTGGGCAACTCTGCTGTCGTGCATGTAGTCGCTCATGTGTGCCACGCTGCCCAGAGGTAAGTACAAGCTGCCCTCTGTGGGAGGCGTATCGTCATCGTCCTCCGTATCCCCCCAGCCATGCACCAGTGATGGACCTAAGTTGTGTTGGGTGCCACCCCGCTGTGAACCTGCTTCATCCCCATCCTCCTCTACCTCCTCCTCATCCTCCTCGTCCTCCAGTAGTGGGCCCTGGCTGGCCACATTTGTACCTGGCCTCTGCTGTTGCAAAAAACCTCCCTCTGAGCCACTTCTAACAGACTGGCCTGAAAGTGCTAAAAATGACCCCTCATCCTCCTCCTCCTCCTTGGCCACCTCCTCTTCCATCATCGCCCTAAGTGTTTTCTCAAGGAGACATAGAAGTGCTATTGTAACGCTGATAACGGCGTCATCGCCACTGGCCATGTTGTTGGAGTACTCGAAAAAGCGCAACAGGGCACACAGGTCTGGCATGGAGGCCCAGTCATTGGTGGTGAAGTGGTGCTGTTCCGCAGTGCGACTGACCCGTGTGTGCTGCAGCTGAAACTCCACTATGGCCTGCTGATGCTCGCACAGCATGTGCAAGGTGGAGTTCCACCTGGTGGGCACTTCGCATATGATGCGGTGAGCGGGAAGGCCGAAGTTATGCTGTAGCGCAAACAGGCGAGCAGTGGCAGGCTGTGAACCCCGGAAGAGCGCACAGACGGTCCGCACTTTATGCAGCAGCTCTGACATATCGGGGGAGTTGTGAATGAACTTCTGCACCACCAAATTCAGCACATGCGCCAGGCAAGGGATGTGCGTCAAACCGGCTAGTCCCAGAGCTGCAACGAGATTTCACCCATTATCGCACACCACCAGGCCGGGCGTGAGGCCCACCGACGTTTACCCCGGGCTGTGCTGAAGTTGGTGGTGAAGATGTGTGGCTGACTGGATGAGCAGGTGGAAGCAGAGGAGGAGGAAGCCGAGTAGGAGGAGGAGGCTACAGGAGGCAAAGAATGATGCCCTGCGATCATTGGCGGCGCAAGGACGTGCGCCAAAGAACTCTCCGCCTGGGGCCCAGCCGCCACTACATTTACCCAGTGTGCAGTTAGGGAGATATTGCGTCCCTGGCCGTGCATACTTGATTTTATCAGATACTTGGTTGTGCAGGGAAGGCACGGCTGTCTTAGAGAAGTAGTGGCGGCTGGGAACAACATACTGTGGGACAGCCATCGTCATCAGCTGTTTGAAGTTGTCTGTGTCCACCAGCCTGAATGACAGCATTTCAAAGGCCAGTAGTTTAGAAGTGCTGGCATTCAGGGCTCGAGGGTGGCTAGGTGGGAATTTACGCTTTCTCTCCAAGGTTTGTGAGATGGATAGCTGAACGCTGCCGTGTGACATGGTGGAGATGCTTGGTGACGCAGGTGGTGGTGTTGGTGGCACATCCTCTGTTTGGTGGGCGGCAGATGCCAACATTCCTCTTGAGGCGGAGGAAGAGGCTGAGGCAGCAGCAGAAGAGGAAGCAGGGGGAGCCTGAGTGAGTTCCTTGTTTTCAAGGTGTTTACTCCACTGCAGTTCATGCTTTGCATGTAGATGCCTGGTCATGCAGGTTGTGCTAAGGTTCAGAACGTTAATGCCTCGCTTCAGGCTCTGATGGCACAGCGTGCAAACCACTCGGGTCTTGTCGTCAGCACATTGTTTAAAGAAGTGCCATGCCAGGGAACTCCTTGAAGCTGCTTTTGTGGTGCTTGGTCCCTGGTGGTGGTGGCCAGTAGCAGGCGAACTCTCTTGGCGGCGGCTGTTCTGCTTTTGCCCCTGCTCCCTCTTTTGCTACGCTGTTGGCTCAGTCTCACCACTGCCTCTTCCTCTGAACTATGAAAATCAGTGGCATGACCTTCATTCCATGTGGGGTCTAGGACCTCATCGTCCCCTGCATCGTCTTCCACACAGTCTTCCTCTCTGACCTCCTGTTCGGTCTGCACACTGCAAAAAGACGCAGCAGTTGGCACCTGTGTTTCGTCATCATCAGAGACGTGCGGACTCCGATGAAGTGGTATTCCCATGTCCTCATCATCAGGAAACATAAGTGGTTGTGCATCAGTGCATTCTATGTCTTCCACCACTGGGGAAGGGCTAGGTGGATTCCCTTGGGAAACCCTGCCAGCAAAGTCTTCCATCAGCATAAGAGACTGCTGCATAACTTGAGGCTTTGACAGTTTCCCTGATATGCATGGGGGTGATGTCACAGACTGATGGGCTTGGTTTTCAGGCACCACCTGTGCACTTTTTGCAGAAGACTGGGTGGGAGATAATGTTGTGAACGTGCTGGATCCACTGTCGGCCACCCAATTGACTAGCGCCTGTACTTGCTCAGGCCTTACCATCCTTAGAACGGCATTGGGCTCCACTAAATATCGCTGTAAATTCTGGCGGGTACTGAAACCTGAGGTAGTTGGTTCACGAGGACGTGTGGCTGTGGCAGAATGGCCACGTCCTCTCCCAGAGGGTCCACTAACACCACCACGACCGTGTCCGCATCCCTTACTAGATGTTTTCCTCATTGTTACCATTCACCAAGCACCACAATAAGAAAAAAAAATAATTGGCCCAATGTATTGATTTCAAATTCAGGTCTTTTTTTACAGGCACCTAACACTATCTGCCTATTTATTTATGTACTAATCCAGGCACAGCAGTAACCACTGATTTAGGGGAATATCAATTGTAGGCCTAGTATTTAGGCCCTGGATGAAAGCTATCTTTTTATGGACAGATTTACACTTGGAGACACACAGTAGCGTGTGAAAAAATATGTAGGATTATGCATTCAGCAATTGTATTTTAACACTTTATGTAATATACCCTTTAACGGACAGAAATACACTTGGAGATGCACGGTAGTGTGTGAAGTTATTGAGGATGACCCTCTCAGCACTTGTATATACACCTTAAATGTAATATACCCTTTTACGGACAGAAATACACTATGAGATGCACAATAGTGCGTGCAGATTTACAGGATTAGGCTTTCTGCAATTGTAATGTAACACTTTTTGTAATATACCCTTTTACGGAAAGAAATATACTTGGAGATGTGCGCTGAGTTTAATATACTCTTTTACGGACAGATTTACATTTGGCCTGCAACAGCTGGAACACCAGATTCAGGGTATTGCTTTATTGGCAAGTGAATTTTACCCCAGAACAAAATCTATTCTTCGACGGATACTATTAAACTTGTCCAGTCACAGCTGGAACACCAGATTTACGGTATTGCTATATTGGCAATTGAATATCACCCCAGAACAAAATATATCCTTTGCCGGATACTATGAAACTTGTCCAGTCACAGCTGGAACACCAGATTTACTGTATTTCTATTTTGGCAACTGAATTTCACCGCAGAAAATAATATATCCTTTGACGGACACTATGAAACTTGTCCAGTCACAGCTGGAACACAAGATTTACTGTATTTCTATTTTTGCTACTGACTTACACCCCAGAAAATAATATATCCTGTGACGGACACTATTAAACTTGGCCAGCCACAGCTGAAACCACTGATTTATGGTATTGCTATTTTGGCAATTGAATTTCACCCCAGAAAAAAATATATCCTTTGCCGGACAGCTGGAACACCAGATTTACTGTATTTCTATTTTTGCAACTGTATTTTACCCCAGAAAATAATATATCCTTTGACGGACACTAGGGAAATTGTCCAGTCACAGCTGGAAAACCAGATTCAGGGTATTGCTATTTTGGCAATTGAATTTAACCCCAAAACAAAATCTATCCTTTGACGGATACTATTAAACTTGTTCAGTCACAGCTGGAACACCAGATTCAGGGTATTGCTATTTTGGCAATTAAATTTCACCCCAGAAAATAATATATCCTGTGACGGACACTATTAAACTTGGCCAGCCACAGCTGAAACCACTGATTTATGGTATTGCTATTTTGGCAATTGAATTTCATTCCAAAAATATATATATCCTTTGCCGGACACCATTAAACTTGTCCAGCCACAGCTGGAACACCAGATTTACTGTATTTCTATTTTTGCAACTGTATTTAACCCCAGAAAATGATATATCCTATGACGGACACTATGAAACTTGTCCAGTCACAGCTGGAACATCAGATTTACGGCATTGCTATTTTGGCAATTAAATTTCACCCCAGAAAAAAATCTATCCTTTGCCGGACACTATTAAACTTGGCCAGCCACAGCTGAAACCACTGATTTATGGTATTGCTATTTGGGCAATTGAATTTCCCCCCAGAACACAATCTATCCTTTGCCGGACACTATTAAACTTTGCCAGCCACTGCTGGGACACCAGATTTACGGTATTGCTATTTTGGCAATTGAATTTCACCCCAGAAAAAATATATCCTTTGCCGGACACTATTAAACTTGTTCAGTCACAGCTGGAACACCAGATTTACGGTATTTCTACACAGGAACAAGAGCAAGAAATGGTGGCACTGCTCAAACCCGATACAAAACGAGACTCCCAAATTCCGGCCTTAGCGACCTCACTGGACCGGGGTGCCTGGCGAATATAGATATCAAACATCCAACATGAAGAAAAACAGTCCGCGGCACTCACCATCCGATGTTCATGGTATATTTATTGCAGAGGTACTATGTGTACTACGGTATTTCTATTTTTGAAACTGAATTTCACCGCAGAAAATAATATATCCTATGATGGACACTATTAAACTTGTCCAGTCACAGCTGGAACACCAGATTTACTGTATTTCTATTTTGGCAACTGAATGTCACCCCAGAAAATAATAAATCCTTTGCCGGACACTATTAAACTTGTCCAGTTACAGCTGGAACACCAGATTTACGGTATTTCTATTTTTGCAACTGAATTTCACTGCTGAAAATAATATATCCTATGACAGACACTATGAAACTTGTCCAGTCACAGCTGGAACACCAAATTTATGGTATTGCTATTTTAGCAATTGAATTTCACCCCAGAAAATTATCTATCCTTTGCCGAACACTATTAAACTTAGCCAGCCACTGCTGTGACACCAGATTTACGGTATTGCTATTTTGGCTATTGAATTTCACCACAGAAAAAAATATATCCTTTGCCAGACAGCAGACAGTATTACACTTGGCTAGCCACAGCTGGAACACCAGATTTAGGGGATTGCTATTTTGGCAATTAAATTTAACCCCTTAATAAAATATAGAAATTTCTATCCTGAGTTTCTAGGGGGTGACAATAAGCACAGCCAAGCCCCTGATGTAGGATATAGCAAAAAAAAACCTAGTATTGATGGATTGATGGACTTGGTGGCAGCTTGTGGTGGTGCACCACAAGACACAAAATGGCGCCGATCAAAGTGACAGAAAAATGCTCTGTGCAGCCTAAAAACCAGTGAGCAATTAACTAGCAGAAGTTGAATGATTCACAGCTGTAGATCGATCACTTCATTAGGTGTTTTTGCTGACTTTTCCCTGCCTAATCTCGCCCTCACTGAAGCTGCATGCTGACGTGCGGCGCTACGTGACTCCAGCTCTAATAGAGGCTGGGTCACATGCTGCACTTGGCCAATCACAGCCATACCATTAGTAGGCATGGCTGTGATGGCTTCTTAGGGCAAGAAGTAAAACGCTAGCTGATTGGCTGCTGTGCAGCCCTTCAGAAAGCGGGAAGAAATCGCCGAACAACTGACCCGAACCCGAACTTTTTTGAAAATGTTCGGGTCCCGGTCCATGTCCCGAACACCCCAAAATTTGGTACGAACCCGAACTATCCAGTTCGGGTTCGCTCATCCCTACTCTTGTGTAACACCTTCTTTTGTCTCATATCTACATGGGGGTGTATATTTTAAAGGCTTATTCACTATCTTTTGTCCCTACGATAATACGGTTTGTCGTATTTATGGATACACTATTACTACACTGGAAACACAATATTTGGTTTATAGGAGTTTGATATATTAAATAGATCATCACTGGATCTTGTTTTATACACAATATGTATTTGAATATGTGTATCTGAATATGCAATTGATCACATGATTTTGATATGCTAATGAGTCACATGATTTTGATATGCTAATGAGTCACATGATTTGCGCCCTGCACTGCACTAGTGATAGTGAAAGAAATTTATTTAAATCCATCTGTTTCATTTGTGGGTGAAAAAAAACATTTTTTTTCAATAAACTTCCTTTTCTACCTGCACTGCAACTCTGATAGTGAGAAAATAATCAGTAAATCCATCTGTTTCATTGTGGGTGAAAAAATCATATTTTTTCCCTATAAAGTAACTTTGGGGCCTGCACTGATAGTGAAATAAAATACAACTGGGACATTGGGGTTGAAAAAAAACTATTTTTTTTGGCCATAAAGTACCCATGCACTGCATACCTGACTTGGAAATATATTTATTAAATTAAGTGGCCTTCAGATTGTTGGGTGATCTGTACCCCTTCTTTCTTTCAAAGTACCCCTACACTGCATACCTAACAGGGAAAAATATTCAGTAAATTAGGTGGCGTTCAGATTGTTGGGTGATCTGTACCCCTTATTTCTTTCAAAGAACCCCTGCACTGCATACCTGACTGAGAAATATATTCAGTGAATTAGGTGGCCTTCAGATTGTTGGGTGATCTGTACCCCTTCTTTCTTTCAAAGTACCCCTGCATTGCATACCTGACTGGGAAATATATTCAGTAAATTAGGTGGCCTTCAGATTGTTGGGTGATTTTTACCCCTTCTTTCTTTCAAAGTACCCCTGCACTGCATACCGAACAGGGAAATATATTCAGTAAATTAGGTGGCGTTCAGATTGTTGGGTGATCTGTACCCCTTCTTTCTTTCAAAGTACCCCTGCACTGCATACCTGACTGGGAAATATATTCAGTAAATTAGGAGGCGTTCAGATTGTTGGGTGATCTGTACCCCTTCTTTCTTTCAAAGTACCCCTGCACTGCATACCTGACTTGGAAATATATTCTGTAAATTAGGCGGCCTTCAGATTGTTGGGTTAACTATACCCCTTCTTTCTTTCAAAATACCCCTGCACTGCATACCTGACTTGGAAATATATTCCGTAAATTAGGTGGCGTTCAGATTGTTGGGTGAACTATACCCCTTCTTTCTTTCAAAATACCCCTGCACTGCATACCTGACTTGGAAATATATTCTGTAAATTAGGTGGCGTTCAGATTGTTGGGTGATCTGTACCCCTTCTTTCTTTCAAAGTACCCCTGCACTGCATACCTGACTGGGAAATATATTCAGTAAATTAGGCGGCCTTCAGATTGTTTGGTGAACTATACCCCTTCATTTTTTTAAAGTACCCCTGCACTGCATACCTGACAGGGAAATAAATTCAGTAAATTAGGTAGCCTTCAGATTGTTGGGTGATCTGTACCCCTTCTTTCTTTCAAAGTACCCCTGCACTGCATACCTGACTTGGAAATATATTCTGTAAATTAGGTGGCGTTCAGATTGTTGGCTGATCTGTAGTCCTTCTTTCTTTCAAAGTACCCCTGTACTGCATAACAGACAGGGAACTTAATTCATTACAATTAGCGGTTACATTGTTGCCTGACATAAAGCCTTTTTTAGCTGTGAAGCCAAAGGTAGTCGCCAACAATGTGTTTTGTTTTCTTTCTTTTGGTTGGGTGAGACCGGTATACATGTATATTCTTCATAAGGTTTGAACAAGTCCTGTGGGATCCATGCCTGGTTCTTTTTAATGAGCGTGAG
Organism: Bufotes viridis; assembly: GCA_033119425.1. Taxonomy (NCBI): domain Eukaryota; kingdom Metazoa; phylum Chordata; class Amphibia; order Anura; family Bufonidae; genus Bufotes; species Bufotes viridis. The sequence continues at coordinate 51,497,908 of CM065593.1, forward strand.
ATTGTCCACGTTGGCTGTGAACAGGCAGCTGCGCTTTTTTGTGATAACGCCCCTAGCCGTGCTAAACACACGTTCAGACAATACACTGGCGGCAGGGCAGGCCAGCATCTCTAAGGCGTAAAGGTCAAGCTCAGGCCATGTCCCCAATTTGGAGGCCCAGAAGTTGAATGTGGCAGACTGTGGCAGAATGGGGCCCCCTCCCGCAGTAATTGTTTCGCAACCCCTTCCTTTCATGCCGCCCCTATTCCTGTGGCTACTAAAGATCGCTCTCTCAGACCAGGGCCAGCAGCTGTTCCATCCATTTTCTAGACTGTCTATATTGCCACTGTTTATAATTGAATTGTATAATACTGTTGCAGGGTCCCTGACAAAGTCTTTTAGAGCTCCTCTTCCTGGATGGGCCCCTTCTGGTCAGGGCTCCAAAGCAGACGCTTTCCCTGCTGTATAGCGCAAGTAATGTCACTCTCACCTCCAGCTAATAAAAAATTACACTGAATATATGTCACTGATATTTAGGATGCACAAACGTTATACAGGAGGCATAGCGCAAGTAATGTCGCTGTCACCTCCGGCTAATAAAAAATTACACTGAATGAATGTCACTGATATTTAGAATGCTCAACCGTTATACAGGAGGTATAACGCAAGTAATGTCGCTGTCACCACCGGCGATTAAAAATTTACACTTGATTAATGTCACTGATATTTGGGATGCACAAACGTTATACAGGAGGTATAGTGCAAGTAATGTCTCTGTCACCACCGGCTAATAAAAAATGAAACTGAATTAAAGAGGTTTTCCCATCTTGGACAATGGGGGCATATCACTAGCATATGCACACATTGTCTGATAGGTGCGGGTCCCACCGCTGGGATTTCTCGAAGTCAAATTAATGGATTGCAGTTGTGGGGGCAAATTAATGGATGGCAGTGTGGGGGCAAATTAATTTATTGCAGTTGTGAGGGAAATTACTATATGGGGACAGTGTGGGGAAAATTACTATATGGGAAATTACTATATGGGGCAGTGTGAGGGAAATTACTATATGGGCAGTGTGAGGGAAATTACTATATGGGGCAGTGTGGGGGAAATTACTATGTGGGGGCAGTGTGAGGGAAATTACTATATGGGGCAGTGTGGGGGAAATTACTATATGGGGCAGTGTGGGGGAAATTACTATATGGGGCAGTGAGGGGGAGATTACTGTATGGGGGCAGTGTGGGGGAAATTACTATATGGGGGCAATGTGGGGGAGATTACTGTATGGGGGCAGTGTGAGGGAAATTACTATACGGGGGCAGTGTAGGGGAAATTACTATATGGGGGCAGTGTGGGGGAATTTACTATATGGGGCAGTGTGAGGGAAATGGCTATATGGGGGCAGTGTGAGGGAAATGATTATATGGGGGCAGTGTGAGAGAAATTACTATATGGGGCCAGTGTGGGTGAAATTACTATATGGTGCAGTGTGGTGGAAATTACTATATGGGGCCAGTGTGGGGGAAATTACTATATGGTGCAGTGTGGTGGAAATTACTATATGGGGCAGTGTAGGGGAAATTACTATATGGGGGTAGTGTGGGGACGTTGCCATTGGGGGACATTATTTTTGGGGACACTATACAGGCATTATTACCTGGAGCACAATATACTGTAGGGTGTTATTATTACTGGGGGCACTCTAGGGGACATTATAACTGCTGTAGACACTATAGGGATCTTTGGGGTCATTTATCAAACTGTTGTAGAACTGGCTTAGTTGTCCATAGCAACAGATTCCACCTTTCATTTTTGACAGCTCCTCTGGAAAAGGAAAGGTGTAATCTGATTGGTTGCTATGGGCAACTAAGCCAGTTCTAATTTACACCAGTTTGATAAATAACCCCAATTATGAGAAATCTAACGTGTCTGTGCAACAAACTCTGTAGAGATGAGATCTGGCTGGAGGAATTAGTCATGGCAGTCTGGGTCAAACGGAGGAGAAGAGGAAAGAGAATATCTACATGAGAGGAGAAATCCCTGGATGTGAGAGGTATGTGGTGCTGTATTCCCCTATATGTAGAGCTGGCTCACTACTGTGACCTGCATCTCATCTTCTCCTCCAAGTCTTTACCATAATCATATGTATTTTAAATTTGGCAACTAAAATTTTAATTTGTCACCTGCAGTTCTATGTAACAGCCCAGATAACAGTGATAACTTTCTGTGTGCAGATAATGTTGTACATGTTCCCTGCAGTCCTAGATAACACCCCACATAACACAATAATTAACTGTGTTATGTGGGGTGTTACATAGGACTGCAGGTAACATCTACGACATCTGTACTCAGAAAGTTATGATATGGTGGGGGTCAGACTCTTGGCAGCCCCGCCAATCAGCTGTTTGAGGAGACCGCGATGTCCCAGTGAGCGCCGCAGCCTTTTTGCTCCTTACCAAGCACAGCTTTGTCCTTTTGATAGCACTGCGCTTGGTATTGCAACTCAGATGGGACAGAGCTGCACCTCGGCCATGTGAACGATGAATGTGATGTCAAATGGCCGAGGAAAAGACTGTGACACTCACAAAGCACCACAGCCTCTTTATACAGAAAAAAAACCTGAAACTTAAAATGGAGGGGGGGGGGGGGGGAAGCAAAGTTGGGGAGATAGCCCCGGGCCTATCATGCACTTAATCCGCCCCTGTACATAGGACTGCATATAGGATATTGTATAGATCTTTATATAGCACTGCACATAGGACTGTATATTGGACAGTGTCTAGAATGATATATGTCTGTATATAGAACAGCATATAGGACAGTTCAAAGGCAGTGGCGTGCCTAAGGTGTTTGGAGGAGTAATGCCCTCCGTGCCCCCTTCACATTGGTAATGCCCACTGTGCCCCCTTCCAAATAGTAATGCTCATTGTGCCACCTTGATAGTAGTAAAGTCCTCTGTGCCCCCTTCATAGTAGTTGTGCCCACTGTGCCCCCTTCCTAATAGTAATGCTCATTGTGCCCCCTTCATAGTAGTAAAGTCCTCTGTGCTCCCTTCATAGTAGTAATGCCCATTGTGCCCCCTTCATAGTAGTAAAGTCCTCTGTTACCCCTTCAAAGTAGTAATGCCCATTGTGCCCCCTTCATAGTAGTAATGTCCTCTGTGCCCCCTTCAAAGTAGTAATGCCCATTGTGCCCCCTTCATAGTAGTAAAGTCCTCTGTGCCCCCTTCATAGTAGTAATGACACTTACACACTCTTCACAGTAGTAAGGCCATCTGTGTTAGTAAAACAAAAAAATATGAACTACTCATCCCTTCATTCAGCCTCCTTCACAGTAGATATGCCCTCATTGTGCCCTCCTCACAGTAGTTATGCCCTCTCTGTGCCTCTTTCACAGTTGTAATGCCCTATCTGTGACCCCTTCACAGTATTAATGCCCTATGTGCCCACTTCACAGTAGTAATGCCCATTGTTCCCCCTTCATAAAAGTAATGCCTTTTGTGCCCCTTCATAGTAGTAATGTCCATTGTGCCCCCTTCTTAGAAGTAATGCCCATTGTGTCCCCTTCATAGTAATAATGAGCACTGTGCCCCCTTCCCAGTAGTAAAGCCCTCTGTGCCCCCGGTGTGTTAACCTTGTCCTGTCCCTGATGCTCAGATCCAGCTCTCCCCTGCAGGCACAGATTGCCCTGCAGCACTGTGTGGGAGGGTCAAAGACAGATTACCGGGCTGCAGGCTCCTCCCACCCCGACAGGCAGAGTGATCTGTGCCTGCAGGCTGAATGGTGGAGCAGGCAGCAAAATACTCTGTGCTTCACCATTCAGTGCGCCGGCCTGAAGAAGAGAAGGAGTGAGGGGAGATGAGCGGACAGTGAGCGGTCTGTATTGATGGAAAAGCTCATTGCTTCTGGCACCCCCTGGCAGCGGGCACCCTGGGCAGAACCCCCCCCCCATCCCCTGTGTGCCATTGTTCATGGGACTGTATAGAGGGCAGTGCATAGAATTATATACCTCTGTATATAGGACTGTATATAGGACTTTGTATAGGACTCTGCCAGTGACCCACTATTCACAAATTGCCTATTTTTTGTGAGTTTTTCACATGTAATGTCGGACATATTGATATTGCAGTAGACGGTTCCGTCGTCACTTCTACTCCGTTAACCATTTCATGAATGGGAATGTTATAGACTTGGATACTAAGAACACAATTATGATTATTTTTTTTATTTATTTTATTTTTATTTACATTTTTTTAAATTATATCAGATTTCTATAATTTGTCTTCTATTACATATATTTCTTCCTTGATTTGTCAGGACAGCGGGACATTATGAGGGGGATGCTGAGGACCAGAGATCTTACAACGTTCTTATTCTCTGTTGTTAAGTTGGAAACAACAGCACAAGACCCCGAGGAATCTGCAGGAGAGAAGATGGAGGACATCAGAGAGATAGAGTGGACTAGATAGAGTGGCGTAACTACAGGGGAAGCAGGGGAAGCGGTTGCTTCGGGGCCCGGGCTGACAAAGTGCCCGGCGCCTAGCAGCATAACACCAAGGAGTTAATAATTAATAAAGTTTCTCAGGCCAGCCCGGGGCCCTTGCAGTGCCGGCCTGTCCATCATCTGAGCCTTACTTAGACCCCTCCCACCCCACCCCCGGGCCCCCGCCCACCGAGGCAGTCCAACTGCTGACCTGAGCAGCAGGCGGGAGAAACAGGCATGAGATGAGCAGCAGAGCAGCACCCGCACATCAGTCACTATGCCGGGCTTCAGGTATGTGAAGAATGTGCTGATGTGTCTGTGCTCTCTGCGCTGCCTGTGTGCTGCTGCTCCGTTCACCTGTCCTGACTCTCACACAGTCAGTTCAGAGTTCAGGTTGATTTTCTAACAAAGTTTTCCTGGCCAGAAACGCCCCCCCCCCCCCATGGACTCACCCACCAGCTAGCTCTCCCCATGGCCCCTGTCTGCACCCCCCCCCGGCCCTTATCTGTGCCCCCCCCCGGTCCCTGGCTGCGCCTCCCTGGCCCTTGTCTCTGCTCCCTTGGCCCCTGCGTGTTCCCCCCTGGCCCTTATCTGTGCCCACCACTGGCTGTGCCTCCCTGGCCCTTGTCTCTGCCCCCCTGGCCCCTGCATGTGCCCCCCTGGCCCTTTTCTGTGCCTCCCTGGCCCTTGACTCTGTCCCCTTGGCCCCTGCGTGTGCCCCCCTGGCCCTTAACTGTTCCCAGCACTGGCTGTGCCTCCCTGGCCCTTGTCTCTGCCCCCTTGGTCCCTGTCTGCACCTCTGGGCCCTGGCCATTATCTGGGCTCACCCTGGCGCCTGTTTGTGCCTCCCTGGCCCTTGTCTCTGCCCCCTTAGCCCCTGTGTGCGCCACCCTGGCCTTTTCTGTGCCCCCCAGGCCCCTGTCTGCACCTCCCTGGCCCCTGTCTGCACCCTGGGCCCTGGCCCTTATCTGTGCCCCCACTGGCTGCGAAGTGCGGGGGGGCCCATACAAAAATTTGCTGTGAGGCCCAGTAACTTGTAGTTATGCCCCTAAGCAGACTAGTATGGTGGTGACAATGGGGACTGGTGAGGAGAGGGGATACTGGAGCCATTTCTAATTGAAAAACACACACACAATCAGCTGTTATTACTGAAGAAAACGTTTCTGCAAATTTAGGTGTTCCCTCTAGGAATCTAATTGTCCTTTAAAGTGAGAGCGGTTCTCTGCAATGTCTCTCTGCTCTGAATAATAGAAGGGGGTGCTGATGAGAGACCCTAAACTATTACCAGGATAGAAGGAGTAAAAGGGGTCATCTAAAGTTTTGTATTTACCTTGTTAATCTGTTGCTGCTCTTTCTGATGCTGTTTGGAAAGATAAGAATTGATTGTCAAACAATTTCCTGGATGGTCAAACACAGTGGGGTCCCAATGCCCCAAAACAACGTCCCTTTCACAGTACATGATAGCGCAACAAAATAAAATAAATTATTTCTGTGGCCAGAAGGGGGAGCTCACTGCATCCTGAAGAATTCTAGAATTTACTAGGAGCTGTATAAACCCCTATGCAGTGAGCTCCCTCTAATAGCAGTTACAGGTACAGTAGACTGAAGGTTAACTAGGAATCACCTGTTCCTGCTGCATCTTCTTAGACACCTTGGTGTCCACCACCTACGTTTTGGTCTAAAGGAAAGATTCAAGTAGATAAGATAAGCTCCATGTGGTGATGCTTTCCAGGATCAGTCTATATGGTTCTGTACACTGACATGGTCCTAGACCATTATATATGTGTATAATGTCTATATATAATCAGCTCATTAAAGATGGAGTCTGCACTCACCTTGTTCTTTCATTGCTTTTAATGTTATTCACTTCCATTGCTCTCTCCTGTTCTTTCTCCACCACCTCATCCACCTCTTCAATCGCCTCTCCGTCCTCCATAACCTCCTCCACCTCTTCTTCTACCACTACTTGCTCCACCTCTTCTTCCTCCACCACTTCCTCCTCCTCTTCCTCCTCTCTATCACTATCCTCCCTATTGGACAGAACAAGTCATTTATTTATATATGCTGCTCTTAGGACACCCCATGTCTGGCCCCTCGGGCAGCCATGATTGTTCTATAACTTACCCGATGTTATCCATCTCCAATATCCTTCGCATTCTAAAATATAAGATAAAGTTCCAGTGTTAATCACTGACAAAGAAATATAATACATATCATATCCCCATATCCGATAAATACATGGAGAAAAGGGCAACATCTCCTCCGTATATATCACACAGGGTGATAGCCCTTTGTATTACACATGTAAGAGGGGGTGGAGGTTTTAGGTGTCCAAATGAATTTTTGGTCTGACCTGTGGGTAGTTATTAATTCATGGGGTCAATTACTAAAACTGGTGCAAAGCAGAACTGGCTTAGTTGCCCATAGCAACCACTCAGATTCCACAATTCATTTTTGACAGCTCCTTTGGCCATGCTCACCCATTCATCCTGCCATCCATCTCCTCCTCGTCTTCTTCCTCCTCTCCTTCATCTTCTTCCCTGTTGGACAGAAAACATTATATATCTCTTAGGACACCATTGGTCGGGCATCGTTGTGCCCCAGCAATGTCAGTTTTACCTATTTGTCCTATAACTTACCTGATGTTCTGCAGCTCTATGTCCGATATATTCCTCCTCAGTCTGTAATACACAGTACAGCTCTGGTTATAATCATTGACTATCCTCCTATTATCACACACTGATACATTAATCAGGACAGTTTCTCTATTAATCATCCCCCATGTTTAATAACTGGACCACCTCATTATCTGTACCCCCCATACCCCCTTATGTCACTCCTGAAGTCTGCTGAATGACTGATGCCCTCCTGTGGTTTATGTTTATAGCCAGGTATATCTGCCACTATGTTTTACAGTCTATGTATAATATAATAGGGTGTATTATATATGTACATAATATGATCATGATTCTTACCTATCTCCACCGCCGTCCACATTTATCGGATGTTCCTGGATGTTCTCCTCCTCGCCTCTGTTTGACAGAAAACATCTTGTATAAAAGTATTTTCTTATAACAGCCAATGAATATTATATATACAGGTTGTGACATATACATACAGATGATACAGTTGGCATCATTTATGACAATCAGCACAATAGTCTCATAGGTTTTTAGCTTTTTAGGGATTTTCTTCATTATCAGCAGGAAGTTATAGATGAGGCTATAGTGCATTGTCTATTGGAGATTGTAGGGTAACATCCAGAAAAATAGAGGCGATATAGTGGGGAAACAGTCACTGATCTATATAATGTATGTAACAGTCTGCCTTCCCCTGATTCCTCTCCTCATATCATCCTTGTAATGCTGCATGGCTAGTGCCCGCTAGTGGTCACAATGTTTTAGCTGGGTATATATTTCACCATGTTTTATACCCTCTGTATAATATAATTGGGTCTTTTAGATTTGCATGTAAATTGCCCATATTGACTGTATACTTACTCATCACCTCTCCCATCTCTCCTCATCTCCTCCACCATGATGTTGTCATCTTCCTCCACAATGTTTTCTTCCTCCAAGATGTTCTCCTCTTCCTCCTCCAGAATATTACCCTCCTCTTCCATGATGTTAACCTCCTCTGCGATGTCATCCTCCTCCTCCTCCTCCTCTTCCTCCTCCACAATGCTCCCCTCCTCCAAGATGTTTTCCTCCTCCTCTTCCTCCTCCACAATGCTCTCCTCCTCCAAGATGTTTTCCTCCTCTTCTTCCTCCTCCAAGATGTAACCCCCTTCCTCCACAATATTATCTTCTTCCTGTTCCAAGATGTTATTTTCTTCCTCCTCTACTATGTTATCATCCCCCTCCTCGATGTTATTCTCCTCTTCTCTGTTGGACAGAAAACATCTTGTATAAAAATATATTCTTGTTATAGCCATGTAATGTTATATCAATGAGATATGTCACATCCATAAAGATAATATGATTGGCCTCAATTATGTGAAATAATGGCATATACTGACCAATTACATGGCTGTACTTACCTGATTTATAGTTTTAGGTTTTGGAATTTTATGCATATTCAACGGATTACAGATTACGCTTCAGTCCTTTGTCTATATGGAAGAATGTGAGGTAACATCCAGAAGAATAAAGACTATACATACTGGGGTAATAGTTAGTAATCTTGACAATATCTTATATTATTACACCAGTGACACATACATCAGATGTTCAGCCTCCTCCTGTCTCTCCATCTCCTCCTCCTGACTCTCCACCTCCTCCATCTCCTCCTCTCTCTCCGCCGCCTCTATCTCCTCCTCCTCTTTTTTTCTCAAATCTGGTAAAGAATAATGAACACTATAATAATCCAAGACACTATCTCTGCTCTACAGATATGTAACACACAGAGGATGAATGATGGTGTCACCCTTCAGTCACTATATACCGTATATCCATTCTGCTAACTACGCCAAACTGTAAGGTGCAGGTGGATAGGCGACAAAGAGAATTACTCATCTATCTAATTTAACAGTGAGTTTCCTAATGACAGATTCCCTTTAAGGTTGGACTAGAGCATTACAAATAAATAGAAACAAAGCATCCTATTGAAGTGAATGGGACGGCTTCTTGTAGTTACACCTGCTCACTGCTACAATGTCGACAGCGTGCAGGTAAACAATGAAGGGAAGGCTGCGCTGTATCGGTGCGTGGCCTTCTCTTCAACCAGCTGATCGGCGGCAGTTCTGGGTGTCGGATCCCCATCGATCTGATATTGATGACCTATCCTGAGGTCATCAATAAAAATATCCGGGAAAACCCTTTTAACATATTGATGACCTTTGCAGCACCTAATCCCCACTCAGTGGTACCAATAACTCACTTATACCTGCAACCCATGATGTCACATTGTACATTTACAGGAAAGGTGGACTTACCTAACTTGCGCAAATCACCAACCGAACCTGCAGAAGAAGAAAAATAAAGAAGCAATCATTACTGAAGAGAAGGAGACATAATAGAAGAAGATGACAGACATAACAGGAGCTGAGGACACAGCAAACTTACCTCCAACACCAACTACAACTCTCTATGGAATGTTGGCTCCACCTCCTTTTATAATATTTGTGATGTCATAATGTGCGGGGGAGGAGTCAGCAACCACAACATTCTATTATGTGACATCACAATCAGCAGCAGCTTTTATTTAACCCCTTAGTGAACACCCATACACCTTTTTACGGCGGTCACTAAGGGGCCTTAGGCTGGGCCGCCGCGTTTTTACGGCGGCCCAGTCTAAGCGCTGCACAGGTCTCCCATGCAGCGGAGAGCCGGGGCCCTGCTCTAACAGCCCGGACCGGCAGGAGTGCCGATCCGGGCTGTTTAACCCTTTACATGCCAGGCACAATGGCGCCCGCCGCATGTTAAGTGGTGACAGAGGGAGCGGACTCCCTCTGTCTCGCATCAGCACCCCGCAAATGCGATTGCGGGTTGCTGATGTGTTGGGAAGCTTTACCTGGCTTCTGGTCAGGGCCCTGAGCCTGTCTTCACTGATTTCCAGCAGGCTGTGCCTCTCTGGCGCGGCCTGCTGGTCAATCTTGGAATAGCATTGCTATTGAAATGTAATGCATTATAGAGATAATGCATTACATTTTAAAAGCAATCAAAATACTGTATGTTATAGTCTCCTTCTGGGACTATTAAGTGGTAAAAAAAGAAAGGGAAAAAAACACATTTATTAAATAAAAAAATTCCATAAAATAAAAAAATGCATTTTTTGCCGAAATAAATGGAATGAAAATACGCTTTTCAATGAAAAAAAAAATAAAAAAAAACCTCCTCCCCCATATGTTTGGTATTGTCGTGTCCGTAATGACCCAGACTATATAAATATCACATAAATTATCTGCTACAGTGAACACCGTAAAAAATAAAATAAAAAGACAGAATTGCTAATTAATTCTTAGTTTCCACCGAAAAAAACGTGATAACAAGGGATCAAAAATCGCCATTTACTCGAAAATGATACCAATGAAAAATACAAGTCGTCCCGCAAAAATCGAGCCCTCACACAACTCCATAGGAAAAAAAAAGTTATGGGTCTTGGGAAGCGCCAATAAAAAATCATTTTTTTCTTTAAAAAAAAAGGGGTTTTATTGCAAAAAAATAGTAAAACGTAAAAAAAACTATGTATTTGGTATCACTGTAATTGTACGGTTTTTTATACCGAAAATTGAACGCCGTAAATTTTATAACGTAAAAACGCAGTGGCAGTATTGCTTTTTTTCCCATCTTCCTCCCAAAAAGAGTTAATAAAACTTAAACAGAAAGTTATGTGTACCACAAAATGGCGTCATTAAAAACTACAACTTGTCCCGTAAAAAACAAGCCCTCATCAAGCTATATAGACAGAAAAATAAAAAAGTTATAGCTCTTGGAACTCGACGACGAAAAAAGGAAGAAAAACGCTTGGTCATAAAGGCCCAAACAAGCTTGGTCACTAAGGGGTTAAATAGACCAGGCGAAGCATATAATGTGTGTGATGTCATAATGGTTGGGGAAGGTGTCAATAACCACAACATCCCATAACATCTCCAGCAGCAACAACTTTTATTTAACCCCTACATGGTCAAACAATTTTAGGTCATTAATGGCTCATGCACACGAACATATTTTCTTTCCATGTCCGTTCTTTTTTGTGGACCGTATGCGGAACTATTCATTTCAGTGGGTCTCCCCAAAAAATGGAAGTTACTCCTTGTTCATTCTTATGTAGATATAACATATTGATTAACTTTAATTAACTCCTTCTGGGGGAAAGACCAATTCCACATAGATTTTTGCATTATTAGTTTTGCCCCGTTCACTGCATGGCATGAATAACATGTTACTCAGTCTATTCTTCAGGCCAGGACGATTACACAAGTAACAAATATATATATCCAGGACAAGGTATTATGTACTACTTTTACATTTTTCATTTGTTTTTGTGTCTCCATATTCTGAGATCCAAATTTTTTTCTTTATTTTTACATGTGAGAAGCTTTGTGAGGATATATTTTTAAAATATGGTTATAATTTAATAGTCTCAGTCGTTATGGACAGAACAATACCATTTATGTGTTTTTTCCCCATTTATTTTTGACTTGAAAAAAATGTTTAGAGCATAGAGACTTGCTGCCAGAATTTTTATGCTCTGATTTAAAATTAGATAGGTCATTAATACCATCTATATGAACAGGCCCAACCTGCGGCTCTCCAACTGTTGTAAAACTACAACTCCCACCATGCCCTGCTGTAGACTGATAGCTGTAGGTAGTCTGAGCATGCTGGGAGTTGTAGTTTTGCAACAGCTGGAGAGCCGCAGGTTGGCCATCGCTGTCCTAGGCATAGCTCAGTCTCATTCAAGTGAATAGGGCTGAGCTGCAATACCAAGTACAGCCACTATTCAATGTATAGCGCTGTGCTAGCTGAGCTGCGAGAAGGCCGTGGCTAGATGTTATGCATAGTGATGAGTGACAGGGGCAATATTCAAATTTGAGATATTTCGCAAATATTTGGGCAAATATTCCTCATAAATTCGCAAATTAACCACCTGCAGACCGCCTAACGCAGGGATGCGATCAGGCGGCGGTAGGTCAGTTCCTCCTTGACGCGGCGGCGCGTCATCTCGCGAGAGGCGAGATTTGCTGTGAACGCGCGCGTTCACACCAACTTATAGTTCACAAGTTATACTGCAGCCTGCCAGCGATGATCAATCGCTGGCAGGCTGTAGATGCAAAATAAATCGCATCAAACATGTATATCAGACGCTGTTTTGTGAACAGCGTCTGATATACCTGCTACCTGGTCCTCTGGTGGTCCCATTTGCTGGGATCGACCACCAGAGGACCAGGTAGCTATGTAAAGTAGCACCAAGCACCACACTACCCCCCCTCCCCCCCCTGTCACTTTTTAACCCCTTGTTAACCCCTGATCACCCCATATAGACTCCCTGATCACCCCCATGTAAGGCTCCATTCACATGTCCATATGTGTTTTGCGGATCCTGTGTTTTGCGGCCTTCCGCATTTTGCAGATCCGCACATTGCCAGAACTATATAGAAAATGCCTTTTCTTGTCCGCAATTGCAGACAAGAATAGGACATGTTCTATATTTTTGCGGAACGGAAGTGCAGACCCGGAAGTGCGGATCCGCAATTCCGGATCCGAGCGGGACAAAGTCTGTCCCCATAGAAATGAATGGGTCCGCAATTTCGTTCTGCAAACAGAATTGCGGACGTGTGAATGGGGCATAAGGGTCCCTTATCACCGCCAGTTAGTTAGCTACTTGTTAGGTAGTTAGCGCCCAGCCCACCGCACCGCAGTCACTGATTTTGGCAGAGATTTTTTCATCCACGATGATCGATGCGAATGAAAAAATCTGTGTCGTTAATTTTTATTTATTTTTTCAGCCCAGAAGCTGAACGGAAAAAAAAAATTCTCATTACCCGTATGCTCAATATAAGGAGAATCGCAGAAACTCCTAATGCTGGCCATACGTGTAATGATTGCAGAGACCCTCAAATGCCAGGACAGTACAAACACCTCACATGTGACCCCATTTTAGAAAGAAGACACCCCAAGGTATTCCGTGAGGGGTATGGTGAGCTCAAGTAAAATTTTATTTTTTGTCACAAGTTAGTGAAATATGAGACTTTGTAAAAAAATATATATATATCAATTTCCGCTAACTTGTGCCCCAAATTTTTTTTTTCTGTGAACTCGCCATGCCCCTCACGGAATACTTCGGGGTGTCTTCTTTCCAAAATAGGGTCACATGTGGGGTATTTATACTGCCCTGGCATTTTAGGGGTCCTAAAGCGTGAGAATCCAAATGCGTAAAAATGCCCTGTGAAATCCTAAAGGTACTCATGGGAATTTGGGCCCCTTTGCGCATCTTGGCTGCAAAAAAGTGGCACACATGTGGTATCGCCGTACTCAGGAGAAGTAGGGCAATGAGTTTTGGGGTGTATTTTTATATATACCCATACTTTGTGTGAGAAATATAGCTGTAAACGACAACTTTTTAAAAATTTTTATACAAAGTTGTCAATTTACAGAGATATTTCTCTCACCCAACATGGGTATATGTAAAAATACACCCCAAAACACATTGCCCTTTGCAAAAAAAGTAAAAATGTCAGCAGCAATGAAATACCACCAAATGAAAGCTCTATTAGTGAGAAGAAAAGGAGGTAAAATTCATTTGGGTGGTAAGTTGCATGACGGAGCAATAAACAGTGAAAGTAGTGTAGTGCAGAATTGTAAAAAGTGGCCTGGTCATTAAGGGTGTTTAAGCTAGGGGGGCTGATGTGGTTAAAGAATTTGCGATTATTTTCTTGATTGCGAAAATTTGCGAAAATTGGCAATATAATATGTATGTATTGCGTGCGCAATACAGGTGTGGGTCACTTTTGCTACCTTTTTCAAGCTGCTAGAAGTTTCCTGAGACTGGAGAAAATGGTTGGCACTGCAGAACATTACAATAGCTGTATATGCAGATAGAGTGCTCCGATATATTCGCGATTGCCCAAATCGACAATTAATGATGTGCATATTTTATCGCAATACGTGCAACTGCACATTTTTGCAGGTCTGACTACATATTAGTGATTGGTGCACTAAGGCTGGGTTCAGACTTGAGCGTTTTACAGCGCGTTCCTACACGCTGTAAAACGCTCAACAGGCGAAAACCCATGTTTCCCTATGGGCATGGTTCTCCCCTGAGCGTTTTACAGCGAGTACGAACGCGCTGTAAAACGCCCTACGCCCAAAGAAGTACAGGAGCTTCTTTGGGGCGTATTTTCGTGCGTATTGTGATTGACGCCACAGTGGTCAATCACACAAACGCACGTATTACGCGCGTTTCCTATTTCCAAAAACGCGCTGTAATGCGCGCGACAAAAACACTCGTAAAACGCGCGTATCAAATACGCTCAAGTGTGAACCCAGCCTTCGTATTGTTGTGAACTTGTGACATCACAGCACTGTGATGAATTGCACCATTCAATAATATATTGGGAAAGTAACTGGTTAACTGGTTAACCATAAATTGCTGATAATATTGATAAGCTATGGCCCATGGATAGGAGAATAAGATGACTGCTGACTTCCTAAATAGGCAGCATTAACAGAAAGATGAGAGATAAATGTATAATTAATGGGGCCGGCAGGCATTAAGGCTAGCTATGAGCGGCAGGGGCAATATTTGGGTGTATATTTGTCATATATTCGATAATACGCGATTATTTTCTTGATTGTGAAAATCGCCGTGTATTATTCGCGTATTGACCGTGTAATACAGGTGTGGGTCACTTTTGCTAAATTTTCAAGCTGCTAGAAGTTTCCTGAGACTGAAGAAAATGGTTGGCACTACAGAACATTACAATAGCTTTACATGCAGATAGAGTGCTCCAATATATTCGCGATTGCCCAAATCGGCAATTGATGCGCATATTTTTACGCAATACGTGCAACTTCACATTTTAGCAGGTCTGACTACATATTAGTGATTGGTGCACTAATTATTGTTGTGAACTTGTGACATCACAGCATTATGTCTGTAGCATGTATGTATGGACAGCAGAACCTATCACACTACCTAACACCCTGCACTGAAACCTATCAGCTACACCATATCACTATCTAACCTACACTGACTATCTCCCACTAACTATCTGTATTATATATATATAAGGTAACTAACTATCTATTGTAATGAGTGGAAAGCACAGAGCCCAGCAATGACACTGCTGTCTCTCTCAGAACTGCAAAAAACTGCAGAAAATGGCTGCTGGGGAGGTTCTTATATAGTAAGGGATAGGCAACTTTCCTATTGGTTGCTAGGGATGTTGCTAAGCTCAGACATTGCAGCCTTCTCATTGGTCCACAAGCAAGAAGCAGGAAGGGATCAAGGGTTCAGAGGAAAATAATCTAGAATATTCATGAATACAAATATATAGCACTATATGCTAAATGTTTGCGAATTCTCGAAGTGGCGATATTCGCGCTTAAAATTTGCAATTCGAATATTCGCGCCCAACACTAGTTATGCATAAAATTCCCATACTCATGACTCTGCACACCCTTAGATTAGTACACAACAAACACATAGAAACAAAAAAATGGCCGTGCCCGTATGCAATGGAGTGTTAGGAATGCAAACACATGGTGTGGTTTCCAGTCTTTCATTTTTTTAGTAAATAACTTTAAGCACCATATAAAGGTAGGACTACATTGTGAACGTAAAAACGAATGGGGTCATTTATCAAACTGGTGTACAGTAGAGCTGGCTTATTTGCCCATAGCAACCAATCAGATTCCACCTTTCAGTTCCCAAAGTAGCTGTCAAAAATGAAAGGTGAAATCTGATTGGTTGCTATGGGCAACTAAGGGTGGGTTCGCACTAGCGTTATGCCATTCCGTTATGGGTTCCGTTTATAAGGGAATATAACGGAGATGGCCAGACGGAATGCAAAACGGAAGCCTTTAAGAGACATTCCGTTTTGCTCCGTCCTAATAGATGTCTATGGGCAAGCATAACAGATCATTCTGGTTTCCGTTATGCAGAACGGAAATAAACTCCTGTCAGAACCTTTAATGGAATGGCATAACGCTAGTGCAAACCCACCCTTAGTTGCCCATAGCAACCAATCAGATTCCACTTTTCCTTTTTGACAGCTCCTTTGGAAAATGAAAGGTGGAATCTGATTGGTTGCTATGGGCAAATAGGCCAGTTCTACTTTACACCAGTTTGATAAATGACCCCATAACCATCCAAAAATATGCCTTTGTGATGGGGTTAGAGAAAAAAGATGCTAGCTGCACATAGTGATGACAAGGGGTAACCTTAAAGGGAACGGGTCACTTATAATGTTTGCTGCCATTTAAAACCACAGTGACACATATACCTTTTATTAACGTGTTTTAATTTTCTAATAGTAAATGTTTTTATTCTATTTGCTGAACATGATTATGGGGACCTGAGCTGTTCTTAACAGCATTTAGAGACATGTTTTACAGCATCCACCATGGGTCATATAGACAGAATGATCAGGAGGAGACTTCATTGGCTTCTATGGGAGAGTTTTCTAGGCGTGCTCTGTGAGCTGTGCAGAGGTCATTGTACAAGGAAAGAATAGATAAGCTTTGACAATCAACTATCGTGAAAAGTGGTGTCATCTGTCTTTGTAATCCTGCCTGCGATGATAATGAGATGACTGCTGTCAAATGATATGAAGAAACCAAAAACACCTTGCAAATACAATCAAGATAGCAAGGTAATTAACTGATCCTTCTACTTAGGTTTAAACATACATAAAAATAGCTGGCATCATGGGATGCAACTATACAAATGATAGACAACAAACACATTGCACTACTATACATGTAGAGTGAAACAAGAAATAGATGTTCTGTAACTATAGAGCATTTGTCTGCAGGATCAACCTTATTAAGCCAGGCATACTGGCTTAGTGAAACAACCCTTTGAGTACAGCAGTCTAAGGCTAGATGCGCACGACCATATGTGTTTTGCGTCCCGCAAATTGCGGATCCGCCCAAAAAATGGATGATGTCCGTATGCACAAGAATAGGACATGTTCTATTTTTTTTTGCGGGGCTACGGAACGGAGCAACTGATACGGACAGCACACAGAGTGCTGTCCGCATCTTCTGCAGCCCCACTGAAGTGAATGGGTCCGCACCCGAGCCACAAAAAATCCGGCTCGGATGTGGAACCAAACCACATTCGTGTGCATGTAACCTAAGAGGAATGCTGAGCATAATCATAGGGTGTGACCCAACAAATGATAGAAATGGTTGGAGACAATAGGTGTGTTATGAATGTGAGAAGTTACAACTGTAAGGCGCACAGTTGCGCACAGGCATATCGAAAGGAGCTTGCCAGCTGGACTTGGTGAGTGATGTCAATGGAATGACTAGAGGGAATCCGAACATGATGCGTATAAAACTGCAGAAAAAAAAAGACCTTGCTTCCACATAAAGTCAATCTAGTTTATTTAGAATTTAGAAATAAAAAGTTAAAATAAAATAGTCCACATATGACGCATTTCGGGGCAGTGCCCCTTCCTTAAATGCAGGACAAAAATGTTGCATTAGTATATGCAATAAAACAGAGCCATGGAGTTAACCAAGAGAGGGGTCAATCAGAAGGGTCAACCCTACCGGGGGGATTAGCTGCAGGGAGTAGCAGCTGTGGCAGCAACAACAGCAGCGATATGGCACAGAAGATGATGGTAGGCGGGCAGACAATGGCAGTGGAATGATGGCGGCAGCAGCAACCGTACGATATGGAATACGAAAGAAGGCAGGCTAACTGGGGCATGAAGAAAACTAGTGTAGAACCTTTAATAAATTCTCTCTATAATCCTGAAAAGAAACAAATGTAGACATAACATAAACTCCATAAAAATGTTTCCTATTTTGGAATTACTCAAGTGTTGAAGAGTGATCATGCTAACTATTACTTACCGACGCTCCACCAGCACAGTTTTCCTTTCTGTCTGTACAGAACTGAGTTATGGCAAATATTGAAGTGGCTGTAGCAGGATTAGAAGATCTTTAAATTCCAACCATATATTTGCCTTACAATCCACAATCCCTGGAGCCTTTTCCATTTTGATTGAACAAGTGTTTTTCTCTCTGGCATTGAGTCTCATAAATAATACAAAATTTAATACAGCACATAAAATAATGATGAAATGTGATTTTATTGAGCTAAGATTCAGTGGATGAAAAAACAGTGTCATAAATATAGTAATATGAAGGTAAGACTAGGTTTGTAGACTGCAAAACATTGCTCTTAAAGGGGTTTCTCCCTATCAGACATTGATGGCATATTGTTAGGCTATGCCCTCAATGTCAGATAGGTGTGCTTCCCTCCTCTGGGGTCCGATCCTGTCACTAAAACGGGACACCCGAAGTGAAGGAGTACACACTGCTCATGCAAGGCATGCTGTCCATTCGTTGTGAGAGTGCTCGGCTATTTTTCAAAGCCAGATAGCGGTGAATGGACAGCGCACAACACGTGCACCGTCACCTTTCCATTCACCGCTATGGGACTGTCAGAAATAGCCGAGCCAGCAATTGCCTTTTTTTAGACCTCCCATTGTAGTGAACAAAGGGTGGTCTCACATGTTCAGCTGTTCCTTCTTCTATTCAGGGATCCCATTCTGGAGATAGAAGCAGGCTTCAGAGGTGGGACCCATACCTATCTTTCTTTGATGGCATATCCTTGCAATATTCCATCCGTTATGGGTAAATACTTGCAATATACCATCCGTTATGGGAAAGAACTGTGCCTTGATGGGACAAAACTGGCCCTGTTTATACTCACGCATATGTTAATGTCATAATGTCAGGGATGGAGTACAGTTGGCAGGAACTGATAAATAACGACAGACTGGCTTGATCCCAAACTAAGGAAAATATAGGAGGGCCCTATAAATCCCTAAGAACTCTCCCAAACTACTTAGCACATGTACAGGTCCCGGTGGTAGACAAATACATGCCTTCGTACCTATAATTGAGTGACACCTGAATTCCCCATAGTAGTGAGGGGAACGGCCACCGGCTCCCTGCACAGAATACGGAGGGAGTCAGGGTCGCCTAGAATCAAGCCAGCAAACAAAACACAAAGTAAACGGAATGCACTTATCTTAGAGCAAAACAACTGCAGCCTCCAGCAGCACACACTTCATCCAGGAAGTAATATAAACCGCAAGGAGAAGCAGTAAGGGAGAGAATATAAAGCAAACCAATTAATCAAGATAAGAGGCAGCTGAGGGAGAGAAAGGAACTGAGCAAAGTGAAACCAAAACAAAGAACGTCATACACAAGACAGGGAGGAACCTCTGACTGACCGTCTCCCAGAACCGGCGGTGACACATAAGTGGCTTCTTCCACCCAAATATTAAAAAAATACCCGTTAACAGGGCCAGAATACCTGACTGTATTTATACACACACAAGTGTTAATTGTCAGAAGAAACAGTATCTTGTTCTGAACAAGCCTGGAAACATTATCCCTTTTAATTGTGAGCAGCAGTGCAGTGTGAATGTGGAAAGGGTAGGGTAAGAGTGTCATGTGGCCGCAATAGTAGTGGCAGCGGAAGTAGCACAGCATGGAACAGACAAGGATTTATATTTGTGTGCGGCTGTTTAGGGATAGTAGTAATGGCAACTGTGTAGTGGTAAGGGTGGTAGCAAAAGCATTAATGGAAGTAGCAGTAGGGGGATTAGCAGCAGGGAGTAGCAGCTGTGATATGGCATAGAACATGATGGTAGGCAGGCAGACAATGGCAGTGGCAGGATGGCAGCAGCCATATGGTACTAAACATTATAATAGACAGACAGTGGCAGTGGCATGATGGCAGCAGCAGCAGCCATATGGTACAGAACATGCTGGTAGGCAGGCAAACAGCAACAGTGGCATGATGGGTCACAATCAGTAAGCGAAAGTCTATTCATCGACCTCAGCTGGGGGTGTATGAAAATGCTTATGGATTCATGTCTAATTTATTTTGATAAAAGTACTACATTCTACACTGGTGGACGACAATGTTGTCTGTTTTGGTGTGACTATGCCACCTGCCATGCTGAAAATGCTTGAGGCTAAAGAAGGTCTAACCCTTCAGGGGAATACTGTAAAAAATAAAATAAAAAATAAAACGGTGTCAAAACGGATTATCTTACAAAAAGTGTAGTAGCAAGTGGTCAAAAAGTACTATCTTCCCTAAAATGGTACCAATGAAAACGTCAGCTCATCCTGCAAAAAATGAGCCCCCACACATGACGATCAGCAGAGAAATAAAAAATATATAGGGCTTTCAGAACATGGTAACACAAAAAAAATGTTTTTTAAAAATGCTTTGTGTAAAAATGGTAAAATTTTAAGAAACAATATAAATTTATATCTCTGTAATTGTACTGACCAGCAGAATAAAAATACTGCAATGTGCAATTTTTTCCGCACAGTGTTTGCTGCAATAAAAAATCACAAAAAGTAATGGCCGAGTTGCTGCCTTTTTTTATCCTGCTTCCCAAAAAGTTAAATAAAAAAGAGAAAAGTAAAATGTATGGTTGTCAGAAAATGACTGTGCTGGTCTCCATAGGCTGATCAATAGCAACATGGCGCTCGTAAACCATCCCACCAAAATCTGCCCTCCAAAAACCATATAGCGAACCTTCTTTTCTGATCCCTGCCATGTGTTGTTGCTGTGTTCAGGAGAAATTGCCTATCAAAATGTGTGGTGCCTTTTCTCCTGTTACCCCTTGTGAATATGAAAGACGATGAGCTTATTGAACATTGGAAGAAATAATTTTTTCTATTTTCACAGCCAAGTTTTTCAAAATTCTATTTAAGGCCTGCGGGGTCAAAGTGGTCAGTACACCCCTTAATAAATACCTTGAGGGGTGTAGTATTTTGGGGGATTCTACTGTAAGGGTACCTTAGTGTGCCCTTAAATGTTACATGACTTCCAAAAACAATTCCTCCAAATTAGGCCCTCCAAAAACCATATGGCACTCGTTTCCTTCTGAACCCTGCCGTGTGCCCATAAAACAGTTTGCGTCCACATATGGGGTGTTTCTGTAAACTGCAGAATCAGGGTAATAAATATTGAAGTTTGTTTGACTGTTACCCTAGCTGCCTTACATTACATTACGCCTCCTTTTCCTTTAATTCTTGTGAAACATGTAAAGGGTTAACAACGTTTGTAAAATCAGTTTTGAGTAATCCTTCTAAAGCCTTCTAATGTCCTAAAAATAAAATGACATTCACAAAATTATATAAACATAGACAAGTAGACATCACTATCCATCTTAAAAGCAGAGAAATTCAAATTTAGAAAATAGCGAATTTTTCCAAATTTACGTAAGTTTTGGATTATTTAATAAATAAAGGTAAAACATATCGACTCAAATTTAGCTTTCACATAAAGTACAAAGTGTCACTAGAAAATAAACTCAGAATTGCTAGGATAAATAAAAGCACATAATTTATCGCATAAAGTGACACGTTAGATTTGCAAAAATAGGCTCTGTCAGGAAGGTGAAAAATAGATGTGTCCAAAAGGGGTTAAACACACAACTGGGTCATCAGTCCCTCACTCCCTCAAAGCTTTCCCTAATGCTTTCCCTGATTAAATTCTCTAAAATCCACCTAATTATATTTCCCTATTCTCTACCTATAGTATCCTTAGAACAGCTAGATCGCTCGCTTGTGGCTGCAATAGCTTTTTGTCAGTCACTGCAATAACACATCCTTCCAGGTCAGAAGCTGAACACAGAATGGTGTTCTATGACATTCTCAGCAAAGGACCTTCCAGAATCATGCCCCTGATTGGCTCATCCAGGCTCTCTGTCAGCCTTTGAGCCCATGAAAACAAGCCCTGAGATCCTCTATCTTCTTCTTTCCTCATGGTTTTCTTCACCAATATTCACAGTAAAATGGCGCTAGGAGCCGTTTTACGTGATTCGTATGAAACTAATAGCAAAAATTTAGGATTCCGTTGATTCAATTACTATATATATATATATATATATACAATACACACACCGTATTTTTCGCCCTATAAGACGCTCCGGCCCATTAGACACGCTTAGGTTTTAGGAAGACAATAAGAAACAAATATTTTTAATTAGACCTCGGGTCAGACCACCAATCAGACCCCCAATGTTAATCAGACTTCAGCTGACAGCCCCAATCAGACCCCCAATGTTAATCAGACTTCAGCTGACAGCCCCAATCAGACCCCCAATGTTAATCAGACTTCAGCTGACAGCCCCAATCAAACCCCCAATGTTAATAAGACCCCAGTGAGACCTTGGATCAGACCCCTAATCAGACCTCAGCTCAGACACCAATGTGAAAAAACCCCAATCAGACCTCAGATAAGAGCCCCATGTCTCTCCTCAGCCCATATGCCTTCACCGTTTCCCGTTCCTCCGGTACTAATGAGCTCTTCCATCATGTAAGCGCTCATTTGTATTAACTTTATAAGACGCTGGGATATTTTCCCCCACTTTTGGGGGAAAAAAACACATCTCATGGGGCAGAAAATATGATATATATATATATATACTAAGGTTATATTTTATATTATACAAAGTTATGTAGTACATATACAGTACCGTACAAAAGTTATAGGCAAGCATGGATAAAATGTAAAAGTAGGAACGTTTTCAAAAGTAGAAGTGTTGTGCTGTGGTGAAACCATATAGGCTTCCTCAAATCATTCTATCTCTTCATGTAATCCCAGAAAGACTCAATGATATTGAGATCAGGGCTCTGTGGGGGGGTCATATCATCACTTCTAGGACTCCTTGCTCTTCTTTATGCTGAAGATAGTTCTGAATGACATATTGTATGTCAAATGCCTCATTGATGGTATTGCATGATGGATAAGTATTTGTTATTAACACCTATAAAGTTGCATTCAAAATAGTTATTTAAAGTTAAATGAAACAAAACATTTATATAGCATAAACGATATACCGGTAGGTTATTATAATTCGCATAGTTTTTTCTGCCTGACAGAGTGGAAATGGCGATTTTCTGTTTCATAATTGCTTGTAGAGAGTGAGTGTTGATGCTTTTCCTCTAAATTTCATGTCTGTTATAATTGAAAAATCCAATAAAAATCATTCTAAATGCATGATGGATAAGTATTATATCTGCCCATATTTTCAGTGTTGAGGACTCCATTAATCCTGATTCCTGACCACACATATGTAATGTTTCAATGGCATTATGAAAATATTAAGGCTGCTGTCATACTATGTCTTGCTTTTGCAAATGGGCTGCATTTTAGTGCCATTTTTTGTGATATTTTTTGCATCACTGAAGTGTTTTTGCTGTGAAAAATGCTGCATCCAGAAGTTACTGTACATGTTGGACAATAGTATAAAATAAAAACCGCTCTACAAACGTGGAGTTTTTATTTTGCCATTTTATGATCGTTTTCTTGGACTTTTATGTTTCTTCTTTTTTTTTTTCAAATCACATCATGAGTTGGATGTGGAGTGCGTTAAGCGTTTTCTCATAGACTAGTCCATAGGAAAAAAAATCTGAAAAATATTCAAATAAAACATTGTGTAACTAAAAACACTACCCCAAACGAAAGCTTGTACCAAAAAACATTACAAAAAATATATATTTTCAAGACATTTTTAACAAGTAAAAAAAGCCCCAAAAAAAACATAAGGGTACATTCACATGACATTATGTGTTTTGTGGTCCACAAAATACAGATCCACAACAAATACTGATAACATTCGTGTGACATCCATGTAACATCTGTTTTTTTGGTGGACCCATTGTAACAATGCATATACTTGTCCACAAAATGAATAGGACTTGTTCTACCTTTTTTGAAGGACTGCGGTAGAGACATACGGATGCGGAGAGCACACGTTGCGCTGTCTGCATTTTTTGGAGGATCCATTGAAACAAATGAGTCCGTGTCCATTACGCAAAATAAGCAGATCTAAAATAAGACCTACTAACTTTTCTAAAAAAAAGTAATATCAGCAGTGCAAAAACTCCAAAAATTAAAATTGTTTTGCTTATATGCTGTTTTTTGACTCCACTTTTCTACCACAAAGACATTGCTAAATTCCCTCACCCTTCCAAGTATATGCCACTTATTAGTTGGCTTACATTGCACCAGAATTTTATATCAAAGGGGCTTTAAGCCACATCACCTTTTCTGCTAATTCACAACCACTTGTAAAGAAAGCCACTAAAGTGTAGTGTACAGTATGTGCACCAGAATTCTGGCTTACTTTGGGGGCAATTTCTAATAAGAGACTTTTTGAAGTCAGTTTTGATTTGAGTTCGCGTTGCTAATTTATAACAAATTGCAAATTTTTTGATAAACTTAACACACTACCCCCAACTTGCAACTTGTTTTCGACTTTATAAAAAGTCGCAGTGATGCATATGAAATGAACCAAATTAAAATAGCTAACTACTTTGAGGCCCCCCCCCCCCCCTCTCTCCATTTTTCAAAAATAGCAAGACAGGCATCAAACAGCAAAAAGTTGCATTTTTTTTAAGCAAATACTCTTCCACAAATGTTGGAAACGTTTGAGCCAACATTCCAGCACATTTTGATTAACAAATCTGTCCAATTGCTTCTTATTGGTTAAAACTCTAGTAACATTTTGTACACTTCACCTTTTATATTACTTGTCTATCAGTGCTCTGACTTTATATGTAAAATGTGATAACATAGTAGTTTAACAATTTGATTTTAGGTTTGCAGTTATTGCCAGCAACATTTTAAAAATTGGAGTTTCTATATTTTCTCATTTATGACATTTCAGTTCAAAAGAAGTACCAGTACAAACTTATTGTGGTTTAACGGGTGACTTATTCACAAAGATACCAATTAACTTGTTGACATTCTTTAATTCATTTATGTATGTAGTTTTTTTTTCTTAGTAGACTACTACTTTACGTACTGAAACAGTCCTCATCTGATTGACATCCAAAAAGGACACTTGGACATTGCCCTAAATTATGTTTGGCAGGTTCAAGTTTATATCATACTTCAGTTCCTGTACCCGAGACGTATCATGTGTTATCCAATACAAATAATCATTTGATACTTGCACTCATTATTCATTAACTTAGTAATACTTTCAATGCCAGTTGAATGAGCTGAGCCTAGTAGCAGTCCATGAGAAAAATACAAAGCTCAAATAGTGTTTCAGGGTTGGATTATAAGCTCAGGAACTCTGTGTATAGTGCGTTTCATTGAACAGAGAACATTCAATAAAACATAACCAATAAACAATACTCTATCAAAAAAGACATTCAGTATATTAAGCATTTCATTTGTATTAAAGCAAACTGTGCAAAACTCTCAGGTCACCTTGATGCTGTGCACATGTCCAAAAAATTTCTCCAACAAACGGTCTGTTCACTGAAGCACTTAGGAGTCCACCCCAATACATTACAGCTTTCCTTAGGAGTCCTTGTTGTGTATTAGGATACAGCAAATGGACCCTTTGAGGAATTACTATGGGGTAATGCAAGTGAATAGAAAGATAAAATGCATATTTTGAATATGTGTCTTTTGAGCTACCCAGCCATTACATAGGGAGGTAGTTTCTGTGGTGCTAGATTCCCTTTAAAGAGATTAGCCCATCTTAGACATTGATGGCATATTGCCAGGGCTGGTTCTATAATAAGGCAGACCAAGCGGCTGCCTTAGGGCGCAGAGAAGGGGGAGGGTGGAAAAATGAACTTTCTTTTTTAAATCACTTGCAGCGATTGAAGGCATGTTTAACTGCTGAGGATTTATATACAATATGTCACAATGACTTTGTACTTTTTATGTGGCTACAAGATAAGGAGTAAAGCTTGGATCTTGAAAGCTTTTAAAAGCATATTAATTTTCAAATTATACCAGCAGGAGGAGCAACATGAAAAGTTTTACAGATGTGTCTACTCTTACCGTCACTTGAATTTGGTTAAGAACTCCAATCTGTCATGAAAAAATATGCGCGGTAATATAAAACCAAGAAACAACCAGCAAAACCGATGGAGATGCTGAAATTCAAATCACAACCACTAGGTAGCCACACATAGACATATATAGCATAGGCATCTTCTGATCTAATATCATAAAATTATATTTTTTTCAAAGCTGGTCATCTCATATCTTGGGATATATTGACATATCACATATCGTGGGATTTGCTGAGCCAAGAAAAAACACATCTGTACTTCCTTATTTTGTGTGTCTATGAGGGAGGGAGAAGGATCAAAACCATCAGTGGGTGGGGGAACTTCTCTTTATGTCATCATCCCTTTACAAATCAGTGGAGAAATGCATTCTCCTACTGTCTCATTCAGGAGTTTTTTTTTTTTTTTTTTTAATAAACAGTGAGAAGGTGAATAGATGCAAATCTAATCACCCACTACCAATCAGGACATTTGTCAGCTTTTGAACTCTGATGTATACAGTCATCTAGGTCATGGAGATTTTTGGTCTATATATCTCTGGTGAATATGAGAACATATGTGTATAAAAACATAGATGTAAGTGACGTGAGTGAACTCTTGAGCTTTCATTTTTAAAAGATTACCCCAGGCTAAGATCAGACTGGCCACAGACATGAATCATGTTTATACCACAGTATCAGGGGCAGAGTGGACATATACCTAACAGGAAAATTTCCTGGTGGGCCTGAGCCCTCTTTTCGGCTGCCAGCTGGGTACATAATGATCTAAGAAGCCTTCGGCATTATTAATGTAGGAGCATCAGGTACTTATACACTTGGAGGCTGCAGGTGCCCTTCTGAATTCAACTGAATCATCCTCCTCATGACAGTGATACAGTTGAATACTGTGGCGAAAGTGACAGTATTTTGTGCTACACTGTGGTACTTGGTTCTGCTAGGGCGGTAGTTTGTGTTACACTATGGTTTTGCTGTCCCCACCTACGTCTGCTGTCCCTGCCTACTTATGCTGGCCCTATATACCTGTGTTGCCCCATCTCCTTTCAATTTGGACCAACCTACAACATGAGGCCACTTTTTTTTTTTTCCAGGGCCACTTTAAGTTCCCAATCTGTCCCTGCACAGTATAGTTTGATGCAAAATTGCTTGAAGGTGCCCTTGAGTGTAAATTGCTGGCTAGCATTTTCATGGTCAGTAAGGCATCTTCCGTACGTTTAAAAAATATATGGAGGTAGAATATGTTTTGTGTGTGTGTGTTTGTTTGTAAAAAGCCTGTAACGTCCGATCTTAAATAATACTATTATTTAACCTGCATTTGAAAAAATAAAAATCCAAAGTTTTATTACACAAACATAGAAGAGGATTCTTTATGGTAAGAGCAGTGAGACTATGGAACTCTCTGCCTGAGGAGGTGGTGATGGTGAGTTCACTAAAAGAGTTCAAGAGTAGTGTTGAGCGCGAGTATTCAAATTTTTATTGCGAATATCGGCACTTTGAGAATTCGCGAATATTTCGAATATAGTGATATACAGTGCCTTGTGAAAGTATTTGGCCCCCTTGAACTTTTCGACCTTTTGCCACATTTCGGGCTTCAAACATAAAGATATAAAACTGTAATTTTTTGTGAAGAATCAACAACAAGTGGGACACAATTATGAAGTGGAACGAAATTTATTGGATATTTCAAACTTTTTTAACAAATAAAAAACTTATAAATTGGGCGTGCAAAATTATTTAGCCCCCTTAAGTTAATACTTTGTAGCGCCACCTTTTGCTGCGATTACAGCTGTAAGTCGCTTGGGGTATGTCTCTATCAGTTTTGCACATCGAGAGACTGAAATTTTTGCCCATTCCTCCTTGCAAAACAGCTCGATTTCAGTGAGGTTGGATGGAGAGCGTTTGTGAACAGCAGTTTTCAGTTCTTTCCACAGATTCTCGATAGGATTCAGGTCTGGACTTTGACTTGGCCATTCTAACACCTGGATATGTTTATTTGTGAACCATTCCATTGTAGATTTTGCTTTATGTTTTGGATCATTGTCTTGTTGGAAGACAAATCTCCGTCCCAGTCTCAGGTCTTTTGCAGACTCCATCAGGTTTTCTTCCAGAATGGTCCTGTATTTGGCTCCATCCATCTTCCCATCAATTTTAACCATCTTCCCTGTCCCTGCTGAAGAAAAGCAGGCCCAAACCACGATGCTGCCACCACCATGTTTGACAGTGGGGATGGTGTGTTCAGGGTGATGAGCTGTGTTGCTTTTACGCCAAACATAACGTTTTGCATTGTTGCCAAAAAGTTCGATTTTGGTTTCATCTGACCAGAGCACCTTCTTCCATATGTTTGGTGTGTCTCCCAGGTGGCTTGTGGCAAACTTTAAACGACACTTTTTATGGATATCTTTAAGAAATGGCTTTCTTCCTGCCACTCTTCCATAAAGGCCAGATTTGTGCAGTATACGACAGATTGTTGTCCTATGGACAGAGTGTCCCACCTCATCTGTAGATCTCTGCAGTTCATCCAGAGTGATCATGGGCCTCTTAGCTGCATCTCTGATCAGTCTTCTCCTTGTATGAGCTGAAAGTTTAGAGGGACGGCCAGGTCTTGGTATATTTGCAGTGGTCTGATACTCCTTCCATTGCAATATTATCGCTTGCACAGTGCTCCTTGGGATGTTTAAAGCTTGGAAATCTTTTTGTATCCAAATCCGGCTTTAAACTTCTCCACAACAGTATCTCGGACCTGCCTGTTGTGTTCCTTGGTCTTCATGATGCTCTCTGCGCTTTAAACTGACCTCTGAGACTCTCACAGTGCAGGTGCATTTATACGGAGACTTGATTGCACACAGGGGATTCTATTTATCATCATTAGTCATTTAGGTCAACATGGGATCATTCAGAGATCCTCACTGACCTTCTGGAGAGAGTTTGATGCACTGAAAGTGCACTTTCAGTTTTTTATTTGTTAACAAAGTTTGAAATATCCAATAAACTTCGTTCCACTTCATAATTGTGTCCCACTTGTTGTTGATTCTTCACAAAAAATTACAGTTTTATATCTTTATGTTTGAAGCCTGAAATGTGGCAAAAGGTTAAAAAGTTCAAGGGGGCCAAATACTTTCACAAGGCACTGTATATACTTAAATACAAATATTCGCTTTTCTTTTTTTTTTTCATCTGAACCCATTACCTAGTATGCCTACCTGCTTCTTGCTTGTGTGCCAATGTGAGAAGGCTGCAATATTGTAGTGAGTAGTGAATTAGAATATTCTTCATTATTTAATTTATTTTCGTTTATGCAAAAAAGTGTAATGTGAATATTCTAAAACACGAATATATAGCACTATAGAATATAATGCTATATATTAGTTTTTTAGAATATTCGTAATTTTTTCCAATTTAATGTGAACAGTTATTGGCCCAAAAGCAACTTAGGCAGGGAGGAATCATGACTTCAGGTGGAAAAAAATGACGAATATTCTAAAAAACTAATGTATAGCGCTATATTCTATAGTGCTAAATATTCGTGTTTTAGAATA
The DNA here is from genome assembly GCA_033119425.1 of Bufotes viridis. Lineage (NCBI taxonomy): Eukaryota > Metazoa > Chordata > Amphibia > Anura > Bufonidae > Bufotes > Bufotes viridis. The sequence continues at coordinate 51,527,435 of CM065593.1, forward strand.
TTCGCATTATGCCAATTTTTCGCAATCAATAGAATAATCTCGAATACGAATATTCGTAAATATATGATGAATATTCTAACGAATATTTGCAAAATATCGCAAATTCGAATATTGCCCCTGTCGCTCATCACTATTCAAGAGGGGTCTGGATGTATTTCTGGAGTGTAATAATATTACAGGTTATAGCTACTAGACAGGGGTTGTTGATCCAGGGAGTTATCTAATTGCCTGATTGGAGTCGGGAAGGAATTATTTTCTCCTAAAGTGAGGAAAATTGGCTTCTACCTCACATGTTGTTGTTTTTTTGCCTTCCTCTGGATCAACTTGCAGGACAACATGCTGAACTGGATGGACAAATGTCTTTTTTCAGCCTTAAGTTATAAACTATGTACGGTAAAGATGTTACGATGTAAATGCTAGAATTGTAATTTTTTTGGCCACTGTGTCTTCCTCGCAAAAAAAGAACAAAAAAAAAATCACATTTATCCCAAAATGGTATGAAAAAATAGTCAACATGTGGGTGAGACCACATATAGTACCTGGTGGGAGGCTGTCTGTGTAACCCTTATAACATGCCCCCCAAGTGTCCCTTTTTTGGAGGGACAGTCCCTCTTTTTGACCCAAGTCCCTCTGTCCCTCTTTGATCCTTAAAGGTCCCTCTTTTTGACCTGGGAAATGAATGTATAAATGTGCATTAATAAATATAAAGGCCAATTCATTGGCCTGTATTTGTGGGAGGGGCGCCCCCCCGCCTTCATATAGCAGGGCGTACCAGCCTTTATCCCGTCTTGCGTGGATTCGGCATACCCTCCCAACCCTCCCTCATTCTGTTTCATTCCACACGGGTTGCCCTCTTATTCAGGTACCCCTACAAGGCAGCGGTTATGGCACAAATCAAGCCGCTTAGTTCTAGTTAGTTGGGTAGGTCGAGGGTTCACCCCCAGGGCTTACGTTTTCCCTGATAGCCACGACCACAAATGTATTATTAAATAGGATGATTGGCCAGGTGCTGTTCAGAGTGAGGTAAGACTGGACATAGCCACAGAGCCCAAATAGTACTTGCTGATACCGATCCAAAGATAAATAGGACTCAGGTAGAGATGTCTGTGGTGACTGTGCAACCATGTGTCCAGAAACACAACAGGTCACCTGTAAGAGAAGAAGAGACTATGCAGAGATAGTGTCATGTACAGAAAGAAAAAGTGCCATCAATCCAGAGCCAACCATATAAGCTGGTGCGAACCATGCTAGAACTTGTATTGGCTACCACCACAGGATGTGCTACTCAATAAGAGACGGTAATTGGCCTGTAAAAGTTATAGAATATTGTTATTCCTCAGCTGCGGACTGGAAACTTACCCCATGTTGTAGGTGGGTCCAAACTGACAGAAGGCAGGACCAACACAAATAGGCAAGGTCAGCAATACCATAGTGCAAATTACCGTCCCATCAAAACTATATATCACACTGAAGCCCTATATATTGCCCCAAAAGCTGTAAGATTGTGGTGGTCATCAATAGATGCCATTTTCTATCCTCCCGCATTGCTGAAGTTTTAATATATGCAAATGAGCCCTTAAGAGCAACAAGGGCATTGCCATTGCAGAGAGAGCTGAACCCATTGGCCTTAGACGCTCACTAGCATATATCAAACATTTTTCTCAGCATTGCGGGCACATATGAACATAGGAACAACACAGATGCCTTCAGCTGCCAAGTGCACATGTAACAGGTCAGCCAGTGTCATAGGTACAAGTCTGCTGAGAGATGCCCTTTAAAAGCATTGAATCTCTGTGAGAACCACAGTTTTTTGCGCACCCCTTTGTGAGACTACACAGTCTATGTGTGATTACTAGTGTTGAGCAAGCATGCTCGGCTGAACACCAGTTCAGCTCGAGCATCTCGATTCAAGTCTCCTCCCTGCACGTTTCTTGGCTGCTACGCAGCCAATAAACGTGCAAGTAGGTACTGCCCTCACTGTAATGCCATAGCCATGTTAGTTACTGGCATTACAGTGATTGGCTGGCCGAAACGCGTCATCGGCTGTCATATAGCACCCGATGGCGCGTGTTCGGCTCAGTCTTAGTCAGGGAGAGATGTGCATAAGAAGGGACATACAGTGTAGGGAGTGGTGATATTGGACTATTTTTATTAGAAACACTTTTCAGAGACCCAAAAGTCCTTTTAAGGGCTATTGTGTGTGGCAGCAGCAATATATAAGCACAACCTGAGCTAAATAGCGTCTAATAGGCTGCTGCAGACAGTTAAATTATCTGTGCCATATCTCCTGTGTAAAGTGTGCACATCCCAAAAAATATCTGTGACATCCAAGTGTAACGTGTGCGTTTAAAAAATGTATCTGCGACATACAGTGTACTTTGTCAATAGATGGTGCCCACTTCTGACAGTGACATTACCACGGGGACATCTCCAGTTTAACGTGTGCGGTTAAAACATTTATCTGTGACATACAGTGTACTTTTTCAATAGACAGTATCCACTTCTGACAGTGACATTACCAGTGCCACTGTCTAACCTGTGCGCTTAAAAAATGTATCTGTGACATACAGTGTACTTTTTCAGTAGACGGTGTCCGCTTCTGACAGTAACATTACCAGTGCTACATCTCCAGTGTATCGTGTGCACTGAAAAAATTTAGTTGTGACATACAGTGTACTTTTTCCATAGAGACAGTGTCCGCTTCTGACAGTGAGATTACCAGTACCACATTTCCAGTGTAACGTATGCGCATAAAGCCTCATGCACACGACCGTTGGTGTTTTGCGGTCTGCAAACCCTGGATCCGCAAAACACTGAAGCTGCTCCGCGTTCCCTTCCGCAATCTGCGGAATGGAATGCGGCCCATTGTAGAAATGCCTATTCTTGTCCGCAAAACGGACAAGAATAGGACATGCTTTATTTTTTTTGCGGGGGCTCCGAACGGAGCAACGGATGCTGTCCGCATCTTTTGCGGCCCCATTGAAGTGAATGGGTCCGCGCCCAAGCTGCAAAGTATGCGGCTCGGACGCGGACCACAACAACAATCGTGTGCATGAGGCCTAAAAATATGAGTGACATTCATTCAGTGTCATATTTTATTTGGCATCCAAAATATCATTGACATTCATTCAGTGTAAGTTTTTATTAGGCGGTGGTGGCAGGACATTACTTGGCTATACCTCCTGTATAACGTGTGCGCATCCAAAATATCAGTGACATTCATTCAGTGTCATTTTTTATTATGCGGTGGTGACAGCGACATTACTTGCGCTATACCTCCTGAATACTGTATGCGCATCCTAAATAGCAGTGACATTCATTCAGTGTAATTTTTTATTAGACGGTGGTGGCAGCGACACTACTTGCGCTATACCTCCTGTATAACATGTGCGCATCCAAAATATCAGTGACATTCGTTCATTGTGATTTTTTATTAGGCGGTGGTGGCAGCGACATTACTTGCGCTATACCTCCTGTATAACGTGTGTGCATCCTAAATATCAGTAACATTCATTCAGTGTAATTTTTTATTAGGTGGTGGTGACAGCGACATTACTTAGATAAATGATGTTACTGCAAAAATGATACTTAACTCTAGGTGAAATGGTCCCCACACTGGGTACAATGCCTCAGTATAAAATAGTCCTAAAAGGAAGTTATACAAGGTATAATAAGTGAACTGTGCAGTGCCATATGAAGTCAGAGCAGTAGGTTGAACTTACTGATATAGGGGAATCCAGAGTGCATCCTAGAGCCAGGGGAGCCGAGGCTATAGTGGCCATGCCTACCATTTATTCGCAGATGCCATCGCTACATTTGTGCATCTGGGACGTCATTTCCGGTTAATACTTCCGGTTTCGTGAGGCGCATGTTGAAGTGCATCATGTGACCTATTGCGTACTTCCGGTCATTGAGGCGCATGTTGGAACGCAACATATTATTAGTAGTAAGTTAGATGCGCGTATGCGCATAATATATATATTATATGCGCATCATACGAACTTGAGACTACCCTTCTATCTAAGGGACTGTCATTTGTTCCCACTACGAAATTTTACGTTTTTTCCTGGGTAAAAGACTTGAATCTGTTTTGCAGGAGATTTAAATGGCATAACATTTTCCAGAACACAAATAGACAGACCTGTGCAGACCTTGGAATAGAGATTGATGACTTTCCAGACTTTCAGACCCTTATGGACTTATGGGAAGAGGGATCAAGAGAACCTGGTATTGGTCCGTTCACGTATTTACATCCTAACAGTACTAAATTGCCTCCATCCCTAAATTCTGAGCATATTGACATTTTTTTGCGTTTGGTCGTGTCGGATCTTGAACAATTGAAGATTAACTCTCCAGTCCATCACAACCTATCACAGATGGAACTGACCGCCTTAGGCGATTTGGAGAGGGATAACCAGATTGTTATCAAACCATCTGATAAAGGTGGCAATCTGGTGATCCTCAATCATGACACTTATCAAACAATATGTTTTGACTTACTCAAAGACAGGAATAGCTATATGATTTTATCGAATGATCCGTCTCCTCTATCCTAAAAACAACTACAATCCATTTTGTCACTGGGTCTGGAACGGAGGGTCATCAACAAAGCCGAATATTCATTTCTCCTTCCTATGTCTCCACAGATCGCTACCTTTTATGACTTACCTAAGATCCACAAGGGACTTTTTCCATTAAAAGGTCGCCCGATTGTATCAGGGATTCAATCCCTCACACATCATTGTGGTATCTATTTGGATAAGGTACTCCGAAGATTTGTAACCTCGCTACCATCATTTACACGAGATACGATGGACTTTCTCCGTAAAATTGAGAACTTAACTGTAGAACACTCTTCCTTCCTGGCTAGTATTGATGTGGAATCTTTGCATACATCTATCCCCCATGATAAGGGCTTAGTGGCTACCTCGCACTACCTGAATACTAGGGGTAAACAATATGATAATCACAAGGACTTCATCCTTTGCCTTTTGGAATATACCCTCACACACAATTTTTTAATATTTAATGGGTCCTTTTACCACCAGCTCAGGGGGACTGCGATGGGGAGCCTTTGTGCCCCCACGTATGCTAATCTCCTCCTGGGCTGGTGGAAGGACAAATATGTCTTTACCGACCTGGATATGTGGTGGGATAACCACATTATTTTTTGGACCAGATATATAAATTACATTTTTCTGATATGGAACAGTAGTGTCGAGGACTTTAATAAATTTGTCTGTGAAATAAATCTCAATGATATTGGCCTGAGATTTACCTAAGAGATCCACTCAGAACAAATCACTTCCCTTGATGTCAATGTGAGGAAATGCAACGATAGCCTTAGTACATCTGTATTTAGAAAATCAACTGCCACCAACAGCATTCTTCACTGGAAAATTCACCATCCATTTGCTGTAAAAAAAAAAAAAGGGCATACCTAGAGGCCATTATCTATGTATGCGTAGAAACTGCTCCACGGTAAAGAACTTCCATGTTGAATGCAACAAACTATGTAATCGACTAACACAAAGGGGGTATCCACGACCCACCCTGAGAGACGCTTTCCAACATTCTAAGTCACAGGATAGAGATGAACTTCTAATCCCCAGAAAGAGAGACAGTTTTTAAGATAAAACTATCCGCCTAATCTCCACCTGACACGGCTAACAGCGAGATTAGAGACATTTTTAAGAACTATTGGCCTATTCTGACTATGGGCCCGGATCTCTCAGGTGCAGTTAAGTCTTTTCCACAAATAACATACCGCAGGGGAGGAGTTTACAGGATAGATTGGTACATAGCCACTATACTGCCTCCAAAAAAGGGGGCACTTGGTTTGATAGAAAACCCATTGGCTTATTCCAGTGTGGGTCATGCAAGGCATGTAACTTTATTTGCACTAATAAGGTCATTGTGTGCTCAGTTACCAGTCTAACTTTTTCCATAAAAGACTTCATTACATGCAAATCCAAGGGGGTGGTACATATGTCAGTGCACCTGCCCCAAGGATTATATCGTGAACTCAAACGTAGGATATGCGAACATGTAAATGATGTTGTGAAACACAGTAATACACCGGTGGCCAATCATGTCCACGATTACCATCAAGGTGATCCTAAAGCAATCTGTTTTTCGGTTCTGGAGGTTATCCCTCCATCACCAAGAAAAGGAGACTGGGATCGGAAGATCCTACAAAAAGAAACGGAATGGATTTATCGCTTCCGATCCCAGTCTCCTGGAGGCTTAAATGAGAGGCTTACATATACATGCTTCATTTAGTGTTTTTTCTTTGGCCGGTTTTTCTTTCAGGGTTTATGCCCACTTCATAAATAACTTTACCGTATGCACTAAACTGGTTTTCATCGGTGCGAGAAAGCGCCCTTTATTGAGGTGAGATCTATTTCTCACCCTTCATCAAATTATCACATATTCATGTAATGTATATAATCATGAATATCAGGTATCGTTCAAATACCCCCACGATCTTCTCACTAATTAGTACTAGGTCACGGTCTGCTGTATCTATAGGAGACCACTGTGCCGATGCCGGCCATTCTAAAGCTTATCATGCATTCCAATCCTTTCATCTTAAATAACTTGGATGTCCGCATGGTACGAATTATGCGCGTAGTTTTCGTATGATGCGCATATAATATATATATTATGCGCATACGCGCATCTAACTTACAACTAATAATATGTTGCGTTCCAACATGCGCCTCAACGACCGGAAGTACGCAATAGATCACATGATGCGCTTCAACATGCGCCTCACGAAACCGGAAGTATTAACCGGAAGTGACGTGAATAAATGGTAGGCATGGCCACTATAGCCTTGGCTCTAGGATGCACTCTGGATTCCCCTATATCAGTAAGTTCAACCTACTGCTCTGACTTCATATGGCACTGCACAGTTCACTTATAAGTATACCTTGTATAACTTCCTTTTAGGACTATTTTATACTGAGGCATTGTACCCAGCGTGGGGACCATTTCACCTACAGTTAAGTATCATTTTGGCAGTAACATCATTTATCTATCTGTTTGTTTGTTTTTTGTACCTATATATTCGCATGCATTACCCTCTGATGAACCTCCACCTGAGGAGAAAGGCGTCGGGGTTTTTCTTAACATAAGTGGAGCCTGGACACATTTATTTCCCAGATAGCCACCTTGCGTAGGGCTTATAGGGATTTATAGCCCTAGGTACAGGGGCAGGAAACCTCCACCACTAGGGGGTGTGCCTGTGCTGAGAAGTAGATAGGGTGACATAGGGACAGAATCACCCTTCCCATCCCCCATCTTGTATTATTGGTGCCAGTATCTATGCACCAATCTATCATCATTTTTTGTTTCCTATATATGACTGTCCCTGGATTTTTAGTAAAAAGTTGGGAACTATACGTATCCTTACCTCTCTAAGGAGGTATTTTAATATTGACTCCCTGTCATGTCAGCCCTGATTACTCTTTGATTGTCATATACTACGTGAAATACTCTATAGATATATATCCTATAGAGTATCCTATATATCCTCTTGATTTTTTGCTGATCAAAATATCAGTGACATTCATTCAGTGTAATTTTTGATTAGGCGGTGGCGGCAGCGATATTAGTTGCGCTATACCTCCTGTATAATATGCACACCCAAAATATCAGTGACATTCATTCAGTGTAATTTTTTATTAGGCGGTGGCAGCAGCGACATTACTTGGGCTATACCTCCTGTATAACGTGTGCGCATCCAAAATATCAGTGACATTCATTCAGTGTAATTTTTTATTAGGCGGTGGCGGCAGTGACATTACTTGCGCTATACCTCCTGTATAACATGCACACCCAAAATATCAGTGACATTCATTCAGTGTAATTTTTTATTAGCTGGTGGTGACAGCGACATTACTTGGGCTATACCTCCTGTATAACGTGTGCGCATCCAAAATATCAGTGACATTCATTTAGTGAAATATTTATTAGGCGGTGGCGGCGGCAACATTACTTGCGCTATACCTCCTGTATAACGTGTGCGCATCCAAAATATCAGTGACAAAGGTCCAGCATTAGCAATATAAATACTACACTGTTCTTTGCGTGCTCCTGACATGTGGGCAACCTGGTCTCATTGAAGACAACCGCACTCAGCCTGTATTATGTGGTATATATATTTGTACACTATTAGGAGGAACAAACATTGTCTGTGCTGGTGACATATATATGTACGTCCTGCCCGTCGACTGGAACTGGTAAATGAGACTGCCATCTGCTACTTGAGCCATTTTACTATATCAATTAGGTTACAACCTATAGTAACCACTCCTGTATCAACTGCCATATCCTCTCTTCACCTCTGTTTCTCTATCTTTATATCTATACGTTTATGTATCTTTATCTTGACTAATTATCCACCCATGACATTGACCCCCTGAGGAACCCTTTGTGTTGGGGGAAACACGTTGGGGCAATAGCAACTGTTTGGGACTCTGGTGACCTGAGTAGGGGTTGAAATACCTGTTTCTAGGTACCAGGACCCGTCCTGGGATACCTTGGGTGAATTTTAAGGTTTTTTGACCTGATAGGGATATGCAGGGTGTATTTAGCCCAGGCACGAGGACAGGGAGTCCCCACCATTAGGGGCCGCCCCTTGGCGGAGGTATAGGATAGGGATGTTCTAGGGAATTTCCCGACTCCCCACCTTATCCCTACCATCTGCATTATACTAATTGGTATCTGATCAGCAAATTATGACATTATTGACCGTCACCCTTATCATTTTTTGTTTGGGGTATTTGATTTTAATGAGATTTAATAAAATATCAGTATATTTTTAAAGGGTCAAAATATCAGTGACATTCATTCAGTGTCATTTTTTAATTAGGCGGTGGCCACAGCGATATTACTTGTGCTATACCTCCTGTACAAAGTGTGCGCATCCAAAATATCAGTGACAGCGACATTACAAGCGCTTTTGGCCAGGGACACTATATTTCCCTGATGGCACACTGGGTGAACGTTGTGGAGGCCAGGAGCAAGTTGTACCTGGGGATAGCAGCGGTGCTACCGACGTCAAGGATTGCGGGCCCTATTTCCATCAGGGTTTACACTGCCACCTACGTTAGTGGCTGCAAACTCCCCTTCTCCTCCTCTGCCTCCTCCTCCACTTCCACTTCTGAATTATTATCTTGCAGCACAAGTCAACCATCGGTCGGGAGCTGAAAGCAGTGTAGCACTGCAGTGGGGAAGCGGCAACAGGCCGTGCTGAAACTTATTTGCTTAGGCAGAGCTGTGGCAGGGGAAAAGGGACCAGAATGAGCCGTGGCCCTCGTCCACAAAAATGTTTAAATGCTCAGCTCAACAGCAGGCCCTCGTCCACAAAATTTTTTAAATGCTCAGCTCGGCAGCAGGCCCTCGTCCACAAAATTTTTTAACTGGTCAGCTCGGTAGCAGGCCCTCGTCCACAAAGATTTTTACATGGTCAGCTCGGCAGCAGGCCCTCGTCCACAAAAATTTTTAGATGGTCAGCTCGGCAGCAGGCCTTCGTCCACAAAATTTTTTAACTGGTCAGCTCGGTAGCAGGCCCTCGCCCACAAAATTTTTAGATGGTCAGCTCGGCAGCAGGCCCTCGTCCACGAAGATTTTTAAATGCTCAGCTCGGCAGCAGGCCCTCGTCCGCAAAATTTTTTACATGGTCAGCTCGGCAGCATGCCCTCAGCTCACTATATTTTTAACTGGTCAGCTCGGTAGCAGGCCCTCGTCCACGAAGATTTTTAAATGCTCAGCTCGGCAGCAGGCCCTCATCCGCAAAATTTTTTACATAGTCATCTCGGCAGCATGCCCTCAGCTCACTATATTTTTAACTGGTCAGCTCGGTAGCAGGCCCTCATCCACAAAAAATTTTAGATGGTCAGATCAGCACCAGGCCCTCACCCCTAATGTTTTACAGGGTAACCAGCACACCCTTGCTCCTAATGTTTTTGAATGTCACCAGCAGGCCATTAATCATAATTTTTCAAGGGTGTGTATGATGCCCTCCTTTATATGTAATAAAGGGTGTATTGCAGTGCCGTTTCCTTGTAATTTTTGGCAGCCCTTTCACTTAGTGCATATGCTATATGAGTGTAGGAGTCCCACTACCTGAACAATTGTACCATAATGTGAATGAGGCCCTCCTTTATGTGATATACAGGTTGTATCGGAGTGCCTCTTCCTACTCAATGGGTAAAATACTTAGCTGTTGCAGAACCTGTAAAAACACTAGATAAATATATAAGGCAATAGCATAGTGCAATTAAATTCACATTACAGTCTCATTAAAGGGCTCAAGAAATGCTCGCCCTATCTTATTTGAGGTTGCACAAAATCTGCTCCAACAGCCATGTGTTAATGGAGGTCTTCTCACCCCAAGACCATTCAAGTAATCTAAAGGATCCCATGCAGCGGAGCCTCGGTTTGCTGTGGGACTTAAAGGCAAACACATTCAACTTCCAAATCAGCAGGGAAGAAAAGCCCTTTACACGCAGTGGAGTCCTGTCCACCATAAATAGCTTATATGATCCTCTGGGACTTGTAGGGCCTGTTACCATCCAAGGCAAAATGATGTTAAGAGCAGTGGCATAGCTATCAGGGAAGCGACTGCTTCAGGGCCCCAGCTTAGAAGGGGCCCCGAAGCAGTACTGAATTTTTTTTTATAATATCTATAGGCTCTCCCTACCTACTGCTGTGCTGTACTTTACAGAAGCAGATACTACATACAGCAGCAGCGCTGGAGCTCCTCCCACTGAAGGTCCTTGCTCAGTGAGAAGGAAAGAGTACAATTGCTGTCCCCCTCCTATGGCCGTTCTCCCTCTGGGATCCACAGTACTGGCACAGCATTTGCCAGTACTGCTTGTTGTTTTCTATTGGCTGGCAGATTACTATGACACTTGCTGCCAGCCAATAGCACAGCGTCATAGGATCAAGCCCCACCCCCAACACAAAGCTAGTGTAGAGCAGGCTGGCTGCTCCTGCACACAGAGCTCTACAATGCCTGCCCCCCCCCCTTCCTGTGTGTCCTGTTCTCTGCCCCCCCCCCCCCATAGTAGGTTACTGATTAACCCCTCCACTGCTGTTCCTGGATGGCATAGAGGGGTGATGGCACCTACTTCTCCAGGCAGCCTGTGAGGACCAGACGTCAGCTGTCTACAGGAAAGGTAAGTGTCTGGGTGTAGAAATAAGTGTATTACTATGTTCATGTATGTGTAAGTGTATAAGTGCGTCCATGAATGTGGTGACCGCATGTATGAATGTGTCCATGTATGTAGTGAGTGTGTGTATGAGTGTGTCCATGTATGTGGTGACCGCATGTATGAAGTGTGTCCATGTATGTAGTGAGTGTGTGTATGAGTGTGTCCATATATGTGGTGAACGCATGTATGAGTGTGTCCATGTATGTGGTGAACGCATGTATGAGTGTATCCATGTATGTGGTGAACGCATGTATGAGTGTGTCCATGTATGTGGTGAGCGTATGTATGAGTGTATCCATGTATGGGGTGAACGCATGTATGAGTGTGTCTGTATATGTGGTGAACGCATGAATGAGTGTATCCATGTATGTGGTGAGCGCGTGTATTAGTGCGTCCATGTATGTGGTGAACGCATGTATGAGTGTGTCCATGTATGTGGTGAACGCATGTATGAGTGCATCCATGTATGTGGTGAACACATGTATGAGGGTGTCCATGTATGGGGTGAACGCATGAATGAGTGTGTCCATGTATGTGGTGAACGCATGTATGAGTGAGTCCATGTATGTGGTGAACGCATGAATGGGTGTGTCCATGTATGTGGTGAACGCATGAATGAGTGTGTCCATGTGTGTGGTGAACGCATGTATGTGGTGAGCGCGTGTATGAGTGTGTCCATGTATGTGGTGAACGCATGTATGAGTGAACGCATGTATGAGTGAGTCCATGTATGTGGTGAGCGCGTGTATTAGTGCGTCCATGTATGTGGTGAACGCATGTATGAGTGTGTCCATGTATGGGGTGAACGCATGTATGAGTGAGTCCATGTATGTGGTGAGCGCGTGTATTAGTGCGTCCATGTATGTGGTGAGCGCATGTATGAGTGAGTCCATGTATGTGGTGAACGCATGCATGAGTGTGTCCATGTATGGGGTGAACGCATGAATGAGTGTGTCCATGTGTGTGGTGAACGCATGTATGTGGTGAGCGCGTGTATGAGTGTGTCCATGTATGTGGTGAACGCATGTATGAGTGAACGCATGTATGAGTGAGTCCATGTATGTGGTGAGCGCGTGTATTAGTGCGTCCATGTATGTGGTGAGCGCATGTATGAGTGTGTCCATGTATGTGGTGAACGCATGTATGAGTGAGTCCATGTATGTGGTGAGCGCATGTATGAGTGCGTCCATGTATGTGGTGAGCGCATGTATGAGTGTGTCCATGTATGGGGTGAGTAAGTGTATGAATGTGTACATTAACCACTACAGGACCGCCTAACGCACGGATGCGTCCTGCGAGCGGTCCTGTAGTTCTGAGACGACGCATCGGCGCGTCATCTCGCGAGACGCGAGACTTCCTGTGAACACGCGCGCGCGTTCACAGTGAAGCACGTCTCAGGAGCTCTGCTACAGCCTGCCAGCGATGATCCATCGCTGGCAGGCTGTAGATGCGAATTAAATCGCATCAAAGAGCTATAGCAGACGCTGTTTTGTTAACAGCGTCTGATATAGCTGCTACCTGGTCCTCTGGTGGTCCCATTTGCTTGGATCGACCACCAGAGGACCAGGTAACTATGTAAAGTTGCACCAAACACTACACTAACCCCCCTCCCCTCACCTATTAACCCCTTGTTAACCCCTTGATCACCCCATCTAGACCCCCTGATCACCCCCCTGTCATTGATCACACCCCTTGTAAGGCTCCATTCAGACGTCCATATGTGTTTTGCGGATCCGTGGATTCGCGGATCCGCAGATCCTCAAAACACGGACACCGGCAATGTGCTTTCCGCATTTTGCAGATCCGCACATTGCCAGAACTATATAGAAAATACTTTTTCTTGTTCTATATTCTTGCAGAACGGAAGTGCAGACCCGGAAGCGCGGATCCGTAATTCCGGATCCGAGCGGGACAAAGTCTGTCCCCATAGAAATTAATGGGTCCGCAATTCCGTTCCGCAAACAGAATTTCGGACGTATGAATGGGGCAAAGGGTCCCTTATCCCAGCCAGTTAGTTAGCTACTTGTTAGGTAGCTAGCGCCCAGCCCACCGCACCGCAGTCACTGATTTTGGCAGAGATTTATTCATCCACATTGATCGATGCGAATGAAAAAATCTGTGCCGTTCATTTTTTTTTTTCAGCGCAGAGGCTGAACGGAAAAAAAAATCTCATTACCCGTATGCTCAATATACGGAGAATCGCAGAAACTCCTAATTCTGGCCATACGTGTAATGACTGCGGAGACCCTCAAATGCCAGGGCAGTACAAACACCCCACATGTGACCCCATTTTAGAAAGAAGACACCCCTAGGTATTCTGTGAGGGGTATGGTGAGTTCATGTAAAATATTATTTTTTGTCACTCATGTGGTATCGCCATACTCAGGAGAAGTAGGGCAATGTGTTTTGGGGTGTATTTTTATATATACCCATACTTTGTGTGAGAAATATCGCTGTAAACGACAACTTTTAAAAAAAATTTATTCAAAGTTGTCAATTTACATTCGCTGAGGGGCATAATGAGTCCATGAAAAATTAAACTTTTTGTCAAAAGTTAGCGGAAAGGGAGACTTTGTGAGAAAAAACAATAAAAAATCAATTTCCACTAACTTGTGCCCAAAAAAAAATCTTCTATGTGGCGTATTTATACTGCCCTGGCTAAACGGAAGACATGCAGTTTAACATCCGAATGTCATCCGATTTTGCGGATCCATTTTTTTTGGTACCCTAGCAACATGTATTCCTCCTCCTCTTTTTTTTTTATTTTGAAAAAAAACAACTGAAAAACGGAAACACGGAACGGATTCGGATGCACTTTAGTACAAAAACGGAAGGTTGTACGGAAAAACGGATCCGCAAAAAAACTGAACGTTTATCTGGAAAGGTAAAAATACTGACGTGTGAATGGACCCTTCACCACAGAGACATATGATTGGGATGATCCGCTTCGCATAGAGAAAAAGGACCTGTGGATAGATTGGAGGAAGTCTCTCGAAGCGTTGTCCAGCGTTCATGTGGCCCGACCCTATGTTTCCGTGCAATCTACTGAAGTCAAGATACAAAGACTGTTTATCTTCTGCGATGTTTCAGTTAAGGCAATTTCTGCCGTAGCATACCTACAGACCATTGATGTCAAAGAACAATGCAGTATAGGATTTGTCATGAGCCAGACCAAAATGGCGCCACTCCACGAACACACAATTCCCAGACTGGGGCTCTGCGCTGCTGTGCTTGCAGTGGAGTTGGCTGAACTTATAACATCATGAATGAATCTGGAAACCGAAGACGTCGAGTTTTATATGGACAGCAAGGTAGTCCTCGGATATATCTGCAACGAAACCAGATGCTTTTATGTCTAAGTCTGCAATTAGTAGTGATGAGCAGGAGGTGCCATATTCGATTTCGCGATATTTCATGAATATTCAATTGAATATTCGTCATATATTCGTCGAAATCGAATATTCGTCATTATTCTATATATTGCGAACTTTACGCAAATTTATATATTCGCATCGCGAATTAAACTTAGAGCCGAGTTCCTAATGGTTGTAACTTGTATTGCTAGAATTGACGAGGATAACGAATATCACGAATATAGCACTATATTCTCAATCTTCGTTATATTCTAGCAACAACCATTAGGAACTCAGCTCTGTTTCATTCCCGAAGCGAACATATACTCGCATTGCGAATTGATCTTAGAGCTAAGTTCCTAATGGTTGTATTGCTAGAATATAATGAATATCGCAATGCGAATAATTCAGGTTATATTAATAGCATTGCGATTACAACTTAATCAAATTTGTGAGATCGTGATTCTCACATGCGACAGTATATTTTAGCATGGAGGCGTTCCCATGCACACGGGAAGTCGGCAGAAGCGGCAACGGGCATTGACTAGAGCCGGCAGGGAGCCAGGAATCCTCCGGACAGGTAAGAACAGCTTTTGGGAAGTGGGAAGACAACCAGAAAGCAACAAGGATTAACGACTAAAAAAATAAAATAAAATCGAATATTCGAAATAGCAAATATATATCGCTATATTCGCAATATTTACGAATTATCGAAGTTGCGATATTCGCGATAAAAATTCGCTATTCGAATATTCGCGCTCAACACTAGCAATTAGGTGCTAAGGATCAGGAACAAAACAGTGGCATTACGTGCCCATACAGCATAATCCTGCCTTCTACGCGACTAGATCCATCGCACCAAGCGACCTTAAAGACACAACATGGTTTACAGGTCCTGCATTCCTGTACTGTTCAAAGTCTTGCGACATCGGATCCGACACATTCGAATTGGTATACCAAGATACGGATGATGAAATCTGACCTGAAGTATCTGTTCTACGCACTTCGGACCACCAACCCAAACCCCATTGTATCACCAGGCTCTCCACCTGGATGTTGCTCTTTGGTGCTATAGCCTGTGTAGTTCATACAACTCAGACATTACCTGTGAGCCAGAATCCCTGCACAGGTTGGCATCACCGCGAACATGCCTTTAGCACTCCTAATCTGAAAAGGTCCAAGAACATAATAGTCCGCACGATACAACGTGCATGTCATGCTATAGAAATAGACTACCTCAGCAAACCTCAAACAGTCTCCAAAGAAAACACTTTGGAAAAGCTTGATCACATCACTGATAGGGTTGTTTCGGGTATTGAACTTTCGATACCCAATCGATACTTTTCTCTGGTATCGCACTCGATACCAGGAAAAGTAT
Source organism: Bufotes viridis (assembly GCA_033119425.1). Classification (NCBI taxonomy): domain Eukaryota; kingdom Metazoa; phylum Chordata; class Amphibia; order Anura; family Bufonidae; genus Bufotes; species Bufotes viridis. The sequence continues at coordinate 51,543,391 of CM065593.1, forward strand.
TTTATCGATACTGGGCTGCGCTACTGCACAGCCCAGTATAAGAGAGCATGGCTGCGCCGCTCTCAGCGCGTCCATGTTCTCCTCGGCAGCACAGGGAGAAGGAGGCCGTCTCTCCCTCCCCCTGTGCTGCCGCTACAACCAATAGAGGGAGAGGGGGCGGAGCGGGGGCGGGAGGAGGGGCGGGCGCACTGGCCAGCAATGCCGAGTACAGTTTCTTATATAAATGCAGGCAGAAGACACATGCTGCCGGCACCTGCCTGTGACCCAGCACTGCGATCAGAGGCAATTAACCCCTCAGGTGCGGCACCTGAGGGGTTAATAGCCTCTGATCGAAGCGCTCGGTCACAGGCAGGTGCTGGCAGCCCGTGTCTTCTGCCTGCATTTATATATGAACGTTATTAGGCTGGCCAGTGCTCCGCCCCCTCCCTAGTATTAAAACATTGGTGGGCAGTGTGCCCCCTCCCTAGTATTAAAACATTGGTGGGCAGTGTGCCCCCCCCCCTCCCTAGTATTAAAACATTGGTGGGCAGTGTGCCCCCCCCCTGTCCCCCCCCTTCCCCCCAGTAATAAAAGCATTGGTGGCAGTGGCCACAGGGTCCCCTCACCTCCTCCTCATTGGTGGCAGTGGCAGTGATCGAAGCCCCAGCAGTGTAATGCTGGGGCTCCGATTGGTTACCATGGTAACCAGGACGCTTCTGAAGTCCTGGCTGCCTTGGTCTGCTCCCTGCTGCTGTGTGCACTGTGCACAGGACAGCAGGGAGAGGTGAGATCCTATTCACTCTGATAGAGCTTTATCAGGGTGAATAGGATGAGAATATCCCAGGTTCTAGCCCCTAAGGGGGAAATGGTTAATAAATAAACTGTAAAAAAAATGTTAAAGTACACCAAAATATTCATTATAAATCACCCCCTTTCCCAATTTTACATATAAAATATATAAACAATACATAAATAAAATATTACATATCGCCACGTCTCGAAAGTCCAAACTATTAAAAAATCCACTTTTATGCGGTGAACGCCGTAAAAGAAAAAAAAAGAAAAAATGCACGATTCACCATTTTCTTTTAGTCGCCTTGTCCCCACAAAAAAGTAGGATAGGACTGTTGTATTATGAGCCGGCGGTTTCATAAAATGTGGAATGCATGCGGATTTTTTTGGCGTTTTTATTTTTTTCGCGTGGTATCGAATGGTATCGAGTATCGCAATACTTTTTTATGGTATCGATACCGAATCCAAATTTTGGTACCGAAACAACTCTAATCACTGACTAACATGGGTTGCTAAGAGAGAAGGAACCAGTGGTGGCGTCTATTGACGCCAGACGGGGAGTGTTCTGCCTCCAGCAGGGATATTCATTTCGGATCTTATTTATTTAATTTACAGATTCATTCTGCTAGAGTTTCAGTTATAAGTTAGGTAACAGCACCATCTAGCGGTGGCAAAAATGTACTGCACCTTGTATTACACTTGCGTTTTCTTGTGTTCTTGTTAATAAAGATTGTAGTTAGAGTTGAGCGAACTTCTATTTTTAGTTCGGCATCCAAAGTTCGGGTTCGGGTTATCGTAGCATCCCGTAATGGATTCCGCTACCGCGGAACATAACGGCATTTGGAATCCATAAGGGGCTGCTTCATTGAACCCGAACCTTGGACAACCCTAAGGACCTGGGGTGACGTCACCGTCATGTGATCAGTGCAGGGTGTGTGGCTCAGTACTGGATCACCTCTTATGCAATCCAGTGCTGAGCCACGCCCCCTGCACTGATCACATGACGGTGACGTCACCCCAGGTACTACAAATTGTGTATTGTTATACCGTACATTATATATTTTACTCTTTGTTCCTGGCCCCAGTTCCCAGCAAGGAATGGGTGGCAAAGGTTTCCAGGAACACCACACTGCCCCTCTCCTGGCAGGAGTAGGCTGGTTCTTCTCCCTGCCAAGAGGGGAAATACTTGTCCAGAGACAAAGAGGAAAGGAAACATCCTACAGTGCTCCTGTTACCAAATTTTCCAGAGAGAACTATCCATCCAATTGTCCTTACATTGCTGTAAGGTGAGGGACTACAGCCAAGCCACCCATCCCTAAACAACCACTAAGTGCGGACTTTCAGCCACCCAATCTGCCTCCAGATTCCTTGCTGGTGCCAGAGAAGAATTGCACTAAAGCCTACTGTATGTATTTCAAGTTCTCTGTTGCACTTATTAAAAAAAACTTTGTTATGTTTAACTCTGGCCTCCTTCTTCAGTGCTATATTTCCACTGCACCGATCCCCAGGGAGCAACAGCCGGAGGGAGTAAACTGTGACACAACACTTCATCAGGGCCACCACCACTCCTATGCTGTACAGCGGATCCTCACGGGGTCGGTGCTCATACTAGATAAAGGTTGGCATCAAGAAACAGATCATTCAGGGAGGGCACCACCCAACAGGAAGGGAGAGCGGGAAGGAGGGGGAGGATGATGCCTTTACAATAAGAGCGCTTTCCACAGTGGAACGTATGGTCTGACATGTACGGTGTGAGACGTGTTAATCATAGTAATGTCCCACCCCACGACTCGGATAGGTCACACTACACCAGTGATGGGCAACGTGCGGCTCTCCAGCTGTTGCTAAACTACAACTCCCACCATGCACTGCAGTAGGCTGATAGCTATAGACAGGCTTTGCATGCTGGGAGTTGTAGTTCTGCAACAGCTGGAGAGCCGCACGTTGCCCATCACTGCACTACACTGAACGAAAAGGTTTGGACAGGAGAGGAGAAAGCTGAGGAAACCCTCACGGGGGAGAACGTTCCACAGTGGAACGCATTAAACCTGTCACACATAGATGTCCCACTCCCTAGACCCTGATATGTCACAGTAAAGTAGAGAAACAGCAGCAATGTGCTCCAGTGTGGGGCGCAGCACTGCTGATACAACAGCAATAGATTTAATGTTAGAGGTTGAAAGGATAACAAATGCCATTAGAACATACATCCTGCATAAGACAGTAAATTCCACAATCAGGATGAAAGGAGACACGAACAAATGCGTTCTTGATCAACTGATCCTTGACTATCCTTACAATAAAATAAAATGTATTTTTGACTGTTGAATTGCACCATTCAATAATATATTGGGAAAGTAACTGGTTAACCATAAATTGCTGATAATATTGATAAGCTATGGCCCATGGATAGGAGAATAAGATGACTGCTGACTTCCTAAATAGGCAGCATTAACAGAAAGATGAGAGATAAATGTATAATTAATGGGGCCGGCAGGCATTAAGGCTAGTGATGAGCGGCAGGGGCAATATTTGGGTGTATATTTGTCATATATTCGATAATACGCGATTATTTTCTTGATTGTGAAAATCGCCGTGTATTATTCGCGTATTGACCGTGTAATACAGGTGTGGGTCACTTTTGCTAAATTTTCAAGCTGCTAGAAGTTTCCTGAGACTGAAGAAAATGGTTGGCACGGCAGAACATTACAATAGCTGTATATGCAGATAGAGTGCTCCGATATATGCGCGATTGCGCAAATCGGCAATTGATGCGCATATTTTTACGCAATACTGGCAACTTCACATTTTAGCAGGTCTGACTACATATTAGTGATTGGTGCACTAAGTATTGTTGTGAACTTGTGACATCACAGCACTATGTATGTAGCATGTATGTATGGACAGCAGAACCTATCACCCTACCTAACACCCTGCACTGGAACCTATCAGCTATATCACTATCTAACCTACACTGACTATCTCCCACTAACTATCTGTATTATATATAGGGTAACTAACTAACTAACTAACTAATGTAATGACACAGGAAAGCAGAGAGCCCAGCAATGTCACTGCTGTCTCTCTCTCTCTCTCTCTTAGAACTGCAAAAACTGCAGAAAATGGCTGCTGGGGAGGTTCTTATATAGTAAGGGGTAGGCAACTTTCCTATTGGTTGCTAGGGATGTTGCTAAGCTCTGACAAAGACATTGCAGCCTTCTCATTGGCCCACAAGCAAGAAGCAGGGAGGGATCATGGGTTCAGATTTAAAAAAATCACAAATATTCTTGAATACAAATATATAGCACTATATTCTAAATATTCGTGAATTCTTAAAGTGCCGATCTTTGCAATTTGAATATTCGCGCACAACACTAATTAAAACAGCGTCTAGCAATGCCAGATCGTGAGAGCTCCAGCGGGCTATTCCTGCCAGAACAGGCTACTGGATGTCTTTAACCACCTCAGCCCCCCTAGCTTAAACACCCTTAATGACCAGGCCACTTTTTACAATTCTGCACTACACTACTTTCACAGTTTATTGCTCCGTCATGCAACTTACCACCCAAATGAATTTTACCTCCTTTTCTTCTCACTAATAGAGCTTTCATTTGGTGGTATTTCATTGCTGCTGACATTTTTACTTTCTTTGCTATTAATCAAAAATGACCGGAATTTTTGCATAAAAAATGACATTTTTCACTTTCTGTTGTAAATTTAAAAAAAAAACAACTACATTTTTTTATAAATTTTCCTATAAGTTTATTGTTCTACATGTCTTTGATAAAAAAAATCCAATAAGTGTATATTTATTGGTTTTGGTAAAAGTTATAGCGTTTACAAACTATGGTGCAAAAAAGTGAATTTCTGCATTTTGAAGCAGCTCTGACTTTCTGAGCGCCTGTCATGTTTCTTCAGGTGCTAGAATGCCAGGAAAGTATAAATACCCCCCAAATTACACCATTTTAGAAAGAAGACACCCCAAAGTATTCGCGGAGGGGCATGGTGAGTTCATGTATCATTTCATTTTTTTTCACAAGTTAGCGGAAAATGACACTTTCTGAGAAAAAAATAATAATAATAAAGTTTCCATTTCTGCTAACTTCTGGCAAAAAAAAAAAAATCTCTGACGGACTCACTATGCCCCTCTATGTGAATACCTTGGGGTGTCTACTTTCCGAAATGGGGTCATTTGTGGGGTGTGTTTACTGTTCTGGAATTTTGGGCAGCGCTAAATTGTGAGCAGCCACGTAAAACCTAAAGGTACTCGTTGGAATTTGGGCCCCTTTGCGCACCCAGGCTGCAAAAAAGTGTCACACATGTGGTATCGCCGTACTCAGGAGAAGTAGGGAAATGTGTTTTGGGGTGTATTTTTACATATACCCATGTTGCGTGAGAGAAATATCTCTGTAAATTGTCAACTTTGTATAAAAAATTTTTAAAAGTTGTCGTTTACAGAGATATTTCTCACACAAAGTATGGGTATATATAAAAATACACCCCAAAACACATTGCCCTCCTTCTCCTGAGTACGGCGATACCACATGTGTGACACTTTTTTGCAGCCTGGGTGCGCAAAGGGGCCCAAATTCCAATGAGTACCATTAGGATTTCACAGGGCATTTTTACGCATTTGGATTCTCGCGCTTTAGGACCCCTAAAATGCCAGGGCAGTATAAATACCCCACAAGTGACTCCATTGTGGAAAGAAGACACCCCAAGGTATTCCGTGAGGGGCATGGCGAGTTCACAGAAAAAAAAAAATTTTTGGCACAAGTTAGCGGAAATTGATATATATATATATATATTTTTTTTACAAAGTCTCATATTCCACTAACTCGTGACAAAAATTACAATTTTACATGAACTCATCATACCCCTCACGGAATACCTTGGGGTGTCTTCTTTCTAAAATGGGGTCACATGTGAGGTGTTTGTACTGCCTGGCATTTGAGGGTCTCCGCAATCATTACACGTATGGCCAGCATTAGGAGTTTCTGCGATTCTCCGTATATTGAGCATACGGGTAATGAGATTTTTTTTTCCGTTCAGCCTCTGGGCTGAAAAAAGAAAAAAAATGAACGGCACAGATTTCTTCATTCGCATCAATCAATGTGGATGAAAAAATCTCTGCCAAAATCAGTGACTGCGGTGCGGTGGGCTGGGCGCTAGCTACCTAACAAGTAGCTAACTAACTGGCGGGGATAAGGGACCCTTAGGCCCCATTCACACGTCCGCAATTCTGTTTGCGGAACAGAATTGCGGACCCATTTATTTCTATGGGGACAGACTTTGTCCCGCTCGAATCCGGAATTACGGATCCGCACTTCCGGGTCTGCACTTCCGTTCCGCAAAAATATAGAACATGTCCTATTCCTGTCCATAATTGCGGACAAGAAAAGGCATTTTCTATATAATTCTGGCAATGTGCGGATCTGCAAAATGCGGAAAGCACATTGCCGGTGTCTGTATTTTGAGGATCTGCGGATCCGCGGATCCGTGGATCAGATCCGCGGATCCATGGATCCACGGATCCGCAAAACTTATATGGACTTCTGAATGGAGCCTTACAGGGGGGTGATCAATGACAGGGGGGTGATCAGGGAATCTAGATGGGGTGATCAAGGGGTTAACAAGGGGTTAATAAGTGACCGGGGGTAGGGTAGTGTTTGGTGCAACTTTACATAGCTACCTGGTCCTCTGGTGGTCGATCCCAGCAAATGGGACCACCAGAGGACCAGGTAGCAGGTATATCAGACGCTGTTAACAAAACAGCGTCTGATATATCTGTTTGATGCGATTTATTTCGCATCTACAGCCTGCCAGCGATTGATCATCGCTGGCAGGCTGCAGTAGAACTGGTGAGATGCGTGGCACTGTGAACGCGCGTTCATAGGAAATCTCTCGTCTCGCGAGATGACGCACGGATGCGTCCAGCCAGAGTTACAGGACCACGATCCTGTAGTGGTTAAAGGGTTTGTCCTACAAAAAATTTTTATACAATTTTCAATAAAATTAGTTATTTAATAAAATGTATCTGTATAGCGCCACCTGCTGTTGGACTTTTCCTTATTTCTTTGACCTGTTCACTGAGGTGACCGCACATGCTCAGTTTCATCCTTCTACTACCCCTGAATTGTGATAGGTAGAGCATGGACACGCCCCCTTAGCTGCAGCAGAAAGGACACTCCCCTTGAGCTTTCAGCTTGATATGAATCTAGCAGAGCAATGAATGGGGAGATCTCTGGATCCATGTGAGGTACAGGGCTGGTTCTAGCATTGTTAGAAAGGTATTGTCATGTACTATATGATTTTTCACTTTATTCATGGGATAGCCCCTTTAATGCTAGTTTAAAACTAGTTTTACCCTTTATGTCTGTGACCATGTGTTTACAGCTTTTAAACTGCTTTTGTTTTGGTCTACAGAAGTTCCTGACGCAAGTACTATGTTTCGTCTTGCCAAGAGTTACCAGCAACTGTCATTTCCGAGCCAATACAAACTAGGAGGCAACATAGCTTTGATATTGTAGGTTATGCTGAATAGGACCATTGTGCCGTATAAGTTGGCAGATGAGTTACAAGCATTAATTTCCTAAACAAACTGACTTTGAGAATGTTATTCAAACATTTTGGAGAAACATGTACGGTACTTGCTGAAGTCTGCAGGAAACAGCTGATTGGTGAGGGTGCGAGGTGTCAGACCTCCACCGATTGGGCCATTTATATTTACTAGCTGCACATTTGAGAGTAAAAGGACATCTATGCAGATAGTGATACACATTATTAAACCATTGGCACTGATCTCCAATAGTTTAACCTGTTCACTACCAGCGCCGTAGCTGTACGGCGTTGCGAACTAGGTACAAAATACCGGTGCAGTACAGCTACAGCGTACTGATCGGGCGGATGCAGGAGCTGTGCCCACCCGATCCGCAGCAGGGGTCCAGCAGTCACTGATAGCCAGACCTCTGCTGTATGACCTGGCAGCGGTGAAATCACCGATACCGGCACATTAACCCCTGCATGGCCACGATCAGCGCTGACCGCGGCACGTGCGGGATCCGGCCGTGTGCGGCGTGGCCATCGGGTCCCCGATGGCAGAAAAGGCAGCGCAAAGCCTTTCTTAGGCATCGTGGCTGCCTTCCGGGGGAAAGCCTGCGAGATCCAGCCTCTTGGATCTCACAGGCAGGAAGCTGTATGTATAATACACACTGTATTACACTTACAGCCAATGCATTCCAATACAGAAGTATTGGAATGCATTGTAAAGGGGATCAGACCCCCAAAAGTTGAAGTCCCAGAGAGGGACAAAAAATAAAGTGAAAAAAAAAGTTGAAAAATAAAGTTTTCCGCACAAAAAATTTAAAGTTTCAAGTAAAAAAAAAGCATCCTTTCCCCAAAATAAAGTAATAAAATTGTAAAAAATAGGGGAAAAAAAAAAGTAGACATATTATGTATTTCCGCGTCAGTATTGACTGGCTCTATAAAAATATCACATGACCTAACCCCTCAGATGAACACCGTAAAAAAAGAAAAACGGTGTAAAAAAGCCATTTTTTATCACCTTACATCACAAAAAGTGTGATAGCAAGCGATCAAAAAGTCATACGCACCCCAAAATCATACCAATCAAACCGTCATCTCATCCTGCAAAAAACGAGACCCTACCTAACACTGGGTTCAGACCTGAGCGTTTTGAAGCCTAGCGTTTTTGGTGCGTTCAAGACTGGCGTTTAGGCGCGTTTTTTAAAGCGTTTTGGTTAATAGTGTAGGCGCTTTTGACGCGCGTTTATGTGATTGACTGCATAGTTGGCCAATGATCAATGATATAGTTTGGCCAATCTGAGTGCTTTAGAGGTGTGACATTCCATGGTGGCTGATTCAGCATGTTGCAAACTTTGTAAAACGCGCATCCATAGGCGCGTTTTACGCTGCACAAACGTCCGAACAACATGCCTATCGCGTTTCCCATTCAAGTCTATTGGAACCAAACGCTGGATAAACGCCCAAATTAACGCGAACATACTTGCCTATGCGTCGGACGTTTTTAGGCGCCTACGAACGCGCATTAAAACGCGCAAGTGTGAACCACCTCCATTGGAATGCATGGTTCCTGTACTGTTGTGCGTTTTTTTGCGCGTTCGAAAGCGGCGTTTTACGCGAAAGTGTGAACTGAGTGTAAGACAATCGCTCAAAAAAAAAAAAAAAACGTGGTTTTTTAGAATTCGGAGACACTAAAATATGATTTTTTTTTCAAAAATGCTTTATTATGTAAAACTGAAACAACCCAAAAAAGTAGTCATATTTGGTATTGTCGCGTCCGTAACAACCTGCTCTATAAAAATACCACATGATCTAACCTGTCAAATGAACATTGTAAATAATAAAAAACGGTGCCAAAACAGCTATTTTTTGTTACCTTGCATCACAAAAAGTGTAATATAGAGCAACCAAAAATCATATGTACCCTAAAATAGTACCAACAAAATTGCCACCTTATCCCATAGTTTCCAAAATAGTGTCTTTTTTTGCAGTTTCTACTCTAGGGGTGCATTAGGGGTCTTCAAATGTGACATGGCCCTCCAAAAACCATATTGCGTTCCTTTTCTTCTGCGACCTGCCGTGTGCCCGTACAGCAGTTTACGACCACATATGGGGTATTTCTGTAAACGACAGAATCAGTATAATAAATATTGAGTTTTGTTTGGCTGTTAACCTTTGCTTTGTTAGCGGAAAAAATGAATTTAAAATAAAAAATCTGCCAAAAAAGTGAAATTCAGAAATTTCATCTCCATTTTCCATGAATTCTTGTGGAACACCTAAAGGGTAAACAAAGTTTGTAACATCAGTTTAGGATACCTTGAGGGGTGTAGTTTCTAAAATGGGGTCATTTTTGGGTGGTTTCTATTATGTAAGCCTCACAAAGTGACTTCAGACCTGAACTGGTCCTTATAAAGTGGGTTTTGGAAATTTTCGGAAAAATTTCAAGATTTGCTTCTAAACTTCTAAGGCTCTTTCACATGGGCTTCACTTATGACGCCCGGATAAGATACGGGTGCAATGCGGAAAATGCACGATTTTTCCGCACGAGTGCAAACTGTTTTAATGCATTTTGCACACACATAAGAAAAATCACCGTGTTTGGTACCCAGACCCAAACCCGGATTTCATCACTGAAGTTCGGGTTTAGGTTAGGTGTTATGTCGATTTTATTATTTTCCCTTATAACATGGTTATAAGGGAAAATAATAGCATTCTTTAATACAGAAAAAAGGATAATTGAGGGTTAAAAAAATAAATAAAAAATAACTCACCTCCTCCAATTGATCGCGTAGGTGCCGGTCTCTTGTTCTATCTTCAGCTGTGGGTAAAGGACATCACCACAGGTCCTTTACCCACAGCTGAAGAGAGAACAGGAGACAGGCACCTACACGATCAATTGGAGGAGGTGAGTTAATTTTTTTTTATTTTTAACCCTCAATTGTCCTTTTACTAAGAATTCTGTATTAAAGAATGCTATTATTTTCCCTTATAACCATGTTATAAGGGAAAATAATAAAGATTGTGTCCCCATCCCGATTGTCTCTTAGCAACCATGCAGGAAAATCACACCGCATCCGCACTTGGTTGCGGATGCTTGCGATTTTCCCGCAGCCCCATTCACTTCTATGGGGCCTGCGTTGCGTGAAAAACGCAGAATATAGAGCATGCTGCGATTTTCACGCAGCGCAAAAGTGATGCGGGAAAATCAAAGCTCATTTGCACAGCCCCATTGAAATGAATGGGTCCGGATTTAGTGCGGGTGCAATGCGTTCACCTCGCGCATTGCACCCGCACAGAAAACTCGCCCGTGTGAAAGGGGCCTAAGCCTTCTAACGTCCCCCCCAAAAAAAATGACCCAAACATGCAGTAGACATATGGGGAATGTAAAGTAATAACTATTTTTGGTGTTATTACTATCTGTTATAAAAGTAGAGAAATTGAGACTTGGAAATTTGCTAATTTTCTAATTTTTTGGTAAATTTAGTATTTTTCTATAAATAAAATGAAATTTTTTGACTCAATTTTACCACTGTCCTGAAGTACAATGTGTGAGAAAAGAATCTCAGAATGGCCTGGATAAGTAAAAGCGTTTTAAGGTTATTACCACATAAAGTGACACAAAGTGGCTCGGATGTGAAGGGGTTAATATGAATAATTCATGTTTACATGCATATTCTCTCACCTGAATGTCAATGCTGTACTCAGAACATGGCCACTGAGGGAGCATTCTGTCCATCAGTGGCGTCTATTCACTTACACCAGCGTTTCTCAAATAGTGGGGCACGCCCCCCATGGGGGGCGAGAGGCTCCGTAAAGGGGGGCTCCAGGTGACAGGAGATGAACGCTTCCACTGTTGAAGCGTTCATCTCTATAGTGATCTGTATCGCCGTCCTCAGGACAGCGATACAGATCGCTGTGCGGCAGGGGAGGGAGAGGCGTCTCCCTCCCCTGCTCCTCTGATAGGCTGCAGGCCTTGTGCCGCCAGCCTATCAGAGCGGTTCAGGCAGCGCGATGACGTCATCGCGCCGCATGAGCAGAGTGCAGAGCGGGACACAGGCCGGAAGAGGCCTGCATCCAGCGCTTCCAGGGAGGTAAGTATTGGGTGGGTGGGGGGACCCTGGACCCTATTGGGGGGGGAGAGCCTGCACATGATTTGGGGGGAGGGGGGAAGCCTGGACCCTGCACATGATTTGGGGGGAGGGGGTTAATGTAGCCTGCACATGATTGGGGAGGGGGGTTAATGTAGCCTGCACATGATTGGGGAGGGGGGTTAATGGAGCCTGCATATGATTGGGGGGGGGTGGTTAATGGAGCCTGCACATGATTTGGGAGGAGGGGGGGGCTAATGGAGCCTGCACATGATTTGGGAGGGGGGGTTAATGGCCCTCACCTGTGGGGAGATTGGTGTACTTATAACAATTTTATAGACAAATGATACTATTTACAGTCGCGCGGGGGGCGCGAAATGTTTTCTTCTTCCTAGAGGGGGCGTGACAGAAAATAATTGAGAAGCACTGACTTACACTAAGGGATGGACTGCGCATGCGCTAGTTTCCCTGTCTGTACATTGTGTAAGTGAATGGAGGGACAGAATCCTTTATCATAGGCCATGTTCCAAATGCAGCACTGGCATGCGGGTCAGCAGACTTGCGTGTAACCGTGTTAGGACTCATTCCATTTTTTTTAAAGGTCCGTATGCGGAATCATTCACTTCAATGGGGCTTGAAAAAACCTAAAATGACTCCGTGTGCATTCCATTTCCGTATGTCGGCATATCCGTTCCCCCCAAAAATATAACATGCTATTCTTGTCCGTTTTGGGGACAAGGACAGGCATTGTTACAATGGATCTGCAAAAAAAAAAAACGGATGCAATATGGATGTCACACGGATATCTGTTTTTTGGGGGGATCGCATGAGCTCTTAGGCTTAATAATTCTTCTTACTAGTTGCATGGTCTAATTTCCCTGTCTATCCCCAGTGTAAGTGCATGAAGACCAGTGACAGACTGAACCGTCCATCAGCGGCCATGTTCCGAATGCAGAACAAATATGTTGGTGCTATATAAAAAAAAATTCATATTATATTAAGCCCCCATGGCAATTAAAATACTTGAAGTCCCTCCTTGGATTGACTAAAGTTACCAAATATAAAATTAACCCTTTCCCAACCAGCATGGTAATAGTACAGCACTGGCCGGGTCTTTAAAGATGGCGCCTGCTCCTGAACGGAGCAAGTGCCATAGAGGCGCGTGGCCTGCTATTTCTTATAGCAGACACCCGCGGCTAATGTCCGCAACCGTCAGTAATGGCGTTTGCGGACACTTAACCCCTCAGATGCCGTGGTCAATCCTGACCACAGCATCTGAGCTCGTGAGACACCAGAAGAGCGCCCCTCCGGTGATGCTCCGGCTTCCCCGTGCGGCGATCGGAAGAGCCGGAGCTTCTGTGCAGCAGCCCCTGTTTTTGTGAATGACAGGAGGCTGCTGCGTAGTATTTCCTATGGAGCGCTTGCCTGTAATAGGGGTCCATAAGAAACTAGCAATTTTCTCATAGACTCAAATGCTAGTGCATTAGGGTCTATGACAATAGCAATTTAATGATTGCTTGTTATAGTTCCTTCGGGGGACTATAAAAAAGTATAAAACAATTAATAAAGTTAAAAAAAAACAACATAAAAATTCAAATCACCCCCCTTTTCCCAAAATAAAACTAAAAGTACACATCATGTGTGACGCGATGTGCGAAAACGCCCATAGTATAAAAATATGTTCCCCATACGGCAAACAGCAAAGCGCCAAAATGGCCAATTAGACGTTTTTGGTCGCTTTATTTTCTACAAAAAAAATTAATAAAAATTGATCAAAAAGTCATACACACCCCAGAATGGTATCAATAAAAAGTTCAGATCACCCCGCAAAAAAATGAGCCCCCACACAACTCTGTACACATAATTACAAAAAAGTTACAGGGGTGGAAATATGGCGACAAAAAAATAAAAATGTTTTTTTTTTTTTTGCTCACTTTTTAATTATTTTATCAAAACTATACATATAAGGTATTGCTGGATTCGTACTGACCTGTAGAATAAAAGTAACTGGTCAGTTTTATCACACATCGAACGTCATAAATAAAAAAAAACGTAAAACTGTGGTGGAATAGCTTTTTTTTGTTTGCAATTTCACCTCATTTGGAATTTATATGCAATATTAAATAGTGGCATTGGAAAGCACAACTTGTCCTGCAAAAAACAAGCCCTCATATGGCTATGTGAACAGACAAATAAAAAAGTTATGGCTCTGGGAGGGCAGGGAGCGCAAAACGAAAACGCAATAACAAAAAAAACTCTGGGGTAGAGAGGGTTAAGGTCTTTGCTATATCTTGGCTACTATTCACATATTTTTTTAGTAGGCATTTGAAACTGTCGACAAGCTGCTGTTGCAGATCCGTTAGCGTGTATTTACTTTTAGACCAATTTTTTGCCTTTTTTTTTTTATGATTTTCAGAAAAACCAAACCAACCATATAATGATGTATTTCTATTTAGCAATTTGTCCTCTGTGAATGGGTTGTTGTTGGTGTTGGACAATAGTTACTTGACTAGAGTTATTGGAAAATGCTGAATTTACCTGTTATTATGTGTCATTATTGTTAGTAGGAATTGGATCTCGCATCAATATCACTCAGTACACAGTGGTCAGTTTATTAATCCACCATAAGGCTACTTGCACACGACAGTTGTTTTTTGCTGTCCGCAAATCGGGATCTACAAAAAAAATTATCAGTTTTTTTTAGAGGATTCCTTTGTTTTCACAGATCCCTTGTAATAAATGCCTATCCTCGTCCGCAAATGAGAAAAAAGTAGGACATGCACTACTTTTTTTGCTGAAGGGAAACACACACGACAACGGACGCGGAGCACAAACGGATGAACTGTCAGCATTTTTTTGCTGAGCCATTGAAATGAATGGGTTCCTGTCCTATCCGCAAAAAAACTGAAACGGAAGCCGAGAAAAACAACTGTCGTGTGCACGTAGCCTAAGGCCTAATTCACACGTCCGTGTGTTTTTTTTTCCCGCATTATTTCCACAAAAATGCGCAAATAATGTGGAAGATATGCAGACCCATTCATTTCAATGAGCATTCCGTATGCTCTCCGCATCCGCAAATCCTTTCATTTCCGCACTGTGGAACCGTAAAAAAAAGTAGAGCATGTCCTACTTTTGTCCGCAAATTGCGGATCGTAGCCCCATTGAAGTGAATGGATCCGCATAAATCCGGGTGACATGCGGAAAGGTTACAAAAGCCATCGGCATGTCATCCGTATTTGCGGATCCGTAATTACGAAACCACAGGAAATGAAACGTTACCCTGGAAACATCTTTTTTTTTCTTGTTCTACATTGTGTGGCCCTGGGTTCTGGGGGAATTAGGCAGTTTGGTCGAGCGGGTTTATCTTGGCTCTATACCTGTATCCCACATCTGTACCATTGATAAATATATATTAGTGAGTGTTTAACATATATCCCTTCCTATTTTAATTTCAAGTGATACCTAATAAAGACTTTTTTGTTTTCATTTTAGCGTCCCCAGTTTACAGTAACTATATGTTTAAAGGTGACCCAAACTTAATTTGGCTAATGAAGCCTAGTATGAGCTTCTGAATTATGTTACGCACAGAACTTTGCAAAGAATCCAATAAAGTCATAAATGTTAGTATGTGCACCAACTGTGGACAATGTAGGAGAGGTCTGCACCAACTGTGGACAATGTAGGAGATGTCTGCACCATTGCCTCCCAGCTGAAGGTCTCCAGTGCAGAGACTGTGGAATGGTTTAGGCCTCTTTCACATCAGCGTTTTAGCTTTCCGTCCTAGAGATCCGTCCTCGGGTCTCTAGGACGGAAAGCTACTGATCAGGATTATCCCCATGCATCCTGAATAGAGAGAAATCCGTTCAGGATGCATCAAGATGTCTTCCGTTCACTATGTCAACGTTTTTTGGACGTTGACAAAAGCGCAGAATGCTGCGGATTTGTCTCCGTCCAAAAATCCGGAAGACATGCCGCAACGCCGGATCCGGAATTAATGCCCATTGAAGGGCATTAGTCCGGATCCGGCCTTTAGCTAAACGTCGTTTCCGCGCATCGCCGGATCCGAGGTTTAGCTTCTTGTCAATGGTTACTATGGCAGCCAGGACGCTAAAGTCCTGGTTGCCATAGTAAAGAGTAGGGGGAGCGGCATACTTACATTCCGTGCGGCTCCCGGGATGCTCCAGGATGACGTCAGGGCGCCTCAGTGCATAGATCACGTGATTGCATGGATCACGTGATCCATGCGCACGGGGCGCTCTGACGTCATTCAGGAGCGCCCCGGGAGCTGCACGGAATGTAAGTATGCCGCTCCCCACTGCTACTATGGCAACCAGGACGCTAGTAGCGTCCTGGCTGCCATAGTAACACTGAAAGCATTTTGAAGACTGATCAGTCTTCAAATGCTTTCAGTTCACTTGCGTTGTGCCGGATCCGGCGTGCATTCCGGCGACGGAAGTGCACGCCGGATCTTCACAACGCAAGTGTGAAAGAGGCCTTACTTCTCAGTGGTCAGAAGCTTTCACTCTCTGGTCCTTTCTGCTGATATATCTATAAGACCTCGCTTATCTACAACTCCTTTACCTTATCTCCTGCCTCATCTCACCTAGATGTGGACTCTGTTTCTGTGATCAGGAGGATTTGCAAGATCTTTGTTTCATAATGGCGTACCTTCATTTACCTTCATTATTAAAATCTGAGCTAGCTCACCTTGAAATGGTTGCACCCAGAGGGGATAAGCCCAAAATGGAGAGAAAAATAAAAAAAGAGTATGGCAGGAGTGTGGTTCCAGCCAGACACAGCTGTGTCTTACAGATCCTGCAGTCTCAGCTCAGCGGGGTAACCCCCTCCTAAGGTAATATTCCAGTGGCCGGTCTGTCTGGGAAGATTTTTTTCTGCCTGTCAGGCTATCCTATGGTCAGAAAGATTGTTTCCTTCTGAAACATAGTAATTCCTTGTCTATGGCGGAGAGCAAAGCTTCTTTGGCTTCAGTTTCCTAGTGTCATAGAGATTGCTTCCCCATGAAGTTTCGCTTAGATTGGGGGTCTATTCAAAGAACCATATGCGATTTTGCAGACCACAAGTTGCAGATCCATAGGACACCGGATCCGCCGTGTGCATTCTGCATTTGCAGTTTAGAACTTCCGGCCCTATATGGTAATGCCCATTCTTGTCCACAATATGGAAAAGGGTAGGACGTTTTCTATCTCTTTAGGGGCCGCGAAATGGATGTGCGGATGTGGACGGCACACTGTGTGATGTCCGTGTCTCACAGTCCCATTGTAATAATGGGTCCGCATGGGATCTGCAAATTGCAGGATGTGTCGGAATAAAAATTTTTTTTCATGTGAATGGGCCCTGAATGTCCCTCTCAGATCATGTGATCCCCATAGACACTCTGTGCAGAGGGACATTCTGTTAGCGCCATTTTGTTCCTCACCAAATTAATTCTATTTAGAATCAATCGTTGTTACAGAGGTGTCTTCTTTCCACAATATAACTCTAGGTCTAGTTTCATTCTTGTCATTTTCATTCCAAAGATCACCTAAGAGGGCCTCAGAAGGAACAGATAAAGAAGAGTAAGTTCTAAGTCTTTAGGCTCTCCAAGCACTAGAAAGTAGAAATTTGGAACAGGGAAACATCAAATTTAGGACATCAGGCTTCCAGTGGGATTACAGAAACTTTTCTCAAATTGAGCAAGTATTACATCAGACTCCTGGATAGAATCTTGTACCCAGGTCACTCCCTCAGGTTAAAGAAGTTGCCCCCCAGGGCAAAATGGTCAACCCTTCACAAAGCCTAATATAGTGGTTGTTTCAGGACTTCACAAGAAAATCTTGACCTCTTTCCCAGGAAATTTCTGGGGTCTTTTCAAGAGTGTATGCAGTGCCAAAGCCACAGATAAGATGGAACTTAGATCTGACGAGTTTAAATAAATACCTTCTCGGAACAATTTCATGATGTAACATTCACCAGCAGGACGATTTTATAGCCAAGATATCATATATACTTATATGCACATTACTGCCAACCCATCGCAAGTTCTCAGCTTGGCAATCACACACCAGGGTATCTCATCTTCAGTTCAAGGACCTTTCATCGCCTGGCGTTTTTACTAAGTGGTGGCACTAACTCAGCCCTTAGCTCCCAGTTAGACTCCAGAAACTGGTTGCTTAAGTGAAGTAACTAGAAATAACGGCCCCACAGCAAATATTGAACAGGGCTCCCCCAGCATCTTCTGTGCAAGACCCCTCCCTCCCCCCTTTCATGCAACCGCTGCTCCTGTCACTAGTCAAAACCGCTATCAGATCAGGCCAGGCAGCCACCCTGTCTACAAATATATACTTTCCTGACCTCTTAGATAGAAGTTGTAACATAGGCATTAGTGTACATTGCAAGCCAGCATTGCTTCAGGAAGAAACCAATGTTTATCAAGTCTGGTTCGTCTTGTGGTGATCAAGCCAGAAACTCGGGAAGACCTGTATTGATGGCTTCATCCAAGAAATACTGAACAAAGTAGATTTTTCTGGCCATTCCGATATCTCTGGTCAGAAAGTATACTTCCACATTCTTTGCGTTCAGGGGAGGCGGTCTCCTGAAGAGACGTATCTGTGATCCAATATCGGAGACCTGTGAGCAATATATCTAGCTCTTCATTTAGGGAAAAATCAAGAATCATTCAGTGGGCGAGCAAACAGATAATCTTCACTATGTGCTATATCAACAATTGGCACAGGACTCGCTCTGATCCACGGTATAGTGAATGCAGTCAAATCTTGACTTGGGCAGTGGAATGTCAAACCGTAGACAGCCATCCACATTCACAGTATTCTGAATATTCAGACGGATCTGTTAAGTAGGTCACAGATGAAGTCTCAGCGACTATATTTTTAACAGATTGTGTGCAGATGGGGAACCCCCATTTAGATGCTAATGGAAAAGCCTCCTATACAAAGCTCAAAAAGTTCTGCTTCCTGAATCCAGCAGATCCACCTGAAATAATAGATGGCCTGTCTTTCAGTCGGGAAGGACTTTTTCATCCAAATTTTCCTCCCTTTCCTCTCATATCCTGAGTGCTCAGGAAAATAAGACAAGAGTCTCAGCCATAGCCATAGTGCTCATCTGGTCAAGAGGGCATGATCCCTCACTGGCTACAACTTTCCAGAGGAAATTATTGGAGATACTTTCCAGCCGAACCTTCTGGTTCAAGCAGGCCTACAGAATCCATTGGAGATGTTTCAGCTTATAGCCTGGAATCGGACAGTTTAGGACTGTAGAAGGGCTTGTAAGAAGTGGTGGAGGAAACTTTGCAGAACCCTGATCGGTCTGAAGTCTTACATTTTTGTACAGGAAGGTTTGCAGTTTGGGTTAAAAACCAACACTGTAAGAGTGCATTTCACGACCCCCACTGCTTGCATAGATGGAGCTTTCGTGCATTCATGCATTATTTTTTTTACGTTCTTTATTCAATTTAATTCAATCGGTTAAGCCTCCTATTCCAGCCTGGGATAGTGCTGTTCTCCTCAAGACTCTGGTTGAATCTCTATTTCAGCCTCTTACAAAAGCACCAGTAAGGTTGGTATCTTGGAAGGTTTTATTTCTAGTGGCATGTTCATCAGCCAAAAAGGTGTCAGACTTTGTAAGGGCCATATCTGAAAGTACATCAAGAAGACTCGATTTTAAGGTTGAAGCCCTATATCCTACCAAAGCTCTCATCTGAAATGAATGTATGTTAACAATTCATCTGTCAGAGTCCTCAATCAGCTGAACAAGACAAGCTTCATCTACTGGTCATTGGAGAACCAGGGTGCTTTAGGTCAGCTGACCAGCTGTTTATATAGAGTAGTATAAAAGCCAGCAAGCTACACTACTTGTATTAACCGCTACAGGACCGCCGCACGCAGGATTGCGTCCTGGCGGCGGCCCTGTAGCTCTGATCGGACGCATCTAGGCGTCATCTCGCGAGACGCGAGATGACGCGAGGACGCGTCCGCACATGCGCAATGCGCGCCATCGGCGAGCTCGCATGTAGTTATACTACAGCCTGCCAGCGCCGATCGTGCGCTGGCAGGCTGTATATGGCAGAAAAAATCGCAGATCAGACGTTGTTCTGTGAACAGCGTCTGATCTGCTTGCTGCCCGCTTCTCTGGTGGTCCCTTTGCTTGGGACCACCAGAGAAAAATATCAAAGTGCACCAATCACCACACAACCCCCCACCCACCCACCACCCCCTGTCACTGATTAACCCCTGATCTCCCATGTCACCCTTGATCACCCTGTCACCCCCTGTCACTGATCACCCCTGTAAGGCTCATTCAGATGTCCGCATGTGTTTTGCGGATCCGCGAATCCGCGGATCAAAACACGGACACCAGCAATGTGCTTTCCGCATTTTGCGGATCCGCACATTGCCAGAACTATATAGAAAATGCCTTTTCTTGTCCGCAATTGCGGACAAGAATAGGACATGTTCTATACTTTGCGGATCTCCAATTACGGATCCGCAATTACGGATCCGAGCGGGACAAAGTCTGTCCCCATAGAAGTGAATGTATCCACAATTCTGTTCCTCAAAATTTTGCGGAACAGAATTGCGGACGCTTGAATGAGGCCTTAGGGTCCCTTAGCGATCGCAGCTTTATAGCTTTTCCCTCTTTTTTGCACATTTTTAGAGATTTTTCATCCACATTGATCAATGTGAATGGAAAAATCTGTGACGTTCATTTTTTCTTTCAGCGCAGAGGCTGAACGGAAAAAAATTCTCATTACCCGTATGGTCAATATAAGGAGAATCGCAAAAACTCCTAATTCTGGCCATACGTGTAATGATTGCGGAGACCCTCAAATGCCAGGGCAGTACAAAAACCTCACAAGTGACCCCATTTTAGAAAGAAGACACCCCAAGGTATTCCGTGAGGGGTATGGTGAGTTCATGTAAAATTTTATTTTTTGTCACAAGTTAGTGGAATGTGAGACTGTAAAAAAAAAAAAAAAAATACCCCTTCTGTAAACTCGCCATACCCCTCACGGAATACCTAGGGGTGTCTTCTTTCCACAATGGGGTCACATGTGGGGTATTTATACTGCCCTGGCATTTTAGGGTCCTAAAGCATGAGAATCCAAATGCGTAAAAATGTCCTGTGAAATCCTAAAGGTACTCATTGGTTTTAGGGCCCCTTTGCGCATCTTGGCTGCAAAAAAGTGTCCCACATGTGGTATCGCCGTACTCAGGAGAAGTAGGGCAATGTGTTTTGGGGTGTATTTTTATATATACCCATACTTTGTGTGAGAAATATCGCTGTAGCGACAACTTTTTAATTTTTTTATTCAAAGTTGTCAATTTACAGAGATATTTCTCTCACCCAACATGGGTATGTACTATGCATGGGTCATACTACTCTCCTGAGTACGGCGATACCACATGAGTGACACTTTTTGCAGCCAAGATGCGCAAAGGGCCCAAATTCCAATTAGTACCTTTTAGGATGGCATTTTTACGCATTTTCTTCTCACGCTTTAGGGCCCCTAAAATGCCAGGGCAGTATAAATACCCCACATGTGACCCCATTTTGGAAAGAAGACACCTCAAGGTATTCGCTGAGGGGCATAATGAGTCCATGAAAAATTAAACTTTTTGTCAAAAGTTAGCGGAAAGGGAGACTTTGTGAGAAAAAACAATAAAAAATCAATTTCCACTAACTTGTGCCAACAAAAAAATTCTTCTATGAACTCGCCATGCCCCTCACGGATTACCTTGGGGTGTCTTCTTTCCAAAATGGGGTCACATGTGGGGTATTTATACTGCTCTGGCATTTTAGGGGCCCTAAAGTGTGAGAAGAAAAATGCGTAAAAATGCCCTCCTAAAAGGTACTCATTGGAATTTGGGCCCCTTTGCGCATCTTGGCTGCAAAAAAGTGTCACACATGTGGTATCGCCGTACTCAGGAGAAGTAGGGAGATGTGTTTTGGGGTGTATTTTTACATATACCCATGCTGGGTGAGAGAAATATCTCTGTAAATTGACAACTTTGAATAAAAAAATGTAAAATGTTGTCGTTTTCAGCGATATTTCTCACACACAGTATGGGTATATATAAAAATACACCCCAAAACACATGCCCTACTTCTCCTGAGTACGGCGATACCACATGAGTGACACTTTTGCAGCCAAGATGCAAAGGGGCCCTAAAACCAATGAGTACCTTTAGGATTTCACAGGCCATTTTACGCATTTGGATTCTCACGCTTTAGGGGCCCCTAAAATGCCAGGGCAGTATAAATACCCCACAAGTGACCCCATTTTGGAAAGAAGACACCCCAAGGTATTCTGTGAGGGGCATGGCGAGTTCACAGAAAAAAAAATTTGGCACAAGTTAGCGGAAATTGATATGTTTTTTTGTTTTTACAAAGTCTCATATTCCACTAACTTGTGACAAAAATAAAATTTTACATGAACTCACCATACCCCTCACGGAATACCTTAGGGTGTCTTCTTTCCAAAATGGGGTCACATGTGGGGTATTTATACTGTCCTGGCATTTTAGGGGCCCCTAAAGCGTGAGAAGAAGTCTGGAATCCAAATGTGTAAAAATGCCCTGTGAAATACTAAAGGTACTCATTGGTTTTAGGGCCCCTTTGCGCACCAGGCTGCAAAAAGTGGCACACATGTGGTATCGCCGTACTCAGGAGAAGTAGGACAATGTGTTTTGGGGTGTATTTTTATATATACCCATACTTTGTGTGAGAAATATCTCTGTAAACGACAACTTTTAAAAAATTTATACAAAGTTGACAATTTACAGAGATATTTCTCTCACCAACATGGATATATGTAAAAATACACCCCAAAACACATTGCCCTACTTCTCCTGAGTACGGCGATACCACATAAGTGACACTTTTTGCAGCCTGGGTGCGCAAAGGGTCCAAATTCCAACGAGTACCTTTAGCTTTACATGGCGGCTCACAATTTAGCCCCGCCCAAAATGCCAGAACAGTAAACACACCCCACAAATGACCCCATTTCGGAAAGTAGACACCCCAAGGTATTCACTGAGGGCATAGTGAGTCCGTCTGAGATTTTTTTTTTTTGCCAGAAGTTAGCAGAAATTGAAACTTTTATTTTTATTTTTTTTTCTCAGAAAGTGTCATTTTCCGCTAACTTGTGAAAAAAAATGAAATGATACATGAACTCACCAAGCCCCTCCATGAATACTTTGGGGTGTCTTCTTTCTAAAATGGTGTCATTTGGGGGGTATTTATACTTTTCTGACATTCTAGCACCTGAAGAAACATGACAGGCGCTCAGAAAGTCAGAGCTGCTTCAAAATGCCGAAATTCACTTTTTTGCACCATAGTTTGTAAACGCTATAACTTTTACCCAAACCAATAAATATACACTTACTGGACTTTTTTTTATCAAAGACATGTAGAACAATAAATTTAGAGAAAAATTTATATAGAAATGTAGTTTTTTTTGAAAAATTTTACAACAGAAAGTGAAAAATGTCATTTTTTTGCAAAAATTTCGGTAATTTTTGATTAATAGCAAAAAAAGTAAAAATGTCAGCAGCAATGAAATACCACCAAATGAAAGCTCTATTAGTGATAAGAAAAGGAGGTAAAATTCATTTGGGTGGTAAGTTGCATGACGGAGCAATAAACGGGTAAAGTAGTGTA
Source organism: Bufotes viridis (assembly GCA_033119425.1). Taxonomy (NCBI): domain Eukaryota; kingdom Metazoa; phylum Chordata; class Amphibia; order Anura; family Bufonidae; genus Bufotes; species Bufotes viridis. The sequence continues at coordinate 51,566,469 of CM065593.1, forward strand.
GTGCGGAATTGTAAAAAGTGGCCTGGTCATTAAGGGTGTTTAAGCCAGGGGGGTTGAAGTGGTTAAGAATACTATTAAAGTCTGCTTCTAGATTCCGAGTACTCCAGTTACCAGGTGGAGTTACAGCACACTCAACTTAGTCCACTTAGTCGCTTGGGCAGAGGAAATAGAAAAAAAACAACAAACATTGAATCAATTATGCAGAGCCTCTTCTCCATGCATCTTTACAAAACCATATAAGTTGGATGTATCTGGTGCTTTCGATTCAGCCTTTGGCAAACAAGTGATTATTAAAGGGGTATTCCGATCTCAGACAATGGGGGCATATTGCTAGTATATGCCCCCATTGTCTGATAGGTGCGGATACAACGAAAACGAAGCGGGGAGCGCTGTGGCTAGAGGACCCCGTATTTACCGGGGTCCGTCCACCACCAAGCGCTTCTCCCCCCCTCTCCCATAGAAGTGAATGGGAGTGCACCGTGGATGCGCGGTCCATGCTCCTATTCATGTCTATGGGGCAGACGGAAATAGTCGAGCCAGCGCTCAGCTATTTTCGGCGGACCCATAGAAATGAATGGTTGATGGCTGCACATGTGCAGTGCGCCCTCGTTCATTTCCCCGCTCCATTCTCATTGTCGGTGCGGGTCCCAGAAATATGCCCCTATTGTCTGAGATCAGAAAACCCCTTTAAGGCTGCGATTTCAATCCCCCACCCCTTGTCTAATACTGCTTTTCAGATCCCTTTGTGTTGTGCTGCCTGTAAGACAATAAAGAAAGTCTAAATTTGCTTGCCGAAATTTATCTTTCCTTGAGTCCAAAGGCAGCACAAATATCCCTCCCTGAAAAAGACACTGCTTGGAAAAAACACATCTTCCTAGTGGGTATGCACGTCTTTATAGGGAAGTTAATTAGTCTGATTTACTAATGATTTATCTTCAGTCCTAGACAGGAGGAGCAAGACATTAACCCTTTGTGTTGTGCTGCCTTTGGACTCAAGGAAAGATACATTTCGGTAAGCACATTTAGAGTATATGCACTAATGTGAATTATATTAGGAATTCTTCACACTCGGTGACTCAGTGTATGATTCAGCACCTAATATATTATACGCCAAATTGAATCAAACCGTTTTTGAGCATCTTAATTGAAATTATTGGTAACATTGGTGAACATAAGATACAATGCATAATTAGGATTTGTATCTTAGGTAGTTTGGTGGATATGGTGGAAAAATCATATTCATAAGTCCCAATGGTGGTTATGGGAGACGTTTATTGAATATAGATATGGTGTAACCGTGCTGAAGTCTATTTTTTTTCCTCTTTGTTCATCTTCAACCAACCTGTATTCCTCTTTGGGTAGAAAGAATGATGGTTTGGAGGCAGAGGTATAGCTCTGGCAGATGAAAGAAAAATATTATATATTATGATCTATCAGAGAAAACTATTTAAAATCATATTCATAAGTCAATTGTGGTTATGGGAGATGTTTATTAAAAATAGATATGGTGTAACCTTGCTGAAGTTGGCAGGTGAATTTTTTTTTTATATATTATGGGTGTGACCCGTCAGAGGAAATTATTCTGAGTGCTTCCATTTACACAGTACAGTCATCCCTCCAGATACAATGGCCTCAGGATACAATATTTTCAACACATCATGAGTTGAAACTAGACTCAACACACAATGCCTCAGACTCTGATCCAAGCAATCAAGGCCACTTTTCTGGTAAAATAGCTGGATTAGTTGCTAGTTAGCAGCTAGTCCTGGATGTTATATGTAAGGACTTGTTTTATCTGTCTCAGTTATCTGCTTATTTTTCTTAAATCTTCATTTTCTCTTATCTTGAATAATAACATAGGGCGTTGGAACCGATTACTCAAGTTACAATGGTTTCAACATACAATGGTCATCCTGGAACCAATTAATATTGTATCTTGAGGGACCACTGTACATGAGAATATACATGTCTACTTTTAATTACATTGGAAAATATGTTATCATAAGGCTAGGTTATTTGTTAATAATAGTGACTACTGATTGGCTTCAAGATCAGCTCCAAATAGGGTTGTCTTCAGTTGGACTTTTGGGGCCTATTTGTATGTCAAAACATGGGCCCACTGAAGGATCCTCTGGTACTCTTGTGGGCCAATGAGAATCGGACTTTGGATATTCATATTCAGCTGTAAGCTGAAAGTGGGAGGAATGGATATCATAATTATTTCTGACTCATATCTCACTTCTACATCCTGTAGTGTTTTCCTATCTCCTGGCTAATCTTAGCTTCTATAGTCATAAACATATATTTGTATAGAAGCCACTTTGCAGATCTAAAGTGACTGGCTTCAATTAGCACTGAACATTGATTCCACAAGGTATACATTGCTCTATACTGAGTGCTGGACTGGGGATCGTTAAACCCATCAGAGAAAATGGTTCACTCTCAATCTGTGCAGAACATATGTAATTGTCACATATTGAACACATGTAATTTTCTCAAATTTCATTGTCGCTTCTCATAAGGTCTAAAAGGTTTTTATGAATTATCCCACAAGAAACAGTTATAAGTGATTGCCTCTTGCCTTCTGCTGGATCTTTGAGGCTCATTTCTGTGTAAGATCTGGGCCTACCAGAGGATCACCTGGCAGTCTGGAGGACCAGTTCACCCTGCCTATACAGGACATTAAAATACTGATAATTTTTTACTACCCATGCCATACTATACAAGTTCTTTAATGGCAAATAAAAACAATGGTCCGCATATATCAAGCCTTTTGACCTAAAATGCTAAGGGAAAAATATGTACTTATTCTTGCAGGAGAAATATTTGACATCATGTTTGTTAAATAGGAAATGGAAATTAGTGCAAAATTTTTTACATTTTTTAATGTACCACATTTTTAAGAAGAGTGCTCCTTTTAACAAACTAGACACATCCTACAAAAAGACTTAAAAAAATTTAATAAAACCCATTAGAAAATACATTCTTTTGTTGTCCTTATTGGCTGGGCATACTCTTAAATGTGCTGCTCTATAGGATGTGTATGTTTTCGTAGTAAGGAGCTTATTCCTATAGATAATTGGGTGATAAGGGTGAATGTTTACCATCTCCCATATCTAAAAACAATGGAGCAAAAATGTCATTATTAATAAATGTAGGCCAGTGCTCTACATAGATAATGCCCTGTACATAAGAGCACTGTATTATTCCAACTTCATATCAATCATTAACGAAACTGTATCTTTTCTCTTTAGTATATCTTAGTATTAGTGAAATACACACCTTATTGACACACAAGGCCATCAGCGTCATAGTTCCTGAATTCTTACCATCATTGTTTCCAGGGTCGGACTGGGGTTCCTTAGTCCTACCAGAGGAATTTTTCTCGGGACCCAACCCCATATAACAAATAAAGGCCAATACGTTTTGTTTCAAATAAGTAAATCCTAGTCTCCTGGACCTTTAGGGCCCACTATTGTATCAGAGCATGGGCCCACCGGAGGATCCTGTGGTATTCGAGTAGGCCAGTCTGACGCTGATTTTTTCTAATAATTGGCTGCAATTCTTGGTTGTCCCCTCTGTAGTATATTATGTTTTCCTCAAGTGTACACATAATAGTTACTTGTGGCATCTTCAGCCCAAGCATCTCATAAGTGGACCACTTATTTTCCTTCATATTGGTTGCATGGTCACATTTAAAGGACTGACATGAACATGAAGGAATTGTATCTCCTTGTCTTGGACAGTCCTATTACAATGACATCAGTCACCAACTTTCACTGATTTCAAGGGACAGTCCCAGGTTTAAAAAAACTCTCTGGGTATTACTTTGGTTTCTTATTATTATGTAAGGTTAAGAAAATGTGTTACATCCAGTTATCAATCAATTCAGTTCCTGAAAACTTACTGCCAGGTCTCCCCACATACTACGGATGATCACGGGGGGTCTCAGCAGGGGTAAATTTGTTATCAGTTTTTTAATTCTTCTAACAATTAGGGATTATTTAAGGTGATAGGTGAAAACTTTTTTTTGTTGTGCATCTGAATGTTTTTTGCATTTTTTTTACATCAAAGTTTATTTTTGCACTGTTTTTCATAGAAGTATATATGGCAGTATATTGCTACCTACAAGCATAAAATACTGGCATTTTAAAGGGGTTTATTTCAACATAAATTGTTATTTTATTATAAATCACAATGCAAAACAAGCTACTTTTGTAATTTCCTTTCTGTTACAAAAATGTTCCAGCTGCAAGATATTCTTTTTACTTAACAGGGTTGTCTCACCTCAGACATTGGGGGGAATATCGCTAGGATATACCCCTAATGTCTGGTAGGTGCAAGTCTCACCTCTGGAACCCACACCTATCTTTAGAATAGAGCCTGCAAAGTGAAGGAGGGCGCACCGAGCATGTGTGGCCGCACTCCATTTATTCCAATGGGAGAGCCGAAAATAGCCGAGCCAGCCAGTAGCTCGGCTACTTCCATCAGCCCCCATAGAAGTGGAATGGAGCAGTGGCCGCACTTGCGCAGTGCACTTCCCATTCATTTCAATGGGCCTGATAAAAAATAGCCGAGCTTGGCTATTTTTAGCACTCCCATAGGAATGAATGGAGGGCTCTGTTCTAAAGATAGGTGCCTGTCCCAGAGTTGGGACCTGCACCTTTCAGACATTAAAGGCATATCCTAGCAATATGCCCCCAATGTTCGAGATGGGAATACGCTTTTAATTAAAATTGCACATTTTATTCTGTATATAACTGTGCACATCCATTACTGAGCTAAATAAACATGGTCGCACATGCTCAGTTCCATCCTTCATTTGCAAGAGCTGTATCTACTGTTAGTAGCTGTGAAAGTTATATGGCGAGAACTACTAAAGAAAGGACATGCCGTCTGAATAAGGACACGCCCCTGAGCTACCATCCTGAAGAAAATCTAGCACATCAATAAGATCTCTGGATCCATGTGAGGTACAGGGCTGGTTCTAGCTTTTTTTTTTAGAAAGAGATACTTATGCATTACAGTGTAATCATAGCATACCCCTTGTATATTGTAGGTTAAAGTAAATACCTTTATGGCAAGATCTATGAATTACACAAAACACACTTTTTTTTTAAATAAAGGTATTATTTAATAGAATATAGTACATGAAGTAGTAAAACAGATGTGAGCCTAAAAGCAATGCTTTGTGAATCACTTACCTGTGGTTTTGAGAAATCATTCTTCCATTCATCCGATAATGGGATTTCAGGTTATTAAAAAGTGTTGCAGTCTTTGTATATCCCTTTGTCTGACTTACACGCAAAGAATACTATTGTCATATAAACATTACTGAATCCTTGAGGTTCCACCATTGCTGACTTGTAAAGGAAAGAGTGACACTGAGGGTAACTGCAGCCCACCAGAGTTTACAGGTTGTCAGTGGAGTCAGCCTTAAAAGGGGTTGTGCCATCTTGGTATTTCCATGGCGAGTTAGGACTAGGTGGCATGGAAACAGCTGTCTCCAGAACTCCCATTGTAGTAAGTGGGCACTATGCAGAGTAGCAGAACCAGCTCCACTGCTTCCATAACGCAGAGTTGAGGAAGCAGCATAGCTTGTTCTGCTATGCTATTTGCATAGCTCCTATTTACTACAATGAGAGTGAAGCACTGTAAGGCCAGCCACCTAGTCCCATCTGGCCACGGAAACACTGCAATAGGACAGCCCCTTTAACCTTTTTAATGACCTAATAATGATTAGACAGAGGTAAACTACATTGTTATGCATGGAGCCTAAGGGTAGGTAAGTTGCTGAAACATGGCAGTTGAATATATAAGATGTTTGGATCGCATTTAAAGGAGCTGTTTGGTGGGATAACATTTTTTTTTTTTTTATAAAGGGGGGGAATGGGGTAAAAAATAAGCATTACCCACCTCGCCAATCCTCCACATTGGCTGCTCACTTCCTGGTCCCAGTGTGATGGGCAGATAAAGCCTGAAGATGCCTGCTCACCCAATCACTGCTCGAGGTGGGTCTCCGGCTGAAATAAGTTAGCATAATATATGTGAACTTACCTTGTGGATGGCACTAATATATGTGTGTGGTAATGCTACTGCAGGGACTGGCAAGTACTAATGCAGCACTGTGTAGCGGTCTTTGGGTCTCCCATAGATCAGCAGAATGGGGAGGAGGGTCTCCAGAAAGGAGTAGATGAGGTGGTAGGTCTATTCATAAGCATGGCTACCTCAATTATAGTTTATTTAGGTAGTGACACTTAATTGTTTCAGCAACTCTCATATACTAAAGGAGAGAGCCACATGCATGCATGGTCTCTTCCATTCTGGAGTGAATAGGAGAGAAGGGGACCCTCATTCTCCTAATAGGTGGGAATTCCAGAAGTAGAACTGCTCCTATCAGACATTTATACCATACACTTTTGGTATACCATAAATATCCTATACCATAAATATCTTCATACTCCCTTTAGGTTTTATTTTGGCCCTTTGGACTGGATCTAACAATGTAGCCCTTGGACCAGAGAAGGTTGTGCATCCTTGGTCTATTATAGAGTTTCACACATGTATTATACTTTTATTTTCTTAATATTTCTATTGAGCATTGCCATTTTTAAATTGTCACTTAACTTTTATAAAACAGTTGATATGTCATAGCGAGATATATCAAAGGTTTTGATTGGCAGGGGGTCAGAGCACTTTGACCCCCACCTATACATGGTACGGGGAGAGAGAAGAGCTCACTTAGTGCTCTCTCATCGCTGCAGGAGACGAAATCAGTGAGGACAGAGTGATCTATGTGAGTGCTTCTCTGTCCTCTTGTTCTAGCGAACGATGGGGGTCTCACCATTCAGTCACCCACTGATATTTTTTTGTCATAAGTGGGCTGGTATAGAGGCTACATTGATGACTTGCTTATCTGGACAGGCCCTGTTGTGTCCGTCCCAGCCCTCACAGTTTATCTTAAAGGGGTTCTACACCTTTGATAGACCATTATTAAGGATAGATCATCAGTAATAAAAAAAATTGTAGAATGATAATATCTATGCATGAAATTCACTCTTCATCACCATCCCACTGAAATTACTTTCTTAGATTTAACTCTTACTGGTGGCGAGATAATTTGGGGTGCTGTGATTACTAAATTTTATTGCAAGCCGTTTGCGTGTAACACTATATTAACATCTACAAGCTGCCACCCTTTCTCTACCATTTGCAGTATACCTGTTGGGGAATATCGACGGGCCCTTAGGCTGGGAACACACCTAAGCGTTTTTGGAGTGGGCGTTTTTTTGAGTGTTTTTTCACGCGACAAACGCGCGTTTTCATGGGCGTTTTTGCATTTAAGGAACACGCGTTTTTGAGGCGTTTTTTGGATTGACCCACCTATATGAAAGTTGCAGACTGTTAGCCAAATTGGGCCTTTTTATGCTGTGTCAAATGAGAAAAACGCACGATCGTATGCGCGTTTTTTAAACAGAAAACGCGCATATCTTCAACTTGGAGCGTTCCCATGCATTCCAATGGGTGGAAACGCTTGAAAAAACGCCCCAAAGAAGCTCAAGCATTAGCGTTTGCATCAGGCGTTTTTCAGCGCGTAGGAACGCGCTGAAAAACGCTCTAGGTGTGTACCTAGGGTTAGGGCATGTTTAGACACTGCAGATTTTCAGAATGAATGTTATACCACTGACTCCTGTTTGTATGAACGTGGATATAAACCTTGGATGTCAGATTGTGCTAAACATATTACTATACTATTACTATTCCTGAATTCCTGAATCAATGTCCGAAACACCAAAGTGACACTGCGACTATTACTTTTTCCCTTTTTACTCGTTAGAATATCACAAAATAGCGGATACAGTTCTCACCACCAAAATATTTTGGACCAGGTTAGTGATTTATTAGCCTTGGTAATATTTTGGCACCTTCCATGTAGATTCTGTGAAACCTGTGAATTGTCTTGAGTGTCAAGGTTTTTGCAAGTGTGTCGTAAGTAGGTGTAAAACTTGCCAATATGTACAACCCTCTAAACAGGTGACATCTACAGTACCTCAAATAATGTTTCTGATACGATTACCCTCAGGCTCGTAGGCTATAGGGGAAGCAGCTGCTTTGGGGCCCAAACTCAGAAGGGGCCCACTCAGGAGGAAGACTAAAAGACTATATATTTTATTGTCAGGGTCCCCTCAACAGTATTGTAAAATTACATTATATGTAGTAACACTGAAGGATAAGGACAAACCAGCTGCCAGGCGAAGAAGTTGCTGAGGGGGGGGGTCATTCAAAAATCTGCTGTGGGGCCCAGTCATTTCTATCTACGCCACTGATTACCTTGTTCATAAACTGCAGTTCCACACACCTTATCAATATTAAAGAATGTGTATTATACAATATATACTGTACATAATATATATATATTGTATACACGATACATAGGTTGCATTACATGCAATCTTCGGACTAGAATTGCCGAACATATAAAGAACTGTATCAATCCTGAACATAGAAATTTATCTGGGGCTGCTTTACCTTTCGCTAATCAGCGCCAAGGCAATATTAATTCCATGCTTGTCAAATGTATTGAAAAAGTGAAAAGAAGTAGTAGAGGAGGTGATTGGAGAAAAGTGCTTCTCAAAAGGGAAACATTTTGGATGATTCGGTTACATTGTCGCATTCCAAAAGTCATGAATAAAAGATCCAACTTAACCACTTCCAGACCAGACCATTTGCCCCCTTCCTGACCAGGCCCCAGGGACTTTATGTGATAATAACTTTGGAACGCTTTTACTTTTCCAAGCCATTCAGAGATGTTTTCTCGTGACACATTGTACATTACGTTAATGGTAAATGTGAGTCAATATGTTTTTACCTTTTATTTATAAAAAAAATCCAAAAGTTAATGAAAATGTAAAAAAAAATCACTGTTTTCTAAATTTGAATCTCTCTGCTTTAAGACAGATATTGATAACTCATAATATACTTATTATTTAAAGGGAAGCTGTCACTGGGATTTTGGGTATAGAGCTGAGGACATGGGCTGCTAGATGGCCGCTAGCACATCCGCAATATCCAGTCCCCATAGCTCTGTGTGCTTTTATTGTGTAAAAAAACTGATTTGATCCATATGCAGAGGAACATGAGATGAGTCCTGTCCATGACTCATCTCAGGGACAGGACTCATCTCAGGTTCATTTGCATATGCATCAAATCAGTTTTTTTTACACAATAAAAGCACACAGAGCTATAGGGACTGGATATTGCGGATGTGCTAGCAGCCATCTAGCAACCCATGTCCTCAGCTCTATACCCAAAATCCCGGTGACAGGTTCCCTTTAACATTCACCATATGTCTACTTTATGTTTGCATCATTTTGGTAATGTAATTTTTTTATTTTAATTTTTTTACTACATTAGAATGTTTAGAAAGAAAATTTCCAAAATCAATTTTGTTAAAGGACCAGTTCAGTTCTGAAGTCATTTTGAGGAGCTCCCATAACAGAAACTAGGGATGAGCGAATCGACTCCAGATGAAACACCCGAAGTCGATTCGCATAAAACTTTGTTTCAATACTGTACGGAGTGAGCGCTCCATGCAGTATTAAAATGTATTGGCTCCAATGAGCCGAAGTTCGGATAATAACTTCAGAAATTGATTTATACTGTAAAAAGCCAATTTCCCGAACTTGGGTTTGGTTCCAACAGTACAGTATTCAAACAAAGTTTTATGCGAATCGACTTTGGATGTTTCATCCGAAGTCGATTTTCTCATCCCTAATAGAAACCATCCATAAATGACCCCATTTTAGAAACTACGCCTCTGAAACTATTCAAAACTGGTTTTATAAATGTTGTTAACCCTTTAAGTATTCCACAGGAATTTCACTTTTTTTGAAGATTTTCCACTTCATTCAAATTTTTCCTGTAACACATTAAGGGTTAACAACAAAACAAACCTCAATATTTATTACTTTGATTCTGCAGTTTGCTGAAACGCCCCATATGTGGTCATATACCGCTGTATGGGCACAAAACAGGGCTCAGAAGGCAAGGAGCGCCGTATGATTTTTGGAGGGAAGATTTTCCTGGAACGGTCTTTGGGCTCCATGTTGCATTTGAAGGGACCCTGAGGTATCCCCAATAGTAAAAAAAAAAAACCCATAAAGTGACCAAATTTTGTGAACTATACCACCCAAGGAATTTTTAATGGGTGTAGTGAGCACTTGACCCAACAGGCATTTCATAGAACTTATAATACTTGGCTGCGAAAATGAAAAATTACATTTATTTTTTCTTTACAAGAAAATGATTCTTTAGGCCCAAACTTTCTTTTTCACACAATAACACCCCGATTGTGGTCGTAAGCGGCATCTAGATTTTCTAACATGGAATTTTCTGTCATGGTTTTTAAGAGCGGTAACTTAAATTTTTTTGCGGGACAAACTGTAGTTTTTATTGGAACTATTTTCAAAGTGACAAAATGGCTATGCTTTAATTATTTTTTTTTTTCATGCGTTCATCTGAAGGGGTAGATCTTGTGATATTTTTATAAAGCCAGTCCTTATGGATGTGGCGATATCTAATATATATATATTTTTTTATTGTATAAGGCATGATGATATTGTATAAGGCATTTTTTTTACTTTTTATTTTTGTCTCACAGTGGGACATTTTGAGGGCCTGAAAGTGAGCACCGGATCCTAGATCCTTAGTCGTTTCGCTCCAAACTTCGTTTTAATGTTTTCTGGAAATTCGTCCCCGTACAGAATTAAAATTAATTGCCGGACTTCGGTGAATAACTTCGGGATTTGATTTTTGAACTTGAAAACCACTTTGGTGATAAATCATTTTGCCTTGCCGAAGCCCATACATTTTAATGCTGTACGGAGATGAATCTCCATTCTGCATTAAAACGAAGTTTGGAGCGATCAGCATTAATTCATGCTAGGATCTTTAGATACTTATGCTCCTGGCCAGGAGTCACAGGTACTCTCCTGAACTTGACCGTATCACCGTCCCCAATAACTTCTGTTGGCTCTGCCTATTTCCTTTGCACCGCGTTCTATTTGGACTCGCCTACAACTTGGGGCTACTTTTAGGTTCCCCTCTAAGGGCCACTTTAAGTTCCCAGTCCGCCCGTCATATGTACATGTCATTGCATTATTCAAATTTTTTATTATTTTATAATATTGCAACAAGAGATGAGCGAATTTTTCAAATTCGACTCGCTGATTCGCCAAATTTTTTGTGAAAAATTCAGTTCGGTCCAAACTGCTATTTCTGGACTACAGAGAGCCTTTATAGTGGTGTAGAACACTGTGTCTTGCAGTAACATGCATAGGTAGTCTGCTCAGGTAGTGAAACAATACTGTGAGTTAGTATGACATGCAGATGACAGGCGTTGCTCTTAGAATCACTGCACACTTCATTTATTTGGGCAGTCACGGGGCCAAAACACACCAAATAACTCAAGTATGAACTCAGCCTTACAGGTCGATGTTAGCGCCAAGAAGAAGTGCACTACCTTTACTCCGTTGTCAGCTGATTCCACATAGATGTCTACAGAACCTGTTCTATTAAACGCTTATACAAGTAGAGCCATCTGACAGAGTGGAGACCGTGTCAGCAGTAAGTTTGTATTGACTTCATGATGATGTCAGCCAGCCCGAAAGGCAAAATAGTGGCCCAGTCATAAAGTAAGAAGGGGAACAGCATGAGAAGTGCACAGAGTGGCCCTATCACATAGTGGTGAGGTGGAAGCAGTATGAGGAGCCAACAGAGTGGCAAGGTGACAGTGTGGAGGTGGCAGCAGCATGAGAAGACCAAAGAGTGGTCCTATGACATAGTGGTGCGGTGGAAGCAGCATAAGGAGGCCACAGAGTGGCACAATGACAGTGTAGAGGTGGCAGCAGCATCAGGAGGCCACAGAGTGGCAAGGTAACATAGTGTGGAGGTGGCAGCAGCATCAGGAGGCCATAGAGTGGCAAGGTGACAGTGTGGAGGTGACAATAGCATCAGGAGACCACAGAGTGGCAAGGTGACATAGCATGGAGGTGGCAGCAGCATGAGGAGGCCACAGAGTGGTATGGTGACAGTGTGGAGGTGGCAGCAGCATAAGGAGGCATCAGGGTGGCAAGGTGACCTAGTGTGGAGGTGAGTGACAATACCAGTACCCGATGAAGATGGTGGATGAAAGAAGGAGCACTTGGCATCAGATGTGTGGCATCAGGCGGGTGGCAGCATCAGAATAGTAGCTGAGGTAGGTAGCCAGAAGAAACTGGTCTCTTTTGTCAAAGTGTTGGTGTGGCACCATGGATGATCTAGTCTGATGGCCCCTGCCACACTAAACACCCGCTCTGATGCCACACTACTGGATGAGCAGGACAGCATTTCCAGGGCAAACTCTGCCAGTTGTGGCCACAAATCCAGTTTGGCTGCCCAGTAGTCCAGCAGATCTTCAACATGGGGTGGCAGGATGCTGTCCAAGTATGCCATCACCTGATAGAGCTGGTAATGCTCCTGCCACCCCACCCCTCCCCAGCAGCAATGGTAGTGAAATCCCCCGGGTCAGACCTGTGAGAGGATGGACGATGGCACAGATAGGCAGCGCCCAACTGACTACATAAGATGTCTCTATAGTAGTTCAGTTTGTCCTCCCTCACCAGGTGTAAAAAAGGCTCCCATTTTGGACCCAGAAGTCGTCCCTCTGCCGAATTATGACAATTTGGCTGTCACTACGCAAGCAAGTGAGCATGCATCGGGCCATTTGTGCAAGTGACTCGGAGGGACTCCCTGTCTCCATCTCCACTGCATACTGCCACAGTGTGTCTGAGTCCTCTGCCTCCTCTTCCTCATCACCCTGTAGCTCCCCTGGCTGCTCCTGCTCCTCCTCTCCTGTCACCTGTGTAGAAAAAACACCCTTTTAGCTACACATTGCTTGTGCTCCAATGTCCTCCTCCTTCTCCAGTTCAGCCCCCACGGGCTCATGTGGCCATAAGATCTAAGCACCATGTCTCCAGTCCCCTGACCAGACAGATTTACCAGCATCTGTTGCAGGACATGAAGCAGTGGAATGACGTTGTTCATCCCGTAGTCCTGGCGACTGACAAATAACGTGGCCTCCTCAAAGGGTCTGAGCAAACGGCAGGTGTCACGCATGAGCTGCCACTGGCTGACATCATGGTTACACAGGGGAAGTACTCCTGGCCGCTTGGATCATCCAAAAATCGATTATGGGCTTTCCCCGTTTGTATAGTCGGTCCAACGTATGGAGGGTGGAATTCCAATGGGTGGAAACGTTGCATATCAGCCTATGTTGGGGGATGCCATTCTGCCACTGCAGCTCAAGGAGGGTGTGCTTTGTGGTGTACTTGTCGCTGAAATGCGTGCAAAGTTTCCTGGCCATTTTTAGGATGTCTTGGAGATGGGTGGAAGACCTCAGGAACCGTGTGACAACCAGATTAAACACCTGTGCTATGCAGGGTGCATGGCTCAGCCATCCTTGACGCAGCAACGACACCATGTTCTTGTTTTTGTCAGTCACCGTGGTTCTGATTTTGAGTTGTCAAGGAGAAAGCCAGGATTCAATTTCTTGATGAAGGACAAGGAGCCCAGGCAAACAATGTGCAGAACAGCGTGACACCGCCGTGCCCTCACATGTGGTATGCTGGAGGGGCACTGTGAATTGCCCCTGCAGTGGAGGCTGAGGACACGGTGGAGGATGAGGAGGCAGAGGCGGACATTGTCGCAGGACCAACGGCGTGAGAATGTGGAGGCAGAAGCGGTGTCACCTGGCCAAGTTGCTGCTGTGGCTGTGCAGGAACCACATTCACCCAGTGTTCCGTAAAGGACATGTATTAGCTCCACATGTCTAAGATGCCATGTACTTTGACAGGCTCAAGGACTGGTCCACCTTCTGTTCTACATACGTGTGCAGGGCTGGTACTGCCTTTTTGGCAAAGAAATAACGGCTTGGGACTCTCCACCTCGGCTCAGCACAAGCCCTCAGTTCTCTGAAAGGTGCAGAGTCGACCACTTGGTAAGGGAGCAACTGTAGCACCAGCAACTTGGAAAGGAGCACATTCAGCTTCTGCGCCATTGGATGAGTGCACGCATACTGTGGTCTCTTGGAAATCGCTTTGGTGATCGATTGCTGACGGAATAACTCAAAGAGTAGGAGGGCGAGGAGCAGGAGCATCAGGACCATCAGATGGAGCCTTGTTTGCCTGAAACCGGGTGCGTGCCACTGGGTGAGGCAGCGGTTGCTGTGGCAGGCTGGACCACATTGGAGCCACGGTTGTCCCAGGCCACTTTATGGTTATGCTGCATATGTTGACAGAGGGCTGTGGTGCCAATATTGGCACCCTGGTCACACTTCACCTTCTGCCCACAGATTCTACATATGACCATTTTCACCTCCTCCGGTGGCTTAACAAAAAACTGCCACAATGCAGAGTAGGTGATTTTACCCCCAACACTACGCACTGACTGACTGCTACCGCCGCTGCCTACGTGAACCAGTGCACTGCTACTTCCTGGGCAGGTAGGCTCCTGCGAAGCGGGTGGTCTACCCCGGGCACGCTTGGTTCCCGACCTCCCACTCCTGCCACCCTGCTGACTCCCGGCCACGCTAGCGACTTGCTGGCTCATGGGCAAGCTGCCACCCTCTTCTCCCGATGATAATGAAGCCCCTCCGTCACCTGATTTCCAAGTGAGATCAGCTACATCATCATCGAGTACTGTCTGCAAGTCACTGATGTCCTCCTCAACTGTCTCTGGGTCTGGAGCCTGACTGCTCACAACACTAGCTCCCACGCCACTTTCCTCATCACTACTTGCCCGCTTAGTGGAGGAAGCGGCGGATGTCTCCTCCAGATCTTGGTTGGGCAATAGCTGCTGACTGTCCTCTAGTAGCTCGTCCTCGCTGAAAAGTTGAGCCGGGCCAAGGGAATATAATTCTTCTCCCGCTGAGTGAACTGAAAATGACAGAGGCAGGACGGGTGAAGGCACAGGGCCTGCTCCAGGGCCATGCCAACTAAGCGTCGTGTCAGAAGAACCCACGACTCTTGGCCCTAATTTTTCTCAACTTTTACACAACACAAAAGGCTTTTCAACAGATAAGTGCAACGTTGAACGGCGAATATATTTTTGTTTCGCCACTAATACATGGCAAATAGGGCTTTACAATATATAACTGCACCGCACAAGGGCAAATAAGACTTACTGTAGAAATATTTCCTTGTAATAAGCCCTGTTAATGGCTGTATCATACAGCACCTGCACCCCAATAACAAACAGTTTGCTAGAATGGCAGAGCTGCATTATGGCAATTTGGATCCCCAGTCAGTGCACCAAGGTGTAATAGGATTGTTCCTATTACCCAATCTGGAACCTCCCCTACTGAACCCTGTTCTACATAAATGCTGTGGAACGATTCATCCCTATCCTTTCCCTGCACTTATAAATAGTTTTTTTCACCACAATCAAGTCTTTCCGATCACTGTCCCTAGTGCCTGCAGACGTCTCTCCCTGCACTAAGCACACTGGGAAATGGCAGAATCTAAGATGGCTGCTGCTATTTATAGGGCTGTGACATCACAGGACTGGCTGGTTACTGATTGGCTGCATGTGTGGCATTATGGGTGATCCCGCCTTCCCTGAGTTCTTTGATCCATGTCCTCACACGTGCAGCAGCCATTTTAGGAAACAATGCGATTGATTACCACGAAGCGCAAGGAAATTCGGCTTCAGTGCAAATCGAATTTTTACAGAAATTTTGATCGAATTCCACTTCGTCAGCTTCGATTCGCTCATCTCTAATTACAACTACACACACACACAGTTTTTATAAGCAAAATATGCAAGTTGTTGAAATTGAGAGCTACATTAACAGCACCATTGTATCTATAAAAAAAAACAAAAAAAAACACAGAATGAGTAAGTACAGTAAAAGTAGTAGTAATGCCGCAGAACAATTATATAAAAATCATAGATGGAAATAAATCTTTAAATAAAAGAATTTCTACTTCAGGGGATCTATATCACCTATTTTTTTATGCACAATGGGGGAGAATTACTAGGCAAAATGCTCTAGAATTCTGGCAGTTTGCATCAAAAATCTGACGTACATACACATTTTATATGTTATAGACATTTTTTGTGCCTCTGATGATACTATGATAAGGAATTAGCAGAATTTCCAGATTATTGGTGCGTTTATACCTTTCGAATAAAAGAAAACATTATTTCAAGTGTTAGCCTCTCGAGGACTAATGACCAGGATGCTCATCATGAGTGGCAGACATGCGAGTGGAGCTTCATGGTGAGCATCATGTAAATCATAAGGTCAATGCTACTGTGCTGGTGCCTTTAAGAACAAAGCAATGAGTGTAACACAGAGCCGCAGCCCTGTTCTAACAGCAGAGATCAAAGAAAACGAAAACGAGATCAAAGAAAACGATCAAGACTGATAGTGGCATATAAAGGAAGAATTGAGGGCAGCCCCCTCTTGGATTGCATTCTATACCTCTCATGGGCAAATAGCAGGGGGTCCACGGAAGGACTGTTAGTGCACAGGCTAATGTACTGGCGTGTATATATCAGCAAATTATAGTTAAAAAATAAAAAATAATAAAAAAAATTATAATAAAAAAGTTAAAAAACAGATAAAAAGGTTATGGTAAAAATAAATAGTAAAAAAAAAAATACATTTGTTTTACAAAAATACACTTAACTCAAAAAAATCCTAATTCGTACACTAAAGTAATATATGCTTATCTGGTATCATCATAATCGATGACAATCGTTTATGATGACCTGTGGATGCTCTAAAAAAACACAGTATAATTGCTTTTTTTCTGCGTTTTTGCAATGCATTGTTTTATTGCTTTTTATTTTATTGTATTATAATGGAAATATGTGAAAAACAAAAAAAAATATATATTTAACATACAATTGACACAGTCTATCATTAGATTTGATTCACAAATGATTTCAAGTAGGTACTGTAATCCAAACGAGTTCCGTAGCAGAAAATATTTCTACAAATACTGATTACATTTCTCCTCAATACTTACTGCAAATGGCAGCAAAACACTTTTCCCATTTTCAAGCTCATATATATGAAATATATTGGATACCAAAGTAATTAACTCAGATGGTCCGAGCCCCAAAATGAAACCGCTGGGACAAGCAATCAACCTTATAAGGGGGCGCCCTTCTGCCATCGTGTTTGACAAATATGCAGCTCATTGTGCACGAACTTGAGACATACAATTCTGTAAAGATCTAGGAAGGGGTTAAAGCACGTCTAAGTGAAAATGTACGTACAATTATTATAATGAATAAAGGGCGATGAGGCATTACTGTGTTCTGTTAGAGGGCCCACAAAGCCTAAAATTTGGGGTGTGCACAAACATTTGACAATGCATAATACATCAACATTACTAAAATCTACTGGCATTTAGTAAAATGATGTTGTTTCTCCAGAATTATTCATCTTACATTTTTTATTATTATATATTATTATAATATTATTACAACAATAAAAATGTGATATACAGTCCCACACTGATAAGTGGTGACAACACAATACGGATTCACACAATGAGGGGGTGACGCTCCTATGATTGAGAGGACCAACAGCCATAACTGAGTCTTTTAAACGCTGCTGCTGATTGTGTGGGCAAAACTGATGTGCCATTTTAGGGTTTAAAAAATCTTTAAAGAAAAGACTACTTTTTTTATTTGGAAGCAAACATACGCAAAATGTAAGCAAAGACTTCCACTATAAAACAAGAATAGGCACTGCAACATACTTTTTTTTTCATACCAAAAGATCTTAGCCACCTCAATATCCAATTTCCTTGAACAAAAAAAGACAGTATCCGGATGTCTTGTCAAACGTAGCTCAAAAAATACTGTCTTACATTTCTGGCCCAAAGAAACCTAAGAATTCTACAGTATGCATTTATATAATTTCTTCTGGTAACATATGCATAATGTGTACAGCCAGCATGTAATCTGAACAGAACGGTGGCTCAGTGGTTAGCACAGGGGTCACTGTGGTCCTGGGTTGACCAGAGACAGCATCTACATGGAGTTTGCATGTTCTCCTTGTATTTGTGTGGGTTTCCCCTGGTTAGTTCGGTTTCCTCCCACACTCCAAAAATATAAAATAGACGAACTGTCCGCTATTGACCCTAGCGTACGTTGTGTGTTGGGTTCGAGCACCTATACGGCTGCCGCTGGCTTTCCAGAGAGTCACCCCAGTCAGATAACTATCCCTGCACCTTGAGTCCCTGAAACCATATTACAAAGGTTTATCTTTGTTATATATACTGTATATATTAATATATATTATGCACATGACCTGAGGCGGTCCACAAAAATAATTTTTATATAGTGCATTACCACCAGTATTCACATATTCTAATTGAACTTTCAGCTCTGGTTGTGATAAAGAGATTGTGCGCCCCCCACAGTAATTTTAGTTGTGGCCCCAACATTCCTCATACTAAAAATACAAAGCCACTTACTCCGGAGCCCTGTTTCAGTGCTGAAAGTTTGGTATCTCCTTTTTTCCGGTCCCCTGTGTACTATAAGTGTGATATCCTGTCCGTCATCAGCTAGTTGTCACTAGCATCAGTGGTGGTGTGTCCTCGGCACATGATGACCACTGGGACCCTTGACACTGGTGACTACTTAAGTGGCTTTGTTTTTT
This sequence comes from Bufotes viridis, assembly GCA_033119425.1. NCBI lineage: Eukaryota > Metazoa > Chordata > Amphibia > Anura > Bufonidae > Bufotes > Bufotes viridis. The sequence continues at coordinate 51,585,187 of CM065593.1, forward strand.
GTTTTTACAGTAGTACAGTAGTGACAAAACTAAAATCGCTGTGGGGGGTTGACAACCCCTTTAAGCTACCACAATTGTTCACCAGGATGGTTCCAATCTATTGGGGGTAATACTACATTATATAATGTGTATGAACAAAGACAATGGAATATTATGACATCCTCCCTTTAGTCACAAGAAAAAATAGTCCTTTTTATTTTGAACGAAGACAATGAAGTGATAAAAAAAAATAAACAAAAGGTTTAAAATGAGAGTGGGTTTGGAGACTGTCATTGTGCTTGGGTACCTTTTTAGATGTAATATATCTTCCCTATCAGTTCTTAACTTAGAACTACGATTATTACATTTTTATAAATCTTTTAGTGTATTTTTCACCACAATCTTGGTGGTAGTTGTCTACACACAGTCAAGCACTCTAATAAGATTACTTTTCCCTTTTCCTACACCAACATTTTAGACAGCCTAAAATATATAATATCAAAAATATCCCGCATGTGTCAACCCAGCTCCCTAAGGCCTCTTGCACACGAACGTTGTGCATCCGTTCCGTGATTGGGGACTGCAATTTGTGGTCCCAAATGCACGGGCAACGTTCATGCGGCGGACGGGACGGTTCGAGTCTTATTTAACTTGCATTCCGTAGGGCTTCCGTGGGGTTCCGATCTGTGCGTCTGTTCCGCATCTCCGTAATTCCGGACCCATTAAAGTGATGCGGAGTGCACATGAGCCGGTGCCCGTGTAATGCGGACCCGCCGTATTCGGGCCGCAATATGGCAAGGGGCACACAACGTTCTTGCCTAAACGCCCAAGACAAGACCTCCAAGACCTCTTACTTTACTATATTGGCATTTCTGTTTAAATACAAGGGATTTACTAATATTCATAATCACATAGAATGATCTGTAAATCTAGTAGATTAAATTAAGTACATTTATTTTCACAACAGTTTTTATATTTTCTTACCTACCATACACCAATCATCATAAATGATGTTTAATGTTTATTGTGCAGGCTTTTATGGTCGTGGAGACCAAATATTTTTTTTTTCATTTTCAGCTTTATTTTTATTTATTTTTTACTATACTGCTGTATCTATGACAGTACAATAGTCTGTGGGTTGTCTACCAAAGCAGTTCAGGGGCTCCTTTGTTGCTGCCTTGTATGCAGTAACCAGCAGTTAGCATTCTTGTCCTGCTCCAGATCAGGTGGGCACAGTGTCAGGCCTCATGTGGTCTGCAAAAAACGGATCTGTAAAAAAATACTGATGACGTCCGTGTGCATTTCATATTTTGCGGAACGGAACATCTGGCCCCTAATAGAACAGTACTATCCTTGTCCGTAATGCGGACAATAATAGGACATGTTCTATTTTTTTGCACAATGAAAATACGGACATACGGAAACAGAATGCGCACGGAGTAACTTCAGTTTTTTTTGCAGGCCTATTGAAATGAATGGTTCCGTATACAAAAATGGTTCCGCAAAAAAAAAGAAGAAAAGGAACGGACACAGAAAGAAAGTATGTTCGTGTGCATGAGGCCTCATAAAAAGGCAAAAATGATTTCAGAGAGTTGCAAAGGAATTCATTGCATCACAGATATTGTTAGAAAGGATCAAAATCACTCACCACACATAAAAATTGGCGAGTATGCTATACCAGAAAGTATTCTATAAAAACACCAGTAAAATATTGCATAACAAATTGCCAATTGTTGCAGAATTGCCAGTTTTAATATGGCTTTTAGCATCTGTCTCGCATTGAGTATTCACCTAGATCACAGAAATATAGTGCCCAATATGGAGGAACTGCTCAGACCTCAAACACTGTAGCGTGTTTCTCATTGGGGGAGCAGTCCCACCGCATGTGGACCGCAGCAAACGACCATCCCCAGCAAAAAATGCGTACAATGCAGGATGACGGCGCGGACTAAATATATAAATCACAGAAAAAAAAATGCACCAAATGGATATGCCACTGACTATACTAGCTAGTCAAAAAAAAGCACTGAAAAAATCTAGTTTCTGTGCAGTTTCAGTGCGGTTTTTAGCGTCCCATTCATTTCATTTCCGCTCCAAGATAGATAGAGCATCCTGTTCCTTTTTTATAAGCAGTTTATTTCAGTGTGCGAAAAAAGTTCTGCCTCCCATTGAAATGAAAAGGAGGTTTTTAAGAGTCTTTTTTTTTTTTTGGTCATGTGAAAGACGGCGCCAAAAAATGTTGTGTGAACGGGCCCTTAGGCGCATTCACACGGGCGAGTTTTCTGTGCAGGTGCAATGCGTGACGTGAACGCATAGCACCCGCACTGAATCCTGACCCATTCATTTCAATGGGTCTGTGTACATGAGCGTTTTTTTTCACACATCACTTGTGCGTTGCGTGAAAATCGCAGCATGTTCTATATTCTGCGTTTTTAACGCAGCCCTTGAAGTGAATGGGGCTGCGTTAAAAACGCATTGCATCCGCAAGCAAGTGCGGGTGCGTTGCGTTTTTCACTGATGGTTGCTAGGAGATGTTGTTTGTAAACCTTCAGTTTTTTATCACGCGCGTGAAAAACGCATCAAAACGCATTGCACCCGCGTGGAAAAAAATGAACGCAATCACAGGCAAAACTGAATGGCTTTGCCTGTGAAATCGCACAGTTTTCACTGAACGCATCCGGACCTAATCCGGACCTAATCCAGACACGCTTGTGTGAACCCGTCTTTCATGCGCGTGATAAAAAACTGAAGGTTTACAAACAACTTCTCCTAGCAACCATCAGTGAAAAACGCATGGCACCCGCACTTGCTTGCGGATGCAATGCGTTTTTCACGCAGCCCCATTCACTTCTATGGTGCCAGAGCTGCGTGAAAAACGCAGAATATAGAACATGCTGAGATTTTCACGCAATGCAGAAGTGATGCGTAAAAAAAAAAATGCTCATGTACACAGACCCATTGAAATGAATGGGTCAGGATTCAGTGCGGGTGCAATGCGCTCACATCACGCATTGCACCCGCGAGGAAAACTCGCTCGTGTGAAAGGGGCCTTACAGGAGACAACCTGATCCCATCGCCAGTAGTTTCCTACTTTTGGGGTAAAGCTGAGTGGCAAATACTATGGCTTTTACTGCTAACCACTAGCTATGAAAATAATATGGAGGGGTATTCTGTATTGTGGCAGATTCCACAGACATTCAGCCCTATGGACTTTAGCATCAAATGTTGAATCAGAGATTCACTCACAGGTCTGAGCTCACAAACTCCCCCAATCTGATCTTCTGATATATTTCTGACACTTCGGCAAATAATTTATTGCTGGTTCTCCCCTTTAAGTTTAAACAATGTATAATTGACAGATAGGCAACTTTTTACTATACAGTCGGACACCTGATTGGGCACAGCATGGGCTGCTCATGATTAATGTGTCCCATTGTATATCAAAGATTTTTCACTCCGAGGCTTCAGCCTACTGTTTGTGAATGGAATTCACTTTGTTCACTGACAGCAAACAGAAATCTTAAAAAAAGATTCGTCACACAATGGACTGCGCTATTCGGAGTCCTTCAGGTTCTGCCAACGTATCCATCATTCTGCCATAAACAATTGCCCTGCGTACGGTACTCCGATTTCCATCCAACGTGACGGAATCTGCAGTTTATATTCTGATTCCGTTTGGAACAGACCCTTAGGTCTTGTGCTAGTATTAAGGGGCTTAGGATCGGGACAATATAGGGGGTGAACCTTTATACCGACGCTGGATCCTGATGATTGTCTTCTGTAAAGGTGAGGCAGATCACCCCACGAACAAGCAAATGATTGGGCTGATGATCGGAGCGTAATAATTAATTCCTGTGCATCAACCCATGCAAGTGTACTTCCAGTTATCCCATCCTACGGTCTGTCCTGCCCCCCTCCATCTCCTATCAGCCACAGCCGCAGGCAGCACAGGGCTGGGGGAAGGGCCTCTCACAATCCGGCAAGTGTGTGTGTCTGCGAGGGAGGGGGATGAGGAAACTGCATGCACGGAGGAAGCATGTGTATGCTCACACCAGTGTCACACTTACACTGGGTTCACACTTGAGCGTATTTGATACACGCGTTTAATGCGCGTTTCTGTTGCACGTATTACATCGCGTTTTTGCAAATAGGAAACGCGCGTCGTACGCGCGTTCGTGTGATTGACCACTGTGGCGTCAATCACAATACGCGCGATAAACGCCCCAAAAAAAGCTCAAGTACTTGTTTATGCTTCTGGCGTTTTTCAGCGCGTTCGAACGTGCTGTAAAATGCGCAAGTGTGAACTGAGGGTTAGGGCTCGTTCACACGACCGTATGGTTTTGCGGTCCGTTTTTGGTTTTAGTAGTGTTTCCGTTCTGCTTCTATTCCCCTATGGTTTTGCGGTCTGCTTTTAACGGATCTGTTTTTCCGTTCTTGGTTTCAGCAGTGTTTCCGTTCCGCTGCCGTTCAGTTACTGTATGGTTTCCGTTTGTGATCCGTTTTTTTACGGATCACCAACGGAAACATATAATAATGTTTTAACAGTAAGTACATTGAAAAATTGGGCTTGGCATAAAATTTTCAATAGATGCTTCCGCAAAAACGGAACAGATACGAAAGACATATGCACATTCCGTATGCATTCCGTTTTTTTTTACAGACCATTGACTTGAATGGACCCACGAAACACAATTTGCAGTCAATAATAGGACATGACTCAAAATGTAGCGGAACGGAAATATGGAAACGGAATGCCTACGGAGTATATTCCGTTCTTTTGCGGACCCATTGAAATGAATGGTTCCGTATACGGAACGCAAAATACGTTCGTGTGAACGAGCCCTTAGGGGGACAGGCTTTTGCAGCCAGTTTTAAAAGCCTAATCCGGGATTGAATTAAAAAAAGAGGAGAAGTCGCACATGTCCTGCATACTTTCTCTTCTTTTTGATCCACTCCCGATTTTGGCTTCCAAAACTGCATGCAGACCACGTTGACATACCCTTATGGCAGGGATCAGCAACCGCCGGCACTCCAGCTGTTCTGAAACTACAACTCCTAGCATGCTCCCTTCACTTCTATGAGAGATACAAGAACAGACAAGGAAAGTTTGCATGCTGGGAGTTGTAGTTTCACAGCATCTGGCCTGCCGAAGGTTGCTGACCCCTGACCTTATGGTTTTTTAAATGGCTACAGATTTCTTCCAATTCAATCTGTTCTCTGCAAAAATACCAGGTTTCCGGTTTTCTGTCCAACGTGTAGATCGCTACTGTCATTGCACTTGTCGTTAGTAAAATAAAAATGTATAGTCATTCAAGTGTGAACAGACTCTAGACTGCAAATAACAAAATAGGTCTGCATTAACCAGGGGGGGCTTATTCAGATGAAGGGGTGAGGGGGGCACCAAGGAACCATGACAGGTGGTAGCTCCACACTGGAGGAACTCCTGGGGAGCAGGCGCACTGTGATAACTGAGGAGGAGAGGGTAGCCTGGATCAGGGCGTTGAACTTAGGACTTCATGCACACAGGCAGTACAAACAGTCAGTGGAAGAGGAGGGTTAACAGCTCCCAGAGCGCCAGCTAATCACACCCAAGCCTGCCAGCGCTGCCCGGCCAGCTACCATTCATTCCAATGCTCGAAACTGAAAGTGGAAACGCGTAAGCTCAGCAGGAAAAGCCCCTAGGAGGGACATGGAGAGTGCGTGGTAATGCTATTCGCTCATGGCGTGTTCACACAGTTACAGCTGCAGACTGGAGTCATGCACTCTTAACATGGGCTGTGCTAGGAGGCAGCCACTTCTGCCAGACACCTCAAGATGACTACAACCCACCAGCTCCTATACCCACCTTCCAGACAATGGTAAATGGTAAGCAGCCCTCTGTGGGTGCCGTCATTGCATGCAGCGTGCTCTGCCCAGGTAGTGGTGCCCTGCTATTGCCCTCACGGAGCTCTGTTATAGGGTATAGTCACGTGGAAGATTTGTTGCAGAAATTTCCGTGGCTGTCCCTTGCAAATATCCACGTACATGCTGCAGAAACAACCCCATTCAGATAAATCGATCACTCCATGCACCTGGTCTTCTCCGGCGGCAGTGCCCTCTCATGCCAGGTTTGGACCTCCGCAGTGGCCAGGGACGGTCCTGACTAGTTTCGGCTGGCGGTAGCTGTGTCAGGTGTCGCGTGTGGTGCCCGGTATCAGGCGGTCTCCACCGTGGCTCCTTCTCCTCATGCAGTCCTGACAAAGTGGCAGTCTCCTCTGCTTCCTCCTTGACTTTTTATTCCTTGTAAACCTGGGAATTTCCCACATTTTCATAACGAAACTTTACCTCCTACTCTTTATTGGAAGCGATTTGTGTTGCTGGGAAATCAGATTTCAGAATGATTATTAACATATTGTGCAATAAGCCAAGGCACGAAGTAGATTATATGTACAGTGCAGTGGGGAGACTGTAGATCTACATGGTGCAGGAGATAGGCAGGTGCTTTGTATTCTGAGATCCAGGAGAACTGTGGATATGTAGATACAATGTGTACATATGGAGGAATTGTGGATATGTGGGCGCATTGTATAGTGTAATACTGAAGAATTGTGGATATGTGGGTGCAGTGTATAGTGTAATACAGGAGAATTGTGGATATGTGGGTGCAGTGTGTACTGTGATACAGGAGAATTGTGGATATGTGGGCGCATTGTATAGTGTAATACAGGAGAATTGTGGATATGTGGGTGCAGTGTATACTGTAATACAGCAGAATTGTGGATATGTGGGTGCAGTGTATAGTGTAATACAGGAGAATTGTGGATATGTGGGCGCATTGTATAGTGTAATACAGGAGAATTGTGGATATGTAGGTACAATCTGTACATATGAAAGAACTGTAGATATGTGGGTGCAGTGTGTACTGTGATACAGGAGAACTGTGGATATGTAGGTACAATCTGTACATATGAAAGAACTGTAGATATGTAGGTACAATCTGTACATATGAAAGAACTGTAGATATGTAGGTACAATGTGTGCACATGAAGGAATTGTGGATATGTGGGTGCAGTGTATACTGTAATACAGGAGAATACAGGAGAACTGTGGATATGTAGGTACAATATGTACATATGGAGGAATTGTGGATATGTGGGTGCAGTGTATAGTGCAATACAGGAGAACTGTGGATATGTAGGTACAATCTGTACATATGAAAGAACTGTAGATCTACATGGTGCAGGAGATAGGCAGGTGCTTTGTATTCTGAGATCCAGGAGAACTGTAGATATGTAGGTACAATGTGTGCACATGAAGGAATTGTGGATATGTGGGCGCAATGTATAGTGTAATACAGGAGAAGTGTGTATATGTGAGTGCAGTGTATACTGTAATACAGGAGAATTGTGGATATGTGAGTGCAGTGTATACTGTAATAAAGGAGAATTGTGGATATGTGGGCACAGTGTATGCTGTAATACAGGAGAATTGTGGATATGTGGGCACAGTGTATAGTGTAATACAGGAGAATTGTGGATATGTGGGCGCAGTGTATACTGTAATACAGGAGAATTGTGGATATGTGGGCGCAGTGTATAGTGTAATACAGGAGAATTGTGGATATGTGGGCGCAGTGTATAGTGTAATACAGGAGAATTGTGGATATGTGGGCGCAGTGTATAGTGTAATACAGGAGAATTGTGGATATGTGGGTGCAGTGTATAGTGTAATACAGGGGAATTGTGGATATGTGGGTGCAGTGTATAGTGTAATACAGGAGAATTGTGGATATGTGGGCGCAGTGTATAGTGTAATACAGGAGAATTGTGGATATGTGGGCTCAGTGTATACTGTAATGCAGGAGAATTGTGGATATGTGGGTGCAGTGTATACTGTAATACAGGAGAATTGTGGATATGTGGGTGCAGTGTATACTGTAATATAGGAGAATTGTGGATATGTGGGCGCAGTGTATAGTGTAATACAGGAGAATTGTGGATATGTGGGCTCAGTGTATACTGTAATACAGGAGAATTGTGGATATGTGGGTGCAGTATATACTGTAATACTGAAGAATTGTGGATATGTGGGTGCAGTGTATAGTGTAATACTGAAGAATTGTGGATATGTGGGCTCAGTGTATACTGTAATACAGGAGAATTGTGGATATGTGGGTGCAGTATATACTGTAATACTGAAGAATTGTGGATATGTGGGTGCAGTGTATAGTGTAATACAGGAGAATTGTGGATATGTGGGTGCAGTGTATAGTGTAATACAGGAGAATTGTGGATATGTGGGTGCAGTGTATACTGTAATACAGGAGAATTGTGGATATGTGGGCGCAGTGTATAGTGTAATACAGGAGAATTGTGGATATGTGGGCGCAGTGTATAGTGTAATACAGGAGAATTGTGGATATGCGGGCGCAGTGTGTACTGTGATACAGGAGAACTGTGGATATGTAGGTACAATCTGTACATATGAAAGAACTGTAGATATGTGGGTGCAGTGTATACTGTAATACAGGAGAACTGTGGATATGTAGGTACAATCTGTACATTTGAAAGAACTGTAGATCTACATGGTGCAGGAGATAGGCAGGTGCTTTGTATTCTGAGATCCAGGAGAACTGTGGATATGTAGATACAATGTGTACATATGAAAGAACTGTAGATATGTGGGTGCAGTATATAGTGTAATACAGGAGAATTGTGGATATGTGGGTGCAGTGTATAGTGTAATACAGCAGAATTGTGGATATGTGGGCACAGTGTATAGTGTAATACAGGATAATTGTGGATATGTGGGCGCAGTGTATAGTGTAATATAGGAGAATTGTGGATATGTGGGTGCAGTATATAGTGTAATACAGGAGAATTGTGGATATGTGGGTGCAGTGTATACTGTAATACAGGAGAACTGTAGATATGTAGGTACAATGTGTACATATGAAAGAACTGTAGATATGTGGGTGCAGTATATAGTGTAATACAGGAGAATTGTGGATATGTGGGTGCAGTGTATAGTGTAATACAGGAGAATTGTGGATATGTGGGCACAGTGTATAGTGTAATACAGGATAATTGTGGATATGTGGGCGCAGTGTATAGTGTAATATAGGAGAATTGTGGATATGTGGGTGCAGTATATAGTGTAATACAGGAGAATTGTGGATATGTGGGCGCAGTGTATACTGTAATACAGGAGAACTGTAGATATGTGGTACAATCTGTACATATGAAAGAACTGTAGATATGTGGACGCAGTGTATAGTGTAATACAGGATGATTGTGGATATGTGGGTGCAGTGTATAGTGTAATACAGGAGAATTGTGGATATGTGGGCGCAGTGTATAGTGTAATACAGGAGAATTGTGGATATGTGGGCTCAGTGTATACTGTAATACAGGAGAATTGTGGATATGTGGGCTCAGTGTATACTGTAATACAGGAGAATTGTGGATATGTGGGTGCAGTGTATACTGTAATACAGGAGAATTGTGGATATGTGGGTGCAGTATATACTGTAATACAGGAGAATTATGGATATGTGGGTGCAGTGTATAGTGTAATACAGGAGAATTGTGGATATGTGGGTGCCGTGTATACTGTAATAAAGGAGAATTGTGGATATGTGGGCACAGTGTATGCTGTAAAACAGGAGAATTGTGGATATGTGGGTGCAGTGTATACTGTAATACAGGAGAATTGTGGATATGTGGGTGCAGTGTATACTGTAATACAGCAGAATTGTGGATATGTGGGAGTAGTGTATAGTGTAATACAGGAGAATTGTGGATATGTGGGCTCAGTGTATACTGTAATACAGGAGAATTGTGGATATGTGGGCTCAATGTATAGTGTAATACAGGAGAATTGTGGATATGTGGGTGCAGTGTATAGTGTAATACAGGAGAATTGTGGATATGTGGGCGCAGTGTATAGTGTAATACAGGAGAATTGTGGATATGTGGGTGCAGTGTATAGTGTAATACAGGAGAATTGTGGATATGTGGGTGCAGTGTATACTGTAATACAGGAGAATTGTGGATATGTTGGCGCAGTGTATAGTGTAATACAGGAGAATTGTGGATATGTGGGTGCAGTATATACTGTAATACTGAAGAATTGTGGATATGTGGGTGCAGTGTATAGTGTAATACAGGAGAATTGTGGATATGTGGGTGCAGTGTATAGTGTAATACAGGAGAATTGTGGATATGTGGGTGCAGTGTATAGTGTAATACAGGAGAATTGTGGATATGTTGGCGCAGTGTATAGTGTAATACAGGAGAATTGTGGATATGTGGGCGCAGTGTATAGTGTAATACAGGAGAATTGTGGATATGTGGGCGCATTGTATAGTGTAATACAGGAGAATTGTGGATATGTGGGCGCAGTGTATAGTGTAATACAGGAGAATTGTGGATCTGTGGGCGCAGTGTATAGTGTAATACAGGAGAACTGTGGATATGTGGGCGCATTGTATAGTGTAATACAGGAGAATTGTGGATATGTGGGCGCAGTGTATAGTGTAATACAGGAGAACTGTGGATATGTGGGCGCATTGTATAGTGTAATACAGGAGAATTGTGGATCTGTGGGCGCAGTGTATAGTGTAATACAGGAGAACTGTAGATATGTGGGTGCAGTGTATACTGTAATACAGTAGAACTGTGGATATGTAGGTACAATCTGTACATTTGAAAGAACTGTAGATCTACATGGTGCAGGAGATAGGCAGGTGCTTTGTGCTCCCCGACTTCATAAAGCTAGATCGCCGTAATCTCGCGATGCGTGAGCTAGTGCATGCGCAGTTCGTTCCCTGAGGCTGATGCCAGCCCAGGGAAGGAACTCTATGTCGGCACTGCACATGCGCTAGCTCGTTTATTGCGAGATTATGGCGATCTAGCTTTATGACGTCGGGGAGCAAGGAGGAGAGTCAGAGGATGCGGGGTGGTGCTGGCTTCTTCACAGTGGGCGTGCCTGGGCTCCGGAAACAGAGAATGCTTGACTCATCTCAAAAAGCAGGACTCATCTAAGGTTCATTTGCATATCTATCAAATCTTTTTTTGACATAATAAAAGCACTGAGAGCTATGGGGACTGGAAATTGCAAATATGCTAGCAGCCATCTAGAAGCCCATGTCCCCAGCTCTATACACAAAATCCAGGTGACAGGTTCCCTTTAATCTCTTCAGTTATACATAGACGTACTGTGCGTCACACTCAACATCAACAGGCGGTCTAATATATGGGCGCATTTGCCTAGTTAATCTGCTGCACCAGTCATACTTAATCTGTTCTGATATCGATTTAATAGATAAGCAATTCTTTTAGGCCCTGATTCACAAATTGGGCTGAAACACCTGTCTCATTCTATTGTTTGTGACTTGTCCACATAGATATTTATTCGCTTCTGTTGGCCAAACAGTTATTGTGATTTAGTGTTAGAGCGGTCTTATTTAACACCCTGTGCGCAGTGCAAATAAATTGATTCTTCGCATAGCAAAGTTGCCCACGAGTCGATCATCGCTTTTATAGTTTTAGCAAAAACATTACTCTTGTAGTGGAAAAATTTGTTTTTTAGCGAATAAATTAGTCTTCAAAACTTCGGGCAAAGTTTGGATTTGGGACCCGAGCTTGACCCGAACCCCATTGAAGTCAATGGGGACCCTAACTTTGGTGTACTAAAATGGCTGTAAAATATTCCTGGTAAGGGCTAGAGGGCTGCAAAAGGAAGCAAAACGGGTTAGAGGAGGAAAATTGCCCTGCAAGCAAATGTGGATAGGGAAATGACTTCAAATAACATAGAATATAATTTTTTTTTTAATTAATACTCTTGAACTAGGAGGTCAAAGTGGAGTAGGAGGTTGAGGAGGCAGTAGACGGGGCGGTGTAGGTGGAAGCGGCAGTGGGGGACGAGGAGATAGTGAAGCCTGTTTTTGTTTTTTTCCTTAATTATATTTATTTATAAATTTGGGAAGGCCCCAAAACATTGGGAAATGGAGAAGAGAACGTAAAGAGAAAGTGCGCTGGAGTATAACAATGGCTGAGTGCGGCCGGTATACTTGTCTATTCAGCACAAGGTACAGACAAGTCCTGTGGGATCCATGCCTGGTACATAATACATGTGAGCTTGTCCACGTTGGCTGTGTACAGGCAGCTGCCCTTGTCTGTGATCACCCCCCCTGCCATGCCAAACACACATTCGGACAATACACTGGCCGCAGGGCAGGCCAGCACCTCCAAGGCGTAAAGGGAAAACTCAGGCCATGTGCCCAATTTGGAGACCCAGAAGTTAAATGGCGCAGACCCATCAGTCAGTACGTGTAGGCGTGTGCACATGTACTGTTCCACCATGTTGCTGAAATGCCTCTTGCTAAGATGTTTAGTATCAGCTGGTGGTGCTGGTTTTTGTGGCATGCTGACAAAGCTTTTCCACATTTCGGCCATGCTAACCCTCCCTTCTGAGGTGCTGGCGGTGCCCCAGCTGCATTCGCGACTTCTTCCTCCTCCTCTGCCTTTGCCTTGTGTGTCCACTGAGCCCCCGCTGTCAGGTGGGAATGCCATCAGCAGTGCTTCTACCAGCGTGCACTTGAACTCCAACATCTTCCGATAACATTCCAGTGATGGAATTAAGGACAGCACATTGTCCTTGTAGCAGTTATCCAGCAGGGTGGCCTCCCAGTAATCAGCACTGGTTAGAATGTGGGCAACTCGGCGGTGCAGGCACTGCAGCATGTAGTCGCCCATGTGTGCCAGGCTGCCCAGAGGCAACGACAAACTGTCCTCTGTGGGAGGTGTATCGTCTGTGTCCTCTGTATCCCCCCAGCCATGCTCCAGTGATGCCCATGAGCTGCTTTGGGTGCCACCCTGCTGTGGACACGGTTCTTCCTCATCATCATCATCCTTCTGGCTGGACAATTGTATACCTGGCCTACGTTGGTGCAGGAACCCACCCTCTGAGCCACTTGTAAATGACTGGAATGATCACCGTGGAAATGATCCCTCTTCCTCCTTCTCTTCCTCCTGTGCCGCATCCTCTGCCATGATCGCCCGAAGCATTTTGTCAAGGAGACATAGAAGTGAAATACTAACACTGAGGGCAGCGTCATCGGCACTGGCCATGTTGGTGGAGTACTCGAAACAGCGCAACACAGCACACATGTCCCGCATGGAGGCCCACTTGTTGGTGGTGAAGTGGTGCTGTTCCGCAGAGCGACTTACCCATGCGTGCTGCAGCTGAAACTCCACTATCTCCTGCTGCTGCTCGCACAGTCTTTCCAGCATGTGCAAGGTGAAGTCCCACCTTGTGGGTACGTCGCATATGAGGCGGTGAGCAGAAAGGCTAAAGTTACGCTGCAGAGCAGACGGGCGAGCAGCAGCATGGCGAGAACGCCGAAAGCGTGCACAGACGGCCCGCACTTTCTGCAGCAGCTCTGACATATAAGGGTAACTTTTCAGGAACCTTTGCACCAGCAAATTCTGCATATGCGACAGGCAAAGGATGTGAGTCAAACTGGCTAGGCCCAGAGCTGCTACGAGATTTCGCCCGTTATCGCACTCCACCAGGCTGGGCTTGAGGCTCAGTGGCTCCAACCACTCATCAGTCTGTTGTTCCATGCCTGTCCATAGCTCCTGCGCGGTGTAGGATTTCCCCCCCAAACAGATTTGTTTCAAAACAGCCTGTTTTTTCCCCCTGGCTGTGCTGAAGTTGGTGGTGAAGGTGTAACGCTGACCGGATAAGAAGGCGGTAGAGGAGGAGGCAACAAGAAACGTCTTGCAATCCTCGATGGCCCAGTGTGCCCTGTTAGGGAGATAGAACATCCCTGCCCCTGCTTACTGGTCCATGTATCGTGGTTATGTGGACCTTGCCACAGATGGCGTTGCGCAGTGCACAAGTACTGTTGGACAGCCACCGCCATAAGGTTTTTAAAAGTTTCTGTCTCCACCAGAAGGAATGGCAGCATTTCAAAGGCCAGGAATTTTGAAATGCTGGCATTCAGGGCCAGGGATCGCTGGTGGGTAGGGGGGTACTTCCTCTTTCTCTCCCGTGTTTTGGGATGGACAGCTAAACGCTTCCATGGGACAGTGTGGAGATGATTGGTGACAGTGACGGTAGTGGAGGTGGTGGTGTTGCTGCCACATCCTCTGTTTGTGGGGTGGCAGGTGCCACTGTTACTCCAGAGGTGGAGGAAAAGACCGAGACTGCAACAGAAGAGGGAGCAGGAGGAGCCTGATATATTTCATGGTTTTTGAGGTGTGTACTCCACTGCAGCTCGTGCTTTGCATTTAGATGCCTGGTCAGGCAGGTTGTGTTCAGGTTTAGAACATTTATGCCTCGCTTCAGGCTCTGATTGCACAGAGTGCAAACCACTCACGTCTTGTTGTCAGTACTGTACATTGTCTGAAAAACTGCCACACCAGGGAACACCTTGGAGCTGGCTTTGGTGTGCTAATTCCCTTGGTGCGGTGGGCAGTAGCAGGCGTACTGGCTAGGGGACGGCCCCTCTGCTTTTGCACCCTGTTCCCTCTCTTGCTGTGCGGCTGGCACTTTGTGACTACCACATCTTCATCCCAACTGCACACGTCACTCGCATGACCTTGATTCCATGTGGGGTCTAGGACCTCATCATCCTCCACATCATCTTCCACCCACTCTTCACCCCCTGCCCTCCTTGCTGGTCTGCACACTGCAGAAAGCCTCAGCAGTTGGCACCTGTCTTTCATCATCAACAGAGACGTGCTGCAGTGGTCCTTCCATGTCCACATCCTGAAACATAAGTGGTTGGGCATCAGTGCACTCAATCTCTTCCACTTCTGGGGCAGGACTAGGTGGATGGCCCACAGAAACCCTGTCAGCAGAGTCATCAAAAAGCATAAGAGACTGCTGGATGACTTGGGGCTCAGACTGCTTGGCTTATTTGCAAGAAGGGGAGGCGAAAGACAGATGCCCATGGGCTGCAGGTGCCAACTCTGCGCTTTCAGCAGGGGACCGGGTGGGAGACAATGTGAAGGAACTGGAGGCACTATCAGCCACCCAATCTACTACCGCCTCTACTTGTTCTGGCCTCAACATTAGTACACCGGTATTCGTGCCTACAAAATAATGCTGAAAATTCTGTCGCCCAAGTGCACCGGAGGAAGGTGTTTTATTTGGGTGAGTAGCTGGCACAGATCGACGACGTCCTCTCCCTGCAACAGGAACTCCACCAGCAGCACCACGAACGGGGCCATGTCCCTCATTTGATGCTCTCCTCATGAACTAACAGACAGATTAACTATATTAATTTCCCTGTTATGGATGCAGTGCAGGTGTACCTCACACTAAAAATGGGTATATGTCACCCACCAAACTAACAGACAGATTAACTATTATATTTTTGTGTCAGGGGTGGAAAGATGGTGCATTGTACCCACAAAATATCGCTATAGGTCACCCACAGAATTAACATTTAGATTAATTATTATATTTCTGTGTCAGGGGTGCAAAGATGGTGCATTGCACCCACAATGGAAAAATGGGATCCAGCTTCTTATGGAATACAAAGGTTTCTTTATTGGCTCATCATATAAAATCCATCAAAGTCACAGAAAATGACATAAAAGTGACACGTTTCGGGCTACAGAATCCAGCCCTTCATCAAGACATATATGATAAGCCAATAAAGAAACGTTTGTATTCCATAAGAAGCTGGGTCCCATTTTTCCATTGGATACTTCATAAGGCCCAGTTCTGGTCTCTTCTCTGTGCTTCTTGGATTGAAAGTGGAGGTGAGAGCTGCAGCCATTTGAACTATTGCTTGTATTGCACCCAAAATATATTGCTATAGGTCACCCACAGAATTAACAGCCAGATTAATTATTATATTTCTATATCAGAGGTGTAAAGCTTGTGTATTGCACCCAAAAAAAAATCTGTATAGGTCACCGACAGAATAAATAGCTATTGAGATTCCTAATACTCTCCCTCACTTCAGCTGCCTGCTTCATGTCCCTGCACTACTCAGAGCTGATGGGTGGCGCTACGTGATCCAGCTGGTATAGAGGCTGGGTCACATGATGCAGCGGCCAATCACAGCCATGCCATTACTAGCCATGGCTGTGATGGCTTCTAGTGCCCACAGCTTAAAAGCTTGTTGTTTGGCTCTCCTGCAGCTTTTCAACAAGATTTATTAAATGCACGAACACCGAACTCGAATCCGAACTTTTGCTGCAAAGTTTGGGTCCGGGTACCCGAAAACGCTATGGTTCGGTACGGATCCGAACTTTGCAGTTCAGGTTCGCTCAACACTAGTCTTATACCAAATAAATTAGTCTGCTCCAGTATTACAATCCCCGATTACGTCGATCCCTACAGTACTGCCCCGGATATGTAAGGGCATCACAGAACAGTTAGCTATGAACACCACTTGGCCCTCAAGAAAGTTGGACACAGATACAAATACCTCCTTGTATTTCGGTTAAACCCAGATGGGCTGAACTTGCTGGATGGTTCCAACATGGCAGCTGGATTATTGTCATACAGGAGGTGTGTCGTTGGTTATCGGAATAAACCTCTCATCACTTCACCCGCTCGACCCAAATTTATCATAGCTAATATGTTCTTTTACCCTAGGTACGCGCGATTCAGAAACGCTTAGGTGTGTTCCCAGCCTTAGAGAAAACATTAATCTGCGTTGTTATTGCAATCATGTATGGTCGGAACTACAACGGTATTACCAGACAAATCGCTTCACCAACTGGACACAAATTCATCATCCCTAGCTACCACGTTCTGTGATGGAAAATTGTATTCTGCGCCACAAAATTTTTTAACCAAGTTCTGCACCACTGTGCAGTGCAACGAAATTTTAGCCCATGTGGATCCCTCCATAAGGTCTGGGATTCCTCCATACTATCAACTTAATGTTGTTTTGCTTTCACTCAATCATGGGGCCACTACTGCCGGCACAGGGTGTTTTTAAACACGCTGTATGTTAACGCCATCAAATGTGCATTTATCCATATCTATGTATGTCAGTGTCACTCAGACATCATGTACTATTGCTGTCGTTTCATGCCAGAGCTTGGCGAGGGGGGAGGGGAAAAAATAAAGATAAAGCGGATGCATTTGTGCAAGATATATTAACAACATGACAATAATTTATTAGACAATGAGTCCCAGATATGCCATTACATCCTGTGGATCTAGTATTCCTCCAGAAGCCATTTCATATACACAGTAGAATTGCATTATTATGCCCACCAGCTAATATCCAGAGTAACCACCGTGGGCAGCGCGGACAGCAGCTAGACAGGCTGGGAGTAACTCAATAAGGTCCTGGTAGGCTACCACTTGTTCACTCATCATACACCTTCAACACAGCAGCACGCGAACAGTTCACAAATTACACACTGCCAGCTATGGCCCAAAAGTCAATTAACCCATTTTGCAAGGCTGATAAATTGGCCCTTTAACGCATGCTCTTGCACAGATATGTGTGCAGACAGTCTATTGCAGACTTTATATACTAGCCAGTAGGATTGTTTCGGGTATCGAAGCCTCGATACTCAATCGATACTTTTCTCTGGTATCGAGCACGATACCAGGATTAGTATTTTATCGATACTAGGCTGCGCTACTGCACAGCCCAGTATCAAAGAACGTGGCTGCGCCGCCCTCAGCGCGGCCATGTTCTCCACGGCAGCACGGGGAGAAGGAGGCACTCTCTCCCTCCCCCTGTGCTGCCCCTGCAACAAATAGAGGGAGAGGGGGGCGGAGCGGGGGCGGGAGCACTGGCCACCAATGCCTAGCATGTGTCTTCTGCCTGCATTTATATATGAATTATTACTAGGGATTGGTGGCCAGTGCTCCCGCCCCCTCCCCAGTACTAAACTTTTGGTGGCCAGTGTGGCCCCCCCTGTCCCCAGTATTAAAACATTAGTGGGCAGTGTGCCCCCCCTGTCCCCAGTAATAAGATACATTATTGGTGGCCAGTGCGCTCTCCCCAGCCCCCCAGTATTAATATCATTGGGATTAATATCAGTAGGATAGGACTGTTGTATTATGAGCCGGCGGTTCCATAAAATGTGGAATGCACGTGGATTTTTTTGGCGTTTTTTTTTTTTTTTTTGTGTGGTATCGAATGGTATCGAGTATCGCAATACCTTTTTATGGTATCGATACCGAATTAAAATTTACAGATACCGAAACAACTCTTCTAGCCAGCCACATGTGACTTCCTTCAAGAGCTATGTGCTGCTGATTTTAAAAGTAGGAAGGTGTCATAATAATGTGACTCGACTGTGTAACTTTCTGCTAGTTTTGGACCTAGACATAGTAAGACCCGGCAGTAGTATTTGTCCAGCTGATTCTCTGCATATTTGCCGGGTTTCGGACAGATCTCTGCCAGTCCGCGTTATAGTTAATGGGGCTCGACGACATCCCTGTAGCTTCCAGCAATACAGAGAGAGATACTGCTAAAATAAAAATAAAAAAATTCAAAAAATACACATCATGGGTGTCGAAATGTGCGAAAACGCCCATACTATAAAAATATAAAAAAAATATTCCCCATACGTCAAACAGCAAAACGGAAAAAATCGTCCAAATGGCGGATTCGCCATTTTTGGTTGCTTCATTTTCCACAAAAAATTACTTAAGAGGTGATCAAAAAGTCATACACACCCCAGAATGGTATCAATAAAAAGATAAGATTATGACGCATAAAATGAGCCCCCACACAGCTCTGTACATATAATTAAAAAAAAGTTATAGGGGTCAAAACATGGTGACAAAAAAGCAAAACTGATTTTTTCCCACTTTTGAAACACAAGAAAACCTACACATATAGGGTATCGCCGGATTTGTACTGACCTGTAGAGTAAAAGTAACCTGTCAGTTTTATCGCACATCGAACGTCGGAGTTTAAAAACCCGCAAAAATGTGGTGGAATTGCTTTTTTTTTGCAATTTCACCCCATTTGGAATTTTTTTCCCGCTTCCCACTACATCATATGCAATATTAAATGGTGTCGTTGGAAAGTACAACTTGTCCCGCAAAAAACAAGCCCTCATATGGCTATGTGACCTGAAAAATTAAAAAGTTATGGCTCTGGGAAGGCAGGGAGCGCAAAACAAAAACGCAAAAAAAAAAAAAAAAACTACGGTCCTTAAGGGGTTAAATGGGGTCTGCAATCTGCATCCAAGAGTACATTTTCAAGGTGCGGAGGCATGGACAGAAAACCCATGGATACACTCTATAGAGCTTCCGTAGGTTTCTTATCTGTGCTTCCATTCCACACCACACCGTATCTTTCAGATTTCAGACCCATTCACTTGATATGGTGCACACACGGCTGGTGCCCGTATATTGCGGACCCCCTGTTCATGGCCACAATATAGGCACAGGGAGGCTATGATCATGTGCATTAGGCCTAAAGCCATACCTCCTTCCAGTATCCGGCAGGACATTCCCGGATATCAGTGGCGGTCCTGGTACGAGGGAGCTATGTCCCGCTCTCAGGCAGCTGTCTCTGTGTTTTTTTTTTGTTTTTTTTTGTTTTTTTACTGCCTGTAAAGGGGGCACAATTGAGCATGTTACTGTGAGGGGACAAATCTGGGCATCGCTATTGTGAGAGGGCACTTATCTGAGCATAACTACAGTGAGGGAGCATAATCCTGGGCATATTACTGTGAGGGGGCACATCTGGGCATAACTACTGTGAGGGGGCACATCTGGGCATACTACTGTGAGGGGGCATAATTCTGGGCATATTACTGTGAGGGGGCACATATCTGGGCATAATCTGTGAAGTGGGCACAATGCTGGCATAACTACTGTGTGGTGGCATAAAGGGGAAATAATTACTATGTGGGGGCATTTAGGAGATTAGGTGGGATTAGGTGTATAGTTATGTTTTGGGCAGTGTTAGAGGCGTGGCCTAGTGCTGAAGAAAATCTGCAGCGACGCGCTACTTTAACACCTGCATTTTGGCTTTCCATTTGTGAGATCCGTCATGGGCTCTCACAAGCGGTTGTGGGGAGTCGCTCTGGTAGATAGCGGTGCGGGTGCAGTACAGAGGCAA
Organism: Bufotes viridis; assembly: GCA_033119425.1. Classification (NCBI taxonomy): domain Eukaryota; kingdom Metazoa; phylum Chordata; class Amphibia; order Anura; family Bufonidae; genus Bufotes; species Bufotes viridis. The sequence goes on from CM065593.1 coordinate 51,605,219, forward strand.
AAGGGAGTCCAGACAGTGCAGTAAACAGTGTTTTATTCACACTTGCACAAAACAAACAGTAAACAGTCTCTTGGTGTTGATTCACACACAGCAGAAAAACGTGATGCAAAACAAAACAGTCCAATGCAGGTTACAATCACCTGGAAGGTTTTAGGTGCAGGTTCGCACCTGGCTGTCAGCCCAGCCGCAGGACAATCCACCTCAGGCTTTCAGGCCGTCTGCACTCCTCCTTGCTTGGGCTCTTGCTTCCAGCCCAGAGAACTCCACATAGCACAGAATGGATCAGAACTCCCAAACGCAAGTGATTCCACAGCCTAACAGCAGCTCCAGGACAATCACCCCCACCTGCTGGTGCTGGCTGTCTTTTAAAGGCCCCGAAAAAACCGGCCTGGACCGTGGGGAATAGGCACCCACCCAACTCTTTGCCTACTCCCAGTAAGAGCCGGCCCGGATTGGCTTTGCAGCCAAACTAAATATCAAGTTGTCAAGCAGCACTAGCTGCTGCTGACACACAAAAACCCGGCTCTTACCTCACCGAGGCCAGGAACCTCGGTGCCACGTACCTCCCGTCGACAACGGTACCTTGCACCTTACCACATACCCCCCCCCTTTGTTCAACCCTGAGGGGGTGAACACATGTGAGGCAGTGGACGCGGGACAGGGCATCTGCGTTACCCTGCAAGCGGCCTGCCCTGTGTTCCACCAAAAATTTGAAATTTTGTAAGGATAGGAACAACCTGGTGACCCGAGCATTCCTCTCCTTGGCCTGGCTCATCCACTTGAGAGGGGAATGGTCGGTCACCAGACGGAACCTCCTCCCTAACAGGTAATAGCGGAGAGATTCGAGTGCCCACTTGATAGCCAGGCACTCCCTCTCCACTATACTGTACCTGGTCTCGGCTGGGGTGAGTTTCCGGCTCAGGAAGACAACGGGATGTTCTTCCCCATTGACTTCCTGAGACAGTACCGCACCGAGACCTACCTCCGAGGCATCCGTCTGAACGACGAACTCCCTGTTGAAGTCGGGTGTCACCAAAACCGGGGACCCCCACAGGGCCGACTTCAACGCGGAGAAAGCCTCCTCCGCCTTCTCACTCCAGCTAACCTTCCCAGACTTTCGCCCCTTCAACAGGTCTGTCAACGGCGCTGCTATTGTGGCAAAGTGGGGCACAAACCGCATGTAGTACCCTACAATTCCCAGGAAGGACTTTACCTGCCTGGTGGTGACCGGTCGGGGCCAGTTACATATGGCCTCTACCTTAGTTACCTGCGGCTTGATGACTCCCCGCCCAATAACATATCCCAGATATTTGGTCTCTTCCAACCCAATCGCACACTTCTTTGGATTGGCGGTTAGTTCAGCTTTCCTCAGGGCATCCACTACCGCCTGCACTTTGGGTAAATGGCTTTCCCAGTCGGTGCTGTGGATGATTACATCATCTAAGTAGGCCGAAGCGTACCGACGATGAGGTCGCAGCACAATATCCATTAACCTCTGGAAGGTGGCGGGGGCGCCATGCAGGCCAAAGGGTAACACCTTGTAATGATACAGGCCCCGCGGGGTAACAAAAGCGGTTTTTTCCTTGGCCGACTCCGTTAAGGGTACCTGCCAGTACCCTTTAGTGAGGTCTAGCACAGAAAAATACCGGGCTTGCCCTAAATTCTCAACAAGCTCGTCTACCCGGGGCATGGGATACGCATTAAACTTGGACACTTCATTTAACTTGCGAAAATCGTTGCAGAACCGCAACGTCCCATCCGGCTTGGGTATTAGGACTATGGGACTGGCCCACTCACTTTTCGACTCCTCAATGACATCGAGCTTCAACATTAATTGCACTTCGTCCATGATGACCCGTCGCCGAGCCTCGGGTACCCGGTATGGTTTTAATCGGATTTTGGCCTGAGGCTCAGTGACGATGTCATGTTGGATGAGAGACGTGCGGCCAGGGAGGTCCGAGAACACATCCGTGTTCCGACTGATGAACTCCTGACTTCCTGAACTTGTTTGGAAGACAGGCTGTCTGCAATTTTTACCGTGGCTACCGCTTCGCAGGCCTTGAACTGTGGGGCTGGACCCTTGTCACCTAGAAGCCCTGGCCGGGTGCTGTTGTCGTCGGCCGTGTCCCTGTCTTTCCACGGCTTCAGTAAATTCATGTGGTACACCTGCTCCGGCTTGCGCCGCCCCGGCTGGTGTACTTTGTAATTTACTTCCCCTACCTTCTCGATTACCTCATAGGGGCCCTGCCACCTAGCTAGGAACTTGCTGTCAAGGGTGGGCACCAGAACCAAAACCCGATCTCCCGGGTTGAAGTCCCGTACCCGAGCCTGACGATTATACACCCTAATCTGGGCTTGTTGCGCTGCCTCCATATGCTCCCGGACCAGCGGCAACACCCTTTCCATCCGTTCCTGCATCTGGGTGACATACTCAATGACACTTTTGTGGGGGACAGGCTGTTGTTCCCACGCTTCCTTGGCGATATCCAACAGGCCCCGAGGGTGTCTGCCATAAAGCAGTTCGAAGGGCGAGAACCCAGTAGAGGCCTGGGGCACCTCTCGCACTGCGAACATGAGATAGGGCAGAAGCAGATCCCAGTCCTTCCCATCTCTAGACACCACCCTTTTTAACATATTTTTTAGAGTTTGGTTAAACCTCTCGACAAGTCCGTCTGTTTGCGGATGGTACACGGACGTCCGTAACTGCTTTATACGCAACAATTTACACAGTTCCCTCATAACTTTGGACATAAAAGGGGTCCCTTGGTCGGTCAGAATCTCTTTTGGCAGGCCCATACGGGAAAACATTTCCATTAACTCTTTGGCAATGAGCTTAGCCGAGGTATGTCGCAGAGGCACCGCCTCTGGATATCGAGTAGCATAGTCCAGAATCACCAGGATATGTTGGTGACCCCTAGCAGACTTCGGTACGGGTCCGACCAGATCCATGGCAATACGCTCGAATGGGACCTCAATTATTGGGAGAGGGACCAGAGGACTTATGTAATGCGGCTGGGGGCTATTTACCTGACAGGTCGGACAGGATTTACAATATTCTTCTACCTCCTTAAACACACCAGGCCAATAAAACCGCTGCAGTATGCGGTCCTGGGTTTTCTGCCACCCCAAGTGTCCCCCAAGAACATGTTGGTGGGCAAGCTCCATAACAAGCTTGCGATATGCGGTGGGCACCACCAACTGTTCAACTGGCTCACCTCGGAGTTGGTTCACCCGATACAACATATCCTGAAGAACAATAAATCGCGGAAACATTAATTCAGCCCCAGGTTTCTGAGGTTTACCATCAATCATTACAACACTTTCCCAGGCCCTGGTTAGGGTTTGGTCCCGGTGTTGGGCGGTCCCAAAATTTTCCCCGGAGACATTGAGGTCTGCCAACTCAGGTCCCGGTGGCAAGTCCTCCGTGTCTCCCACCATTACCCTCAGTGGGGTTGTCTCCCCTCTACCGCTGGAGCAGTGGTCACCCCTACCGCTGGGCCTTCAGACTCGGGCTCCCAGGGTTCTGGCCTTCCAGTGGTATCAGGCCACTCTACTAGGGTTACCCCTGTCTCGGGTCCATCAGACACTTTTATTGCCGGCCACAGCGCCGGGAAACCTGGGAAGTCCCTCCCAAGTATCAGTTCATGTGGGAGTTTGGTAGCAACAGCCACCTCGTGGGTCCACTTACCAGCCGCTGTGGACAAAGTCACTAGCGCAGTGGGGTAGTCTTTTAAGTCTCCGTGGATGCACAGGGACCCCAATTTTACGGCCGGTATACTCCGCAGGCCGTACTAGGGCAGCTCTTACCAGGGAGACTAGACTCCCGGAGTCCAGCAGGGCCACCGCCAGGGAATCTCCCACCTCTACTTGACACAGGTGGTTTTTATCCTGCACCTCACGGGTGCCAGTTGCGCACAGCTTCCGTGCATACAGGGAGTGGCGACCCCGTAGTTCACAACCATCGGCTCACCCCGATGCGGACAGTCGGCCCTGATGTGGCCTGGCTCCTGACACCTCCAGCATACCACGGGAGGCGGATCCGCAGGGGTACATTCCGTGCAGGCCTCTCTGTCGCCGGACGTCGGAACTGGGGTGGAGGCCTCCGGGGTTTGACTGACCCCTTCCCAGCAAGACTCCCCTGCAGGTTTCTGGTGGCCTCGTAACGCTCCACCAGGTTGACCATCTCCAGGGCACATACCGGAGACGCCTGGCCGACCCAGTGCTGGAGGGGATAAGGCAGGGCCCTCCAAAAGATGTCGGCCAGCAGACGGTCCAGCATAGCAGCCGGACTTAGAACATCAGGCTGTAGCCACTTTTGCAGCCTGTGCAGCAGATCGTAGTACTGCGGCCTAGCGGGTTCAGTCGTTTTAAAGTCCCACTGGTGGACTCTTTGAGCGCGGACCAGCATGTTCACCCCCAGTCTGGCCAGGATCTCTCCTTTCACGGTGTCATAATCGGCCGCTTGGTCGTCCGCCAAGTCGAAAAACACCTGCTGGGGTCCGGAAGCCAGGAACGAGCGACCACCTCAGCCCACTGGTCATGGGGCAGCTTCTCCCTCACGGCCACTTTTTCGAAGACTGCCAGGTAGGTCTCCGCATCATCCTCGGGGGTCATCTTGGGAATCGCTGCACGGACCGCTTTCCGGGCATCATGGGCATGGTGAGAGGCTCCAGACGCTTGCAAAGCCATTACCTGTTGCAACAGCAGCTGGTTTGTCTCCTGCTGCTGCTTGTTGGCCTCCCGCTGCTGTAAATTGGCCTCCACGAGAGCCTTTACAACTGCCTCCATCTTGTCAGGGTTCACGTGTTGAAACTTTGCCGGCTTGACATATGACATTCACTTGTGCTCAGCAAAACAAACAAAGTTCGGCGTTCACGCCAGCCTCACTGCGCATGCCCGCATCCGACACCAAATGTGGGGAGTCGCTCTGGTAGATAGCGGTGCGGGTGCAGTACAGAGGCAAAAGGGAGTCCAGACAGTGCAGTAAACAGTGTTTTATTCACACTTGCACAAAACAAACAGTAAACAGTCTCTTGGTGTTGATTCACACATAGCAGAAAAACGTGATGCAAAACAAAACAGTCCAATGCAGGTTACAATCACCTGGAAGGTTTTAGGTGCAGGTTCGCACCTGGCTGTCAGCCCAGCCGCAGGACAATCCACCTCAGGCTTTCAGGCCGTCTGCACTCCTCCTTGCTTGGGTTCTTGCTTCCAGCCCAGAGAACTCCACATAGCACAGAATGGATCAGAACTCCCAAACGCAAGTGATTCCACAGCCTAACAGCAGCTCCAGGACAATCACCCCCACCTGCTGGTGCTGGCTGTCTTTTAAAGGCCCCGGAAAAACCGGCCTGGACCGTGGGGAATAGGCACCCACCCAACTCTTTGCCTACTCCCAGTAAGAGCTGGCCCGGATTGGCTTTGCAGCCAAACTAAATATCAAGTTGTCAAGCAGCACTAGCTGCTGCTGACACACAAAAACCCGGCTCTTACCTCACCGAGGCCAGGAACCTCGGTGCCACGTACCTCCCGTCGACAACGGTACCTTGCACCTTACCACACGGTCCAAAAGGGATCAGTTTTGCCCTAATGCACTCTGAATGGAAAAGGATCCGCTCAGAATGCATCAGTTTGCCTCCATTCAGACACCATTCCGCTTTGGAGGAGGACACCAAAACTGCAGCGTTTTGGTGTCTGCCTGACGAAACTGAGCCAAACGAATAGAAAACAGATCTGTCATCGCTATAGAAGACATAATACACGGATTCATGCGGTTGTATTATGGTAACGGAAGCGTTTTTGGAGATCCATGACTGATCCGCAAAAAACGCGTGTGTGAAAGTAGCCTTAGGCACATAGTGTCCCTCTTCCTTCTATTCTACAGTTGGGAGGTATGCTAAAGCACTGATGAAATGACACCTGAGGTGCTGTTGTTACTATGGTATCACAGTTGGCCAGGGATGTCATGTGATCACTCCTCTGAAGATGCTTGCTGTGATGCATGCTGGGATTTTTACTTTCACTTTGCAGCTGCTCCACCCACACAGCCTCTCATTAATGGGAACATGCTATGCTAAATGCAGTAGAAAAATGATATATATACAGTATATCTGTCATGATACAGATTCCTCTTGGCTTTAGTTATTGTCTGGGGCACTTTATTTCTTTTTATAGTAGATAATGATTGACAGTGGCTTCTCTACTTGTTTCTTATGGACAGTGGTGCCTAACGTATGTTAGTTACCCCAATAGAACCAGAAAGTAATAAATAGATAAAAATGATACGGGCACTCAGCTCTATGGAATTACATCAGAATTTATTGCATCTACCAGCACAAAAAAAACTATAGAACAATATATTAACATATAAAATAAACTGTTCCTGTGATTAAAACAGAGATTAGTGGTCACCAATCAACAACAAGGTCATCGCCATTCACATCAAAAGTTTAATCCTATTTTTTTATTTTTTGTTCACACTTAGGGTAAATAGTCACTGTTCGACCTAGGTGCAGAGTAGATAATCGTGATCCACACTTATATGTTCCCCGGTTTTTGCAGGGGATTTTTTTCTCTCAAATATGTGGTTAGTTCATCCTTCAATATTCATCATAGATATCAACAATTATTGCCACAGATCAAGCATAAAAAAATGGCATGGGAAAAATTGCATAAGAGAATCGCCTAGCGGTGTTTTACCGCATAAATGTATTATTTTCGTAGAAAGATGGTTTGCTTGTTCGGATAACTCTACCAAATTGCCATACGCGTTTCGGGATAACAAATCCCTTCCTCAGTGGGCAGAAAATAATACAGCGCACTTTAATTTTGAAAAAGAGTGAGCTGGATGACGTCTTAAACCACGTGGGACGCCACGTGTGCAGACATATTATTAACGTGTTTGTAACGATTATAACGTGTTTGAGATTACCATTCGCCAGGGACACCGACATCCAGCGCACATCCAACTCCGATCTGGGAGACAAAGCAACACCGGTGAACATCCGTCCACATACACGTGGTGAAAACACGGTAACGTTCATATGTTTGCACAGCACTTATGGTTTGCTTGCTGAACGATCTCCTTACAGGAATTATTTATGCGGTAAAACACTGCTAGACGATTCGCTTATGCGATTTTTTTCCGATGCGATTTTTTTTTTTTATGCTTGATCTGTGGCAATAATTGTCGATATATATGATGAATATTGAAGGATGAACTAACCACATATTTGAGATTATCTACTCTGTACCAACTATCCTAGGTCGAACAGTGACTATTTACCCTAAGGCTACGTTCACACAACGACATTTGTCGCGTGACAAATAGGATACAACTTCACTGCAACATTTGTCGCGCGACAATTTTTATAATGGGAGTCTATGGTGTCGCATTGCGACATGCGACATGCTGTGACTGCGACGCGACAGTCGCAGAAAAACCCATCTTGAATGGATATTTTGCGAGTGTCGCGTCACAGTCGCAGCACGTCGCAATGCGATACCATAGACTCCCATTTCAAAAATTGTCGCGCGACAATAGTGCGACTTTTTGTCGCGCGACAAATGTCGTCGTGTGAACGTAGCCTAAGGCTAGGTTCAGACGACGACAATTGTCGCGCGACATTTTGTCGCACTATTGTCGCTGCGACAATTTTTATAATGGTGTCTATGGTGTCGCATTGCGACATGCGACATGCTGCGACTGCGACGCGACAGTCGCAAAAAATCCATTCAAGATGGGTTTTTCTGCGACTGTCGCGTCGCAGTCACAGCATGTTGCATGTCGCAATGCGACACCATAGACTCCCATTATAAAAATTGTCGCGCGACAAATGTTGCAGTGAAGTTGTGCCCTATTTGTCGCGCAACTTTTTGTCGCGCAACAGTTGTCGTCGTCTGAACTTAGCCTAAGTGTGAACAAGTAACTATTCATTCTACACTATTTCAAAAATAGGACTAAACTTTTGATGTGAATGGCGATGACCTTGTTGTTGATTGGCGACCACTAATCTCTGTTTTAATCACAGGAACGTTTTATTTTATATGTTAATATATTGTACTATAGTTTTTATTGTGCTGGTAGATGCAATAAATTTTGATGTAATTCCATAGAGCTGAGTGCCCGCATCATTTTTATCTATTTCTTTTTATACTTATGGTGTCCAACCCCTTTAATCACTTTTTTCAAGACAGAGTTGTTTTTTGATGTCTCTCTTGGGCTCTTGGGGGCCATGAGCCATAAGCCCCCATTAACATTAGCCATGGTCTTGAGTTTCATAAAACAATAGCTTTCACAAATGACAAATGGATTTGCCTTTTATTTGTATTATCACAAATTGCTCCAGTTTTATAATGTGGTTTAGGTCACGTTTTTTTCACCTGTAGAAGCTATGTTGGATTGAGCAGTTATGCTGCCCGATTCTCAAAAACTGCAGGTGCTATTGGCCACACAAATCTTGGCTTTGTGACAAGAACCGCAACACAAACTCTATATCTGACTATACCCGAACAATATAATTTTTGTCTGATGCACTAGATTTTATTTTAGGTCTTAAGTTAGTTGTATTTACTAGTTTTGGGGTTACATGTTAATATATATATTCTTTTAAATAAGGTGTTCTTATTTTTTCACATGGCTGTAATTGAATTCAGATGTACAAAAGTATTTGTTTGACCATAATAATGTATAATGCGGGGAATCGCGTGGCGTATTGGCAGGGCCGAATTACAGGTGGGACACCCGGGGCTCCCACCCCAGGGCCCCCACCATTTTGGAGGATGTAAGCAGCCGCCACCAAAATGTAACTACATTGCCAAAACTTCCCTAAATACGAGCAAGCAGTAGTCCCATGTTCCTTGCACTGCTCAGGACATGGAGGGAAGGGTCCCACATCTTCTGCGTCAGTATGCTGAAATAAATATCCAGTTTTAGAGGGGAGATGATTGTTTTGGCCAATAGGTCGCAGCATCCATCACATAGGGATGATGTATGCTGCTGATATTGAAATAATTCCACACAGGGGGCCTGCAGTCCATATTTCATCTCTCCCTACAAGGAGATAAGTGGCTGGTGTAATGAAGAACTCCTACATGGTGGTGAGAAGACTCTACAGATAGGGGCTATATGTTTGGTGACTGCAGCTGAGTTCACGGGCTCCTGTAGTTGCTCGCTGCCTATATTCTGTAAAGGCAGCAGCTTCAGTGGAGTTTTTTTTTACTTCCCCTCTTACTTCCCAGACTCTGCTATGCCCCCCCCCCCCCCCCACATCCTTCCCCCAGCCTACCTACAGTCTCCTTCACAGCCAAATGGTATCTTCCTCTTGACCGTGTCTCCCTCTGCCCCTTATGTCCACTCACCCAGAGATGACCATTTGCACCCCACCTAAATCTCTCACAGCAAATTGCCAGATCATGTCTTAACCTTTGCCAAAAAATACAACTCTTCTGCACTGCCTCTTGCCCTTCCATTTTCTGTTCCTCCAACCCCTGCTTCCCCACACAGCCCTGATCTACCCACAGAATCCTGGGAAGTAGTGTCTCCATAATCCTTTACACTAGACTATAAACTGACTGACCACGGCTCCAAGTGCTGAAACACACAGTCCAGACTGCTGTGCTAACATTATGGAAAGGACTCCTATGCGCATGCACAACAGTCGCAACGTTCTACTTCAGCACAGCTTTGAGACCTGACATCAGGGAGATGGGGGTTTGTAGGCTAATAAAGAATAGAGATCTGGACTTGTTTTCTGTACTACTACTCACGTAGTACTGCAAATAATAGTCCAAGATTGTGGTGACAGATTCCCTTCAGGTGTTCCAGCCAGCAGATATGGCAGAAAATGTCGGGAATCGGCCAGACAAAAATATGGCAAGAATTTTTTGTCCGGACAATTTTTGGCATATTTGCCAGGTAGCAGCCGGATCTCTGCCGGACCCTATATCAGTCAATGGGGTCCAGCTGGAAGGCGGTAGTATCTGGCAATGCCTGCTCTCTACTGGAACAGCCTGCTGGATTTCCCTGACACAAGGGAGAATTTAGCCTTAACGAGTTTAGTAAACTATGGCAAGAAACTTTTAATTTACCTTTTCAATGGCTTTCCGTGGCTTTTGTGAAGTGATACCATACTGTGATGGGATGCTCCATCTGTGGAGCATATATATATATTCACACAATTTGGTGCAATTTGTGGCATCTAGATTTAGAGAACGTTTCTGTACCTAGTCTGAAAAGGGTGTGGGATAAAGAAAGGATTTGTGGCCACGATGGAAACTGGGCATGGCCAATGATGCAATGTTTTGATCGAAAATTGTTCCACAAATTGCCCTGGGCGTCTCATTCTCCCAGGCTGGAGCGCTGGCCAATCGCAGCGCTCAGCTCATATCCTGGGAGGTTGCAGGATATGAGCTGAGCAAAATTAGCAGCAGCACGTGCGCCGGTACCGGGGGCTACAGCGGACGAACGGAGCAGCACCCAGGGATAATAGTAAGTGCAGGGACATCCCTGGGTGCCGCTCTGCATGTACATAGCTTTACCCAACAAACTTTGGACCGGTGAAAGGTCCTCTTTAAATTGCTGCAGTGGTGAAATGGCATATATCCAAATGACTATGGCAGCCAATCACTGATCTCAGCGGTTAAGCTTGCATGTGTAGTACAAAACTGGCTGCAGCGGTCAGATTGATTTTCACTGGTGGATACCACCTGAATATCAGCCCTAGCTTGTCGGGAGATTTAGCAGATAAGTAGTGGTTATTTAGCTAGGGACTATTTAGATGAATCATTAGAAAACGGGGTCTGGTGTTTAACAGGCAGGATATGCTCAACCCATATGCAGTTGTGCATTTATCTAGGGGAGCACATCCTGCACTTGTAGTCCGTTGCTAGGGGCAATCAACAGCAAAAAATGCATACAATGGAAGATGCAAGCAACGGACTACAAGTACCACAATAACCATCCTACATATGATAATGATAATGTGGATGTGGAGAACAATCAAAAACATAACCATAGCAAAGGCAGGTGCACTCTCCGGCAATACTAAACCCTCACACTGATGTTAAAATTGAGAGGTTAGTTCGACACATCCTACTAGGAGGACATGTCTTAAGCTCGGACACCACGCCAAGGTCTCTTAAATAGCCCGAGACCCTACCACTCAACCTACCTGTGCCGTATGGGCGATACCAGGGGCCGTTGGGCATTACGGGAGCGTATGGCCTGACTCACAAACAGCTCACCAGTGACCTCCAGCATGTTGGTAGGGTCTCGGGCTAGTGCACCTGCCTTTGCTATGGTTATCTTTTGGACTATTTAGATGGCCATTTTTTTTAATTGTCTATAATACCTCCACAAAGTACAGATAAAAAGGGCTATTATCGTCAGTAAAAAACAGACCAGTGTAGGACTTACTGCAGATTTTCCTTGTCTGGACACCATTCACTGACAAGGAAAAAAGGGTATGGAATGGTGTATTAAACTATGTTATTCTATAATACGTACCAACATTTAAGTTGGTAAATTTGGGGCATATAAGCCCCGCCCCGGGAACACCCCAAACCTGCATGGAAACACCTACATGTGGATGGGGTTTGTGTTATCCCCACCTATTTTCGGTCAGGGACAGCCCACATTAGCCAGGACTATCTCTGAAAATCAGGGACAGTACTGGCAGATTTGGGACAGTTGGCAGCTATGTTCTATACAATAGTAGTCAGTAAACAGCCTTAAAGGGACCAATATATATATATCCCAGTACATACAGTATTCTCCTGTCCAATACAATTGCAGTAACAGAGATACACAAAAAACTAATATATACATATATGCTCACACACATTTATACACACACTTGCATGTTAACCCACTCACACACATTAATCTTCAATGATCTGACAGGTAGTCAGGCAGTCTCCTTAGTTGACAGATTTATTACACTCACCAACCCATCCCAGGACAGCCAAGGAGTCAGGTCAGGAAGAAGCACCGTTGCTTCATTACATACAGCAGAAAGGGAACACAGCACAGACAGGACCCTGAGGATTGTAGTTTCCGTTTCTTTGTCCCAATGTCCTGTTTTAACCGCTGCATACTGCTGTTCTGTGAGCCCCTTCCATCCCTCTTCTCCCTAACCTCACGGGTAGGGTTGAGCGAACCCGAACTGTAAAGTTTGGGTTCGTACCGAACTTTAGAGTTTTTGGTACCCGGACCTGAACTTGGACATTTCCGTTCGGGTTCAGTGTTCGGTGATTTCTTGGCGCTTTTTGAAAGGCTGCAGGGCAGCCAATCAACAAGAGTTTCACTAGTCTGCCCTTAGAAGCCATCACTAATGGCACGGCTGTGATTGGCCAAGAGCAGCATGTGACCCAGCCTCTATATAGGCTGGAGTCACGTAGCACCACACGTCACTCTGCTCCTCTCAGTGTAGGGATAGGATGCTGCTGCTGTGAGGGAGAGATTAGGGAAGAAATCTGTGGAACTTGGTGTTGTTCAATCTTCAAACTACAGCGATTATTGAGGGTGCTATGCTACATTTTTGTACACAGCCCTGAGCCCAGTGACACTGAAAAATAACTTTTAAACCATCTGCTAGTTCGGTGCGCGTCAGCGGCCATTTTTGCAACTGCAGTGCACTTGCAACTGCATGTGAACTGCATGTGTGCCCGGGACATTAATTCTGTTCTGGTAGCTCAGTGGAGGACAAATTCCCTTTTTTTGGCTGGCCAAGTACCCCTGTGGCCTGCAGTGCATACCTGACAGTACAAATTATTCAATTACATCAGTCTGTCACATATTTTTGTGACCTAAAGCAATTTTTTTATCTGTCTGCAACAGGCACTGCATATCTGACAGTCCAATAAAACCGTTAAATACAGCAGTTACCTTGCTGATATAAAATAGCACACTTTTTTTGCTAGATACTGTAGATAGTAGTGGTCTATTACATTGGTAGGTGACATTTTACCATTTTTGTCATATACAAACCCCTGCTCTGCATTGGTGACAGAGAAGTAAATTTGTAAAAGTGGTCTATTCCATTGGTAGGGGACATTTTTGTCACAATTCCCCCATTTTAACATATCTTGGAACTGACATCTTAACCCAGAGGTATTTCAGGTGGGATAGGTCTAACTGCCAGCCGGAGGCCAGATTCCCAGATTCCCAGATGTTGATACCGTTTCCAAGACCTCTTAATAATCTTGGTAGTTTCTCCTTTTGGTACAGAACCTGTTGGTGCACATAAACATAAGCTTAATCATAGCATATACTAGTTGGAAGGCTGGTACAGCCTGCATTTGTGGGAGGGGCTGTGCGTATTTAAACCCCCTCGGCCACTACAAGGGGGTGGCCGTTCTTCAGCTGCCTCCTGCGCCTGTCGTCATCACACCTCACCTGGGAACGACGTGTCAGCCCTCCGGCGTGCCAGTACGCGGTACCCTCCCTCCTTCCTTGCGCCAGGTAAGCGCGATCCTGCGTCCGGCGGCGCGCGCCGGGCGCGGGCCTCCTGCCGTCCATGTTTCCTGCAGCCGGCCAATGCCACGTGCGCCGGCCGGAGCCACGTTCCTCCCTCCACCAGCGTACGGCGGCTCGCGCCCCTTCCCCCCCCCCCCCAGTCTCCCTGGACGCCGGTGCCGCGGCCGCCTGGCCGAGACCGCGCGCACCTGCCGCTGGGGGGAGGGGGGGGGGCTTGTGGAGAGGGGCAGCTCGCCCGCGACGATCCAGGGAGAAGCCAGCTGCGCCGGAAGATAACGGCGTACTGCCATGCGAGAGGCTTCTCCAGCGACGCTCGGTCTCTGCTGAAGCAATCGCAGTTGGAAGCGCTCACGTGACCCGGGTCTGTGATCTGGGAGCAGGCACGTGAGCGCCGCTGCCCAGCAACGAGACGCTGAGGCAGCCCGGCATGGTCAGGCAGCACGAGGAGAAACAACCCGCCTGGTGTTCGCAGGGGGCTCTTCCTGGTGGTGGGTGCAGGGGGCCACACTGTTCCCCCACGCAGGGCCCAGTGCAGGACCCGGCCACCGTAGGGACGCACGGTCACTGGAAGCCACAGGCGCTCGGCATATCAAACATGGGGGTATACCTGGAAAATGGTGAAGGCTTCCAAGGAAGGCCATATTAGTAAGTGTCATATAATCATGTTACAAACTGCAAGTAATACAGTAGTCATGTGTCACTGGTCAACGTTGCTTTTACGCTAACGCATGCTAGCTCCTGCCCGTGATACAGTAAACCATTGTGACTTAGAACCATGCATTAGTAATTCTATGTAATGCCAACTGTTTGTATAGACGTTCTTAGTTCAAGGTGAAAAGTCAGATCTTCCAGGTATTTGCCGGGCGCCTGGGATGGTTTGGCATATCCCAGTTGCATCAGTTAGGGGGAGGGTGGGGTCTCCCTGCACGCGGCCATACGGGGGAACCTGCATTTGCCAAATACACCAGGCGTACGTGTATATACATGTATGACTCCAGTAAAAAAAAGAAAAAAAACTCTAACCCGCACGTAGTCGTGCATGTATGTAGTCGTGCATATCACCCGGGGTCCCCTGCCGGTCATGTGCACGGATCCCTCAAGGTCCTCACGACGATAGTTGCCTGAATTACCCGGGGTGCCCAGTCTGTTAGTTTGCTGAATCAGTCAGGACGCCCACGCTGGCAATCGCTCAGGGTCCTCATGCTGGTAGTTGCCTGAGTCGCTCAGGGTTCTCACGCTGCTTGTTTGCCTGAATCGCTCAGGGTTCTTACGCTGGTGGTTTGCCTGAATCGCTCAGGGTTCTCACGCTGGTTGTTTTCCTGAATCGCTCAGGGTTCTCACGCTGATAGTTGCCTGAATCGCTCAGGGTCCCCATGCTGGTGCTCGCCTGAATCGCTCAGGGTTCTCACGCTGATAATTGGCCCGAATCGCTCAGGGCCCTCATGCTGTCAGTTGCCTGAATCGGTCAGGGTTACCATGCCGGTGGTCACCTGAATCACTCAGTGTTCTCACGCTGGTAGTTTTCCTGTTTCACTCGGGGTTCCCACATGGTTAGTGCATGGATCGTCCAGGGTTCTCACGTCAGTAGTCGACCTGAATCACTCAGGTTTCTCATGCCGCTTGTTCGCCCGTATCACCCAGGGTTCCCAGGCGGGTAGCACGACTGAACCGCCCAGGGTTCCGATGCCGGGGGTTGTCTGTTCCACTCAGGGTCCCCACGCCGGTAGTCGTATGAACCACCCAGGAGGCTCATACTAGTAGTTGCTCGAACAATGGCTGCCATATCACTTAGGGTTCTCATGCTGGTTGTTGCCTGAATCGCTCAGGGTTCTCATGCTGGTGGCCTGAATCGCTCAGGGTTCACATGCTGGTTGCCTGAATCGCTCAGGGTTCTCATGCTGGTTGCCTGAATCGCTCAGGGTTCTCATGCTGGTTGCCTGAATCGTTCAGGGTTCTCACGCTGGTTGCCTGAATCGCTCAGGGTTCTCACGCTGGTTGCCTGAATCGCTCAGGGTTCTCACGCTGGTTGCCTGGATCACTCAGGGTTCTCATGCTGGTTGCCTGAGTCGCTCAGGGTTCGCATGCTGGTTGCAGGAATCACTCAGGATTCTCACGTTGATTGCCTGAATCCTCGGGGTCCTCGTGCGGGTTACGGTCTGAGGCGCTCAGGGTTCCAAGGCGGGTGTCTACCCCTTCTTGTCCCAGCTCACCCTTTCGGGGCACCTCACGGGCCGGTTCAATATTCTGAGCACTGGCTGTAGTCGGGGGGGGGGGGGGGGTTCGGCACCATGGCCCTCAACTCCAGGCCACTCCAGGCTCCACTACTCGCTCTTTCCATCGGTCATACACAGGCGATTCGCCTCCTCGCTCTTTTCCGCTATTGGTGCTCGTTTTCTCGCGCCTTTCTTCCGTTTTCGGGTTCCAGACCATATTGGTCATGGGTAGTTGTCCATGTTTTCTGTTGCAGGCCGTTCCTCATCGTCATCCGCTTCCGGTAGGGCCCGGTTGTAGGGTCCATTTGCAAGCATCCACGAGTTCCAGCGGGTCGGCGGTAGGAGCAGCTTTTATATATTGTTAAAAAAAAAAAAACACAGGTTGCTAGCCGTATGTTTCCATTAACAGGTTCAGCATGTCCCACGCATCAGACATCGAGGACAATGTCTCCCTTCCCGGCTCGTCAATTTCGGGTCATTCAGGCAGACCCTCGTTCCGGCGGTGGACTGTC
Source organism: Bufotes viridis (assembly GCA_033119425.1). Lineage (NCBI taxonomy): Eukaryota > Metazoa > Chordata > Amphibia > Anura > Bufonidae > Bufotes > Bufotes viridis. The sequence goes on from CM065593.1 coordinate 51,621,421, forward strand.
GCCAAACTAATTGCCGAACTAAATAAGAGAGGCATCGCGCATCCAGCCTCGGCCAGGAAGGCCGAACTCTATCGCCTCCTGAGGACCGAGACTACAGGCGCTGGGGAACAATCATCACCTCCGTCCATCCAGGATGCGCTGTCCCAATTACAGGCCACAATGGACAGTCTCGTGGACTCCATGTCCAGCATACACCCTAGAGTGTCGGACTTAGAATCCCGCGTTTCGGCGTCGCCCGGACCCGCGGCGGTTGTTGCGATCCCGTCCACCTCGCAAGAGCCGGGTCCAGGTACTACCCCCACGGGCCCCTCGCCGACCGCTCCCCCCGCAGTGGCCCCGTCCCATTTCATTCCAGATAGCCTGAGGAAGGAAATTCTGGCAGGCAAGGACATCAATTTGGTGTCCATCCTCATAGCAGCTCAAGACATAGCAGAGAATAAGGTCATTAATTGCGGTGAGGTGGCGGTGGTGTTGCGGGCCAAGGACGTCCGGTTGAACCGCAAGATTTCCATTAACGAATTTGTCCTGGCATTCAGCCTATACCGGGACGTAATCTGCTCGGCTCAACTGCAGCGTCGAGAAGAGCTAGACACCTACCTCTACCGCATTGCAGACCTGGCATACAAGTATGGCGGGTCAAATTTTTATGACTATCACCGGTCCTTCTCGGCAAAAGCGGCGGCAGCTCTGGCTCAGTTCCAGTTCGTCACCAATTGGGCGAATTTGGACATGGAGCTATTCTGCCGCCACTTCGCCGGGCTCAGGGCTCCAACCTGCTCTTCGTGCCAGTCACCCCCCCTGCTGGAATTGTATCCACTGGTGGCAGCGGCCCAGGTTTGGGGCCACCTCTGGGCCAACAACTCAGTGGTATTCGTCACCGACAGCCAGGTCCTGGTCGACATAATCACCAGGGGCAGGGCCAAGTCAGCTAGGATTATGTCTTTCCTGCGGAAACTGGTATGGCTTTCCCTCAAACACAATTTCCATGTCTGTCCATCACATATTGCGGGGGCCAGCAATACAGCAGCTGATGCGCTTTCTCGCTTCAATTTTGATATTTTCTTCCAGGAACTCCCCGACGCAGACCCAACAGGCACTCCTATTCCCTGATACGAAACCCTAACCATGGGTTGATGCGACTGTTCGAAGCCGCGAAGAACCTGGCCCACAAATCCTTGGCTCCCAACACGGCTAGGAATTACGCCAAAGGGCACAAGGCCTTCTCGCAATTCGCCCTGACATATCCGCAGGGGGAGTTAGACGCAATTTCCCATATCCTAGCGTTCATCACCCACTGCCACACCAACTTGCACTTGTCCTACGGCACCATCAAAGTCCACCTGTCCGGGGTACAGCATCATCGCCTGCTGGCGGACCCGTCTTGCGGTTCGTTTCTAGCCAACCACGCTGTCAAAGCAGCCCTTAGGGGAATTCAGAAGGAGGCTTCCAGGCCGGCCGTCCGCCGACAGCCGGTCTCAGGGGAGTTATTTAGAGGCCTCTCTTTAGCCCTAGATGGGAACCCCTTTGGGCGCCTAACTAGTCTGGTTATCAAAGCCGCTATTTACTTAGGGTTCTACGGCTTCCTCAGGCCAGGGGAGTTTACCGCGGCCACAAGCTCGCGTTGCACATTGAAGAAGCGTCATCTCGTCTGGCGCGGCTCCCACTTCGCTTTGCTCCTAGTCCGCTCCAAAACCAGCCAAGTGGGCCCGCCGGTTGAGGTGAGGTTCTTCCCGTCCGGTAACCCTTGGTGCCCCGTCAAGGCACTTCAGGAACTGTTGGATGCCCTGGCGCTGTCAGGCCCGGATGACCCGTTACTCCCCTTCCAGGGGAAGCCGTTGTCCACTGCACAATTCCTAACACATATCCGTCCACTAGCTTCCGGATTGGGTTTTAGGCCCGAATCAATTACAGGACATTCGTTCAGGATAGGCGCAGCATCGGCCGCTTCCCGGCACCAGGTTCCGGCTCACGTCATCCGTAGCATGGGCAGATGGAGGTCATCATGTTTCACCAGATATGTTCCCAATCCGCAGGCAGAGATTTCCAAGGCTTTCTGTTCTTTGGTTCTGTAAGACATGTCTGAACTCATTAAACTCTTATTGCATTCCTCTAAATGGTCGTTCCTTTTTGCCCACTCATCCAGGCTATACCCCCGCGACTGGCTCTAGGCACAACTCAAACCAAGCAGATAGGCAGGGGCTTCAGCCAGCCCCCTTCACTATTTATCAGACCATACCACAAGTTGGAAGGCTGGTACAGCCTGCATTTGTGGGAGGGGCTGTGCGTATTTAAACCCCCTCGGCCACTACAAGGGGGTGGCCGTTCTTCAGCCCTCCCGCCCTCCCCTTCTTTACATATCCTCTCCCTGGGGTTGCCCACTCATCCAGGCTATACCCCCGCGACTGGCTCTAGGCACAAACTCAAGCCAAGCAGATAGGCTTCAGTCAGCCCCCTACACTATTTATCAGACCATACCACAACTATTATAATCAACACGACTTGCATTATTGTTTATCTTGCCAGCAGGGAGCCTCCACCCACCCATCTATGGCGAGAGGGACTGCAGTGGAGTTATACTTTTGATCATCAGGCCCTGGTCTTCTTTGTGAGACAAACTTCCAACAAGACATATGAATAAGTTCTTTAAAAGTCAAAGGGATTGCCAGATAAGGCATAGTTCTTGAACTCATTGGACTGTGAGTACAGACCAGTCCTCACAGTCCAATGAGAGAACAGTCTTTAATTTTTCTTTCAGTGTCATTGAGTCCTCTAAACAGCATCTGGTGCTGCATTGTCCCAATCATTCTTCAGTTGTTGGTACAGTGCCGTTGTTCCCAGGATTAGGGCGGCCATCAGCAGGAGGATCCTCATCCTCGGGCGTCAGAACTTTCCTGCAGTGAGAAGTGTGTATCCAGTTGGGCTTTCCTTCAACTTTTACTGGTGTATGAGTAGTCAACAGGACTTGGAAAGGCCTTTCCTCACATGTCTTCTTTATCACCACCCAGTCTCCTAGTTGCAGACTATGTGCTCCTTCTACTGAATCTGGAAGGGAAGCAAACACTTGTTTATGGGTGTGCTCAAGCCTCTTTGTGAGGGCCTGCATGTAGCTTGTTAGGCTATCATTGTTCATTTGCAACTGTTGTGTAAAATACAATCCTAATCTGGGGGCGCTTCCAAACAGAATCTCAAATTAGGATAATCCTGTCTGATTCAATAACTTCAGGGACACCATACCTGCGCACCAGTTCACCGACCAACTTCTTTGCTGTGTTTTTTGCATTTTCCTTTGCTACTGGGAAGGCTTCCGGCTGCCCTGAAACGAGAGCAACACACGCAAGGACAAATTCATATACTCCTACCTTAGGCAGTTGTATATAGTCTATCTGCAGTCTCTGGAATGGGTAAAGTGGCCTGGGGGGGGGGGGGGGATCGCTTGCTTGGAGTCTTCACCTCTTGACCGGGATTGTTCAATGCACAGACCATACATCCTTGTTCAAACCAAGAGACTACTGTAAAAAATCCTGGAGCAATTCACCTTGCATTAACCACACTTACCAAACCATGGCACCTTTTGATAGGTGAGTGGGCCCGTGGGCCTTCTGAGCCATAGCTGGGTATAGAGGGCGTGGTAGACAAATTTTGTCCTTGTTTCTCCAAATTCCATGTTCATCAGGTTTGGCCCCTTATTTTGCCCAAAGTTCTTTTTCCTCTGGAGGGGCTTGTTTGAGAATTCTTTGAAATGTACTTACAGAAATGTCCTCTGGTCTCAAGGCTCTCACCGGGGAGGCATCAGCATTTAGTGGCTGGAATGCAGTTTGTTTGGCTGCCTTGTCTGCTCGATCATTGCCTTTTGCTTCCACCATGGTACATCTTGTATGAGCCTTTACCTTAATAATAGCAACCTCCTCTGGTAATAACAGAGAGTTGATAAGTTCAAGTACAAAGTCTTTATTTTTAATTGGCTGGCCTGCTGATATTAGAAAGTCTTTAGCCTGCCATATGGGTCCATAGTCATGTGCAATACCAAAAGCATACCTTGAGTCTGTGTAGATGTTCACCTTCTTCCCCTTGGCCAATTTACACACCTCAGTGAGTGTCTTCATGTTCTATCATGTCATTTAGGAGGCTGTCTGTACCTTCTATGCCCCCTTACCCCATTTCTGAATCTGTGATTGGTAACAAAGTAGCAGGAATCAGAGTAGGGCTGCAGCTAACGATAATTTGAATAATCGATTAGTTGTCGATAATTTCATTGATTAATTGGGAAAAAACACCAAAATGACAAAAAGGGGTTTATATGATTTTACTTTAAAATTTATGTTCAAAGGCCATATTATAACAATTTTAGGAGTTACATAATTGTAAAAAAAATTGCATCAGAATGTAAAAAAGACAACATTTCCACATGGTCACATGGATGACACTGTTATGGGGGATCTGTGGATGACACTATTATAGGGGATCTGTGGATGGCACTGTTATGGAGGTGATCTGTGGATGGCACTGTTATGGGGGATCTGTGGATGACACTGTTATGGGGGGATCTGTGGATGGCACTGTTATGGGGGGATCTGTGGATGGCACTGTTATGGGGGGATCTGTGGATGGCACTGTTATGGGGGATCTGTGGATGGCACTGTTATGGGGATCTGTGGATGACACTATTATGGGGGATCTGTGGATGGCACTGTTATGGGGGGATCTGTGGATGGCACTGTTATGGGGGGATCTGTGAGTGGCACTGTTATGGAGGGGATCTGTGGATGTCACTGTTATAGAGGGGATCTGTGGATGAGACTTATTGGGGGGGGATCTGTGGATGGCACTGTTATGGGGAGGGGGATCTGTGGATGGCAGTGGCACTGTTATGGGGAGGGGGATCTGTGGATAGCACTGTTATGGGGAGGGGGATCTGTGGATGGCACTGTTATGGGGAGTGGGGATCTGTGGATGGCACTATTATGGGGAGGGGGGTCTGTGGATGGCACTGTTATGGGGAGGGGGATCTGTGGATGACACTATATAGCATCTTATAAATGAAGCAGGCAGAGCAGGCACGTCAAGTGAGTGAGCGACGTTATGCCGCTGCCCGCTCCGCCTGTTACCGGAGCATCATCGTAAGGTGATAAAGATCATAGCGCTGATTTAACCCCTTAAGGACGAAGGGCGTACATGTACGCCCTTCGTCCGCACTTTAAAGATGGCGCCCGGAGCGGGCGCTTGAGCTGCGGGTAAATGCTTGATTCATCAAGCTGACACCCGCAGCTCATGTCCGTGACCGGCAGCGATGCCGATCGCGGACATTTAACCCCTCAGATGCCGTGGTCAATCCTGACCACGGCATCTGATGGAGCACAAACCGAAAGTTTCACTTTCGGTTTGTGCTCTGGCTCCCCTGATGGCCACAAGGGGGAGCCGGAGCATGCATTTAGTACCCTAGGTTTCTGTGAATGAAACCTAGGGTACTACACAGTATTCCTATGGAGCCTATGACTGTAATAGGCTCCATAGGAAATATGCGATTTTTTCATATATTCCAATGCTATTGCATTGCAATATATGAGAATAGCAATCTGATGATTGCATCTTATAGTTCCCTATGGGAACTATAAGAAAGTGGTAAAAAAAAAAAAAAGTTTAAAAAATAAAAATAAAATAAAAAAATATAAAAATTCAAATCACCCCCTTTCCCCAAAATGAAAATAAAATAAATAAAAAATAAAAAATTACACATAATGGGTGTCGTAATATGCGAAAACGCCCATACTATAATAATATTAAAAATATTCACCATACGGTAAACATAAAAACAAAAAAGCGTCCAAATGGCTAATTCGCCATTTTTGGACGCTTCATTTCTTAAAAAAATGAATAAAAAGTGATCAAAACATCATACGCACCCCATAATGGTATCAATTAAAAGTTCAGATTGCCCCGCAAAAATGAGCCCCTACACTGCTCCGTACGCATAATTACAAAAAAGTTATAGGGGTCAAAACATGGCGACAAAAAATAAAATAAAAAATTCCCACTTTTAATTTTTTTCACTATCAAAACGCAAGAAAAACTATACATATTAGGTATTGCCGGATTCGTACTGACCTGAAGAATAAAATTAACTAGTCAGTTTTATCGCAAATCGAACGTTGTAATTTAAAAACCCGTAATACTGTGGTGAAATTGCTTTTTTTTTGCAATTTCACCCCATTTGGAATTTTTTTCCCGTTTCCCACTACATCACATGCAAAAATAAATGGTAGCGTTAAAAAGTACAACTTGTCCCGCAAAAAACAAGCCGTCATATGGCTATGTGAGCGGAAATATAAAAATGTTATGGCTTTTGGAAGGCAGGGAGCGCAAAACAAAAACGCAAAAATCCCAAAACCCCCGGTCCTTAAGGGGTTAAAGTTCAAGTTACTGCCGGTTAAGGAATACTCTTTACATATTATACTGTTGTGAGCGGCGGGGCCCCGGTGTAAGAGTACAGTGACTGCACCGGCCCCTCCGAGAGTTGCCGCCTCCAGCCCCTCCTCTCTCCCGGCTGATACATCGCTGCGTTGCGAAGCATCCCAGCCAGCGATGTATCAGTGACTGAACTGCGGTGGTGCGGGAGCAAAGAATCGGCCGATTATTCAATAACGGGATTCGTCGAATATTATCGATAACGTCGATTTAATTGTTGCAGCCCTAATTCAGAGTAGTACACCTTTTGAAAGAAATATTAGCGGGCATGAGGAGTGCACACTTGGTTAAACCTGTGTTAATATGCCCTGTATGTCATTGGGTGTTTGTACAATCACCGGGTAGTCTAACACAATTTCAGAGGCTTTTTTCTATCATTGCCTGCAGTGCCGATACCGAAATGACACAGGAGGGGCGCCTCTGGCGACATGATCTAATCTGACTAAAAAGTACGACACTGGCAGTCACCATATTTTTGGGGTAGGTACAGCTGTGACCCTGCATTTCTGAACAGAGCAGGTGAAATTCCTCATCATATTTTGGAATACCCAAGACTGGGGCCGAGATTATGCCCAGCTTCAATGTATAGAAACTATTCACTGCCTCTTCTATCAGGTGAAATGGGTCACATGACAGACAATCATACAGAGGCTGCATTAACACGGAGGCATGTCTAATCCAGGGGTGACAGTATGACACCAGCCCCAAAAACACCCTTAGGCTTTGTGCTCCTTTGGGCACTTTTATGCTTTCAACAGCCTCCTTTCTTTCTGGGGTTAGGTGGCGAGTTCCATGGGAGAGGCAGTGTCCTAGAAATACAACCTTGTTTTTACAAAACTGCAGCTTCTCTTTTGAGGCTTTACACCCGTTCTGATGTAGGAACATTAAAAGAGATATAGTTGCCTCACAGCAGGTCCCATTGTCTTCAGCACACAGGAGCAAATCATCCACCTATTGTAACAGGACCACTTAGCCGGGCGGTGCCCAGTTTGTAAGGACAGATTGCAGAGCCTGTGTATACAGTTGTGTTCAAAATAATTCAACCCCCAATGCTGTATAGGGTTTTAGGGAATTTAGTGTACATTTGTAATTGTGTTCAGAATGAAATCTTACAAGGCCTTTTTAAAGAAGCAAATGCAACTAAAATGACATCAATTGTTTTTGTAATACAGTATTAAATGTTTTTTTTGTGATTTCTTCATTGACACAATTATTCAACCCCTTAAAGACTACCACTCTTAAGAACAGAGGTTCATTCAAGTGTTTTCGATCAGGTATTGAAAACACCTGTGGATGTCAAGGAGCAGCAATCAAGCATAATAAGCCCCAATTAGGCAGATTTAAAATGACTGTGATACTTAGCTCCTTCTAGACATTTACTGGTGTGTTTACAAACATGGTGAAGTCAAGAGAATGGTCCAGGAAGACAAGAGAAGAGGTGATTTCTCTTCACAGGAAGGGCAATGGCTATAAGAAGATTGCAAAGATGTTAAACATACCAAGAGACAGCATAGGAAGCATCATTCGCAAATTCAAGGCAAAGGGCACTGTTGAAACGCTACCTGGTCGTGGCAGAAAGAAGATGCTGACTTCGACTGCTGTGCGTTACCTGAAGCGCAAAGTGGAGAAAAGTCCCCGTGTGACTCCTGAGGAGCTGAAAAAAGATTTGTCAGATGCGGGTACTGAAGTTTCAGCTCAGACAATAAGGTGCACACTGCGTAATGAAGGCCTCCATGCCAGAACTCCCAGGCGCACCCCCTTGCTGTCTCCAAAGAATAAGAAGAGTCGACTGCAGTATTCCAAAAGTCATGTGGACAAACCACAAAAGTTTTGGGATAGTGTTCTGTGGACTGATAAAACAAAATTTGAACTGTTTGGGCCCATGGATCAACGCTATGTTTGGAGGAGGAAGAACAAGGCCTATGAAGAAAAGAATACCTTGCCTACTTTGAAGCATGGCGAGGGGTCAATCATGCTTTGGGGCTGTTTTGCTTCTACAGGTACAGGGAAGCTTCAGCGTGTGCAAGGTACCATGAATTCTCTTCAGTACCAGGAGATATTGGATGAAAATGTGATGCAGTCCGTCATAAACCTGAGGCTTGGGAGAGGTTGGACCTTTCAACAGGACAATGATCCCAAGCATACCTCCAAGTCCACTAGAGCATGGTTGCAGATTAAAGGCTGGAACATTTTGAAGTGGCCATCGCAGTCACCAGACTTAAATCCGATTGAGAACCTCTGGTGGGACTTAAAGAAAGCAGTTGCAGCGCGCAAGCCTAAGAATGTGACTGAACTGGAGGCTTTTGCCCATGAAAAATGGGCGAAGATACCCGTAGATCGCTGCAAGACACTTGTGTCAAGCTATGCTTCACGTTTAAAAGTTGTCATAACTGGAAAAGGATGTTGTACTAAGTACTAAGATTGAATGTCACTTGGGGGTTGAATAAAACTGATAATGATGTGAGCACAGAAAATACATTTGTGGTTATTTCATTATAAATGTTATGTTATATTTGTCTGAGTTACAAGTGCTTCTTTGATTTAATTGTAAACAAGATGACTGAAATGATCAAAATCAATGTCAAACTGGCCAAAACACTCAATTTCAGTGGGGGTTGAATAATTTTGAACACAACTGTACATGGTCGGGGAGTTCTGAGCTCCCTGAGGCAGGACAGTCCAAGTATACTGGTTACCCTTAAATGTAAAGGCAAACAGATACTGACAGTCTTGGTGCAACGGGACACTAAAGAAAGCATTTGCCGTATCTATCACTGTGAAACACGTAGCAGTGGATGGAACTTGTGACAGTAAGGTATGTGGGTTTGGCACCATTGGAGTTTGTAAAACTGTTACCTTGTTAACTTCTCTAAGATCATGAACCATCCTGTAACTGACAGGCTGTCCATTAACTGGTTTCTTCTTTATTGGGAACAGTGGGTATTAGCGTGAGATACTGTTTTTGTCAATATACTGGCCTGGAGAAAAGCATCAATTTGACTGGCGGCTGCTATCCCCTGGGCATGACTGAGGGGGTACTGCTTTACTTGAGGGAGCTGACATCCTGGCTTAAAGGGGTTGTCCGGGTTCAGAGCTGAACCGGGACATACCTCCATTTTCACCCAGACGGCCCCTCTGACTTGAGCATCAGAGCAGTTAATGCTCCGATGCTCTCCTTTGTCCTACGCAGGACAGTTACAGGTACATGGATAAAAAAATATCAACGCAAGGCAGAAACATACCGTCGTATGGCAGACAGAACCCCTGGTCAGCAGAAAGGGGCAAGGCAAGACAAAGATCAGGCAAAGACAGGAATACATGACAAAAGCAAGGCAAACTAAGAACAGAGTACAGAACAGGGAGCAGAAGGGTGAACCACCCACAAAGCATAACAGAGAAAGACTGACCCAAACACAGAGAGTTCAGAGGGATAAATACCAACCTTGTGAGTTCAGCTGTGAAGCCACACCCACCAAGCACGAAAAGGCAGGTTAACCCTATTAGAACATCTCAGGGAATTAACCCATACAGGTCAGGGAACCAGCAACTGCAACACTGGAAGCTGCAGTTCGGGCGTTGACCGTGGCAACCGGCATAACCAAGAGGCGGAGAAGGAGGAACAAATTGTGCTCACAGTGGTACCGCCGCCAGTACACAGTCCCATGCAACCAGCCTACACAGGCGGCAACCTGCAGCAGTACGCTCAGGAACCTGCAGCCAGCCCCCACAGCAACCTGCCACAAAGCAGCACAAACGTAACATTCCGGAGTTCCGGTGATGAATCGGGCTCTCCATGGGGATGCCAGGAAGCCCGGTGAAACACCAGCACTGATGGGCAGGCTTTAGCGCTGCCCTAGCCTGTAAAATGGCTAGAGCAGCGCTAAAGCACGCCCATTAGAGACGGTGATGTCACCGAACACACTGCCGGGCTGTGTTATTATAAACAAAAGAGCCCTTGCCCTGCACGATCTAGCACAGGGCAAGGGAGCGCATCGGAGCATGAGATACCCGATGCTAACATCAGGGGTGCTGCCTGGGTGAAATTATGGGTATGTCTGGGTTCATCTCTGAACCCGGTCAACCCCTTTAAGATGCACAGTGACCGGAGACACTGGGAGTTTCCCTATGTCTGTTTTGATGTTGCCCATAAATCCTTCGGTACAACCTGGTCTACAAGGGTTAATTATTAAGGGACATAATACTTCCTCTACACTGGTAGTGCCATCTGGGTAAAAGTGTATGTGGGCTCCCAGTGCTTGCAAAACATCTGTCCCTAAAATCTGTTCTGGCAGGTTTTCTTTAACTAACAATTGGGTAACAACCTTACTGTCTTTTATCTTTAGTTTAACTGGCTCAGATTCAACAACAAAAACTGTTTCTCCTGTAAATCCCACAGCTGGTACATAACAAGGGCTTAACTGATGTGGCTGCAAGAAACTCTGGTCTACTACTGTTTTGGCTGCCCCTGTGCCAACCAGGAATGGTACTGCCTTTCTATTTCTGAGTATACAATAATCTACCTCGCACAACTTCTCCTCTCAATCCCTCAGTTTCAACCTCAAGAGTTACTTTTATCCATATATCAACCACTTCTTCACATCCAAGATCCTTTATCCAACCACAATGTGTTCTTCTGAATCTTTTCCAGCCTAGCTTCCTCGCTAAATCAGGGTGCTACCGTACTAGTAGTCCTAGGGTTATTCCTATACTTTATCCCTTCCTTCTCTAACACTCTTCTGTCCACATTCTTCAGACCCTCCTTACCTCCTCTTTCCTTCGCCAATGTTTTGGCTGTCTTATAACCTTTGGGTATGCTAAAATTATTCCCCATTGCTTTTCAATTGTACCAGAACAACTATAGAAAGTAACACAATTCAGACGTCTGTTTCCCCTCAGTTTCCTCAGAGCTTCCCCACTATATCACCTAGTGTACTCTGTTACTGAGATTTATTATACAAATCAAATGTCTACACACCAGACATCGGAGTCCAAGGACTTTGATTTCACTTTCTATAATGTTCTGCAATTTTCCAAACACAGTAAAGAACAAACAAAACGTATACCATGACTCCTAAAGCCAGACCAAAAATATCCCAATCAAAGTTACTCATGATCAGAAACTAAACCCAACAATCATAGGTATTTTCAACTATCAAGGTTCTTTATCAATATGGACTCGAATGTAAAAGGACTTTATACTTGCGCTCCTTCAACAATCCCTCGAATCAGACAACCATTTAGAGGCACAGATCTAATTTAAGATAAAGTCTCTTACCTTGCAGCACTGTCTTTCATATCTGTCCATCCCGGTCTGGATTATCCAAGTTGTCGGGAGATCAATGAAGTGTCCTTTAGTCGAGACCCACGTTGGGCGCCAAGTTTTGTTGTGGCAAAAAAACTCTTCTCTATAATTGTCGGGGTCCCAATTGAAGTGTTCTTATGAGCACTCAGAGAGCTGACACAGACACGCTGTGGAATCAAATTCTCTCTCCTTTATTCCATACAAGCATCCATTTTTATAGCTACAGATAATCACAGACAAATCTGGCACACCACCAAGGGAGTGGAAATCGAAACTAATGATTTGATTTGTTATTCATAAAAGGCAATAGTTCTGCACTATACTAACTGAATTCTAATAATTAAAAAGTTTCTGCAGCATCTTATCTCAAGATTAGCATTCTCCAGCAGTACATCCCGAAACTCAGAAGGAACATAACTCTCTCTTGTATGTCAAACTCTGATAAGGAAACTAGGGAGCTGCTATCTTGACCTTGCAGTTAGGAACTTCTCATCTATATACACAGAAACTCCCTACATCCTTCCAGCCATCCCATTGTTAATTTTCCACATATGCACAAGATGGAGGAAGTACTCATACAAAATGGATTTTCATCCCTCACATTGCGTACACCCTAACATTCTCCTGGCTGTAGCTCTCAGCACCCACTGAGCAGCTTCCCTTCAGGTTCACTGTTACTTGCTCTCACTAATCACAGCTTCCAGCTCACATCTCAGTGGACAAACTCAGGCCTGCTCCCAACAAAGGCCAAAAACAGTTACCATGTGTGATCTCGCCACACAAATTCTAGATGTATTCTCTTTACTTGCTAACCCGCCTCAAGTCCATAAGTCTATCTCGCACACTGTAGCCAGCTGTGACTCTGTCTTCACAACTGAATTATTTATTTTTCTAAAGTAGAGTCACAATAATCTTAGTGGATACTGTCACTATAAGTGTTACACAATGCTGAAAGGATTAGTCCCATTAAAATGGGACCGCACATGAATGGAGAGCAAGCCACACATGTGCAGCTTTCTCCATTCTTTGCTATCAGACTTCCAAAAATTGCGGAGTACTAGCTTGCCTGTTTTTGGAAGTCTCAAAGGTCCAGACAAACATGTGAAATCTCCTCTACATTCATTGCTATTTTCTGAAGTACCTTAGCAGTCCATGATAAGAATACTGTGCATGTGCGGTGTGTTCCTCATACACAGTCGGGCCCCGATCTTGAGATAGGAACAGGTTCAGAAGAGGGATCCACACATACAGTATCTGACATTAATGGCATATTGTTACAGAGTGGATGCGGATCCACTATGTTTACTGAACAGGTTTGACTTGGGGCTACTGTTAGCAGGGCCGGCTTCAGGTAAATGTCTAGCTAGAACTGACTGGGCCCCACAGCAAATTTTTGTACAAACACCCCCAGTGGGTTCACATCACGTTTTTCTATCCGTTTGATTTATACAAAAATGGTACTGTATACAAACGTGCAGCACACCACGTTTTTGTATGCTGCAGGGACCAGTAAAAAACGTGCAGCATACATATGTTTTTTTTACTATTGAACTGTATGGTGAACTGCCACTGTATAGCATCAGTCTGAGGCATCTGTTAATGTATACGTTTTTGGTATACATTAAACGGATGGCAAAAATATGATGTGAACCCAGCCTTAAGCCTCATTCACACGTCCGTGTCTGTGCTCAAATCCGTAAAGAGGTGGTCAGTGATGCATCCGTGAAGCTGTCTGTGATCCGTGCTGATCCGTGTTGGGTCCGTGTCTGTTTTTTGCTGTCTGTGTTGCATCCGTGTTTCACTGACACTGAACAGCTAAAAAATAATTTTCAAAGCATCTCTTCCTAATGATCAGTGAAACAAGGATGCAACACAGATGGCATCTGTGTTGCTTTTGTGGTTTTCATGGAGCCATAGACTATAAAGGGTGTGAGGGATCCGGGAACACGGACCAAGATAGGACCAGTGGCGGATCCAGTGCCTGGTCTTGGGAGAGGCACTTCCCACGATTGTTAAACCCCTGCTCCCATCACTACAGAAATACAGGGTGATACAGCACCCCATACCTCTTAGATCCAGTGACTTCTCCTTTGATGTAGATGTTCTCTTTCTCCATCTTCTCCTTTCAGACCTTCAGAAAAGACCACCATTTTTCATCTCTGCAGTTTGACAAAAACAAAAATTAGTTTACTACTTTTCCATCATCCTCCCATCTTCTGGACAAAACATCCTACTACCCCCAAGTAAGAAGTGCCCCCATAGATACCCCCCAATCATGTGCCAGTAACAAGTGCCTCTCCCCCCACCCCATCATGTGCCGGTAAGAAGTGCCCCCCCCATCATGTCCCAGTAACAAGTGCCTCCCCGCCTCCTCATCATGTCCCAGTAACAAGTGCCTCTCCCCACACCCCATCATGTGACAGTAACGCGTGCCTCCCCCCCCTCATCATGTCCCAGTCACAAGTGCCTCCCCGCCCTCTCATCATGTCCCAGTAACAAGTGCCTCTCCCCCCATCATGTCCCAGTAACAAGTGCCTCTCCCCCCCCCATCATGTCCCAGTAACAATTGCCTCTCCCCCCACCCCATCATGTCACAGTAACAAGTGCCTCTCTCCCCCATCATGTCCAAGCGATCCCCTCCCTGTGCCCTGCTGCCACCGCCACATTCTCGGGGGGGGGGCAATTGCCCCGTTGCCAGCCCCCCCCCCCCCCAGATCCGCCAGTGGATAGGACATACATCCGTGCTGATGGGGACGTGTGCTGTCCGTGGAAAACACGTACAGCACACGTACGTGAAACACTAACATGTGAAGTGTCAGAATAAGCACTAGTACTCAGCAGAGAGGGGAGGCCACCATGTACTGACAGAGCGCACAACCTGGTCCTAGTGGTCAGCAATCTGCAACTTTTCCCCACTCATGCCAGGTCTAAAAAAGGTGGCCTGGACAGGTAAGGGGATACAGTTAAGGCCATACGGTTATTGGATACCACCTCTATACAGTGACTGGATTAGAGTTGTTTCGGTACCAAAATTTTGATTCGGTATCGATACCATAAAAAAGTATTGCGATACTCGATACCATTCGATACCACGCGAAAAAAATAAAAACGCCGAAAAATCCGCGTGCATTCAACATTTTATGAAACCGCCGGCTCATAATACAACAGTCCTATCCTACTTTTTTGTGGGGACAAGGCGACTAAAAGAAAATGGCGAATCGTGCATTTTTTATTTTTCTTTTTTTTTCTTTTACGGCGTTCACCGCATAAAAGTGGATTTTTTAATAGTTTGGACTTTTGAGACGCGGCGATATGTAATATTTTATTTATGTATTGTTTATATATTTTATATGTAAAATTGGGAAAGGGGTGATTTATAATTAATATTTTGGTGTACTTTAACTTTTTTTTTTTTTTTTTTACAGTTTATTAACTATTTTCCCCTTAGGGGCTAGAACCTGGGATCTTTTCATCCTATTCACCCTGATAGAGCTCTATCAGGGTGAATAGGATCTCACCCTCTCCCTGCTGCCCTGTGCACAGTGCACACAGCAGCAGGGAGCAGACCAAGGCAGCCAGGACTTCAGAAGCATCCTGGTTACCATGGTAACCGATCGGAGCCCCAGCATTACAGTGCTGGGGCTCCGATCCTGCCACTGCCACCAATGAGGAGGAGGTGAGGGGACCCTGTGGCCACTGCCACCAATGATTTTATTACTGGGGGAAGGGTGGGAGGGCAGGGGGCACACTGCCCACTGCCCACCAATGTTTTAATACTGGGGGGGCACACTGCCCACCAATGTTTTAATACTAGGGAGAGGGCGGAGCACTGGCCAGCAATGCCGAGTAGTTTCTTATATAAATGCAGGCAGAAGACACAGCCTGCCAGCACCTGCCTGTGACCGGCGCTGCGATCAGAGGCTATTGCCTCTGATTGCAGTGCTGGGTCATGCAGGCAGGTGCTGGCAGGCTGTGTCTTCTGCCTGCATTATATGAGACTACTCGGCATTGCTGGCCAGTGCTCCGTCCCCAGCTCCGCCCCTCCTCCCGCCCCGCTCCGCCCCTCTCCCTCTATTGGTTGAGCGGCAGCACAGGGGAGGGAGAGACTGCCTCCTTCTCCCTGTGCTGCCGAGGAGAACATGGCCGCGCTGAGAGCGGCGCAGCCATGCTCTCCTATACTGGGCTGTGCAGTAGTGCAGCCCAGTATCGATAAAATACTTTTCCTGGTATCGAGTGCGATACCAGAGAAAAGTATCGATCGGGTATCGAAAGTTCGATACCCGAAACAACCCTAGACTGGATACTTCCATACAGTGACCAGATAAAACCGCCATACAGTAACTGGATAACACCACCATACAGTGACCGGATAAAAGGGTATAAGAGGGCACTGTACAGTCACATGACCCTCTGACATTAGAAAGTCCTTATGGTGAATGCGGTTTAGACACCATCATAATGAGAGGTTGAGGAGTGAGACCGGTGACCGGGGCCCCGGATGGACAGGAGGGGTAGACACAGCAAGTAGGTGCAAGGGCTCTAAGGGGGATTCATACAAGAAGTAGTGGCAGGAGGTCTGTGCAGGAAAGCAATTGGATCTCTGGATACATGAGGGAGGAAAGGAAACAGCAGGAGCTCCATGAGGATGGGATAAGAGAAGGACAGGATATGGGGGGAAGCAGGTGTCATCAAAGCAGACTGCTTAATGAAGCAGTAAAACAACTTCATAGCAGGAATCTGCTGGTCTACAGCATCCAGCAGCAGCTTGAAGAGAAGAGACAGTCACACTGCAGGCTCACTCACAGACTTGTCTGCTTCTCTTCACACTTCTGCTCCGCTGGGGTCTCTCTCCTCCTCAGGCAGCATATTCTGTGTAGAGGGAGTGTGTCTGAAGATTGTAAGGTAAGGTGCTGCTCTGCTGGAGTGAAGAGGGGGCATGTCTGAAGCTCCACAGCACAGAACCTTGTAAGGTAGACAGCGGCGGCCGGCTCTGCATGCTGCTGAAAAAGGCTTTCATGTGACTTAGCTCCCTGTGCTCCAGGATTAAACCCTTCCATCTGTATTGATGAAAGTACTCATAGCAGCGCAGTGGGCCCCCCCAGAAGCAGTGGGCCCCGGCACTTGTCCGGGTATGCCGGGCGCTAACGCCAGCCATGGGTGTTAGTGCCCCCCCGATGTTCACTCTTTAACCCCAGGGATCTGGACTCTAATGCACAGGGACTATCAGACCGCTATCTCTTTACCTTGTCTCTCTCTAGACCCATGGGGGGAAGGAATAATGGTGCAGAACACCAAAGGACCAGGCTAAACTGCAGTCAGGAACAGGCCAAAATCAGAGCATGCAGAGCACCAGTAATACAGTTGTCAGTCCAAGGTCAGGATGGGCAGCTCTGAGTCAAACAGCAAACAGGCAGAGATCAGGTTAGGCACCGAAGAGTGAAAATCTAGAAACTAGCAGAGGTTGGTAAATGGGAAGACAGACAAGCAATATTGCACCATTACAGGATATTAGAGTACTAGAATCTTTTGCTCAGGCACCCTCCCACAAGGAAAAGTACCTTAAATACCCTGGAGAGGTCTGCCATTGGGTGAAACAGATTAGGGTGTGACCGTGCTGGCCCTTTAAGAGCCCAAAGATCTTATTCTTGCACCCTTCATACAGGGGGAAGCAGAGTGTCCGGAAGTAGGCCACTGTCTGTGGAGTGTATGAAGCATTGCTACTCCAGTGGTTGGACCAGTCGCACAGGAGGTGATGGATGCTGTTGGGTCCAAACAGGCAGAACCCTGGAGCAGAGGAAAGGGTGAGCAAGGAAGCGGCCATGTCGACTGAAGGGAACACAGTGACTGCCATCTTAACACATATCCTATCAATATACCATTAATATCAGATGGGACAACCTAGTTAATGGTTACGCTCATTTAAAGAGATACAGTAAGAACAGTTGCAGAGAAATAGTCTGTTGCCGGGCCTGGAGGTTGGACCACACTCCAAATTCTACAAGTGCCAGGTTAGGTCCAATATGGCTGAATGCTCATGCCATTACCCGTCTAAAAAAAGGCAACTTCCTACCAACAGCATGCCCTTTCTAGCTGGTATTCATAGGTTTACACCAACTTTGCTCAAGGCCATTACCCATTTCCTAAATTTCTGCAGACTAGTTACAGCTTGTAGTCCCTAAACTTTATGGGCCTTCTGATGTCACAGAGTCTCGTGAAATTCAAAGCTTCAGTTTCAAAGTAACCATGCACCTCATCTTAAAATTATTATTATTTTTGTATTATATTAAATGGGAGGGTAAGGATGGGACTCAATGGGGGGGCATAGATTTGTGTGGTATATTTACTGATGTTATATATTGTTGTGTGCGGTATAGTCGCTACTGGAGTTTATTTGGGTATGCGATATATTCACTGCTAATATATATTTATGTGTGCGGTATATTTACTGCTGGTATATATTGGTTGGGAAGCAGTGACAGGCCTCAAATATGAAGGACGGTATGCATCTCCGAGAGTGGTGCAAGAAACCTATTAAGGAGATACATATTGGGGTTTGCTGTGGTGCACCTGAGACGTGCCACCAAGGTACCCGGCCTTGGTGGAGTGGAAGCCAGAAGCTAGAGTGTCCACTAAGATAGATAGTGGACACTGTTGTTACCTAGTATAGCTGGTAATAGCTAATCCGGGCCTGGCTTTTACTGGGAGTAAGCAAAGAGCTGGGTGGGTGTTTACTCCCCATGATCCACTCCGAGGTTTATATGTGGCTCATGTCCACAATTGTGTTTTAGGCTAGGGCTACACGACGACATGTGTCGCGCGATACATAGGGCACAACTACACTGCAACATGTGTCGCACAATAATTTTTATAATGTTAGTCTATGGTGTCGCACTGCGACTGCGACACGAGAGTCGCAGAAAAATCTGTTGCTGCACAAATGTCGTTGTGTAGCCCTAGCCTTGAAAGTGAACAGCAGAAAGCAGGGTGTGTCTGTGGAATGAGAGGCTGCAGATCACACACTGCAAGGCACGTGTGAAGGAAACACTGGCCTGTAAACTGATTACCTGACCCGGCTGCGATCCAGCTGTAACTGAACTGAACTGTAAATTGGCTTGAACAAGCAATAAACTGTATTGAAGTGACTTTGTTGTGTCCCTGCCTGTCTTTAAAACTGGTCATAAGAGCCCACGGCATTACATATGGTGGAGGATGCGGACAGACCAGTAAGGTATACAGTCTTCACATGTCCGGGATCAAAGTTCCAATCTAAGCCAGCAGCTGAGATGGAGGAAATGCTGAAGCAGCTGGTGCTGGCCAATGCGGAGCAACAACAAGCCAATGTTCAGCAACAGCAAGCCTATGCAGAACAGCAACAGACCAAAGGCCTATTGCTACAGCAGATTGCGGCGACCTGAGGGAGACACCACCAGCGGCAACCCAGTTCCAGCCAGCGGCCCAGAATAAACTTTGGTCAGCATTGAGGCAGATAACTTCAGAAGACGACGTGGAGGCTCTTCTGACAATTTTTGAACTAAAAGCAGAGCAGGAGAATCTACCATCTGACCTCAGCCATGAGGATGCCCGGTACTATGGGAGGCTTAAAGGTGAGGTCCTGGCCCGCATAGGGGTCAATACATATGTGCGGGCCCAGAGAGTGTACCAGTGGGTGTTTGTAGCGTTTTGGCCTGCCAGGTCACAGGCTTATGATCTGTTGCACCTTGTGAAGAAATGGCTCAAGCCTGAGTCTTTGGGCTCAGAGCAGATGATAGAGCAGGTGGTTGTGGATTGGTTTGTGAGTTTCTGTGCCATTCAGTGTTGGGTGGGTCAGGGGGACCCGGGCAACCTCAACCAGTTGGTCAGCCTGGTCGAGTGGTACATGGCCACCCAGCATTTGGTGCGGGACACTTCTCAAAAATGGGTGACACCCTGGCTCTCCTTATAGAGACTAGAAAAAGGTCCTGATCCCAATCAGGGGAAAATGCAACCCAAAGGCCCATTAAGCGTGCCCCTTGGGCTTGTGAAGACACATTTATCCGGTGCTTGCTGTGCCAGGGTTCTGGACATAGGGCCGCTAACTGCCTTTTGACCACTGATCCCATGGACCGGTCCTCATTCTACACCAGGCTTGTCTGTACTGCAAACACCCTGCTGAGCACTGGTGAACCTCCCATGTGCCAGGTGTCCATTAACGGTTACTGGATTAACTCACTGTTAGACTCCGGAAGTCTAGTGACCCTAGTGCACGGGTCTCTAGTTTGTCAGAAAAGGCCCTCTGAACAAAAGGTCTCCGTTATCTGTATCCATGGGGATATCTGATTGTATCTCACGGCGATGATTGTCAAGGCCACGCTGGGCGGGGAGCTATAGCATGTGGTGGGAGTGGTAAAGAATGTTCCATACAGGCCTATTTTGGGAAGAGACTTACCCATACTCTGGTCTTTATGGAAGGATTGAGCGCAATCTCTTGTGGAGATAGACTCTCCAGGTCCTGAACCCGAAGACCTTGATTTTGGGGTACCAGCCGTAGGGGTCCCCATCATAGGGCCAGAGTGTAACCCCGATAGGTGGTTTACCCTAGAGGTATTGGCCGGTAAGGCCACATATATCCTGGAGGTGTCCCGGGACACGTTCGGGACCGCCAAACTCCAGGACCCCACTCTGGTACAGGCCAGAGAGAGAGTGACTCTAATCAATGGGGTAGACCAACAACCGGGCGCAGAAGCAGTGTTTCTCCATGTGGCTGTGTCCCAGGACTTATTGTACGGTGTCGAAGGTCCGACAGGAGGTAGTGGAGCAGTTAGTGCCCATCGGGCAGTATTAGACTTGGCTCACACACATGTAATTGGAGGTCATCTTGGGGTCAAAAAGACACTAGAGCATATACAGTACTCCAGTGGTTCTTCTGGCCTAGTGTCTATGAAGAGGTTAGGAGGTTTTGTGTGTCATGTCCAGAGTGTCAGATTACTGGTCCCACAGTGAATTTCCATAGTCCACTGGTACCTCCTCCCATTATAGAGGTTCCCTTTTGAGCGGATCGCTATGGATCTTGTGGGGCCCGTGGTAAAGTCGGCATGGGGCCACCAACACATATTGGTGGTATTGGACTATGCGACTCGGTATCCGGAGGCCATTCCTCTCCACCATACGTCAGGCAAACTTATTGCCAGGGAACTCTTTGCCATGTTTTGCCGCATTGGGTTACCCAAAGAGATCCTTACGGATCAGCCTTTTATGTCCAAAGTGACAAAGGAGTTTTGCAAGCTGCTTCGAATCAAGCAGTTACGCATATCAGTGTACCACCCACAAACAGATGGGCTGGTGGAAAGGTTTAATAAGACCCTAAAGAGTAGGTTAAAAAGGGTAGTATCCCAAGATCGGAAGGACTGGGATATGTTACTGCCATATTTGATGTTCGCCATCCGAGACTTACCCCAGTCCTCAACGGCGTTTTCCCCGTTCAAACTGTTATATGGTAGACATTCCAAAGGCCTGCTGGACATTGCCAAAGAGACATGGGAGCGGGAGCCTACTCCCCATAACAGTGTAATAGAGCACATTGCAGATATGCAGGACCGGATTGCATCAGTAATGCCCATTGTGAGAAAACATCTAGTAGAGACTCAGGCAGCTTAGACCCATGGGTATAATAGAAAGGCCACAGTCAGGACCTTTTCCCCAGGAGATACAGTTCTCATACTCGTACCCACTGCTGAGAGTATGTTTCTGGCCAAGTGGCAAGGGCCCTAAGAAGTTTGGGAAAAAGTGGGCGAAGTTAATTATAAAATATATCAGCCTGGGCGGAGAAAACCAGAACAAATATATCATGTAAACTTGCTAAAGGCATGGAAGGACCAAGAATCCCTGTGGGCCACTGAGGCGCTGGTTAGGACTAGTGTAGACCCTCGAACGTCAGTCCTGACAGAGTTCAGGGTAAAAATAGCAGAAACCCTGTCAAAACAACAAAAACGGGAAATCAAGAAGTGCAGCAGAATACCGATGGCTTTTCAGAAAAGCCCACACGTACATCGGTGGTCCAGCAGGACATTGTCACCGAGCCACGGGTAAGGGTATGAGTGAAACCGTACCATGTGCCAGAGGCACAGAGATAAGCCATTACAGAAGATACTTAGCCTAGGAGTTATCGAGGAATCCAAGTGAGTGGGCCAGTCCCATTGTTTTGTTTCCAAAGCCGGACGGATTGTTAAGATTTTTGTAACGATTTCCGGAAATTTAATGAAGTGATGAAGTTCAACCTTTATCCAATGCCCTGGGTTGACAAGCTGATTGAAAGACTGGGCCAGGCCCAGTACTTCACAACGCTGGATTTAATCAAGGGTTACTGGCAGGTATCTCTGACAGAGTCAACAAAGGTAAAGACCGCCTTTGTCACACCGGAGGGACTTTACCACTATGTCGTTTTGCCTTTTGGGTTACATGAGGCCCCCCCCCCCCATGTACCGGAGGCTAATGGACATAGTCTTTAAACCTCATCGGAAGTACGCATCCACCTACTTGGATGATATCATTATCCATAGTGGCGACTGGCAGTCTCATTTGTCTGCAAATCCTCCAAAGTGTACCTTAGGGCTAGAGAAGGCTTGTTATTTGGGGTATGTGATTGACTGTGGGATCATCAGACGTCAAATAAACAAAATTGGCCCTGACCTCTCACGATGAAGCAAGTCAAAACGTTTCTCGACATACAGTAATTGGCTATTATAGGTGGTTTATACCCAATTTCGCCGGGAGGGCTACACCCCTGACTGATCTGCCGAAAGGAAGGAAGTCAGTCAGGATTCGGTGGAATCCTCAGACAGAAGAAGCATTTCAGGCCCTGAAATTGGCCCTATGTGAACAGCCCGTCCTGTCCAACCCCAACTTTAAGGACGAATTAACTGTCCAAATGCGTCTGAAGTAGGGCTAGTTGCCGTTCTGTCTCAAAAAGTGAAGGAGATGAACATGCCATCACTTATTTGAGTAAAAAGCTTACCCCAGCAGAAAAGAACTACAGTGTAGTGGAGAAGGAGTGCCTAGCCATCAAGTGGGCCTTGGAATCCTTATGGTACTACCTGCTGGGGCGACATTTTCGCCTGGTGACAGACAATTCACCATTGGTCTGGATGAGAAGTTCCAAGGAGAGAAATGCTCGGGTAACCAGGTGGTTTCTTTCCTTACAGAATTTAAATTTCTTGGTAGAACGTCGAGCAGGAAAGCTGCAAGGTAAAGCGGATGCCCTATCACGAGCATAATGTTTTGGTGCAGGTGTTTACCCCCACAGATTTGAACAAATGTCGTAGTGAAGTCCTAGCCTTAAAAGTGAACAGCAGGAAGCAGGGTGTGTCTGTGGAATGAGAGGCTGTAGATCACACACTGCAAGGCACGTTTGAAGGAAACACTGGCCTGTGGACTGATTACCTGACCCCGCTGCGATCCGGCTGTAACTGAACTGTAAGTTTGCTGGAACAAGCAATAAACAGTGTTGAAGAGACTTTGTTGTGTCCTTGCCTTTCTTCAAAACTACACCAATAAAGCTGTATGGGTCATACCATAACAATAACTCCAAACAAGGGTTATATATAGTAGTATCACAATATTTTATTATACAAAAATGACATGGAGTACATGATTGACATAGCACAGGACTCACATGATTAAAAGCATTTAAAATTAATACTGAACTGGTGATATAGGGTAGGCGCACAAATTCATATTGATAAATAAAGTGCAAAGTGCAAAAAGATGACAGTAATATTCTGTAATATAGGGGTTAGCAAGTCTAATATCCCAAATTTTTTTTTTTTTTTATGGCTATGGCTATGGCCTATGGCTTAATATAGTTATATCTATCATTGCTGGTACTAGATCATATATTTGGGATGGTGTAATTTGTTATTAATGGGATTGTGGTTTAGGGGTTCCACTCATCGATCTGTGTAGTCTGTGATTAATGGGTTTATAATTTGGTACGGACAAAGAATCACTATAATAATGCAATTATGTGTCTAATTATTCACTTTTTTTTATATTTCATATATTATATATGTTTTATCTATTTCATTCGTATCATGCATAATCTGAGATGGTTATCGTCACTAGCACCAATCACTATTTTTGATTCACATTCACATCACACTTTTCTTTTTTGCACTTTTCCCTTTTTTGCACTTATTTTGGTGTGTATATGTTCACACACAATTTCATTGTATTCACAATTAACACTGCCCTTGTCCTTTATTTCCCCTTCTCTTTCCCCCCCCCCTTTTTTTTTCCCTTTTTTTCCCTTTATGTAATTTAATCATGTATAGTTTTTCTTTTAGGCAAGTAATTATATTCTGTACTTATATTATCCAGGTTGCGGTGTATCTATTTTTATAGCTCAATTAATTTGATTATATATATGCCAATTGAGGTCTTGTCCAGCAATGGATGCCATCTAGAAACAATAGATATGTTTCCTAAGTCATTTATGTGCTTTATGTCAACAGATGTTATTCCTTCTTTTATTGCCATTCTAACTACCTAGGAACAATAGAGATGTTTTTTGAGTCATTGATGTTTTTTATGTCTTTAGATGCTGGGTCTCTCTCTTTTTATTGTCATTCCAATTACTTTCATCAAATATGGCCGTAGGGGAGCGCGTATACACCGCGCATGCGCCTGATTGTCGGCCGCACCCCCTTGCTCCGAGACGACACCTAGCATGTGATTTATGCATAATTGGTCTCGCGCGAACCGATGGCGGTTGCCGCCCACACTCATGGCGGTTATGGCTGATTCTGCCATTGAATACTGTGTCCTTCCTTTTTGCCAATCTACTTGCCCGCACCTAATATGGCCGCAGTGGAGCGCGCACGTGCCGCGCATGAGCCTGGATGCCGGCCGCGCCCCCTTACTCCGTGACGATATCGGTCATGTGATCATCACGTGGCCGTTCTCGCGCGAACTGACGGTGGTGCCGCCTGCGTCCATGGCGGTCATGGCGGATTGTGTGCGCCAGGTAATGAATTGTGGCTGATATAGACTAATGGGCAGATGGTAGCTTTTGACACTTGTTTTAAATTTAAGAGTGATTAGGGGGCGTTATGTTTAGTTTTACTAGCCAATCCTTGTTTGTTAAGCAGTATATATGGCCACATGTGACACAAGTTTGTATTACCCCTTTGAGAAAGCTAACGCGAAACGCGCGTCAGGGGCTTGTACTGGTGGTATATTGGTTGGCGCCTCCTTTGGTGCGGTTAGTATGCGTCTTTTGATTATCTAATATTATAATTTATTTTTGTGACTTATAGAAACAATAGATACCGTGCTATACACGCACATGGTTTTCTACTCAATAGTCTTTAAAAAAAAAAAAAAATTTTGGATATTAGACTTGCTAACCCCTATATTACAGAATATTACTGTCATCTTTTTGCACTTTGCACTTTATTTATCAATATGAATTTTTGCGCCTACCCTATATCACCAGTTCAGTATTAATTTTAAATGCTTTTAATCATGTGAGTCCTGTGCTATGTCAATCATGTACTCCATGTCATTTTTGTATAATAAAATATTGTGATACTACTATATATAACCCTTGTTTGGAGTTATTGTTATGGTATGACCCATACAGCTTTATTGGTGTTGTTTGCATTTGCATGTGTGGGTTGCTTGAACGATTGGGACATCGTATTGGTTTCTCATTACTCTCTTTCTTCAAAACTAGTCATAGGAGCCGACGGAATTACATGGTGTATGCTATATATTCAATGCTGGTATATATTGGTGTGTCTGCAAAAGAAAAGGGGTCAGTTAGCACATCCCAATGCACAGGTGAATGCCGCCATGGCTAAAAACGCGAAGAAAATAACACAATGCAACAGCATTCTGCAAACACAAATAACGTACAATAATGCCATAATTATAGAAAATATTCTGGTGCTAATGCTATGTTTATTTTGTAAACCTGAGATTATTGGGGAATACATTTTGTACAAAATTATTTTGGCCTGTCTGCCAGACGTCAAGGTGATCTCTATAAGACGGGAAACTAACACTAAATACTACCCGTAATGTGCAGACAAATAATTTTGTACAAAATGTATTTGCAAAGAATCTCAGGTTTACAAAATAAACATAGCATTAGCACCAGAATATTTTCTATAATTATGGCATTATTGTACGTTATTTGTGTTTGCAGAGTGCTGTTGCATTGTTTTTTTCTTCATATATTGGTGTGTGCAGTATATTCACTGCTGGTATATATTTATGTGCCCTGTATATTCAGTTGCCTTTCATACATTTGATTTTTAATGGGAGGGGGACACTGCAGTAAAGCTAAAATTGGCCCTGCTTTCACCTACAGTCCACCTCATGTAACTGTTTTATGCAGATCTATTATCATGAGTTTGATGAGCAGCCATGTATATACATAAACTCTCTATTCCTAGTGCATTACTAGTGCATCTCAATAAATTAGAATATCATCGAAAAGTTAATTTATTTCTGTAAGAGCTCATGCACACGAACACATTTTCTTTCCGTGTCCGTTCCGTTTTTTTTTTTTTTTTTTGCAGACCCATTAAAATGAATGGTTCGGCATACGGTCCGCAAAAAAAAAACTGAAGTTACTCCGTGTGCATTCCGTTTCTGTATGTCCGTATTTCCGTTCCGCAAAAAAATAGAACATGTCTTATTATTGTCCGCATTACGAACAAGGATTGTACTGTTCTATTAGGAGCCACCTGTTCCGCAAAATACGGAATGCAGACGGATGTCATCCGTATTTTTTGCAGACCGCAAAATACATATGGTCGTGTGCATGAGCCCTAATTCAGTTAAAAAAGTGAAGTTTGGTATCACTGTAATCGTCTTGAGCTGCAGAATAAGGATGTCATGTCATTTTTAGTGCACAATGAATTGTATTTTATTTTTTTCAATTTTACAATTTTACCCCACAAAGAAGTTGTTCCCTGTTTTTCCAATACAAGACATGGTAAATTAAATGTAGCCATTAAAAAATGCCTCTTGTCCCTCAAAAAATAAGCCCTCATATGGCAATGTGAATGGAAAAATTAAAAAGTTATGGCTATTGGAATTTGGCAAGGAAAAATCCAAAATGCAAAAATAAAAAAAATAATAAAAATGGGGGGGGGGGGGGCTAAAAAAGTACACTATTTTCATTGCATGTACATTGCAATAATACTTCAACTGAAATGCCCTATTAATTGCAAAGGGATACTTTTCTTGGGATAACTCCTTTAAGAATATATGCAGACTCATAACAACATCATCGCTGTCATCTTTCACAGCGGCGCTGAAAGAATATTTGTAGAATAGATGATTCAGCCTTTCAGCAATTACTTTGTTGGAGAAACAGACCAAAAGCACTACAGCAGAGTATCTGCCACTAAAGCTGAATGTTCTTGTTATACAAGTTTTTGTGTAAATATATTAGTGAGAGGTATGTTGTAGGCTAGTGAAATATTTTATGTGAGTAGCAGAGAATTCAGCGAAGCATGTAAAGCTTCTGCTAGATACATGCTACTGATACATTACATAGGTCGCTGCCATTTAATAGTAATATGGAATATAATTGTAATATGTATAAAATAGTAATATGGAATATAAAAAGATAGTTGCAAAAAATAACTAAACATTTTTTTTTTAAGGCATCATGCACGTGACCATATCAGTTTTGCGGTCCTCAAATCATGGATCTGCAAAACACGGATCCTGGCCTAGTGCACGCCACCATATTTTTTCAAAGTCCTGTAGAAATGTCCTATCGTCTGCAAAATGGAAAAATATAGGACATGTTCTATCTTTTTTGCGGGGCTATAGAATGGACATACGGATGCGGACAGCACACAATGTGCTGTCCGCATCTTTTGTGGCCCCTTGGAAATGAATGAATGGGTCTGCATCCGATTCGCGTGTATAAAGGTTACTGTCTATTTTGCCCATAGTGCGGCGACCTGACACCCTAGGGGATGATGTGCGTGAGCGCACTAGTGATGAGGTGTCGAGGATAGTAGTACTGACGATTAAGTTGTCCCTTGGGGCCGGCGTGCAGTGGATGGGAAGACAGCACGAAATTCTCCAGGGCACTCTCGGTTGCAGGGAACACCAGCCAGATCTTGGTTGAGGTGCCCTTGATGGTACTTGGTGTTTAGGGTGCTTTGGGGGCTGGGCTCCTGTGTTCGTGATGTCAGCACCGTAAAGTGCAAATGATGAGTGTAGTAGTAGAAATGATGATATAGAATAAAGAGACTAGAGATTTTAACAAACTCCCAGTACTTTACTGATGCAGATCCACAAGTCATCAATGTATGCAAGTCATTTACATCAAGGCAGCTTTTATTCCTATTAGTTCTCAGAAGTTGCATAAGGAATAGTCCTCTGTGACAATCAGTCTTTCTCTCTCTTAATTCTCCAGTTTGGTGGGATGAACTATCTCTGCTGTACTATATAATCCTATACTTCTGTATCCTTTTCTAGGAATACTATATTCAGACAAATGGCCTTTTTGTCTTCGACTATGGTGGGCAGCTTGTAGCTTGAAATCTCTCCACCTGATGCAAAGGAGACTAGAGTCTGATAAACGACAGTTACCTTTCTTTGTCAATATTCTCATTCCCTCTCTGAGTTGTCTGGAGATACTGTGATCTTTTCCCTTCTATGGGATGGTAGATGGAATTAACTATGGAGGTTTTGTAACTCTCCAAGATGGAGGCAGAGGTGCAGCTTGTCCTAAGACATCACACACTGACCTTCCTGCTGCACTGTGCACTGAGTGTAGGCTGGAGTCAGCCTTAGGAGGCTTGTTAGAACCTTCCCCTCCTTATGCAACTTTATGAGCACTCATATATAAGCACATTAAGCAATGTGTTTCAGGACACCAATAGAACCAACCAATCACAGCACAGGTTTCATGTCTCAAAAGCAGAATATAAATGTGATTGGTTGCTATGTGCAACAAAATACAGCTTCTCTTTTACACAGGTTTCTAAATGAAACTTGTGAAAGCATGTAAAGCAGTCTCAAAAGTGCCTTCTAGAAAGAGTTATCAATCTCAAAAGGCAATCTGACATAGTCGCTTGGAGAAAAGCAGGTCAGAGAAGGTTTATTTTGGTGATGTGCAACGTACCCTTAAGAGATACACCAAAAACTAGAGTGTACGTGATTAACCATGACCTAGAGAATCTCAGGTCGAGGCAGGGGTGCACCACCAATGAGGCCAGGTGAGGCAATCGCCTCAGGCACCACCAGATAGGGGCAAGAGGGGTGTGGGGGGGGGGCACCCAAAGGGCCATGGGCTGAAGGGAAGGGGTTAGATTAAGAAACTGGACTTGGGGAGGGGAAGGGGGGAAAACACGCTGTTTTAGTTTTCGCCTCAGGAAGCAGAAAGTCTAAGTGCACCCCTGGGTGGAGGATGCATTTATTAGCGTGCATACCTACATACGTTCTGTTTATCCAAGCCCCCTTCCCCCCTTAGACCAGTCCATTCCCACCTGGAAGGGTTAATGTCATCTTCACCCATTTTTGGTCTGTGACAGCCTAACTTTGCCAAGCACATATCTGGGCATAGATACTGTGAAGGGGTCAAATATCTGAGCATAAACACTCTAAAGGGGCACATATCTGGTGATAGCTACTGTGAAGGGGGCACATGTCTGGGCATAACTACTGTGAAGGGGCACATATCTGGGTATAAACACTGTGAAGGGGGCACATATCTGGGCATAACTATTGTTAAGGGTGCACATCTAAGCAGAACTACTGTGAAGGGGCAAAGTGTGGGCAATACTATTGTGAGGGGCACAATGTGAACATTGCTACTGTGAGGTCCCCACTGTGGGCACGACTACTGCGACAGGGCACAATGTGGGCAAAATTACTGTGTGGTGGCACAAAGGGGTGATAATTACAATGTGGGAACATTACAGGGACTGCGCAGGATAGGTAAGTATAGTTATGTTTTGGGCAGAGTTAGAGGTGTGGCCTAGTATGAAAAAATATTGCCATGGTGTGCTACATGCACCGATAATATTGTCTCTTTTTGTGCTTTTCAAAAGTTGGGAGGTATGCCATCTAGCAATATGAGGTCATTATTGGTAATAGATAAAAAGATCAAGGGGGTAATTTATGAAAAGATGTACCCCAATTTTTGGCCTGCCTCATTTATCATGTTTTTTTTCAGCCTGTCTCCTGTTTCAGGCGTAGAAATTAGTAGCAGGAGAGCTGGAATAGATTTACTGTAGGCCGACGGTGGATGCATCTAAATTATGTAGAGGCCGGCGCCTCTACATAACTATCAACAGGATAGGGAATAACTAATAGATCGGTGAGGGTCCTACTGCTGGGACCCCCACCAATCACAAGGGCCCTTACCCCTTACAACTCCCCTGAAATGAACGGAACAGTCAGTTGCACATGCGCGCGGCCTCTCTATTCATTTCTGTGGGAGCACAGCGCTCACCAATCTCCGGAACACCCATAGAAATTAATGGAGCGCCCGCAAGCATGTGTGATCGGCCACTCTGTTAAGGGGGGCTGCAAGGGGTATGGGCCCCCGTTCTCGTGATCAAAAGCGTCCCAGCAATAGGACCCCCACCGATTAATAGTAATCCCCTATCCACAGGGGAATTACTGTGGTGCAGATTTGTGTGCTGAAAATCTGCATGAAATCTGAACCAACACTGCATAAAAAAACTCCCATAAATCTGCACTATTTATCGCAGTTTGTTGTGGATTTTTGTGCATAATTTCTTTTTATGTTAACAACCCCATTGAAGTCTATGGGGGAAACCCCTCTACAGAAAGTGGGGAATCGCACAAACAACTGATATGCTGCGTATTTTAAAATCTGCACAACAGGTCAATTTCCACACGGAAGGGAAAAAAAGCAAAGTGCACATGAGATTTGTCAAATCTCATTCACTTTGCTGTTACTGTATTACGCTGCGGTTTTTCTACACAAAATCAGAGCAGATAAAACTGCATGTAATCCACACTGTGTGCAGCCATCCTTAAAATGCAAAAGGACCAATATGAGTACTAGTGGGGAACTTGGATGTTTTTGGAAGTCGGGATTAGCCCTTTTGTATTTTATTAAAAGGTTTTAATTCATGTTTATTTGTCTTTTCTACATGTAACTAATAAAGTGGGTTGTGTTGGCTATATTGAGGTGCTGTGCTATCTTGTGTGCTTTTTTTTTTTAAATAGCAGCATTGAAAATATTGCATAGTGCAGTGCTTCTGGTGACCAGTAGGGGGCCCTGGTACATACCTTGTCCTCTGCCTGGTAAGCATACAGGACAGGACAGTCAGGAAAGATTGTGCTATGTTTATGCATGTGTACTACAAAAGCCTGAACATAATGTACTTGTATCTTTGCTGCCTTCACAAACAATAAAGTCTGTTTGCTTTATTCAGAACTACTTGTGAGAAATCCTTGCGTATATAGACTTACAGGAAAGAGGACCTGGCCACCGGAGCAACCCTATTAAAACAAGCATACTGCCTGGTGGGGTTGATCCTGCCAATTAGTACATCTCCATTGGTTTAGCTGCTCCAGAGATGCTTACTGCGCATATGCTGATTATAGATTCAGTGGTGCATGTGTAGGATTACAGGGCAAAGGTACAATGATGATGCCTACCTCTGTTGGGGAAGGTGACGTGGCAAACTCAGGACAGCATAGGTGCATTGAAGTCCTAATTAGCACATTGATTTAAAGTAATATCTCTCTGAATGGCGTAACAGATTTTAATGATTAAGATTAAGGTACTGTTTTAATCAGCAGGATCAATCCTACCATGTTATAGCTGGTGCCCATTCTTGTCTTTGGAATCCAGTGGGCAGTCCTAATCAGTGATGGTGATGAGCGGCAGGGGCTATATTCGAATTCGCGATATTTCATGAATATTTGGGTAAATATTAGTCATATATTAGCAAATTCGATATTATGTTCTTGATTGCGAAAAATCGGCAATGTAATATTCGCGTCATGCGTGCAAAATACAGGCATGGGTCACTTTTTCTACATTTTCCAAGCTGCTGCAAGTTTCCTAAGACTGGAGAAAATGGTTGGCACGGCAGAACATTAAAAATGGCTTTATATGCAGTTAGAGTGCTCCAATATATTCGCGATTGCGCTAATCAGCACTAATGATGCGAATATTTTGGCGCAATACGTGACACTTCACATTTTAGCAGGTCTGCATGTATGTATGGACAGCAGAACCAGCAAAATCAGCTACACTATATCAGGATATAACCTACACTGACTATTTCCCACTAACTATCTGTTTTATATATATATATATCTAATGTAGTGGGGAAAGCACAGAGCACAGCAATGACACTGCTGTCTCTCTCAGAACTTTCTAAAAAACTGCAGAAAATGGCTGCTGGGGAGGTTCTTATATAGTAAGGGGTAGGCAACTTTCCTATTGGTTGCTAGGGATGTTGCTAAGTTCAGACAAAGACATTGCAGTCTACTCATTGGCCCACAAGTAAGAAGGGAGGTTACTAATGAAAAAAAAAATCTCGAATATTCGAAATTACGAATATATATCACTATATTCTAAATATTCGCGAATTCTCGAAGTGGCGATATTCGCGATTAATATTCGTGATTCAAATATTCGCGCCCAACACTAATCAGTGATGTGCATGCTAATACAGGGAAGGTTGTTAAACCCTGAATATGATGAATTTACATCTATTAATTAAAAACCGGAATTAGACTTACAGGTAATTCTGTTTTCTTGAATACACCAGGACGGCTACAAGGAGATTGACCCTGACCTATGTAGGGACAGGAACACAAAGAGAGAGTTTAAGTTGCCCCTCCCACCCACTCCCCTCAGTGTTTTCCGATTTATCATAGTGGTTATCCTTTTTTTATTTTTTTTTTGAGTATCTACCGTACATCATACCCAACAGAATTACCAGTAAGTCTAATTCCGGTTTTCCATTCACCATGACTGCTACAAGGAGACCTAACAGATTAGTATTATGAGGTGGGGGCTACTGCTTGAAGAACTTTTCTACCGAAGGCCAAATTGGCCCCAGCAGAAAGGTCCAACCTATAATGTATAACAAAAGTGCAAACATTAGACTAGGTAGCCGCTTTACAGACCTGATCCAAAGAGGCGCTTGCCTTCTCAGCCCAAGAAGAGGCTACAGCCCATGTAGAATGGGCTTTAATCTTTACCAGACATGGGAGACCCTGGAGCTTGAACCATCTGCGATAGTGGACTTAAAGAGGACCTTTCATTACCCTAACAAATCTAAACTAAGTATACAGACATGGAGAGCAGCGCCCAGGGATCTCCCTGCACTTACTATTATCCCTGGGCGCCGCTCCGTTCTCCCGGTATAGGCTCCGGTAACTTCAGCTCTTCGGCTCAACTGGGAGGAGCCTGCCCTTCCTCTCCTGGGCGTCTCCTTCTCCCAGGCTGTAGCGCTGGCCAACCGCAGCGCTCAGCTCATAGCCTGGGAGAAGAAAACCTCCCAGGCTATGAGCTGAGCGCTGCGGTTGGTCAGCGCTACAGCCTGGAAGAAGGAGACGCAAGATTATTGTAACTGGTTCCTGAGAAATTTTCTGGATCGTTCTAGGTATTAACGGGAACAGAGGAAAAGCATATGCCAGGTCCCAGGACCATCTTATTGAGAAAGCGTCTACTGCTAGAGGATTTTCTTTTGGATGTAAGGAGCAAAAATCTTTAACCTGAAGCAAAAAGGTCTACTAAGGGAGAACCCCATCTTGCTATTATCCTCTGAAATAGAAGGTGATTTAGAGACCATTCTCCTGGGTCTATTTTTTTTTTTTTTTTTATTCTGTTTTAGGAAATCTGCTTCCAGATTTTGGGAACCTTTGAGATCTAAAGCCGTGAGTGATAGAGTATTCACTTCTGCCCAGGAGAAACTGGCCAAGGCTTCCAAGATTGAGGACCTTGTGCCCCCTGATTTTTTAGGTAGGCTACTGTTGTCATGTTGTCTGAGAAGACCTTGACATGTTGATCCTTCAGAAAGTAGGCTGCTATTTTCAGAGTATACCAAACTGCTGCCAGCTCTCTGTAGTTTGAAGAACGGTCACTTATGATTTTTGAGAAAACCCGTTGAAAGAGAGAAGAGCCCACTTTCGCGCCCCATCCTGATTTGCTTGCATCTGTTATTATCTGGAATGCTGGTTGTTTTTGCCAAAGTACTCCTTTCCAAAGAGTCTTTTCTTCCTTCAACCAATTGAGATCTAGTTTTACAGAACTGGGAATAACGATTTTCCTGTCTAAGGAGGTTTGTTTCTTGTCCCAGCTCTTCGGAATCCAGCTCTGCAAGATTCTGGTGTGGGCTTGCCACCAAGATATTGACCCTATGCAACAGGTTAGGAGGCCTAGTATGCTCATAGCGTTTGATTGAGCAAGAATTTCTTTTTTTTAAACTGACCAATCTTGTTCTACAGTGAGAATATTTTGTCCAGAGGGAGAAAGGAGCTGTAGGAGAACCCCCAAGAATAGTCTTCTTGTGGAAGGTTGGGGATACGATTTCCCCCAGTTTATTACCCAGCCTAATTCCTGAAGCCCTTCTAGAAATGTTTCCATGTCGAACTCTTTTTTTTTTTGTTTTTGTGACTAGCAAAAAATCGTCGAGATATGGGATTATGATTAGGTTATTTTCCCTGAAAGAAGCCACCATCCATACGATCATTATTGTAAAAACCCTTGGGGCCAATGAAATGCTGAAGGAGAGAGATGTAAACTGGAAATGACACAGGGTACAAGTGCCTGTACAGTATTGACTTGTTCAACTGTTTTAGGTCTATGATCATATGAGAAGATCCGTCGGGTTTTCTTACTAGGAAGAGTTTTGAATAAAATCCCCTTCCAATTTCTGAGTCTGGGACCTGTACTATTACTGTAGAGTTTAATCATTTTCATATCTCTTCCCAAAGTTTTGACGTGTCCTTCGGACCATGGGAAGTAATCTGAAAAGCTCTTGGGGGGGTTGGAGGAAAATTCTATTTTGTAACCTTAAGCAATGATATTTAAAACCGAAGGGTTTGTGGTTATTTTTTCCCACTGCGGAAGAAAATTTTTCAACCAATTCCCCCACTCTGGCATCATTGCTTATCAGCCTGTTTGTTTTGGGGATTAAGTAAAAATCCTCTACCTCTGCCCCTTTTGGATAGCTACAGCGGCCCGATTTTCCTTTACCCCTATATGGTCTAAACTGGGTATTTTGTTGACGAAAAAACTGTCTCCTGGTATCCCTCTCTTCCAGGAACCCCTTCTTTTTAACTGTTGCTTTTTCTAGAATTTTGTCTAGGACAGGCCCAAAGACGTATTCTCCTAAAAAAGCTATTGAACAAAGTCTGGACTTAGATATTTTATCTCCTGACCAGGACTTTACCCATAATGCTTCTCTTGCTGAGTTAGAAAGTGCTCCCTCTGTGGCTGCAAACCTAAGGCCTATTGCACATGACTGTAGATGTCCTGTTGCCATATTGTGGACCGCATATGTGGATCCGCAATACACGGGCACTGTTCCGTGTGCATTTCGCATCACGGATGCGGACCCATTTACTTCAATAGGTCCGCAAATCTGGAGATGCGGAACGGGCTCATGGAACGGAACACTACAAAAGCACTACGGAGTGCTTCCGTAGGGTTTCGTCCCGCACTTCCGTTCCGCAAAAAGATAGAACATGTCCTATCTTTTTGCAGAATGGGCGGATCGTGGACCCATTTAAGTGAACGGGGCGCACATGTTCGTATGCAATAGGCCTTACTGATTCTGCCAATGCATCAGCTAAAAAAGCCGTAGAGGATTTTAAAAGAGGGATGGAATTTATAATTTTCTCTCTTGGAGTTTTATTTTTATGCGATCGCCCAACTCATTGAGCCACAGGAACATTGATCTAGCTACTGGCGGCAATATTTGTTTTTATAGAGAAAGTAGATGTCTCCCAAGCTTTTTTCAATAGGCAATCAGCTTTGCGTTCTATGGGGTCACGAAGTCGGGTCAAAAAAGAAAGCAGTTCCTAAATTCTCTTGGAACCCCCAACCTTTTTTACGTTTCTAACCATTCGTTCAGAATCATGCCCTGCACATTTTCATGGATAGGAAAAAACAGTCTTTTTTTGTTCTCAAACCCCAAACATCTCATCTTGTACAGAATGTGGTTTTGGTATATCCTCGATACCCATTGTGGATTTAACTGCATTTAACAATTTCTCCATATCTTCAGATCAAAAATATTTCCTCCCTTGATCAACAATTTCTCCTTCCGAGAACAAATCTTCCTCCCCCTTTTTTTAAGTTGCAAAAATTGTCTCAATCTTCTTTCAAGGGGTTGTTCATCTTTGTGATGTTTTTTACAGACCTCCACAGCGTGACCGCACGCTTGGTGGTGATCATACCTACATGATCCCGTAGCTGTTTACCAGCTCTATTGTTGTCCCATTGGCTCTGCAAATACCGGTCCCCTGTGTAAACATCCATTTTGACGGGGGTCACGTGACCACTACAGCAATAACTGGCTGCAGAAGTTATCTATGCGAAACATGACCCGGTGATGTGTGGCCAGTGATTGGTTATGGATATTGTCACGGTAGACCCCCGAAACACAAGTTCGCTCATCCCTAGTAGTGATCTCTTGTTTGGTGCTGCCTTATTATGTGACTTGGAGGCCTTGTGCTTCATGTTTGTTTGTTTTTTTCACTGATGTTCAACTCCATTGTCTATAACACAAGCTTGTGTTTTTTTTTCTTTTATGTACTCACTCCATCTGGTCTTTGGAAATATGACTCACTTCCCCCGAACACACGCCTCAAATTCCATATCAAAGTTTCCAGTCTTGTCAAACTTTCAAACTATTTGTGAGATAGATCCAAGAATGTTCAGTTTCACTTTGTACTGTAAATATTCTCTCAATGGTTCTGCACAATTGGGACATTCCAGGATCACCTGTTTCCAGTCCAACTAAATCCACATGTACATTCAGAAGTCTTGCACATTAAAATTACAATTAAAGGGGTTCTCCGGGAATTAAGAAAATGAAAATACTTAAATCGTTATAATAAATATATTCCCAAATACCTTTCATTAGTTAGAGTGGCTCGTTTTGTCTACGGAACAATCACTAGGAGAAATAAAATGGCCGCTGTCCTACCAGTACACACAGAACCTGTCCTAATCACACAGGAGGACAAATTGCTTCACAACACTGAGCTGAAGAGCTGCCTTATCCTCCTCTCAGCTCTGTGGGAATGGAAATGATGAGGAGACATGAAGTACAGAGAGGAGGGTGGGGGTAATGAGCAGCAGAATTTGTATGCAGTCTGCATATCACCACAGTCTGTCCTGTCCATACTCTCTGTACTTCATGTCTCCTCTAAACTAAATTCCCCAGAGATTCAGCTAAAGATCTTATCAGCTGTATTCAGGATCATAATCACTGACAAGTAGAGCAGAGAGGAGGATGAGGGAGCTGTTTACCTCAGTGTTGTAAAGTAACTTTTCCTCCTGTGTGATTAGGACAGGTTTTCTGTGTACTGGTAGGACAGAGGCCATTTTTTTTCCCCTGACGATTGCTCCCCCGACAAAACGAGCCATAATAAATAATGAAAGGTATTTGGAAATATATTTATTATAAAGTTATATTCAAGTATTTTCATTTTCTTAATTCCTGGAGAACCCCTTTCAAGGAATTTTATTATCTCCCCTTTCCAGTTTTCTGGCATAAAAGAAAAAAAAACAAAAACAAATCCTGTGTCTGTGGCTTTTTAAACACCAAAGTGACAAAATTTAGTAGTCGTAGGACGGTGGCGAGGGCATGGCTAGTGACCCTGGCACATTATCATCCTTTACACCTGTTATGTTATTTGTGGTAAATAAAGACAGAAATCTATGGCAGCTCGGAGCTTGGACTGCCGCACCTTATATAGGATGAGGCATGCTACATGTCAGACATTAGGTGCATCCTCCGTCAGCACAGGGAATTCATAGACTGGTGTAAAACGCCAATCTATGATAAATCTTCCCCATTGTTCTGGTTAACTTAGTAAGGAAAATAAAATGTACCACTTGGCATTTGTGTGTTTTGCATTTATCTTTTTCAGAAATTTAGACTTTGTACTTGTATGAAAGGAAAGAAAAGTTTTGCTATTTTGCTATGCAACTAACAGAACACACCTTAAATGGGTATTCTCATATGGAAATTTATGGCACATCGATACTATATATGACATTTTCCATAAGGGACTTGCTCCTATGTGAAAAATTGGGCTTTGCTGTGCATGCGCAGCTTTCTCCATTCACTACTAAAGGACCTTTGGAACTATCCTGGTGCACTTGGCATATCCTGTCAATATGGCATAAATATCTAGCTGGGACAACCTCTTGTAGATATAGGGAGGGACATGACAGGTCTGTGCCTCACAATCAACATAGAACCTCAAATGTTTAATAGGGTAGGGTTGTGCCATAAGTTACCTTTCACTCTAAAGTGTATTTTCCTCAATTACTCTAGCTCCCATTCCTCCTTTGATTTTATTTTATTTTTTTCACATTTAACTAATTTGCAGTTTTCTCCTATCCCCCATGCTTGAATCCTACTTCCTGGTTTGTCATGTGTCTGCTGCTCCATCATGCCTTAGGGCAGTGAGATGTGTCCTAACATCAGCAGATCATGTGAAACTAACCACTTTCCTTGTTCTTTACAAAGACGCTTCCTATGTCCTACATTACAAGGCTCCAATGCAGAATATAACCTACAGGAACTGAATATCAGATTTGCCACAGGGTTCAATGGTAGGCTAATAACTTTAGTGTAAGGCAGTTTTGATAAATGGTGATATTTGGGGAATATCTGTTTGCCCTAAAAAAAAGTTGAGGTAAAATGTAAATAAAAACAAAATTCTATAATTTACAAATCTCACACACATATATTTATTTACAATAGATCATAGAACATTTATCTGATGTTAAAAGTGAGACATTTTACCATTTTATAAAAAAAATGACCTAATATAGAACTTCATTGCAGCAGCGCATCTTTAAAAAGTTAGAACAGGGCCATGTCCACCATTGTGTAGTGTCCCTCCTCTCTTAAAACTGTTTGTAAACCTCTAGGAAGTGATGAGACGACAGTCCATGATTTCTAGAAGTGTTCCTGAGCCCTCAAAGTGCTTTCCAGTACAGAATCATGCCTGTTTTTAATGCAGGGCTTCCTAAGAGCCTGTAAATCATGAGCATCCAATATTGATCAACAGACTTGTCCTTTGCGCAAATGAATTACTACAGATCCTCTGAATCTTTTGATGATATTGCATACTGTAGATGGTGGGATATTCAAAGTCTTTCCAACTACATTGAGGAACATTTTTCTGAAATTTTTCCACAATTTTTGGACATGTTTTTTTCACAGATTTGTGAATCTCTGCCTATGTTTGCTTCTGAGAGACCCTGCCTGTCCAATATGATTTTTTTATACCCAGTCTTGGGACTTAGTTGTAAATTGCTCCTTCTGCTGTTTTTATTAGAACCACATACTTTTCTAGCCTTTGGCCTCTTTCAGACAAGAATGTCCACTGCAGAAATGCTCCGTGTGGAAACATGATTTCCGGTTATGGACGTTGCTCGTTTCACGGGATTGCACAGCATTATAAAGATGTATAAGGCAAGGATAATAGAAGACATGCAGAAGAAACTAAGAGGAAGCCAAAGACATCAGGGAGGATTTATGTTTATTGGTGTGGTGTTAGGCGATATGGATAGTTCCTCATGGATCAGTAACTCCAACATTATACCATTCCTAAGGACAATAGGAACCAGCTTAGGAACACAACCTGCTATAAGAAAAATACGTAAGATGAGTCCATGTAAAGTGTATTACTTCATATGTTTTGGTCCAGTCATTACAGAACGGTATAAAACATAAACATAGTACAGATTAGTATAAAACATAAATTTTGCACAACAGTTTTTATTTTTTTTGGGCAATTCTCTTTATTATTTTTATAAAGCCAAAGATATTACAGCTTTAAAAACATAGTAATGTATACATATGACAACAAATATTCCATATGTGCCCCGATGGGCCTTGGCAGAAACAAAAACACAGAAAGGAAGACCCATTGGAGCCCTGGAGCACTGTGTAGGACAATCTATCCACTGAACAATAGAACACAAAGGCGCGCCTGACGTAGGCGCTTCTGGAATGAGTGTTTCTGGGGTGAGCGTTTCTGGAATGTGCGGGAAAAAGACCCTTGAGCTCTGAACCTCCTCAACACCTTCCTCATACATCAGACAGATAAGGTTGTATGTCTACATCAGTGGAGAAGGTTAGCCAAGGTGCCCAGACCTTGCGATCTCTGATATGGGAGCTCCTCAAATCTGGCAACCTGCCCAACCCTGCGAATCCAGTGAGAAACAGGGGGAGCGGTCACTTATTCCCAGTACAAAGGAATCCTAGCTTTTGCGGTTAGCATTATTAGTTTCCAGAGAGAGTGGTTAAATTGCAAAACTGAGGTGGGGATGATATTCAATGCCAGCATCTTTAGATCCAGAGTTGGGGAACCTGGACATACCTTAAGCAATATTTCTCCCACTGTATTCCATAATGGTCGAATTGACTGGCAATCCCATCATATATGTGTGTATGTCCCAAGATCTGATAGGCATCTCCAGCTGGTGGGTTGGGTCGGTGGGTACATACGAAGGTGTTTGCTTAACGCATTTAGTTTAGATAACACGTCTCATAAAGCATGTGTGTTGCAACTGGGGTTTTATACCATCTACTCATTAGTTTATAAGAGGTCTCTTGTAGTGTTATACATCTAGAGGGACCACAGCATTTAATATAGATCTTCCCCGATCTCCTCATTAGTTAGTGTAATATCCACTTCCGCTTCTCATGCAAATATATAGGGTAGTTTACTATCCTCTGGTGAAACTACTAGTGCTAGATAAAGCTTTGAGATCAGTTTCAGGGATGGGTATTGTTGAGCTTCCAGTTGTTTAACCCAAGAGAGGCATTTGTATCGGTTTCCCTTATTGTGCAGATGTCTAAAGTTGGACAATAGGTGAGAGTGTATAAGGTGATTTACTCCTTCGCAGGAGGGTTTAGCTTTCAAAAGAGGCAAATCAGGAAACACACCCTCCGTCAATATATCACCCAGTACTTGCTTGCATTGGTGGATAGCAAGGCAAGAAGAATTTTCTTGACCTTGGTGTACTGTGGATAACATAGTAATATGGACTTCTAGTGTCTGGGTAGGGAAGTCATGATCGTTTGCTGCAGCTGAGAAAGCTAGTAAAAGGGGGGAGGAGCATGTCAGTGAGCGTCTTGTAATAGCTCACTGGTAGACCGTCTGGGCCTGGACTTTTTCCTGTTTGAATATTTTTAAAGGGAACCTGTCACCTCCAGAAACCACCCCAAGCCACCAGCAGCACCTGACAGTATCTAGAAGCGTCTTTCTAATGATCCCCGTGTTTCTTAAGTCAGATGCGGTAAAAGCTCAGAAAATTATCTTTTATCAACGGCCGGCGCGCTCCTCATGTCAAGCTTGAAGTCAAGTGGGCAGCGACCTCCTTGCTTCAAGCCACAGTAATCCCGACCCCTTCCCTGCCCCTTTGCTGTGACTGACAGCCGGCTGTTCTGTGAAGCCAGCTGACTGTCGGGCATAAGCGCTGTCAGTCACAGCGAAGGGGCAGGGAAGAGGGCGGGGTTACTGCGGCTTGAAGCAAGGAGGCCGCTGCCCCCTTGACTTCAAGCCTGACACGAGGAGCGCGCCAGCCGGGGATAAAAGATAATTTTCTG
Organism: Bufotes viridis; assembly: GCA_033119425.1. NCBI lineage: Eukaryota > Metazoa > Chordata > Amphibia > Anura > Bufonidae > Bufotes > Bufotes viridis. The sequence goes on from CM065593.1 coordinate 51,662,995, forward strand.
AGCTTTTACCGCATCTGACTTATGAAACACAGGGATCATTAGAAACACGCTGCTGGATACTATCAGATGCTGCTGGCGGCTTGGGGTGGTTTCTGGAGGTGACAGGTTCCTTTTTAAGGACGCGCTGCGGTTTCGGGAGAGTAAAGTGTGATCTTAAGCTACATATCTGTTGTATTGATAGTGTTGGTAAGGATAAGAAATATAAGAATTAATTAATGCTTTCTCTTCTAATCTCAGAGTCTCCAGGTGTTGCCTCGGGTCTCAGATTATGAAGAGAAGCATAGAACTTCTCAAACTGAGAAGCTATGTCCTTAGTTGCTGTGTGTATAACTCCTGATGAGTCTCTGATGTACAGCTGTTCCCTTCTCCGTTTTGCCATTAGGGCCATAAGCCTTCAGCCTCTATTACCAAGAATATAGACGTTGTGGGGGGCGTACATGTAGACTCTGGAAGCTTTAATGTTAAGTAATTGATTCAGTTTCTCTCTACATATTGTGAGTTCCACAAGCGTCTGTTGGGCTAGGGAGTATTTGTATTTTTTAATTGTAGGGAGTATTTGTGTTGGCCTTCCAATTTCATAATACTTTCCACCAACTCATTTATCTCCTTCCATTGCTGTTAGGTTCCTAGAGACTTCCTGATGACTGACTTGTGGGCCTCCCAAATCATGGAAGGGGAAACCTGAGGGGAAATGTTTTCTTCAAAATATTGTTGGAGCACCCTGTGAATTTTGTGTCTGAGTAGTATTGCGAATTAGGGAGTCGTATAATGGGTCCGCACCCGAGACGCAAAAAATGCTGCTCGGATGCGGAACCAAACTACGGTCGTGTGCAAGAGGCCTAACTTTAAGCTTAGCTAATGATCTCTTCAGAGCCCTTAGCTTTCATTGGGAGAAGTGGAGCTTCCTCTAGGAAGAGTCAATAGAGGGTTCTAGGTCCACATTAATCCCCACCTATGATGCAAATTCCTTCTTGAAAGGAACTAAGCCTTTCAAAGGTACCCACTAACCAAGACATTTGGTTGGAGTTCGTTGCATATATATCTGCTATGGATACCTTCGTATTGGCGATCGTACCCTTTAAGAACAGATAACGGCTCTCCAGGTCTACCAAGCTGGATGTCAGGACAAATAGAAGTGTCTTTCTAAATGCAATGGGTACACCCCTGTACCTGGATTCACCAAAACAGGAGTGGAACCATTGGGAGAAATAAGAGAGAGGTGGTGCTGGTACTTTACCCTTCTTGAAGTGAGTCTCTTGCAAGATAGCTGTATCGCACTGTGAGGTTCGCAAGGATTGCAGTATACGGGACGTCTTCTGAGGTGAGTTTATTCCCCGCGCATTCCATGTAGTCACGCTAACAGGAGACATAGTAAAGTAGAACAAAAATGAATAAAACAAGAAAAACGGTTATAAAAAATAGCAAATCAAATTATTCCTGTTGCCTGACATATTAATGGGGGAGGCAGAGAAACCCTCCGTAACATAGCAATAATTTGTGTAACCTCCTGAGAATTAAGGGTAGGACAGTGTGGGGGACGGTCCCCGCACCCAGACACCGCATAAGCGCTGCAGCGTCCTAAGGTGAAGGCCACCCTCCCACATCCGCCCAATTGTGTTTTTAGAGAAACAACATTTCCTAACTAAAGGAATAAAGAGGTGTCCTCAGACTACATAATAACTGAAACAAATAATGAGGCTCTACCAGTCCAGCTGAAATGGTTTGGTGCAACCAGCCAGTAAACCCCTAATTACCAAAGGTGATCCAGTATCTGAGTGCCCAACCATTATTATTTATACATATTAACTGAGCAGTGGGAACAAGTGAGAGAGGCATTGAGGTAACAAGCAACTCAGTCTGCTGGAATTGCCAGGCGTTTCCGGGGGTGCTGGCTCCTAGGTGTCTTCCAAGGGGATGCTTAGGAAGCTCTGCGATGTCAGTAATCTGGAGCCAGGAAGGAACATCTGAGGAGTCCAGGCCGATAGTCTCGGTATCATATCTTCAGGGCGACCGATATATTTGGTAGTACCTTGTACTGTAAATGCTAGGCCAAAGGGAAATAGCCATCGGTAAGGGTATCCCTTTGCTCGGGGGCATCTGTGATCGGTTTCAGCTGCCCTCTTTTGTTAAGGGTGAACCCTCAATGGTTAAAGGGGTTCTCCGGGTTTTTTTATTAATGACCTATCCTCCATCAATATCAGATCGGCAGGGGTCAGACACCCGACACCCCCGCCGATCAGCTGTTTGAGGAGATGGCGCGGACAGTGTGCACGTCCGTCTCCCAACTCTCTTCCCATAGACATACAGCGTTGAGCAGAAATAGAGAAGGGAGACGGCACATACACACTGCACACGCCGTCTCCTCAAACAGCTGATCGGCGGGGGTGCCAGGTGTCGGGACCCCGCCGATCTGATATTGATGACCTATCCTGAGGTCATCAATAAAAAAAAAGCCCAGAGAACCCCTTTAATTCTTTAGCGTCCCTAGTATCTCGTAATAAAGTGTCCCTGTGGTAAGAGTTAAGGATCTTACAGATAATGTCTCTTCGTGGTTCACCGTCTTTTGGCTTGGCTCTTAGTGCCCTATGGGCTCATTCTAGCACCAGATCTCCAGCAATTTTTGGGGCATCAAGGGGCGCAAGATAGAGTACGTGATGTCCATGACATCCATTGTAGTAGCAGATTCCTTTATTCTCAAATTATTCCTTCTGCCTCTATTATCCTGGTCCTCTATGTAGGCTAGTAGAATATTCATATGCGCCTGGCATGCATGTAGAGCTGCTGTTGTAGCCTCTTCACGGGCAATCAGTGAAATCTGGTTTTCTTCCAGGTGTTCAACTCGACCACCAATTTCTCTAACATCCTGTTTAATAATTGACAGTTCAGAGAGTAGGCCTCGGGTAGGCCGCAAATAACATATATATATATATAGAAGTCTTGCAGGGGTCTCACTGCGTTTGGCTGGTCACGCCCCCACAACAGTTTTTTTTATTTATTATTATTCCAAAAACTTGGAATTTTATCCATGTTTGAAATTACTCCTCATGGTTAGGGCTCAAAATTTCAAATCCAGCCAACAAACACATCTTAATTGCAGCCTTAATACAGCCTAGAGCGGCTATTGCTAAATCATATACTATATTATAGCAAAAGAAGAGTAGTGGTTCCTAATGCATAATTCAAATAATAATGTTTTTGGGATATACTTTTGGAAATTACTGGAGATGTGCACTGAGCTTCACTGTCATGGGAGAGTGATGCTATACAGAGGGACATCTATAATGTGCATATAACCAGCTCCATTTACAGGTCTTACAAATAAAATGACAGCCCCAGCTATATACTTTATCTGCAGGTGATGCTGCCATCTACTGGGTGTATTTGGTATTTATTTGGTATATAATAAGTAAGGTATAATCCTCTTGTTTAAATGGGTTTACCACAAATGACATCTATCTCCTATCCACAGAATAGGTGATAAATGAAAATCACTGAGATCCCATCCAATAACCAGAACCTGAACCGTGTTTCACCCCCATTATGCCCCTAGTAAATGCCCCCATAGTGCTTCTCTCCCGCCTTCCTCCTAGTGCCCCCATAATATAATACACTGCTTCATTTGCAGAGCACATCCCCCCCCCCCCACCCTACCCATACCACATTTCTCCCCTTCCATGGCAGCACTGTTGATGAGGGTATATAGGGTATATCCCAATTCTCCCCCTCCATGACATGGCAGCACAGCTCTGTATTATTATTAATATAAAGGTCCTCTCTGTACTATTATTATAATAACGGCCCCCTCTGTATAAATAATAATACTAGTGGGGGCTATTAACATAAGAATAGTACAGAGGGGGCCATTATAATAATAGTACAGAGGCAGCCTTATAACAATAATAATAGCCCCCCTTAAGTGCCAGTAGTCCCCATGTGTGCCAGTAGCCCCCTTATGTGCCAGTAGCCCCCCACTTATGTGCCAGTAAGCCCCCCTTATGTGCCAGCAAGCCTCCCTTATGTGCCAGCAGTCGCCCCTTATGTGCCAGTAGCTCCCTTATGTGCCAGTAGCCCCCCCCCTCCCTTATGTGCCAGTAGCCCCCCTCCCTTATGTGCTCCACACTGACTCCAGTTTGGTTGTTTTGTACAAAAAAAAAACACATACCGGTACTTACCTCTATGGCAGCAATGCAGGCCTCTTCCGGTCTGTGTCCCGGGCTGTAGGCTCAGGCGGCACGATTATGTCATCGCGCCTCCTGGACCGGCCTCTGATAGGCTACCAGCCTAGTGCTGGCAGCCTATCAGATGAACAGGGGACGGGACACGCCTCCGGCCCTCCTCCTGCACGCTCCGCTGCCACGACTCTGCTCGCTGCAGGCTCCCAGCATTGGCTGGGGGCATAATGCCCATTGGCCGCAATTTGGCGCCTGGGGCCGGGGTGACCGCACTGGGTGTCACCCCAGGCCCTGGTGTCACCCGGTACGGTCCGCACCCCCCTCAGGCGTTGCAGCATGAGAGCGGGGCGCCGCACCGGCCGCCACATTCCCCTCCAACCGGGTTTTTTTTGTTTTTTTTAATTGCAGCGTTCCGGCGGCACCCCCTGCTAAATTGCGCCCTAGGCGGTTGCCTAGGTCGCCTTACAGGTGGCGCCGGCCCTGCGTAGGGGTGGACTGACCATAGACCCTACAGGGAAATTTCCCAGGGAACCAATGACCAGGGGGTTATCCAAGCCCTCCTTACTGCTGCTGGCCAGGTACATAATGATCTGCTGCTCTCAGCTGTAATTAATGTTGGGAGCATCAGGTACTCATGTACTTGGCCGGAAACTGCAGATGTCCTCCTGTGCTTGTTCGAACCATACTGCATTTAAACACCTCCTTGTTTTTCATTGTCAAATATTTGTCATTGTTGTGGCCTTGAGGAAACAGGGTACTTGGGGCTATGGAGATCCATGGAGGTCCCAAAGATTACAATCCCACCTACATAGTATTTACAATATTACCTACTGGATAGACAACATTTAATTTCAGTCAGAATACCCCTTTAGGTTGATTTCACATATAGGTTTGGGGGGCAATTTAATGTTTTTTGCAGCATTTTGGTGGTGTTTTTCTATATTTTTTTGTGTGGCTAGATGTTACTTTAAAGTCTAGAGTGGATTATGAAATTCACTGCCGAATGTTTTCTTTTTTTTTTTTTTTTTCCCATGTTGTCTTTTGCATAATACATTTTTAGAATGTATGTATTTAGAAACAGTATGCTCTAGGTATAGTATTTTTTCAGGCATCTTCTCCATAGTCATCTCTACGAAAAACTCCTGCAAACTGCCTGTTAGGGTTTTACCATAACTAACTAACATTTATCTCCTGTTCACCAGTATGTAGTAAGTTAAAGTGAAATCTGCTTAAAAGAAAACTTATGGTATTCCAGGTTTTTGCCCTATAATTTGGCTTCTTCCTCTATTGTCTTCTTATGTGTTCTCTCCAAACCTTACACAAAGCAAAATTTCCCGAAAAGCATAGGAACAGGTTGCTACACTAAAAAAATGATAACATAGGGTCTTTAAATTTCTATTTAAGACAAACAGTGAATTGCCATCTAGATTAGGCCTCTTTCACACTAGCGTTTTAGCTTTCCGTCCTAGAGATCCGTCCCCCCGATAATCAGGATTATCCCCATGCATCCTGAATGGAAAGCAATCCGTTCAGGATGCATCAGGATGTCTTCCGTTCAGTATGTGAAAGTTTTTTGGACGTTGACAAAAGCGCAGCATGCTGCGGATTTGTCTCCGTCCAAAAATCCGGAAGACATGCCGTAACGCCGGATCCGGAATTAATGCCCATTGAAGTGCATTAATCCGGATCCGGCCTTTAGCTAAACGTCGTTTCCGCGCATCGCCGGATCCGACGTTTAGCTTTTTGTCAATGGTTACTATGGCAGCCAGGACGCTAAAGTCCTGGTTGCCATAGTAAAGAGTAGGGGAGCGGCATACTTACATTCCGTGCGGCTCCTGGGACGCTCCAGGATGACGTCAGGGCGCCCCAGTGCATAGATCACGTGATCCATGCGCGCGGGCGCTCTGACGTCATTCAGGAGCGCCCCGGGAGCTGCACGGAATGTAAGTATGCCGCTCCCCACTGCTACTATGGCAACCAGGACGCTAGTAGCGTCCTGGCTGCCATACTAACACTGAAAGCATTTTGAAGACTGATCAGTCTTCAAATGCTTTCAGTTCACTTGCGTTGTGCCGGATCCGGCGGGCACTTCCGGCGACAGAAGTGCACGCCGGATCTTCACAACGCAAGTGTGAAAGAGGCCTTATTCTGACTTAGCTGTTAGGAGGTGTTGGGGGCATTGGTTACACAAGGGCACGCATACATGGTGAACAGGCTCTGGACAGCTGAGAGCGACCACCAGTAGAGAGGATTGTTTGATTTAGTAATTCCCACAGTTTCATTGACTCGTCATACAGATGCAGGTGGCACCTTCATTACATAGCTCTGCAACAACTGTGGGTAAATGTGCCACAGGATACCTATATGCCTCCATGCCCAACTTGTATCCAAGCCAGCGGTGGCCCAACAGGGGCCACCTCCTTTTAATTGTACAGTTTTTGTACAGTTTTTCCTAAGAAACGTATCCTTTTGCTCTAATACTGTAATCACTTACATAAATCATTACAGTCACATATATATCACTTCATTGGATTTTAACAACTCCCTCTTGGTGCATTATTTGTGTATATAAAGAAAGGACACATAATGACCCATAACGAATAACATTTTTTCAATACGTTGTATATGCCCCAAAATGGTGTCCTTAAAAACTAAAATCAGTATGCAGTAAGCCCCACTACTCCATCTTCCTGTAACCAGGAATAATATTGTCTTTTAAGTTTATATCTGTGCAAGAAATGTGGATGTCTGATTGCTGTAATCATATATTAAGCAATGAATGGCCAAAAAATATGGACCTAAATATGCCATAATGATTAACCATCAAGACTGGATATTTAGGCCCCCCCCCCTCCCCATCCCCTTTTCTGACTAGGCGTATTTTTTTTTTCCTGACATTGCGTCTTTGAAAGCCATAACCTTTCCTTTCGGTGTCATAAAGACTTTTTTTCACCTTTCTTCGATGGTACATGGGACTTTGATAAAAAGGAAAAATGTAAAAAGTAAGTCTGTTTTTCCCATTTTTTTAATTATTATTATTTTTTTGTTAATAGCACAATGTCCACTTTCCATAACCGTCATTATGATATTTGAGATATATTGGTCATGGCCACTGGTGGTAGGGTTAGATGCTGCTGTGTGGTATATAGTGGAGTTTTTTTTTAATATTTTTCACCTACTTTTTTTATTTTGTATTTATTTTTTTATTATTTTTTTTTCATTTAACACTTCATGCCCCTCAGAACATTATACAAGACCTTTGGGGGACAGTTGGCTTTACATTGTTTTTTTATTGCTGATTACCCCAGCCCCAGAGAGGCTGTACAGGGATGGACAAACTCACTGCAGATCTGATCTGGGTTTGCTAAGACCCAACAGCTCATGTAGACTCCCAGCTCCAAATGATCGAATGACCCCTGGGACCAGAGTAGGAAGTGGCATCGTTGCTTCCTGATCTCTATACATAGCACTCGTCGAGCAATATATATAGAGCAATGGGGAAGAAAGGGACAGTGAAAAACCATCCCTGCCTTCTTTAAGGGCAACCAGGCTGTCACTGAGAGCTGGATCCCACTCCCACAGCTGCACAATTAACAGGCAGCTGCGATCTCTGAAGGCCATTTTAAAACATCCATGCAGAGATGAAAGACGACCTCCGGGATGTATATATTCAATGGGTGGTCAGAAAAGGGTTAAACAGCAAAGATTGAGTGTGATTTCCCATAGTTTGCATCAATACTTTGGTTTTATATAAAAGTCACAGGGTTAGGGTAAACATCTAGGGGGAGATTTATCCTTTAGTTTGCTCCAGAAAAGTGGCATTAAAAAGTTGCAAACTGCATCGGTTTTGATATCCCCTGTGCTTTTTTCTCCAGTTTTCCTACTCCACCCTCGTCCTGGAGTGAGACTGCAACTTCTTTTGCGACTTTTTTAAAAAAAGTCTCAATTATAAATCTGGAGTGAAACTCAAACCAAACCCACTTTTTGACCCACATTTCAAAACTGGAGTAAGTGGTGTAAGTGGCTTTTTTGAAGCCAGAATTTTGAAGTGAAGGCATGATAAATTGGGGCCTAAATGTTTCTGATATAAATACAAGCAAAAATTGTGGCTGCATTCTATACTAAAATTGCTATACAGCTGAATCATTACTCTTCTGAACTGTTTTTCTTTTACTTTCTTTTCAGTTTTCCCCAAATATAGTATCGCCATTCCCTTGATGATAATATTGTTGACAAGTGCCATTTCCCATTCCTGTGTATACAATAAAACCGCAATGTTGATCACTCATCGGTTTGTCTTGACAATCATCATTAAGAATGTGGTATGTACAACTGTTCACGTTACTTTCTCAAGTTACTATAAAAATTGTTTCAAACCACAATAAGCAACCATTCCAGAGGATAGGTCATCAGTTATATAATCAGTTATATAATTTACACTGATGGTCAAAAGGGTAACAATGTTTTGAACCTTTGACTTTCAGCCTCCATATCTCGCCATCCACTACAGCTTCAAACGTGAGACTACCATCATTTTATAGACAATCATCTTGGCTATCTCATACATTATTTGGACTTGCCACTATTTAGCATATAAGTAGTTATGCAAATTCTTGTCATGTAACTGCATTGTTACTCTTTTGCTCCTTATGGTGGAACAATCTTTTTCTTTTTGTATACAACAAATTACACCCTGTTCCCACATTCCCTAATAGCTCAGTGTCTTATTAGGTTGATTCCCAAGCGAAAGGTCCCTGGTTCCAATTGAGAAGCAGCCTTGAAGAAGATTTCCCAAGATAAGAGAAACAGTATCATCCAGCTCATCGATAGCTGTATGTCAGCCAAGAAAATTGCCATACTGCATTATGCGAGCGCCATGACAGTTGGAAGAATACGAAATTAAGTCTGTCCATCCATTCCAAAGCAAAGAGGTGAAAGAGGTGGATGTCCAGGCAAAATGTCAGAGTCAACAAGTTGGCTCATCACAAGGTCTATCCATTCTGGTGCGACAAACACGGCAGTGAAGGTGGCTCATATGCTTCGTAATAGTGAAATCACAGACGTGCTTTCAAGCGCCATGCAACACACATTACACACGTCTGGAATGGTGAAAACTCTTCAAGCCTCGTCATAAAAAGCGTTGGCTTGAGTTTGCATAAAATGTACGAACACTGGACAGTAGAAGATTTAAAGCTGGTGATTTGGAGCGATGAGACAAAATTCAATAGACTGGGCTCTGATGGGTGCAAATGGGTCTGGAAGAAACTAGGGAAAAAGGGTCTAACGGATCGAGAAATTAAAGGAACCGTCAAGTTCTTTGGAGGAAGCCTGAGGATATGGGGTTGTTTCACAGCCAAAGGCATTGGATACTTGGCTAGGATCAATGGTGGTCTCAATGCTGAACTGTATGTGTGTATCCTACAATACGAGTTACTTCTTACACTCCAGTACTATGGGTATGAAAAGAACGACATAGTGTTCCAGCTGAACAACGACCCGAAGCATACATTGAGATTGGCGAAGAAATGGTTCAATGACAATGAAGTAGAGGTGCTAGATTGGCCCCCATAGTCCCCAGACCTTAACCCAATCGAACACTTGTGGGTAGAGAACTGTATTCGTACCTAAGTGAGTCGACCGCTATACACCAACATTAAGAACATTTAGAAGAGACCTAGGAACAGATTTCGGTCGAGACATGCTTGAATCTGATCGAGAGCATGCCCAGAAGGATTCAGGCAGTGTTGAAAGCCAAAGATAGATTTACAAAATACCAACAAAAAAATAATAAAAATTTAAATTTTATAATTTTAGGAGCAAAACAGTAGCTTTGCAATTACATGACAAGAATCCGCATAGCTAAACATATGCTAAATAGTTGCAAGTCCAATTTATGTATGAGATAGCCAAGATGATTGTCTATAAAATGATGGTAGTCTCACATTCAAAGCCGTAGTGGATGGTAAGATATGGAGCCTGAAAGTCAAAAGTTCCAAACATTGTTAACAAAAATGTTAGTACCCTTCCATTAAAGAAAGAAAAACCCACAATGGTCACTGAAATAACTTGAAACTGATAAAAGTAATGATAAATAAAAATGTACTGAAAATCAACTAATGGAAATCAGACATTGCTTTCAAATTCTGGTTCAATGGAATAATTTTAAGAAACAAAGTAATGAAACTGGCCTGGACAAAAATGATGGTACCCCTAGAAAAGATTGAAAATAATTTGACCATAAGGATATGTTAAACTAAGGACGGGTTCACATCAGCGTTATGAACTCCGTTATTGCTTTCCGCTGTAACATGGTTATGATGGAAAATAATTATTCGTAAGACGGAATACAAAACGGAAACCTTTAGAGGCACTCCATTTTGATCCTTTAGAGACATTTCTGTCCTGCGTAACCGAAACCAGACAGATCCCATAGACCTCTATTATGATGGATCTAAACGGAATGCCTCTAATGGTTTCTGTTTTGAATTCCGTCTTACAAATTCAATTTGTTTCCATTATAACCATGTTATAACGGAAAGCAATAATGGAATTCATAACGCTGATGTGAACCCGCCCTAAGTCATGTCCTCTATTTAGCATTACAGGTGTCTTCAAACTTGTAATCAGTCTGTCTGCCTAAAGGGTGAAAAGTAGTCACTGTGCTGTTTGGTGTCGTGATGTGTACCACACTGAACATGGACAAAAGAAAGCTAAGGGGAGAGTTGAGAAAGAATATTATAGACAAACATGTTAAAGGTAAAGACTATCTCCAAACAGCTTGACTTTTCTGTTACAGTAGCACATATTATTAACATCTGTAAGGCCCAGTTCACACATCAGTTATTTGGTCAGTTATTTCCATCAGTTATTGTGAGCCAGTCTACATAGAGATAAGGTATAACGTAACGATTTGCACCTGTTTCGCGTTTTTGACCTGCACCTGGTTTTGGCTCACAATAACTGAAGGAAATAACTGATCAAATAACTGATGGCCTTACAGAGGTACCAGGCCTAAACATTGCGGGGCTGTAGACATCCTCCCTGGATGTCGCCATAAGGGGAAAATTGAAGACAAATTGAAGAGACAGATAATGTGAATGGTAACCAACCACAGAGCCCAGAACCACTTCCAAAGAGATCACAGGCGAGGTAAATGTGTATATTGTTGTATATTAATTTCTGTCATAATATGCTTCAGAACACACTCAAATATATGGATCACTGTCATTCCAGTCCTTAAAGGGGATGTTTGAGATTAGAAAACATGTCTTCTTCACCACGGGCTGTCTACGGTACTACAAAAATGCTCCATTAATTTGAATAGAGCAGAATTTCAAAATGTTTGTCTCTAAAACACCTTAACTGCACATATTGGGATCATGAATTTTCTTTAATAGAAAGATTTTCTTTCTTTGAAAAAGGTGGAAATCTACTTTCGACTCCATCGCCACAATTTTTACACATTGAGGGGTAAATCCATCTTTAAAGTTCCCTAAAATGTACTTATAGGGTTATCTAAAAAAGTTTTAAGGAAGGTATTAGACTGAGGAGACCATTCAGTAAGCATTTAAATGGGAACCATAGGAGTAGAATGAAACATACTGTATGGCATCAGACATAGACAATAGAGTTTGCATTCTTGATTGCAAGTGAAACATGGGAAACGGGCATTAAAGGGATGGTACACGATAATTAAAAATCTCAGACAAGCCCTACAATAGTTTAAACAAATAATCATGGTATGCGCAATCCCTTTCTCCAGCTCCGTTTTCTGCACCTCTGGTCCAGTCCTCCTGCTTCTGCTTGTTTACTGCAGCGGTAATATGGTGGTATACAGCACATGACCACTGCAGCCAATTACTGTATTCGGCAGTCTGCCACTGAGAACAGTGATTGGATGAAGCAGTGACATTCCGTATACAGGCACATCATAAATGGTTCATACGGTACATGAGGAAATAGGCTCCAACCTCATAGTTGGATGCCTTTACAAAACTTTTGTGCCTTCCAATGAGGCTGATCATTACAGGAGTTTACCCTTTTGATTCAAGGTGTTCAGTACCAGAGTATAGTTTTCTTTTTACTGAAGAATTAGTGGTCCTTTTGATAATTGCTAGCAAAAAAAAATAATATTAAATGTAGTATGAACAAAAGTTTTTCCTAGTAAAACATGAAAAAGTTTCAGATAAATGTTTCTTCTGGCTCCTTCACCACATCCAGGAGCTAAATGAGAAAAAAACATTAAAAAGCTGTTTGTATTCTGCAGCTTGGATCATATAATAACCACATTTCTACGTAAATTGGCTAATAATAATAAAAAAAAAACATCTAATACAGTGGATATAAAAAGTCTCGACACCCCTGTTAAAATGTCAGGTTTCTGTGCTGTAAAAAAATGAGACAAAGATAAATCATTTCAGAACTTTTTTCACCTTTAATGTGACCTATAAACTGTACCACTCAATTGAAAAACAAACTGAAATCTTTTAAGTGGAGGTAAGAAAAATAAATAAAAATAATCTGGTTACATAAGTGTGCACACCTTATAACTGTGTTCAGAATTAAGCATTTACATTCATAATCATGTTAAATAGGAGTCAGCATACACCTGCCATCATTTACAGTGCCTCTGATAAACCCCAAATAAAATCAGCTTCTCTAGTTGGTCTTTCCTGAAACTTTCTTAGTCGCATTACATAGCAAAAGCCATCGTCCACAGGGAGCTTCCAAAGCATTATAGGGATCTCATTGTTAAAAGATATCAGTCAGGAGAAGGGTACAAAAGAATTTCCAAGGCATTAGATATACCATGGAACACAGTGAAGACAGTCATCATCAAGGGGAGAAAATATGTTACAACAGTGACATTACCAAGAACTGGACGTCCCTCCAAAATTGATGAAAAGACGAGAAGAAAACTGGTCTGGGAGGCTACCAAGAGGCCTACAGCAACATTAAAGGAGCTGCAGGAATATATGGCAAGTACTGGCTGTGTGGTACATGTGACAACAATCTCCCGTATTCTTCATATGTCTGGGCTATGGGGTAGAGGGGCAAGACTAAAGCCTTTTCATACGAAGAAAAACATCCAAGCCAGGCTACATTTTGCAAAAACACATCTGAAGTCTCCCAAAAGCATGTGGGAAAAGGTACTTTGGTCTGATGAAACCAAAATATATGTTTGGCACAAAAACAACACTGCACATCACCAAAAGAACACCATACCCACAGTGAAGCGTAATGGTGGCAGCATCATGCTTTTGGGCTGTTTTTCTTCAGCTGGAATAGGGGGCTTAGTTAAAATAGAGGGAATTATGAACAGTTCCAAATACCAGTCAATATTGGCACAAAACCTTCAGGCTTCTGCTAGGAAGCTGAACATGAAGAGGAACTTCATCTTTCAGCATGACAACGACCCAAAGCATACATCCAGATCAACAAAGGAATGGCTTCACCAGAAGAAGATTGACCTTTTAAGGACACAGGACGTACCCGTACGTCCTGTGTCCGGTCTTTAAAGATGGGGCCCGCTCCTGCTTCATGCGGGCGCCTTAGCCGCGGGTGTCCGCATGGTTCTTGTAGCAGACACCCGCGGCTAATGTCTGCAACCGGCAAGTTTTCGAATGGCCCAGCCAGAGCCCAGACCTGAATCCAATTGAAAATCTGTGGGGTGATCTGAAGATGCCCTCGCAATCTGACATATTTGGAGTGTTTTTGCAAAGAAGAGTGGGCAAATCTTGCCAAGTCAAAATGTGCCATGCTAATAGGCTCATACCCAAAAAGACTGAGTGCTGTAATAGAATCAAAAGGTGCTTTAACAAAGTATTAGTTTAAGGGTGTGCACACTTATGCAACCATATTATTACATTTTTATATTTTTCCTTCCCTCTACCTAAAAGATTTCAGTTTGTTTTTCAATTGAGTTGTACAGTTTATAGGTCACATTAAAGGTGGAAAAAGTTCTGAAATGATTTATCTTTGTCTCATTTTTTTTATAGCACAGAAACCTGATATTTTAACAGGGGTGTGTAGACGTTTTATATCCACTGTATATTATTGAAGTTTTGTCGTAACTTCACTTTTTTCAGATTTTTTATGAAACTGGATCCAATGTGTAGTATATAGGCTTTTGTTTGGGGTCAAGGTAATTTAACCACATCACACCACTGAAAATCAACATGGAGCCCTAAACCAAAGGATAGAAAAATATGGCCTATGGTAATGATTTTGGACAATTTAAAGGGATTGGCCACTTTCTGGCTACTTGTAACCAATGTGTAGGTACGTTGATTATTTGACACTAAATATATCCTCTGTTGATATTCTGTGTAGTTTGCTATATTTCATAAGCCATGTCCGTCTGTTAGGCAAATCTTCTGGTATGTCCACATACAGGTCCTGTCCATAAGATGGCCGCTGATGGACACATCACTTAGGCTCCACCATTTTAAAACACCTGCACTAAACTCCAAAAAGAACAAGTGTGGATGGTAGGTGCAGTGTATTTGTGTGGAGGAGATATCACATAGAGGCGTATTGTCTGGTCACATGTACGTCTATCAGCGGCCATCTTATGGATAACACCTCTGTGTGGACAGCACAAAAGACCTGGTAAACACAGGGGTAGGGGTCGACCGATTATCGGTTTGGCCGATATTATCGGCCGATATTCATGATTTGCACAGTTATCGGTATCGGCCCCTAACCAGGCCGATATACCGATAACTGTGCTATTACAGAACATTGCCGCGCTGCTCTCAGCGCGGCCATGTTCCCTGAGCAGCACAGGGGAGAAGGAGGCAGTCCCTCCTTCCCCCTGTGCTGCGCTGCCCTGCCAATGGAGAGAAGAGGAGGAGGGGCTGAGGGCGCACTGGCCACCAATGAGAGAAGAGGAGGCGGGGCTGAGGGCGCACTGGCCCCCCCCCATCCCTTCAGTATTGATATCATTGGTGGCAGTGGCCACAGGGTCCCCCACCTCCTCTCTTCTGATCGGAGCCCCAGCAGTGTAATGCTGGGGCTCCGATCGGTTACCATGGCAGCCAGGACGCTCCTGAAGCCCTGGCTGCCATGGTTCCTGCTGCTGTGTGCCCATAGCACAGGGCAGCAGGGACAGTGTCAGGTCCTATTCACCCTGATAGATCTCTATTAGGGTGAATAGGACAAGGGATGTAAAGAGCCCAGGTTCTACCCCTAAGGGGGGAAATAGTAATAAAATAAAAAGTTAAAAAATTTAAAATAGTAACAAACACCAAAATATGAAGTATAAATTAACCCTTTTCCAATATTATATATAAAATATATAAACGATAAATAAAAAAACATATCGCCGTGCCCAAAAAGTCCAAACTATTAAAATATTTATTTTTTAAAAGCGTTGGACGCTGTAACAGAAAAAAAAATCAAAAAATTAAAATGCGCAAAATATCGGTATAAAATATCGGCTATCGGCCTGAAAGTTCACAGAATATCGGTATCGGCTCTAAAAAATCAATATCGGTCGACCCCTACACAGGGGCATACCTCATGTAATATAGAAAATAGAGCACAATTTTATCAAAGGTTATATTAGTCAGTGCCATATAGTCCTCTGACAAACATATTATGTCATCTTATAAATACATTGGTCAACAGTAACTAGAAGGTGGCCAACTCCTTTAACTGTAGGCCTATCCAGATGTCATCTCTCACATTGTCCCTAGAGATGAGTGAATCGAAGTTGACGAAGTGGAATTCGATCCGAAGTTCAGGAAATATTCAATTCGCACCAAATCCGAATTCTCACGATTTGTGGTAACAAATCACATTTTTTCTTAAAATGGCTGCTGCACGTGTTAGGACATGGAGCAAGGGACTATGGGAATGAGGGATCACCCACAATGCCATGCATGCAGACAATCAGCAGCTAGCCAGCCCTCTGATGTCACAGCCCTATAAATAGCCTCAGCCATCTTGAATTCAGCCATTTTCCAGTGTACTTAGTGCAGGGAGAGACGTCAGCAGGTGCTAGGGACTTTAAAACTTTTATTTTGCTGTATAGACGTTCAGGGAAAGAATAGGGAGGAATAATACCACAGTATTGAAGCATAACAGGGTTTAGTAGGGGAGTTTACAGCCTGGGTAATAGGACAATCCTATTACACCTTGCTGCACTGACTGGGGATCCAAATTGCCATTATACAGCTCTGTAATTCCAGCAAACTGTTCTTGTTATTGGGGTGCTAGCGCTGTTTGATACAGCCATTAACAGATTTTATTACAAGGAAATATTTCTACGTTTTTTTTGCCCTTGTGTGGTGCAGTTATATGTTCTAAAGCATTTTTTGGCTTGTATTAGTGGGGAAAAAAGGGCTTATTAGCCGTTTTGTGGTGAAGTGAGAAAATTACAGCCTTTTCGGGCGTGTAATAGTGGCAAAAAAATATATATTTGCCATTCAGTGGTGCAGTTATATGTTCTAAAGCCCTTTTTGGCGTGTATTAGTGGCATAAAAATATATATTATTTGCTGTCCTGCGGTGCAGTTATATGTTCTAAAGTCTTCTTTGGCGTGTATTAATGGAAAAAAAGGGCTTAATAGCCGTTGTTTGGGGAAGTGAGAACATTACACACTTTTTTGGGGTGTTTTAATTTCCTTTTTATTTATTTACTTGATCTAACAGTATGACCTCTTTCACACGGGCGTCATGTTTGACGCCTGGATAAGAGGCGGGTGCGTTGCGGGAATATGCGTGATTTTTTCGCGCGGGTGCAAACGTTTGTAATGCGTTTTGCACGCGCGTGTAAAAAATCGCCATGTTTGGTACCCAGACCCGAAGCCGGACTTCATCACTGAAGTCCGGTTTCGGGTAGAGTATTCTGGAGAATTTATTATTTTCCCTTATAACATGGTTATAAGGGAAAATAATAGCAATCTTAATAAAGAATGCTTAGTTGGCATGGCCCGTGAGCAGGCCCTGTGCCCTCACCTGTCCTCAACCTGCCTCTGTCCTTTTCTGTTCCCTCAGCCAGAGAAGTATAATATGCTGTGGACTCAGCTCCACTATGCAGCGAGGACGAGATACTATAGGACAGTCAGCAGCTACTGCCCAGCCAAGATCTGGAGGAGACATCCGCCGCTTCCTCCGGTAGACGGGCAAGTAGTAATGAAGAGAGTGGCGTGGGAGCTGGTGTTGCGAGCGGTCAGGCTCTTGACCCAGAGACCGTTGAGGAGGACATCACTGATGTGCAGACAGTACTCGATGATGATGATGTAGCTGATCGCACTTGGGAGTCGGGTGACTTAGGGGCTTCATCATCTCCGGGAGAAGAGGGTGGCAGCTTGCCCGTGAGGAGCCAGCAAGTCACTAGCTGGGAGTCAGCAGGGTGGCAGCAGTGGGAGGTCGTGAGACAAATGTACCTGGGGTAGACCACCCGTTTCGCAGGAGCGGCGGTAGCAGTCAGTCAGTGTGGAATGTTGGGGCTAAAATCACCTACTCAGCGGTGTGGCAGTTTTTTGTTAAGCCACCGGAGGAAGTGAACATGGCCATTTGTAGTATCTGTGGGCAGATGTTGAAGCGTAGCCAGGGTGCCAATGTTGGCAGCATGGCCCTGCGTCAACATATGCAGCGTCACCATAAAGTGGCCTGGGAGAACCGTGGCTCTGATGTGGTGGTCCAGCCTGACGCAGAAACCGCTACATTACCCAGTGGCACGCACCCGATTTCAGGCAGTCAAGGCCCCACCACCGCAGCCAAAGGGAGCTGTCTCTCCTTCCTATCATCTGTTGGTCCTGATGCTCCTGCTCCTCCTCCTAATCCTCATCAGTCATTCCGTCAGCAATCGATCACCGAAGCAAAATCCAAGAGATGTATGCGTGCACTCATCCAACGACGCAGAAGCTGAATGTGCTCTTGGCCAAGTTACTGGTGCTGCAGTCCCTCCCTTTCCAAGTGTTGGACTCTGCACCTTTCAGAGAACTGATGGCTTGTGCTGAGCTTATGTGGAGAGTCCCAAGCCGTTATTTCTTTGCCAAAAAGGCAGTACCAGCCCTGCACACGTACATGTAGAACAGAAGGTGGGCCAGTCCTTGAGCCTGTCAAAGTGCATGGCAGCTCCGACGTGTGGAGCTGTAACTACGGTCAGGGACAATACATGTCCTTTACGGCCCACTGGGTGAATGTGGTTCCTGCACAGCTAAGACAGCAACTTGGCCAGGTGACACCATTTCTGCCTCCACATTCTCACGCCGTTGGTCCTGCGACAATGTCTGCCTCTGCCTCCTCATCCTCCACTGTGTCCTCAGCCTCCACTGCAGGGACAATTCACAATGCCCCTCCAGCATACCACATGTGCAGGGCACGGTGGTGTCACGTTTTGCACCTCGTTTTCCTAGGCGAACGGAGTCACACAGGGGAGGAACTGCTCCCTGTCCTTCATCAAGAAATCGAATCCTGGCTTTCTCCGTGACAACTCAAAATTGGAACCATGGTGACCACAACAGGAAGAACATGGTGTCTGCGCTGCGTCAATGAGGGCTGAGACATGCTCCCTGCATGGCACACGTGTTCAATCTGATTGTCAAGCAGTTCCTGAAGTCTTCCACCCATCTGCAAGAAATCCTAAAAATGGGCAGGAAGCTTTGCGTGCACTTCAGCCACTCGTACACCGCAAAGCACACCCTCCTTGAGCTGCAGCAGCAAGACGGCATCCCCCAACTTAGGCTGATATGAGACGTTTACACCCGTTGGTATTTTACCCTCCATGTGTTAGACCGACTATATGAACAGAGAAAGGCCATAAACTATTTCTTGATAATCCAAGCAGACAGGAGTTTGTAAATCTGGCTGGTCAGGGGACTGAAGACGTGGCGCCTACATCTCAATCCCACATGAGCCCTGTGGGGGCTGAACTGGAGGAGGAGGAGGGCATTGGATCACAAGCAATGTGTAGCGAAATGGGTGTTTTTTCTACACAAGTGACAGGAGAGGGGGAGCAGGAGCAGCCAGAAGAGCTACAGGGTTCCCAGCAGCATTCTTTACCCTACTAGTAAAGAAACTACCCACCAGCAGCAGCTAGACCTGGAGCAGGACATGAACCAGCAGGTGGTGGCATACTTGAACAGCACCCTGCCACCCCTCATTGAAGATCTGCTGGACTACTGGGCAGCCAAACTGGATTTGTGGCCGCAGCTGTCAGTTTGCCCTGTAAAAGCTGTCCTGCCTGGCCAGTAGTGTGGCATGAGAGCGGGTGTTTAGTGCAGTGGGGGCCATAGTTACCCCAAGAAGAACTCGCCTGTCCACCAAAAATGTGGAGAGACTGACCTTTATCAAGATGAATCAGGCATTGATCAGCCAGGATTTCTACTAACCAATGCCTGATGCATCAGACTAGATCATCCATGGTGCAACACCAACACTTTGACAAAAGAGACCTGCCTCAGCTACTATTCTGATGCTGCCACCTGCCTCATGCTACACATATGATGCCAAGTGCTCCTTCTTTCACTCACCCATCTTCAGCTTGTACTGGTATTGCCACCCACCTCCCCACTCTGTCACCGGGTCACTCTGTGGTCTCCTCATGCTGCTGCCACCTCCACACTATATCACTTTCCCACTCTGTGGTCTCCTGATGCTGCTGCCACCTCCACACTGTCATAGTGCCACCCTGTGGTCTCCTTCCGATGCTGCTGCCGCCACCTCCACACTGTCGTTGTGCCACTCTGTGGACTTCTCATGCTGTTCCCACCCTCCCCACTTCATGACTGGGCCACTATTTTGCCTTTTGGCCTGGCTGACATTATAATTTTTTTGACCCTTCTTCTGATCTGTCAGAAGGAAGGAAAAATGAGACGCACAACGGATCCTGTCTATGTAACAGCTGTAAGGCCTGCATGACATGGTCCCTATTTTGCATGAGAATTGGCTTATTCACGTGTCATCTCTGTTTTGGATCCACTCTTTTTTTTTTTGGGCTTTAGCAATACTCATGGATTACTGACCAAATGCTGACCGAGTGAAGGCGGATGCTCCACAAACAGGATCCGTTTTTTGGTGGTTATTGTTCTGATGGATCAGAGGAAGGGCAAAATAATCAGTGACGTCAACACAAACTTACTGCCGACACCCTCTCCACTCTGTCGGGGGGGCTCTACTTGTATAAGCGTTCAATAGAACAAGTTCTGTAGAAATCTATGTGGAATGAGTGAATTGGTGTAAAAGAAGTGCACTCTTTCACACTATAGTAGGATCTTAGGCCTCTGCACGGTTCTTTATACCTGCCGCTAACATCGACCTGTAAGGCTGAGTTCACATTTGAGTTGTTTGGTCCATTTTGCCACAGTAACTGCCCAAATAAGTGAAGTGTGCAGTGATTCTAAGAGCGACGTCTGTCATCTGCATGTCATACTGACTCACTGTATTGTTTCACTACCACAGTAGACTCCCTATGCATGTTACTGCAAGGCACAGTGTTCTAAACCACTATAAAGGTTCTCTGCAGCCAGGAAATAGCCGTTTTTTAACACGATTTGCCACAAATAAATTCAGATCTAATTCTCTCATTTCAAATTGTCCCCTCCCCGTTTATATAATGTTATATTTTTCTTTCCTTCAGGAAGAATCACTGAAGACGAATTTTAGCACTTACTGCAACACAGGAAAAGATACAAGTCCAGCATTTGTGGATGTATGCAACAACTTCACAAAGGTAGTCGGTGAAAATGGTTGTAGATTAAGTCATTTAGATTAACTAGCATTCAAATTACTGTAATCTACAGTAGTAATGATGATAATATAATATTAACAACATACGGCATACACAGGCGCAATGGCACAATTTTAGCAAATTGTCTGTGTATATGTGTAGTGCAAAAGCTGCGCTTTAGACGCATGTGTGAAAGCAATGATGATTCAAGTAAGTGATTACAATATTGTAGTGAAAGGAAAAGTTGATTGGGGAAATGGACAATAGAAAGAAGGCTCTAGTACTCTGTTGGGCCACCTATAGTCTGGATGCAAGATGAGATACGGTTGGGCATGGAGGCACACGGGTTCTATTATCTTGTGGCACATTTGCCCGTAGATTGTTGCAGCTGGGCCTGTAGATCCTGCACACTCATAGGTTCCCAAAGCTGGCATCCCAGCTGGTCCCATAAATGCGTGATTGCCAATAAATCTGGCCACCAGCAGGCCAAGGACATGTTGCAATCTGTAGGAGACATTCCAGGGAAACCCTTGCTCTCAGTTTCAAGGTACTGTTACTCGCCATAGATTCTACTGAGAGAGATTTTAGCAAGGTAGGGAGGAAAGAGGGTCGTAACTTCCATCTTTGCCTAAATCCATACACCGTTATCTAGGAGAGAATGGCACTGTTTACAGTTGGAATTGTGACTGCTATAGTTGGATGTACTACAACTCACTGGCCTCGTTTACTGACTCCCATACCATACGCTGGCCATTACACTCTACACGCCCTGCCTTGTACCCATCCAAACGCCTAACATCAAAGCATCCCAGCTACTGTCAAACAGGAGCCCCAGAATCAGGGTGTGCCCCACTTGGGGTCTAGGGAGGAGAATTCTTCTGTAAGCCATTGTTTAGTGGCTGTTTTTGAGGGGGCATGGGGGAACGGGAAAGAATGTCAGTCAGTAGCCCAGCACAGTGAGGACCTACAAGCAGATAACAGAACCTGTTCTAGGCTGCTCTACTGGAGTAAGGCCTCTGTTTGGAGTAAAGGAAGAGGCTACCATATTTCCTCTACAGAAGCTGAGCTGATCAGGTCCCAATCAGAAGTGATTAGGGGGTTGGGCGCACCAGACAGTGTTTTTTCTCAGCAGCTCCGATCCATCCAGTTCCTCTTTCCTGCTCTTACACAGTGGTTTCCCTAACATCTGTAGCTAATGTAAGAGGTTGTCTGCCCAGCTGCAGGAGAAGAAGAGTCCGTGTAGTCAAGCAACAGCTTTGGTCCTGGCTGGAAGTTTGGGGCAATATACTTGTAACCTTAGCACAGGCCCAGTTCTAAATACCTAGCAATGTCCCTTGTGGTGTTACATGTACATAGGGCTGTAGGTAACATATACTACTTAGAGCATTATGACTGTGTATTACCCATGCCATATTTTATGTTCCTTGTTTTTTATACGCTATAAGGAGAAGTGACTTTGTGAGCGGAAATTGTAGGGAGGTAGGAGTAAGCCTATTCAAAATTTTGGCATGGTGCCCAGCACTTTCCAATTCCTTTCCTACTTGCCACACTTAGCACCCATGGCACGTGCCCCACCAGTCCCTTCTGTTAGCTATGCCCTTGAGTAGAACAGGGATAAACAGATAAACTCCTGGCACTTACATAGAATAAATATTTATATATTTCCTACAGATTTGATTACTAGAATGGACTAGATTAAGATTTCTTTCCACAATTTGGTATAATTTCCTAAGAAATACTAGGGTCTGGTAATTAACAGCTGCTCCTTTCTTCACTTGCAAACTGCTACAGGTAATTATGTTTTATGGGGGGGGGGGGGGGGGGGTTGCCAGTATCTTAGAGTACTGTAATGGATCGAATAGTGTCCCAGGGGCCATAGTCGCAGGGGAGGAGGCGGTGAATCAGTCTTCTCCAGTTCACAGTGGCGAGGTTGGTTTCGCCACAAGTACCATGAAGAGAACAATCTTTTCTAATCAACTCTATACTTCAGTGTCTTCATTTTGTTTTTCCTGTTAGGTAGACGAGACACGAAGAAACTTTACCACAAACTGCTACAATAATTCCAGAAATAAAACATATTGTTGTCAGTTCAAGGTAAATAAAAAAGTTATCATGAATCCATTCTTCATATTTTATTGTATGCCTGTGAATTGTACTTCAGTATATTTCCCTCTGTCATATGCAAAGTATATAAAATATAATATAAATTCCGCCTTTGTGTTCCATGCCCTTTGAAATCTTTAAGTCCATGAAAACCACAGAGAGAATGTGGATGGTATCTGTGTACTAACAGTGGTCTTGACTGACCATTGGCAGGAGATGCTCTGGAAAATCCATTTTCAAGTTAACAGTACACGTAAAAAACATATGACGCGCAAAAAACAAACATACTGACCCTGCACGGAAATTGTCACAGATGAAACCCTGATGTTGTCACAGACACCATAGGAATAATAGTAAGCTTTAGGCAAAGCAATTGGCTTCAGAGAGGAGAGGAACTAAAAGCTGACCACACATGTGAGAACATTCTCCTCATATTTGATCAGATGTGTACAATAGGGGACTCAGCTCTCCCATTCTCTTGATCAGTCGGGGTCCAAGACCCTTTTGCAGGACAGTGACAAGGAATCTGATGTCCCCGATTCTTTCCATTAGGACTATATTACACCAACAGATTATCTGACCAATATAATTTCAATCAGACCAATTGTTGGAGTGTATAACAAAAGATCTCTGTGTATTAGGTCATCTGACCAATGATCTGTCAGATAATCTGTTACCCTTACCCATTATTAAGATTGCATGGTTGCTGTTGTTGCTACGGGGCTGTGCCTGTGGTTTGGAGGGGCCCAGTGCCAAGGGGGTTGAGTATGACAGCAGGGGTGCTGTTGGACTGCTGGATCAAGCCTCCTACTGGTGTGGAGTTGAGGCAGCAGTGGTTTTCACGTAGTGATGCGCCAAATTACAAAATAGGGATCCACTGGAAAGAGGCATTTTGATCAAAACATATACAAATGGCCTTGTATATAGATGATGGTGTTGTGTACAATGAATTAGGCTGTTAGGCAATGTGAATTATGCTGAGAAGCAATAGATTAATGCTTAGCCTATGGATGGTGGATCCATGTTCTTTCTTTTTCTTATGGAATTTTAAAGAGCCTCAGATTTGTACCCATGAAACTGGCTGAAATGTTACATGTGCATCTGACAGCTGAAGGCATCTGTGTTGGTCCCATGCAATGAAGGCCAACATTAGACAATTCTGACCGTTTTTTCTACTGCTTTGATTTCAGTCCACACATCTTCTGCTTTTAACTGAATTATATATAGAGAGAAACAGTGGCTCAAACTGTGGTCTCAATATGACAGGTGCTCACTCAAAGAGGCCCACCTCTAGCCACCTCTAGTATACAAATATAAAAAAAATGTTAAAACAGAAAATGTTCTGATGATAGAACCAATATAGGGATTTCCGGGATGCAGTCACCTTA
This sequence comes from Bufotes viridis, assembly GCA_033119425.1. NCBI lineage: Eukaryota > Metazoa > Chordata > Amphibia > Anura > Bufonidae > Bufotes > Bufotes viridis. Next base: position 51,687,338 of record CM065593.1, read on the forward strand.
TTGATATCTTAGGTGGTATCAAAAATTGCCACAGGAAAAGATAAGATCTCTTATCCCTTCAATATATACCTCTTATCTTTTCTCGTGGTAATTTTTGATACCACCTAAGATATCAATAAGGTGACTGCATCCTGGAAATCCCTATATTGGTTCTATCATCAGAACATCTTCTGTTTTAACATTTTTTTTATATTTGTATACTTTCCATTTCAATATATGTGTACTCATTAGTACCATTTTACAAAAAAATTGTACTGAAACCCAGGCTGACTATCGGAATAAAAATCTTTTTTCAAAGCCCAGATATTAAGAGTGCCCTCAAATTCACATTTAATACTTTTTTAACTGAATTGATATACATTTTATTACTAATATTCTGTGCTGTATTAAAAATGGAATAAAAAAAGATTGCACATACTGTAAAAACGAAAAATAGAGTCGTAGATTTTGGATCATCGCATCATTGATTTCATGGTGCATGCATTGTATGTGTATTGAGCAGTTTTGACAAATAAAGCTCTTGAAGGTGAAACCATGCAGGTCAGTCATCTTCAGTTCTTTGTAAATATGTTTTCCTTTTTCTTCTATTTGACAGAACTTGTTTTATGTGGGCTGCTTACTCGGGCAATACACAAGAAATCTAAAGCCCAATAATTCATCTGCAATTGCTGAACTGAAAAGTAGACTAAACGATCTTGTACAGCACAACAATGACTATCTCTGCGTCAAATCTAGAAGAAAGGTGAGAAAGAAGTCTATATTTCCTTAGCCAGAATAGCATATAGGGGACTTTGCAGCAATTTGCAATGACTATGCCATATTACTAGGGTGTATATTTACAATCTACTACTAAATGAGATAGATAAAGCGGCAAATCATGAGGTCGTTATAATGGGGGACTTCAACTTCCCAGATATAGACTGGGAAACTGAAACATGTGGATCTCACAAAGGAAATAAGTTCTTGGCAATAACCAAAGACAACTACCTTTCACAACTGTATAAAATAGTGAGAACGGAATGAGCGGCACTGCTTGCTTGATTCCAGACTCGTTACACACTCTAATCACACGAGTCTAAAACTACATTATAGTGGTGCACGAACTCCAAAAGACAATTCCAAATAAGAGAAGAAAAAAGCAAGCGGCACTCACCAGTGTAGTGAATCAAAAATAGTCCTTTATTCATCTGGGACCATGAATGGCAGTATTACAGGGGGACGGGATGCAAAAAGACCATCCAAGTGGCGCTTGGATGATCTTTTTGCATTCCGCCCCCCTGTAATACTGCCATTCATGGTCCCAGATGAATAAAGGACTATTTTTGATTCACTACACTGGTGAGTGCCGCTTGCTACACTGGTGAGTACCTGGAAACTATAGACCAGTAAGTCTAACATCTGTTGTGGGTAAACTGTTTCAAGGTTATCTAAGAGATGCTATTCTGGAGTATCTTAAGTACAGATAAGTGCATAACGGCATCAGCATGGCTTCATGAGGGATCAAATTAATTTAATTACTCAGTTTCTATGAGGAGGTAAGTTCAAGACTTGACCGGGGTGAGTCAATGGATGTCGTATATCTTGACTTCTCCAAAGTATTTGATACTGTACCACATTAAAGGTTATTTTATAAAATGAGAATGCTTGGACAGGGGGAAAATGTCTGTATGTGGCTAAAAGTGTTAAGTGCGAATATTCGAATTGCAAATTTTTATCACGAATATCGGCACTTCGAGAATTCGCGAATATTTCAAATATAGTGATATATATTCATAAATACAAATATTAGTTTTTTCTTTGTTTTTGTTTTTTCCATCTGAACCCATTGCCTAGTATGCCTACCTGCTTCTTGCTTGTGGGCCAATGGTAGAAGGCTGCAATATTGTAGTCTGTAGTGAATTAGAATATTCTTCATTATTTAATTTATTTTCTCTTATGCGAAAAATCGGCAATGTAATATTCGCATATGCGAATATTCTAAAACACGAATATATAGCACTATAGAATATCATCACTCATCACTAGTGGCTAAGTAACTGGCTCAGTGATAGAAAACAGACGGTGGTTATTAACAATACACACTAAGACTGGGTCACTGTCACTAGTGGGGTACCATAGGGGTCAGTATTGGGCCCTATTCTCCAATATATTTATTAATGATCTTGTCGAAGACTTGAACAGTAAAATATCGACTTTTACACTAAATTGTGGAAAGTAATTAACATGAAAGAGGACAGTATACTGCAACAGAGGGATCTGGATAGATTGGAGGCTGGGGCAGAGAAGTGGTAAATGAGGTTATGCACATGGGAAGGAATAATGCAAGTCACCAGTACATACTAAATGGTAAAACACTGGGTAACACTGACATGGAAAAGGACTTAGGAATTTTAGTGAACAGCAAACTAAACTGTGGAAACTAGTGTCAAGCAGTTACTGGCAAGACCAATACGATATTGGGTTGCAATAAAAGGGGCATAGATGCCGTGATGAATACATAGTCCTTCCACTTTACAAATCGCTAGTCAGACCACACATGGAGTACTGTGTACAGTTCTGGGCTCCTGTGAACAAGGCAGACATTGTAGAGCTGGAAAGGGTTCAGAGGAGGGCAACTAAAGTAATAACTGAAATGGGTGGACTACAGTACCCAGAATGATTATCAAATTTTTAAAAAAAAGGTGACTGAGGGGAGATCTAATTACTATGTATAAATATATCAGGGGTCTGTGCTGAGATCTCTCCCATAATCTATTTATCTAAAGGATTGTGATGAGGGGACATCCTCTACATCTAGAAGAAAGAAGGTTTCTACACAAACATATAAAAGCATTCTTTACTGTAAGAGCAGTGAAACTATGGAACGCTGTGCCTTAGGATGTGGTGATGGAGAACTCACTAAAAGGGTCTGGATGTATTTCTGGAGTGTGATAATATTACAGGTTACATAGTTATATAGTCAATGCAGTTGAAAAAACGAGTCCATCAAGTTCAACCAAGGGATAGGTGGGGACGCAAAGTAAATGAGACTCAGATTTCTACACATTTTCATAACCATTAATGTCATTTACTTTTAAGAATTCATCTAAACCCTTTTTAAAACTGTCCACTGTTCCTGCTGTGACCACGTCCTGGGGAAGTCTATTCCACAGATTTACAGTTCTTGCAGTGAAGAAGTTATGTCGCTTCTGGAGACTGAAGTTTTTCTTCTCCAGTCGGATGCAGTGCCCCCTTGTCTTTTGAGGGTATTTTACATGGAACAGTTTTTCACTGTATTTTTTTTTTTTTTTTTTTTTTATAGTTATTAGATTTCTGGAGAAGGGTCGTTGATCCAGAGATTTTTTTCTCATTGCCTCATTGGAGTCGGGAAGGATTCCCCCACCCCCCTAAAATGAGAAAAATTGGCTTCTACATATAATCACCTTACAACCTATAAACACAGTTAAAGTGTAACTGTCATATTTTTTTTAATTTGCCAGTTTATTAGAGCTAGGCATGCATACGTGAGTTGGTCTGTCAATGATTGTCAAAAGATCTGTAATTACCTTATAATAACAGCTTTTATAAATGTCCCCTGTCCCTTTCCACTGCTCCCTTAAAAGAGCGTTACTATAGCTTGTCTGCCTCCAGCTCATTGTAAACAGAAGACAGAGGGGTGGTCCTTCACACTGCATGCCTGCATAAGGCTTCAGAGTGAGGAGGCGTGTCTCTCAGTAATTCAATATGATTGGCTGGTCGGAAGCTGCTGGCTTAGCAAGTGTGTAAGTGAAGTGAGGGAAGGCAGTTTTGGAGCCACCTTGAAAAGATTCTTATATTGTAGGGTTCAACATGGTTGTAACTAAGGGAAAAGCTCAAGGAAAACAGTGGTATAAGAAGAAAAATGACAGATACACTTTAAAGGGGTTTTCCCCTTGATCAATATTAATGGCCTATCATCAGGCTAGGCCATCAATATATCATCGTGAGTCCACGTGACATCACTGTCCGAGGAAGAGACTGCAGTGCTCAATGAAGCAACAAGGCCTCTTCAAAGAACAACGGGGGGAGGGGGGATGTGCTGGGAGTCATATCCCCACTGATCAGATATTGATGACCAGTATAGAACTCCTAGAAAACCCATTTAACCTCCTAACAGTCACATTAAAATTGGAAAAAACTTTTTAATGTGTCTGAAGGAAATCTTGTTGACGCACAACTCTGGGGACACAATTGCATTTTTTTACTCCTTAGTGACAATTTTTGCCTTAAGGACCAGTAACATTTTCCCCCTTCGTGTTCCAGTAGTCATAACTTTTCATAATTTTTTCTTCTAATTTTTTATTTTCCAGTATTAGTAGTAGGTGTTTTATGAACAATTTTGGGGTATATATAGTGTATTTAATAACTTTTATCATTTTATTTTTAGAGGGAAAGATTAACAAAATGTTAAATTTATTTACGGCGTTCACTGTATGGTATAAATAGCATAACTTTAGTATGTGGGTCACTACAATAATTATAATGTCAAACTTCTATATATTTTTTATTCTCTTGTCTTTCCGCCTGCAGCTCCATCACTGCCCCCCTCCTCCTCCAGACAGAAAGGGAGGGAGTGGCTGCTTTTGCTGCTCATGTCTCTGCATAGGTAGCAGCTAGAGATACGGACTTTGTATTGTTTGAAAGCTGACATTACAAGCTTTTGAATAATACCAGAATTATCTTCTCTACATGGGAAGATATTACTGTTTTAAATTGGGATGCAGTGAATTTAGCTGAAAGTAAAAGTAGAAGCAGGCTTTGCTGCATTTATTCCCAACTTGAATTCTAACAGTGATATCTCCTGCTGATGATGTGCTAATGCTGTCATTTTGGTCTTGTATGAAAGCCTGGAATGCCATGTCTCTGTCTGCTACCAATCAGGAGATATGAGCAGCTAAAGCAGATACCCCCCCCCCCCCCCCATTCCCAGTTAAGTGCTTTTCCCAGAACAGGAACTAGACTCCAGGTTCGGTGGTTAAATTGGGGAAAATGTGTCATTGAAGTTTGTATGGAAAAACAGCAATAACTTTTCCCCGTTTTTGCACTTTTAACTCATGAGAAAATGAATAATACGCTTTTGCATTTAATTTCCAGAAACAAAAACGACAAAGAAAAAGACAGGCGCAAGAGCGCAAGGCTCCTCGTAAGGAAATTTGCAAACTAAATGACACCCTTCAAAGATACGTAGCAAGCTGGCAAGAGTTCAGCGCGTCCACTGACTGCACATAATGGTCTTTATCAAATAACTTGGTTCTCTGAAGGAAATCAATACACTTGTAAATATGGACCCAACTTATACTGAACAATGAGTGACCTTCAGCCAAAACTTGGTACAACTGCTCCTACCGTGTGCACCTCATAGGGGTCATCTCAAGAAATTCTCATCACTACAGATTATCATGGTTTCAAGATATGGTAACCTATTTCTCTTTTCACGAAAACTCCAGATGATAGATGACAAATTGGCAGATCTTTCTTTTCCGTCCTGCATAAAGGATCTGTTACACTTGGTTATAAACCTGTATTATGATAGATCAAAACGGAATGCCTCTAATAGTTTCTGTTTTGAATTCCGTCTAACGAATTCCGTTATTTTCCGTTATAACCATGTTATAACGGACAACAATGACAGAATTCATAACAGTGATGTGAGCCTGCCCTTACTAATGTATTGTGGTTGTCCATATTGCTTCCTTTGCTGGCTTGATTCATTTTTTCATCGCATTATACACTTCTTTTTTCCATTGTTACGACCACCCTGCAATACGGCAGCGGTTGTTGTGCTTACATATTATAGGAAAAAGAGCCTGCCTCTCTGGTAGCTAGGTCTGTGGATTGCACATAGGATAGCGCTTTTTCCTACAGTGTGCAAGCATGGCCACCGATGTTGGATTGGAGGGTGGTTGTAACCATGGAAACAAGAAGTGTATAATGCAATGGAAAAATGAATAAAACCAGCCAAGGAGACAATATGGATAATAACAATACATTAGAAAGTGTCTTAAATTATTTTTGTCTACATGATAAATACCATTTGCCGAAGTGAGACAACCCCTTTAATGAGCACATTTGTGAAACCCCTGCTGATTTGCCATAGTTATTTGGCAAACTCATTATGACACCAAGTCTGCTATGTCTAACCTAAAAGTGCTATGTTTTATATCAGAATGGAAGAAATGCGGTCTCCAGTCGCTAATTCTAGGACAGCAGATGAGGAGATGCGGCAAGCTTTATACATTAATCTCCATACAAACAGCTGGTGCCGACAATTGCATAAAACTAGAGGCAACTTTATAAAACTGTCTTTGTTGCCCTCATTTGTTGAGAGCAGAATATTAAATGAAACCTGCTGTGGGATTGGTTGCTATGGCCAAGAAAGACAGGTTTTCTTTTAGGTTTTCAGGGACTGAATTTCTTTAAAAGGTTATGAGAATTGAGACGCGTTCATTGATGATTGAAAAGTTCTACATTCTTTGAATACACACAGTACTTTGTATATCAATTCATTTCGGTTTTCAAAATCTCTGCTTGTAATCATTCACCCTTTTGCACATGTTCCCTCATACATTCCTTGTCACAGGTGGGCAAGAGGTGTATGGTGCAGGCTCAGGAACTAAGCCCTTTCCATACATGGTGGATACTGGCTCATTTACACAGTTGGCACCAACTGTGGCCTTTTCCTCGGCCACTGACCTCCCGTCCATTGGTCTCATGGCCTTTGTGCAGCAGTCCCATTAAAGTAATGGGTTTGAGATGCAATACCAAGCACATCCACTATACAATGGACAGCAGTGTTCTAGGTATCCTAGGAGGAGGTCGCTGTGCTCATTGTGTTGAGGCCCCTTCAAACAGCTGATCGACGTGGGTGCTGGGAGTCGGACCGCTAATGATCAGCTACTGATGATGTTTCTTTAGGATACGTCATGAAAGTCCCGGAAACCCCCCTTTTAAAGAATTTATACACAAAATAAATCCGAAAATTGCATCACTTCTCAATATACTGTATAGTGAGGCCATCCCCTCTAGTAAAATACTCTGGTCCCAGGTAAACTGTATGCAATGACTTCAGTGTCAAGTTTTGGTTAATATTTGATGTTTGTGTTGTGAAATAGTTCTCAGATTACTCTGAAAACTATTAATGGCTTTGTGGGTTGTTCATTAACACTTTATAATGCTAAAAAAAAAACATGCTAGTCACGTACATACTTTACTGTATGATGCAGATATAGGTCTTATTTATTAAAATGATTGCAGCTATAGCTAAAACTGTGGAGTAGATCTACGGCAGATAGTAGATAATGGCTGCACTAGATCGACAGATGAATGTTTTAGGAGGGTTAGAAATTTTAGACAATTATTTTATGTCTCTACTGCATTTCATAGCAATGATCTATGTCCTATAGCATTGAAGAAGATGGGTCAGCACTGTGGTTTGCACGTGGTGCGCGCATCCAGGGAATGCGTCCCATTAGTATATAGTGAAGAAGGAACGGTACTCACTTTCTTAACGATAATGATGCTATTAGGCTTTGAATAAAAGTTTCTCCATACTGTCAAAGTGAGTGCCGGTCCTTTTTCGCTATATACTATCTCCTACAGCAGTGATCTATGTGGATATGCAGTAAATAGAATTTGTGCTAAAATTCATGTACATGTGTCATGAAGCTAGTCCATGTGATACACTTTGCCACACAAGTGAAATAAGTGCCAAATTGGCACTCTGGTAGGGCTTTCCAAATGTAGACTGCTCTTACCGTGAAGAACATTTCCCTACACTAACAGATAATTGCCTTTTCTCCACATGTAAAAAATAGGCCCTGCCTTTCCTATAGGGTGGGGCTTAAAACTGTACTAAGGCCTCTTTCACACTTGCATTCTGAGGATCCGGCGGGCACTTCCGTCCCGCCGGATCCGTCAGAACGCAAGTCGCCTGAAAGCATTAGAAGACTGATCAGTCTTCGAAATGCTTTCAGGTTACTATGGCAGCCAGGACGCTATTAAAGTCCTGGTTGCCATAGTAGGAGCGGGGAGCGGGGGAGCGGTATACTTACAGTCCGTGCAGCTCCCGGGGCGCTCCTGAATGACATCAGAGCGCCCCATGCCCATGGATCACGTGATCCATACGATCACGTGATCCATGCGTGTGGGCGCCCTGACGTCACTCTGGAGCGCCCGGGAGCCGCACGGATGGTAAGTATACTGCTCCCCGCTCCCACTACATTTACCATGGCAACCAGGACTTTAGCGTCCTGGCTGCCATGGTAACAATTGAGAAAGCTAAGCGTCGGATCCGGCGATGCGCCAAACGACGTTTAGCTTAGAGCCGGATCCGGATTAATGCACTTCAATGGGCATTAATTCCGGATCCGGCGTTACGGCATGTCTTCCGGATTTTTGGACGGAGACAAATCCGCAGCATGCTGCGCTTTTGTCAACGTCCAAAAAACGTTCACATACTGAACGGAAGACATCCTGATGCATCCTGAACGGATTGCTCTCCATTCAGGATGCATTAGGATAATCCTGATCAGTATCTTTCCGTCCTAGAGCCCTGAGGACGGAACTCTAGGACGGAAAGCAAAAACGCTGATGTGAAAGGGGCCTAAGTATTATATTTATATCAGTTTTTAGCTGTTTTTATGCACAAGAAAATTTTACTTGCTTTTGCAGCAGCAGCTTGTCATTAAGTGTTTCATAGATGCACACTACAGATAAATATAAGAAACTTTGTAATATATCTTATCAGAAAAAAAAGATATTTCCTTCTTCTCTGAGTTGAGAGACAGGATGCCCTGCATCTCCATGTGTAGTCTATGGGTAGACATGATTCCAGCTAGTCTCCACCCACCTGATCTAAAATAATAGAATTACAGATAGATTGTAGAGGGAAAACCTCAAAAATATGTCAGATACAGGACATATGTAAAGAACCTGGCCCAGTCTTGTGCTGATGCGAATGGAAAGGTGGCCGTGCCTGCATGGCTATCTCCATTCACTTCTAGGGGAGATCTGAAAATAGCTGAGTAAGCAATTTTCTCATGTCCCACCGAAATTAATGAAAAGAGTTGCGCATGCAAGACCATCTCTCCATTTTTGGAAGAGTGAGACAGGGACCTATTCATGACATTGGAGTGGGTCAGAGAGGTGGAATCTGCCTTAGTTGGACATTTATTGCATATCGTGTGGGACAGCCCCTTTAAGCAGGTGTTCATTAGGCAAGATTAGACGGAAGACTTTGCCTTTGAGATAGATAGATAGATAGATAGATAGATAGATAGATAGATAGACAGCCTTCTTCATTGATAGATATTGCTGCCCTGATTGAGCACTCTACTACTATTGAGTTAATATAATCTTAACTTTTGAAAAATACTTGCACAGAAAATGTGGATGTGAACCATCATGGGATATAATAGCACATCTAATTAATAACTGCTATTATTATATGAAATGGAAAGTAAGCTAAAAAGGTTTTACAAAATTTTAAAAGATTGGCAGAGAGCAGGAAGTGGTACAAAATTAAAGGAAAAACACATCTCTGATTGGCTGCAGCGATCACATGAATAATGAATGGCATGTGACCGCTGAAGTTCAAGCAGAAATGGGGGACATTTAAAAGGTGAATAAGGATGTTTCCTGTGTTTTATACCTGCCGCAGAAGAGGCCCGGGGCTAATGTCTGTGACTGGCAATAAGGCCAATTGCATACATTTAACCCTTTAGATGCTGTGGTCAAGCGTGAACAAACATATGGCTAGCTGAATAGAAAAATAAAAAAGAAAAAAAAATTAATAAAATATGGTATTCAAGGGTTTAAATGTAAATGGTGCTATTACATGGATATTATTCTTTCAGGCGGGTCTTTTTAAGTATTCATGTTCTACTGACATGATTGGTCCATAAGGGCCTTTTGTGATATGTACAACCCAGATTTTGGTTTAAAAGGAACCTACCTAATAAGACGACCCACTTGACCAGAATGAATTTAAATAAATACATTAAGTTATATTGATATTTCTTACAAAACTAAAGTAGCAATCTGCTCAGCTCCTTCTGCCTTACAATGTGCTGCCTCCAGGTAGGACTACGTACAATGTGATATGTTCCCAGTAAAATAGCATGGACCGTCACCTAGTAACCTATTTTTGGGACTATCCGGTTTACCGAGTAAGCTTATGTAGGTAAAGGTTAAAATAAAACCCAAAGATGTGTGGGATACTGGAATCTCATGCCGTTTTTTTTTTTTTTTTTTTTCAAATTTGGTAGATGTCCAATGTACTAAACAATGATTATATGTCTTTCCGTGCTTAGCCATTGTATTTCCTCTGGGACCGAAATATCTTTATCTCTTACAGTAATGATAAAAAGAGGCAAGTAATCACATGATGACTTCCTTGGAAGAATCTTCATTTTTTTGCTTCATATTATTATAATGTCTGGGGTGACTGAGTAGTTTGGACTGGGATGCAAAAACCATCAAGGAAGCATGGAAACTCTTTTAGTAATGACCAGCTGTGTTTACAAATTGGCAACAGAAAGCCAATGTCACATGGAGATGGTCTGCTGCCAACAGTAACCAAAGTTCATGTGACAAGAAGACTCAAAATGGAACATGTTTTCTGGAAATTACATAAAAACTCTTACAGTTTAGTTTATAAGGCTTCTATTCCTGTAGCAAAAAGCTTATTTTATAGCAAGGCTCAGCCTACTAGGTTTTCCAAAAAACACCAAAAACAAATAAAAACCTTATGCTGCCTGGTGTGGGAACCTGTTTATAGTCTAAGCTACTGCATGAATGTCAGGAGGGAGGGAGATAATGTGGTCAATCATTTCACATCTCTCTGTACTTCCTGTCACTAATCCCATCAAGAAGAAGATTATAGTCAGCCTATTCATTGCCTATTTTCAGATCTCCCCTAGGCCTCTGGTCCCAGGAAATTGCTTGTTAAACCCGGCTCAAGCCCTTGTAGGCCTAGCTCAGCTGAATCTAATGTCATCTTTCACTTAATAATCCATTGCCTCATTCTGGAAAAAAATGTATTAATCCATATGCAACTGAGCAGTGCAAATGAGTGCCCCAAGGGAGGGCCAAAGCCACTCTGTGCACCCATGTTTCTCCTGCTTCCTCTGCCAGCCCCTTCCACTCCTTGATTTACAATGCCTTGATTGACAATGACACGATAATGAAATAAAAAAGGAGGGGGCTGGAAGAGGAGGACGGAGGAGCAAGAGTGCACAGAGTGCCTTGGGCCAACCCTCGGTGCACTTAACTGCTTATTTGCAAATGGATTTAAAGTACTTTTTATACAATGAAGCAATGGATTGTTAAGTAAAAGGTATCATTGCATTCATCTGAGCTAGTCCTACAAGATTCAAGGGCTGGCTCTACAAGAGACGAGGCTGATCATTGCAGGGCCATCTCATGAAACCATGTTAATGAATATCTCATTATGTAATATATGGCTGGTGAGAGTCTGCCAGAGCTGGAGCCATTCTTTCTTAGACGCTTTCTATTTTGGGTAATAAAGGAGGTCCGGAATGGCTGAACCCCTAGATTATGCCAATTTGCACCAATAGGACATATGGACAGGGGTTGTTATTGTGGGTCAACCCCATTAACTGGCTGCTTTCACACAACAGATTAAATTAGAGATTACAGCAAATGTAGATACAATACACTTTAGATGTATAGCAATTTTAAAAAAGCATGTGGTGTGTGGCTTTTTGGAATTATTATTACTATTAGAGAACTAAGCATGTGGCAATACAGTGATGTAGAAACTGTCCTTTGTCCTAATTTTTATGAAAAGTGGGACTGATTTTGAGACTGATGATAGGACCAGACAAGTCTAATGTATGGATCTGAGATTTAGGTTCAAACATAGCAATTGTTTTATGTAGTCCAAACATCTTTTATGTTGGTGCCTTATGATAAAAGGTGGTAGATTTCAATGTTCAGATTTTGTAACCTGAAAAAACAAAAAAAACACAATTTGTATTTTAAGGATAAATCCATAAGCTTAGATACAACAGATGTCTGTAGTAGAGTGCATCTAATAGTACTTGTTTTCTTTATGGTTTGATAGGGATCCATGCTGTTTAGCAAAGTTGTTGATATAAGATCCACCCTTTTAATGGGCTGATCATATGTAACTGCTAATTCCTTCAAAGATGTCTGTATCAGAGATCATTGCAGGAAACTGCAAGTGAGACAGCTTTGTGAGACTATGGAAACAATACGAAAGTGCCACCTGATGCAAACCTAGTACAAGGTCATACGATCTGGTAATGGTCATGGGTAAACCATTAGTGTTGGGACATATTGCATTAGAATTAGGATATTTATACAGTATGGGAGGAGTGCAACAGAACGTTTTTCATGTTTGTCCTTGACATGAATGTTTTATAAGTAAAATGATCCCCACTATGTGGGAGCGTAGTCGCAACGACTTAAAAGTATTAGCCTTGTGCTTCTATTTGTATAAGCTTTTCATGTATTAAATCGGATCTGCCACCATCTCCTCCTTTATGAAATGAACACAGGGGAGTGGGCAGGTTCTCCGTGCAATGAGAGGTGGTAACTAGGGGTGTATCTACTGTGTACAAGGTGGAGAGGTTGCAGTTGCACAAGGCCCAAAAGGACCCTCTGCCACCTAAGTGGAGACCAGATGGGTCATAAACCAAATATGTTCTTTCCTGCTGGGACTGGAGTACAAAAGTTTTAGGCAAGTGTGGAAAAAATGCTGCAAAGTAAGGCAGCTTTCAAAAATAGAAGTGTTTAATAGTTTATTTTTATTAATTAACAAAATGCAAACTGAATGAACAAAAGAAAAATCTAAATCAAACCACTATTTGGGCTTCAAAACATCATCAGTTCTTCTAGGTAGACTTGTTGTTCCACACACTTCCACAGTTGTTGAAGGAACTTGGCAGAGAGGTTGTTCCAAATCCATACATCTTGAAGAACTAATCACAGATCGTCTGTGGAGGCCATATCATATACTTTTGGGACTCCTTGTTCTTCTTTACACTGAAGATGGTTCTTAATGATATTGACTGTATGTTTGGGGTGGTTGTCCTGCTGCAGAATAAATTTAAATGTAAACTATGAACACTTCCATTTTTGAAAGCACTTTACATTGCTGAATGTTTTCCACACCTGCCTAATACTTTGGCACAGTACTGTATCTAGTCAGAAGAAGAGATTTTTCAGTGCCATACATCCTCATAGACCAGCCTAGAGAATACCAGTAACCTCTGCCATGATTTAGATGGTTTGTCCACTGCACTGTGTTTCTGTAATAGGTAGAAATTGGTGACAGAATCCTCTTTAATAAATTACGTAAAGTCCAAAGACTATATATTTTTCTTTTTAATTTTTTTTATTTGTGTAAGTACTTCTTGCTTTTGCTATTATCAAATTTTCTGAAAACTGTAAATTACAGTATATGTTTTCTTACGCATTTATTAAAATACTCCTTTTAGTTTCTGGATACAATCTGGATCTGCATTGTATCTGCTGAATGGTATTCTAATTTTTTGTATAAGCTAGGTTTTATGTGCCATTATAACCATTAGTAGTTGCTTTAAAAGAAATCCATGAGCAGTCACATGATGCCTTATCTAAAAGCAGAAGTGGGAAGATGCAGCTGAGCACAGATTTGGGAATTTGTGCCAAAAGAGCACTTGTGAGGTGAGACACCAATGTGGGATAAGAAGGTCTGGCTCACAATCAGTGATCCTATTTATCCCAACGGTGTTTGATGGATAATCTTTGGTTGAGGTCAGAGCTCTGTGCAGCCATTCAAGTTCCTCCTCATCAAACCATGTATTTATAGACCTCACCTTGTGCAACCGGGCAAAGTCATGTTGGAACAGAAGAGAACCTTCTCCAAACTGTTGGTAATTGTCTAAAATATATTTGTAGGCTGTAGAATGATCCTTCACTGGAAAAAAGGGATCTAACCAAAGCCTGAAAACATTTCATGAAGCTCTTATACTGATGTCACTTACAGAGGCAGTTTAGAGCTTCAGCCTTCGGCAGCCCTGCACTGTGAGGCTGTGAGGCCCACCACTTTGTGGCTGAGTTGATATTGATCCTAGATACTTTCACTTAGCAGAGGTGACACCCTATGATAAATGTGCCCTATCGAATGAGCTCATCAGTATGCCTCATATTACTATCACTATTTGTCTATAGAGATTACGTGATTACATTCAACTGCTTGCATATCATATACTTTGATGGCACTGCAGAGGTTGGGATGTTAAAAAAGAAAAAATCTATGAAAATCATCCATTCTTAAAGGGCGTTAAAAACTGATGCAAAACTGCCATTAAAAACAGATCAACAGTAGGAAAACACTGATGCAAAATGGCCATGAAAAACTGACAGTGTATCCATTTATAACTTTTTTACTGTCATGTGAATGTAGCCCAAGAGATTAGTCACATGTGACCTCACACGGATCTAATTATCTTAATATGTTCAAAATGTTACACATCCTTGCGTTTCCAGTGACTTTGGGTCAATGGTAGAGCAATGGAAACATGCATTACTTTGGTCCGTGGTGCAGGCCAAGCAAAATAATTGAAGTCCATGAAAAACACGGACAGAACATGGAAGGCATCCATGTTCTTTCAGTAGTTTTCACTGACCATTGGTAGGAGATGTTCTGAAAATGGATGTTGAATAATTCCCCAGTTCTAAGGTACTGACAAAAAGCTTTCCTGGTGCAACATTGAGGCAGTATTACTATAAAATATTTCACCACAATATCTTGCCCTTTACATCACAGTGGTCAGCAGTATATGGTATCCTATGATAAGTAGCATATAGGATTGCTGAGAAATAAGCTTTAATTGTGATAATAGAATATTAGTCAATTGTTTGCTTATATTAGTTACTATGGTGTGGTCTGGTAAAATAACACTGGTGCATAGTTGACATTACTAACTGGAGAGTAAAACAGCCAGGCGTCTGCCACATCTGCAAGTGTTTTACATAGCAGGGAAGGGACATATTTCCTGGATATATCCATGTATTTCCGTAACTTTATCGTTGCCAGTCATAACTGTAATGGGAAGTGAAAAAGTAAGGTTCCCTGCCATTTGTTATTACTTTAGACTGTTTTGGATTACTTTTCAGTATGATCACTGTTTCTGCGATGCCTGTTGTATAACCGGTAGACCAAGGAATGAACTCCCTGCAGGTAAAATACTTGTCCTGCTCACATAGCTATTTTTGAAAAGCGATTTTATATTAACCACAGCCTAGAGGTTAAAACATGGAAAACAGCCCTAGAGATCGTCATTAACAGTGTTTGGCCAAGCATTGACATTTTGAACCACAACACCTTTAGTGAGCAATTACAGCCTCTTGAGATGTAAATGTCACCATGAAAATGCAGTGTGATCCACAGACAGCAAGTTATAGACTGTATGTATGTATGTGTGTATATATATATATATATATATATATATATTCAGAGAGATGTGTAGTTTTGAGGGAAATGATTTAGTATAGCTGTTATTTCATTAATTTAAATCTCTGCTCGTTTTAGGCTTTGAAGTTCAGGAGACGGTCCTATCAGTGACTGAAGTCATGGAGACGCTCCTATCAGTGACTGAAGTCATGGAGACACTCCGATCAGAGACTGAAGTCATGGAGACGCTCCTATCAGTGACTGAAGTCATGGAGACACTCCGATCAGAGACTGAAGTCATGGAGACGCTCCTATCAGTGACTGAAGTCATGGAGTCAGTCCTATAAGTGATTGACAGCTATCTCTGTATACACAGTCATAGAGGGAAGGCTGTCAATCACTGATAGGACTATCTCATTGACTTAAAAGCCAAAAATGACCAGGGATTTAATTTAATGAACTACAAGTTTTATTGAATCTTTTCCCTCAGGGGCAGACTAGCTATAGAGCCTACAGGGAAATTTCCTGGTGGGCCGATGGCCAGAGTGGCCATCCAAGCGGGGTTCACTATTGTCGCGCTACAAATTTTATAATGGGAGTCTATGGTGTCGCATTGCGACATGCAACATGCTGCGACTGCATGTTGCAGTGAAGTTGTGCCCTATTTGTCGCGCGACAAATGTTGTTGTGTGAACGTAGCCTTAGGGTTCTTACATTCCAAAGGATGGTTATGTCTCACCAAATATAGCCAGTTTCACAGAAAATCTCTCAAGCCACAATTTCTTAGGCTCCCTTATATTTGACTAGATTGCCTGATCATATAATTGACATACAAAGGGGCACATTTTACAAGACCTGCGTTTTCCACAACGGTCTTGATTCGCCCTGTGCAACTTTATGCAGAGGTGCAGGCCTCTTAGAGATTTGCACCTCTTCCCGCATGCCGTGAAACAGACTAAAACCTTGTAGAATGCTTGATAAATGCCCCAACAGTATGTCCAAAAATCTATTTGTATTACATTTGAGAGACACATTAGTATTATTATTATTATGGAAGTAGGGATTTGAGGACTACCTATATTGGCAAATCAAATGCGTATGCCATTGAGTTTACTTATACCTATACTATTCCGAGCAGTGATTTTTCTTGAGTATACAGTATATACAGTGCCTTGCAACAGTATTTACCCCCCCCCCCTTGACTTTTTTCGTGTTTTGTTACATTACAACCTTAAGTTCAATGTTTTGTTAATCTGAATTTTGTGATGGATCAGAACACAATAGTCTAAGTTGGTGAAGTGAAATGAGAAAAATATATAAAAAAAGCTATTGTTTAGAAATAGAAAACAGAAAATTGGCAGGTGCGTATATATTCACCCCCTTTGTTAGGAAGCCCATAAAAAGCTTTGGTGCAACCAATTACTTTCAGAAGTCACATAATTAGTGAAATGATGTCCACCTGTGTGCAATCTAAGTGTCACATGATCTGTCATTACATATACACCCTTTTTTTGAAAGGCCCCAGAGGCAGCAACACCTAAGCAAGAGGCATCACTAACCAAACACTGCTATGAAGACCAAGGAACTCTCCAAACAAGTAAGGGACAATGTTGTTAAGAAATACAAGTCAGGGTTAGGCTATAAAAAAATATCCAAATCTTTGATGATCCCCAGGAGCACCATCAAATCTATCATAACCAAATGGAAAGAACATGGCACAACAGCAAACCTGCAAAGAGACGGCCAACCACCAAAACTCACGGACCAGGCAAGGAGGGCATTAATCAGAGAGGCAGCACAGAGACCTAAGGTAACTCTGAAGGAGCTGCAGAGTTCCACAGCAGAGACTGGAGAATCTGTACATAGGATGACAATAAGCTGTAGGCTCCATAGAGTTGGGCTTTATGGCAGAGTGGCCAGAAAAAAGCCATTACTTTCAGCTAAAAACAAAAAGGCACGTTGTGAGTTTGCGAAAAGGCATGTGGGAGACTCCCAAAATGTATGAAGATGCTCTGCTCTGATTAGACTGAAATTTAACTTTTCGGCCATCAAAGAAAACGCTTTGTCTGGCTCAAACCCAACACATCACATCACCCAAAGAACACCATCCCCACAGTGAAACATGGTGGTGGCAGCATCATGCTGTGCGGATGTTTTTCAGCAGCCGGGACTGGGAAACTGGTCAGAGTTGAGGGAAAGATGGATGGCGCTAAATACAGGGATATTCTTGAGTAAAACCTGTACCACTGCGTGATTTGAGGCTAAGACGGACAATGATGCCAAACACACTGCTAAAGCAACACGAGTGGTTTAGGGGAAACATGTAAATGTGTTGGATTGGCCTAGTCAAAGACCGGATCTCAATCCAATAGAAAATCTGTGGTCAGACTTAAAGATTGCTGTTCACAAGTGCAAACCATACAACTTGAAGGAGCTGGAGCAGTTTTGCAATGAGGAATAGGCAAAATTCCCAGTGGTAAGATGTGGCAAGCTCATAGAGACTTATCCAAAGCAACTTGGAGCTGTGATTGCCGCAAAAGGTGGCTCTACAAAGTGAATAGTATGGGGTGAATAGTTATGCACATTGACTTTTCTATTATTTTGTCCTATTTGTTGTTTGCTTCACAATAAAAAAAAAAAAAACTAACTTTAAAGTTGTGGGCATGTTCTGTAAATTAAATGATGCAAATCCTCAAACAATCCATATTACTTCCAGGTTGTGAGGCAGCAAAACACAAAAAATGTCAAGGAGGATGAATACTTTTGCAAGGCACTATAAACTATAGGTTTTCTGCCTGGGAGTATATACCATGGGGGAGATTTATTAGTAGTGTTGTATTTTGCGCCAGATTTTTTTGCCATTTTTATTTTCTGCTATATTTGCTAATAGTGTGTTTTGCACCTAGGCATAAAATACTTCTAAAACTACTAAATTCTGTACTAGAGAGCATGCACTAATAGTCAGTGTCAATATCTATTACTGAAACCAAGAGACAAGACTGTGCACATTAAATCGAGTATGAGTCATTTGCTGTATGCTGCTCAAAGCGAAATTGTAGAAATGTCAAGAGAATCTCATTTATAATAAAATAAGCTCCATATATTCTGTCTTGTAAAGATGAGTCACTGCACTCACTGATTGCAGGCCTGGTCTAGTAAATCTGATTACTTACAGATTAGCCTATAATACTATGATCTTAAGTTGATAAAAAAAAAAAAAAACACCAATTTCCAATCCTGATTTTCTTTTTATCTTGTAATGTCTCGTTAATATAAATGGAGCAAACATTTTTTTCCATCCAGCCATATTTTATACAGTTTAGGTGAATTTTAGATTCCGTGTTGCAGCTTTATGAATAATGTATCAAGTATTGTGATAACTGGAAATTGCTGCTTATACTGGCTTCTCTGTACATGCACAGGGTATTAGTACTGAATCCTTAGGCCTCTTTCACACGGGCGTCATGTTTGACGCCCGAATAAGAGGCGGGTGCGTTGCGGGAATATGCGCATTTTTCCGCGTGGGTGCAAACGTTTGTAATGCGTTTTGCACGCGCGTGTGAAAAATCGCCATGTTTGGTACCCAGACCCGAAGCCGGACTTCATCACTTAAGATGGACCATGTGATTGGACCATGTGATGTGACGTCATCACAGGTCCTTAAGCTGTTAGCTAAAGCATGAAGAGAGATGACAGATCACAACTACGCGATCAAGTGGCAAAGGTAAGTTAAGTTTTATTATTTTTAACCCCTTCATCTTCATTTTACTATGCAGTCTTTATTAAGAATGCTAATATTTTCCCTTATAACCATGTTCTAAGGAAAAATAATAAAGATCTGGTCCCGTTGCTAAGCAACCATGCGGGAAAATCGCACTGCATCCGCACTTGCTTGCGGATGCTTGCGATTTTCCCGCAACCCCATTCACTATTATGGGGCCTGCGTTGCGTGAAAAACGCGCAATATAGAGCATGCTGCGATTTTCATGCAACGCAGAAGTGATGCGTGAAAATCACCACTCATGTGTACAGCCCCATAGAAATGAATGGGTCCGGATTCAGTGCGGGTGCAATGCGTCCTCCTCAGTGTTATAAGAATAGATGCGTCAGAATGGTTAATACATGGGGAATGCGTGAAGCTATTAAAACACGTGTGTCAGGAGTGGTGAAAGATCCTCTTTAAATAAACCTTTGTAATGCATTTTCCCCAAACTGCAGGGATGAGCAAATCAGTTCCAAAATTTGAAGAATTTGACTTGAATATTCCAAAATATTCTTGGAAAGAAGTACATTTTTTTTTGTAAAAAGAGAGAGAGCAAGTTAGAGAGAAACAGACTAGCAGGCTATCGGGACACTTTTAATTCGGGTCAAATTTATGCAGATCCGAATCGAACAACTCATTAAGTTATTCGATTCGGACCTCAATAAAATGTTAAGAAATTTTCTCATCTGTACTAGATTGCTTTCCATCACTATTGTAAAGGTGTTGTTCATAGGCTTTGTGTAGTACTGCAGTATCGCCCAATTTAAGTGCATTTTTCCTCCATTCCGTATTGCAGTTTTCTATAATAGTCTGTAGAGCTACACTTGCCACACGGATGGAAAACTCAGATTTAGATATACAGCAATTTCATTATGCATCATGATTCAGAGGGATTTATCCAAATAAACTGTCATAGTTTACCAGGGCAATCCATGATGCTAATGTGAACAGGGCCTTATACAAAAATTGCTGCATGTACAGTAGTAAGTGTTACAAATAGAAAGAAGAATATACCATTAAAACCACTGCAGTCAATGCATTATTTTATTTATTCCCTCCTCTGACAAGGTCTACACAAGGCTCCGTCTATATGTATTTTATTGTCTGTATTCAATATTGAATCAGTTGTAAATCTACAAGAAATTTATTACATGGTTTATGTTCATGTTTGTGCACAATGTAAGGCTACATGCACACGACAGCGGTGTGTTTTGCGTGCCGCAAGTTGCAGATACTCAAAACACGGATTCTGACCGTGTGTGTTCTGCTATTTGCGGAACAGAACGGGCCGCCCATTATAGAAATGGCTATTCTTGTCTGCAAAACGGACAAGAATAGGACATGTTCTATTTTCTTTGCAGGGCCACGGAACGGCCCAAAAATGCGGCTCGTATGAGGCCCCAAACAACAGCTCGTGTGCATGAGCCCTAACAGTTAGTTATAAACTGAATCCACTTGAAGGTGGAGTAGATTCTCACCATCTTGTACCTAATATTTTTTCATTACCCACTATAAATCATTATAAAACCTGATACATTCTGACATGTTTCAATCAAGGATCAGTATATATTCATGTATATCATATGTTTTATTTATTCTTTATTCAGTAACCAGTAATATTCACTTTGTAAGACTAATTGTACATCTCAAATATAACGATTTTGACCAATATAATAATGTCTTCATTTTATCATTTGGAGTGTACACAAAACATGACAAAGATCTCTATTTATACATTTATCACTGCTCAAAGGCTAAAGCTAAAAATATACCATAGAGCTAACGTTGCTGTACCAGCTATGATAACTAGAGATGAGCGAATTTCTCAAAAATTCGATTTGGACGGTTCGTCGAATTTTACAAAATGATTTGATTCGATCTGAATTTATTCGCTGCGAATCACGTTAAAAATCAGCAGTTTCCTGGCTGCAGAGAGCCTGTATAGTGGTGTACAGAACTGTGCCTTGCAGTAACAGGCATAGGGAGTCTGCTGTCATAGTGAAACAATACTATGAGTCAGTATGACACGCACATGACAGGCGTCGCTCTTAGAATCACTTTACACACTTCACTTATTTGGGCAGTTATTGGGCCAAAACTGACCAAATAACTGAAGTGTAAACTCAGCCCCAGGTATAAAGAACCGTGCAGAGGCCCAAGATCCTACTGTGGCGTGAAAGAACGCACACCTTTTACACTGTCGTCAGCTGATTCCACATAGATGTCTACAGAACCTGTTCTATTAAACGCTTATACAAGTAGAGCCCCCCAGAGTGTAGAGGGTGTCAGCAGTAAGTTTGTGTTGATGTCACTGATTATTTTGCCCTTCCTCTGATCTGTCAGAACAATAACCCCCCAAAAAATGAATCTTGTCTGTTGAGAATCCGCCTACACTTGGTCAGCATTTGGTCAGTAATCCATCAGTATTGCTGAAGCCCCCAAAAAAGCAGGAGTGGATCCAAAATGGAGATGACACGTGAATGGAATATTTGCATGTCTTCTGTGCTTTGTACCCACTCCTGCTTTTGGGCACTAAATCATAAGCCATTTCTGATGGGACCATACAGGTCTCACAGCTTATACACAGGCAGCATCCATTGTGCATCTCATTTTTCCTTCCTTCTGGCAGATCAGAAGAAGGGTCAATTAAATGATGATGTCGACCAGGCAAAATAGTGGCCCAGTCATGGAGTGGGAGAACAGCTTGAGAAGTCCACAGAGTGGCCCAATGACATAGTGGGGAGGTGGCAGCAGCATGATGAGACCAGAGAGTGGTCCATTTACATAGTGTTGAGGTGGCAGTAGCATGAGGAAGCCACAAAGTGGCCCAGTGACATAGTGCTGAGTTAGCAGCAGCATGAGGAGGCCACAGACTGTCAAGGTGATATAGTGTGGAGGTTGGCAGCAGCATGATGAGGCCGCAGACTAGCAAGGTGACATAGAGTGGAGGGGCAGCAGCAGCATGAGGAAGCCACAGAGTGACCCAGTCACATAGTTTTAATTTAGCAGCAGCATGAGGATACCACAGAGTGGCCTAGTGACATAGTGTTGAGTTAGCAGCAGCATGAGGAGGCCACAGAAAGGCAAGGTGACATAGTGTGGAGGTGGCAGCAGCATGAGGAGGCCACAGAGTGACCCAGTGACATAGTGTTGATTTAGCAGCAGCATGAGGAGACCACAGAGTGGAAAGGTGACACAGTGTGGAGGTGGCAGCAACAGCAGCAGCATGAGGAGGCCACAGAGTGGCCCAGTCACATATTGTTGAGTTAGCAGCAGCAGCATGAGGAGGCCACAGAGTGGCAAGGTGACATAGTGTGGAGGTGACAGCAGCATGAGGAGGCCACAGAGTGACCCAGTGACATAGTATTGATTTAGCAGCAGCATGAGGTGAACACAGAGTGGCAAGGTGACATAGTCTAGAGGTGGCAGCAGCATGAGGAGGCCACAGAGTGGCCCAGTGACATAGTGTTGATTTAGCAGCAGTGTGAGGAGACCACAAAGTGGCAAGGTGACACAGTGTGGAGGTGGCAGCAACAGCAGCTTGAGGAGGCCACAGAGTGACCCAGTGACATATTGTTGATTTAGCAGCAGCATGAGGAGACTACAGAGTGGCAAGGTGACATAGTGTGGAGGTGGCACCAGCAGCATGAGGAGACCTGAGTGATGAGGTGGCAGCAGCATCAGGAGACCACAGAGTGACCCAGTGACAGAGTGGGGAGGTGGGTGGCAATAACAGTACCCACTGATGGTGGTGGGTGTAAGAAAGAGCACTTGGCATCAGATGTGTGGCATCAGGCAGGTGGAGGCATTAGAATAGTAGCTGAGGCAGGTAGCCAGAAAAAAACGGTCTTTTTTGTCAAGGTTTGGGTGAGGCAGCGTGGATGATCCAATCTGATGCATCAGGCAATGGTGAGTAGAAATCCTGGCTGATCCACGCCTGATTCATCTTGACAAAGGTCAGTCTCTCCACATGTTGGGTGGACAGGCGAGTTCTCCTTGGGGTACCTATGGCCCCCGCCACACTAAACACCCACTCTGATGCCACACTACTGGCTGGGCAGGACAGCTTTTCCAGGGCAAACTCAGCCAGTTGCAGCCACAAATCCAGTTTGACTGTCCAGTAGTCCAGCAGATCTTCAATGTGGGGTGGCAGGGTGCTGTCCAAGTATGCCACCACCTGCTAGTTCAGATTCTGCTCCAGGTCTAGCTGCTGCTGCTGGTGAGTAGTTTCTTCACAAGGCGGGTTAAGAAAGCTGCTCATCATCGACTCTAGACTCAAGCTGCTGCTGATGGAGCCGGTACTGCTCCTACCCCCCCACCCCGCCACAGTAGCCATGGCAGTGGAGCGAGAGTGCAGAGGGGTCCCCCGGTCAGACCTGAAAGAGGATGGATGATGGCGCAGATAGGCAGCGGCCAACTGACTACATAGGATGTCTCTATAGTAGTTTAGTTTGTCCTCCCTTTCAGCATGTGTAAAAAAGGCCCCCATTTTGGCCCGGTATCGAGGGTCTAACAAAGTGGAGAGCCAGAAGTCATCTCTCTGCTCTGACAATTCAGTTGTCACTACCCAAACAAGTGAGCATGCAGTGGGCCATTTGCGCAATTGACTCGGAGGGACTCTCTGCCTCCATCTTCACTGCATACTGCCTACGGTGTGCCTGGATCATCTTCCTCATCTGCCTCTTGCTCCTCCGGCTGCTCCTGCTCCTCCTCTCCTGTCACCTGTGTAGAAAAACCACCCATTTCGCTACACATTGCTTGTGCTCCAATGTCCTCCTCCTCCAGTTCAACCCCCACAGGGCTCATGTGGCCGTGAAATGTAGGCGCCACGTCTTCTATCCCCTGACTAGCCAGATCTACCAGCATCTGTTCCAGGATATGAAGCAGTGGAATGATGTTGTTCATCCAGTAGTCCTGGCGACTGACAAATAACGTGGCATCCTCAAAGGGCCTGAGCAAACAGCAGGTGTCACGCATGAGCTGCCACTGGCTGAGATCGAAGTTACACAGCGGAGTACTCCTATCCGCTTGGATCATCAAGAAATCATTTATGGCCTTTTTTCTGTTCATATAGTCAGTCCAACATATGGAGGGTGGAATTCCAACGGGTGGAAACGTCGCATATCAGCCTATGTTGGGGGACACCATTCTGCCGCTGCAGCTCAAGGAGGGTGTGCTTTGCGGTGTACAAGTGGCTGAAGTGCATGCAAAGTTTCCTGGCCATTTTTAAGATGTCTTGCAGATGGGTGGAAGACTTCAGGAACTGCTTGATAACCAGATTGAACATGTGCGCCATGCAGGGCGCATGGCTCAGCCCTCCTTGATGCAGAGCCAACACCATGTTCTTCCCGTTGATGGTCACCATGGTTCCGATGTTGAGTTGTCATGGAGAAATCCTGGATCCTGAGGACATGGTGGAGGATGAGGAGGCAGAGGCGGACATTGTCGCAGGACCAACGGCGTGAGAAAGTGGAGGTGGAAGCGGCATCACCTGGCCAAGTTGCTGGTTTTGCTGGTCAGGAACCACATTTACCCAGTGGGCTGTAAAGGGCATATATGTCCTCGACCATAGTTACAGCTCCACAAGTAGCTGTCATGGCCCATAACAGGTAGGATTTAGCGTTAGGAACACTCATAGAGGCAGCCTTGGCTTGGCGAGTGGCTTATTACTTTTTGATCAAAATGTACACTAACGACCTCTGATAGCTTCTAGCATAGAGGCAGGGCAGAGTGCTGGTTGCAGAGTGCTGTTGCATTTCTGTGTTTGTGTATTTTGCCATGGCTACGTGCACCTGCATGCAGGGATGTGCTGACTGGCCCCCCCTTGTGTTTCTGTGTAGTATATGTTGGAGGTGTGGTGGTGACAATCACGGGCCAGACGAAGCGCAAGTAAGCGCGAAACAGCCGTCGCCTGTATCTTTGCACTCAGGTGAGGAGCAGTCCTCCCCGACCTCGCTTACGCTTGTACCATTCAAATAAAGCTTTTGCATCAGTTGGTGAGTGCCGTCCATCTTTCATTTCTCTCTCCATATGAACACCGTAGCTTATTTCCCTGTGAGATCAACACTCAAGAAGGAAAATCAGGAACCATATATGCTTCTCCTGTGAGAACAACTTAATTCTTCCTCAACAAAACACTTAAGACATGAGACAGCACAATGTTCAGTGAAATATGGATTTATAGACACGGCTGCAAGGTGATGGACTACAGCCTAGACACCACCACTTACCTAAACCATCACTAGGCCAGACTAAAATTAAGTCTGTACTATAGTGGACACCTATATCCACAAGTGCATGCAGGTGCGAACTTATTGCCACACAACCAGCCACCATACCTGCTCGTCTAGTGACAGAGTAATTGAACTTTGTATTTACTGCTGCTGGGTGTACCACAAGTTATATTTTGCAAGTAAAGAGAGACTGTTATACTTTTACTTTTGGACTGATTCTTCAATATACACCTTCATTGCACTGAACCCCAAGGAGCCACAGCCAAAGGGAGTACACGTGACACAATTTAACCGTATTCACACCTAATTTAAATATAAACATTTGCCCAGTGGTACATTATATGCTAAATGTCTTGTATAATACAGTGGATTTTAACCTAAAAGGCTTGACCCAAAATTATTGACACAGTAAACAACAGAAACATAGAAGAATGACAGCAGAAAAAGATCACATGGTCCATCCATATAACGGACTACAGCCCAGGGATAGAGGTAGAAAAAAGTGTTTTCTAAAATATCTAATTTTAATAAATTACAATCAAGGCATTATAAGGCAAATCCACATAAAAAGGTCAGTCAGTACCTGCGGGCAAAGATGTCTAACCTTAACAATCAATACAAATAGACAGACTCCCTATTGTGTACAAAATCCCTCAAAAAGATGGCAACTCATAATCATAAGGGCACTACCAGTACTGCTAAAATGAAATAAGCAGCAGGGTTACAAATATCTCTACAGTGGTTCCACTGTAAAAAGAAACTGTATTGTCATGGCTAAAACATCCACTAACAAAAAGTCATCCACATACACTTAAACATGTTGGGAGACCTAGAGCAAGGGGCCACTATATACTTGACACATGTTCAACTTGCAACAAAATTGTCATGAACCCTCTCAGTCTGTGTTCCCCAACATATCCAAGGCTATATACTCATATGACGAGTCTTTAAAATATTCTGTAGGAATTTGATTGTGTGATAACTAGTGATTTTTTACATTGGGTTTATTTGCTATTGCTAGAAGTGACCTTATAATACTAAATAAATATGTGATTATTGACATGTATGTGACATGTATGTGAGAACATGACCTGATGAGTTACCATCCTTTTGAGGGACCTCCAACAGTATAATGTAGAGGGATCAACAAAAGGACCTGCGCCCACTGTGCTCACGGTCACCAGACAGCTAGTGTTGAGCGAACTTGTTTTTTACGTTCGGCGTCCAAGGTTCAGGTTCGGGTTTATTGAAGAATCCCATTATGGATTCCAAATTCCGTTATGGTCCATGGTAGTGGAATCCATAACTGGATTGTTCGATAACCCGGAAACGAACTTTGGACGCAGAACTTAAAACACAAGTTCGCTTAACAATACAGACAGCCAATCTAAAAATTCCATACAAACAATTTTTTGAGGGATCTGGTACATGGTAGGAGTCTTCCTCTTTGTATTGATTGTTAGGGTTAGACATTTTGGCCCCTCCTGGGTTTTACTGACATTTTTATGTGAATTTGCCTTAAATGTCATATTTTTTTAATAATATGAAGTGATATCTTTATAAAATACTGGGATTTTTACCTCTCTGTATAATAATATTAATAGTGATGCTAAAGACTTGTTCCTTTGCCCTCTTGATGATCATATGCACCATATTTTGTACCATGTTGGAGGAACAGAGTATGAATTATTGTCATGGGCTTCTGGGTTCAAATCTGACCAAGGAGAATACTTACATGATGTCTTTATGTTATCCATCTTTTTGCATGGATTTCACCCCACCCCTCTATGTCTATAAAGCCCTGTGGAATATGTTGCCACTATGTAAGTAAGATAAATAGTTCTTACAATGTAGTTTAGGAGACAATTTCTTCCTACATTAGATTAAAGAGCCAAGTCCTGTATGGAGACTTACTGGAAGCACTCCATTGGCAATGCTCCATGGGCAACAAATATGCAAAGAGGTATCTCCCAAAAATGAACCATCTCGCCAGAGCCATATATTGTAAGAGGCTCCCTATGAGTCAAGAGCTGACTTTTCAACAAGCCTTGGGATTCGAAATAGGTGGCGCCGTCGAGATGGTTCTCTTTCTTGGAAGATGCCTCTTTGTATAGTGGCTCAGAGGGACTCCACCACTCCTATGTTCCTATTGCCAGCCTGTTTGCTGCCATTCTATTGGTTTGTACCACCAACTGTACCACTACCAGCAAAGTGTCATTTTGTTATATGCAAAAGCTGTTATTACATGTAATGTGCCTGGTTGTCCAGCAGGTGGCAGTGTACCTGGCAGAGATCTTCAATTCAGAATGGAACTTACCATTCCATTATCCCCCCTTTTAGTAATAAGTGGACTAGTACTGCTTCCCACCAAGGGGGTTGGGTTGCAGGAAGCTGTAGTTAGCTGAGAGTTGAAAGGAGATCAGACAACATGGTGCGTTGAAAGGCGTTCTACCCTCTAGCAGCAGGGGTCTTCTAGGGGAAGCACCCCGACTTCTTGCAGTTCATAGACTGAGTATTACGAGGGGGTCAGCAACCAAGGGCACTCCACTCAATGGTACCAGAACCTCTAGAAAGTCCAGTAATCAGACGGGAGCCAGAGACTAGCACATCAGAGGGAGAGAGAGAAAGCACAGTATTCAAGTTTACCTGCCAGTTTACTCTGAGCCTGCTGGAGCCAAGAGAAAGATCAAATATTGCTTGGATGACATGAGTTTATCGCAAGTTTATTCAAGTAAAACAGTTAAACTTCACCAAGTCTGGACTCTACTTATTCCACCAATTACAACTGCCGTTTAGTGTCACAACTGACAACATTTGTAGACGGATCCGGAAAATACACCCCCAGAGAGGCTGTACAGCATAATACTATGCTGTACAATGTCAGTGCAGGGCTGATCGAGGTCTGTGGAAGACCCGACAGCTCCTGCACTCACCCCGCCCCGGCGGTTGCATGACCACCGGGCCAGGACAGGAAGCGCATGGTGCTTCCTGATCTGTATACACAGCACTCGTCGAGCGCTGTGTATACAGCGATCTAGAAGTCAGTGACACCTGGAAACTGTCCCTGCCTTATTTCTGCTGTCACTGACAGTGGGCCCGCCGCTAGGCAGCTGCACAATTAGCGTGTGGGTGCCATCTCTGAATGGACTTTCAGAAACGTCCATTTAGAGATAAAGGACCATCCCAAGGACGTTTATAATCAATGAGCGGTCGTGAAGCAGTTAAGTTTCAGTAAGTGAATGTAAGGTAAGCTCAATGACACAGCAGAATCAACAACAGAAAGTGTTTTGGACTATTGAAACAGTATGGATACTTGCTTGTATACACTGCTTAACCACCGCTTAGAAGAAACTAAACACGCACAAAGCTTTCCCACTATCTTGAAGATGGGAGGGGGGGAAGGAGCGCATCCCAAGGTCTTAGGCAAAATGTGGGGGTTGCGTAGCTGCGCTATGAAGTTGATATCTTAGTCAGTCTGATAAAAAAATAAAAGTTGTGTGGGATTAACCCATTAAATGCTTGCTATTATTTCCCAGTAACCAATAAACAATGCAACCTTTAGTTGCCTCCCACCGGAAGGGTATATTCTGTGTGGACAGTAGACAATAAACCAGAGATTCTATTTTGATCGATGGATATGCGTCAGAGTTTGATATCTCTGTGCACGTATAGACACCTTCAAACTAATTTGGTGCAGTACATCAACCCACCTGGTATCTTGACCAGATCCAAAACAGCTGGCGCCCTAACATGGGGTTCGAAGGACATGACACCCTGATCCAGTACCCCTGATAACCAGACGAAGAGGACCTCATTAACGAACATCGGGACTGCAGGCCTGTGATAGGAGGTAGGACAACGTGTTATCTTTTGATAGTTCATAGCTCTACCCCCTGGCAGGAGGGATACTGGGATAATGTCACATGTTTTCCTATCTGGACATACTGTTATTTTCTCCAAGTACAAACCAAAGGCATGACATTTAGTCCACACATACACTCAGGTTGCAATGACTCAAAAACAGACAGCCACGTGCAGTGTATGGGTGTAGGTGCTGAAAAGGACCTACCCTGTAACAACCGTACTGTACAGGATCTCCTGAGAGGCGTATTAGCTAACAACAAGGATAAGGATATGAGCTGGCGAAAGGGATAACATTAGCCAAACCAATTAGCATATTATTCAATAGCACAGCAGTGGCAGTTCCAGAGAACATATACTTAGTTTGTGGAAACAAAGCGTACAAATGGTTATCCGAGAATGTCACAGGACTGTGCACCACTGCCAGGCTTACTCCTGCTACCATTATAGTACCACAATCTAAAATTTACATAAATGCTATTCCTAAACACCTTATACTGCAGGGCTAAAGGTAACATACCCAGACCAACCGGTAAGCCATATGTCGTAGAAATGAGCATTCCCAATAAAAAAAAATGGTACCCTTTTTCATATATCGCATGGCAATGCAGATGTGGGATCATTTGGTGGTAGCAACTGATTATCTATATGACCAAATATGGGAAGTGATGAGACTTATGAACACCTCAAACATCATGCAGAACCAGTTGATCATTGTCACCAACCAACACACATTAGTTCTAGACTATGTTACAGCTAAAGATGGAGGTATGTGCCAGGTTGTGGGACCCGCTTGTTGCTATTACATAGACCCACAGGGTAACTTGCAAGTTAAGGTGGGTCTAGAGAAAATGATGGATCTACGGGATAGATGGATGAATGCACATAGGAAAACGCACAAGAGGAATGGTGCGCTCACCTAGGGAGTGTGGAGCGATCCGAAACGCGTTGATGATGCAATGCTGCTACTGATGGTTTTTTAAACGTGCACAGGATTAAATAAAGTCTTTGAAACTTGTGAAGCTGGACCCGTGCTTTTGCTCTCTACTGATTCCAGATGAATGCACATAAAGCTGATAAAGATACATGGTGGTCTGATACCTTCTCCTTCCTTAACCCCGCCAACTGGTTTAAAGATATTGGGGGTTGGTTCATGGAAATTATGCTAGGAATATTACAGGTGGCCCTAATACTATTGGTGATATACATGGTAATTAAGCTTGTTCTTACTTGTGTGACCCGCCTTTTAAAAAGGATGAAGAAACCTGATGACCACCCTCTAATGCTTCTCTACGATGAGGAAGAACAAAAGGTAACGCCATTCAACAAAGTTCCCCCTCCCAGCTATAATGCCGTGCAGAGATAGGGTAAGATGAATCCCGGGGTACTACTATGAGCCCTGAAATCGGAGCTTATCTATTAGAGTTAAGTTGTCACCACTGCAGGTGAAGAGGATACGAAGAGTATGCCCAGTGAATTCGTTAGGTTGGGATAGCCTACAATCAAGTTTCCAAGGGGGGACTGTTATGGACTATTGAAACAGTATGGATACTTGCTTGTATACACTGCTTAACCACCGCTTAGTAGAAACTAAACACGCACACAGCTTTCCCACTATCTTGAAAATAGGAGGGGGGAAGGAGCGCATCCCAAGGTCTTAGGCAAAATGCGGGGGTTGCGTAGCTGCACTATGAAGTTGATATCTTAGTCAGTCTGATAAAAAAAAGAAGTAGTGAAAGATTAACCCATTGAATGCTTGATATTATTTCCCAGTAACCAATAAAAATGCACCACCTTTAGTTACCTCCCACCGGGAGGGTATATTCTGTGTGGACACTAGACAATAAACCAGAGATTTTACAGATTTCTCTGTGCACGTATAGACACCTTTAAACTAATTTGGAGCAGAATATCAATCCACCTGGTATCTTGACCAGATCCAAAACAAAAGCATAAAGTTAAACTGTTGTTACTGCCCAAGAGTCTTGACTAATCACAGCCAACCTCACACTGAGCATGAATGGGAAACTCCCTAGTAGAACTTTCTGGAGTCAGTATAGACCACAGAAGAGGTCTGAACAGTCACTTCCAGTCAGAGCTGTGTTTTATGGGAACAAGAAGCCAAAAAGGTATTTAGAACGGTTATATGATGTTCATATTGTTAATACTGTGATCGGAACTATACTGAGACCAGTTGTATATGTTTATTTACAGTGCCACCAAACTGTGCAAATCATATCGCAAACTGTACAAACCGCTTATCAGAACATTATCGGTTTAATAGAACTACTGGTTAAATCTCAGCTATGCCTCTCAGAGCAATTATAAAGTGCTTAAATAACTTAGTGAAAGTACAGATACTGAAGAAATATATCCACCATTTATGTTAGGATACTTTCACACTTGCGTTGGTGCGGATCCGTCTGTTTATTTGCACAGACCGTTCAGAACGGATCAGTTTTGAATTACATTGAAAGTCAATGGGGAACAGATCCGTTTTCAAATGCACCATATTGTGTCATTAATAATGGATCCGTCCCCATTGACTTACTTTGTTATTTAAAAATGGATCCGTTAGGCTCTGCCTCTTCAGACGGACACCAAAATGCTGCATGCTGCGTTTTGGTGTCCGCATCCAAAACGGAATAGAGGCGGAACGGAGCCTAACTGATGCATTCTTAACGGATCCTTATCCATTCAGAATGCATTGGGGCTTAACTGATCCGTTTTGGACCGTTTGTGAGAGCCCTGAAACGGATCTCACAAACGGAATCCAAAACGCTAGTGTGAAAGTACCCTTAAATTACATGATTGAATAGTTAAACCACCATTTTGTGCATACTGCCATTTTGTGATACTTTATGCAACACGTGTTTGTACATGGACTATCTGCTGCGGAGGTGGCAGTGTTATATATGGATGAAAAGTTGAAGTTAATAAAGAAGTTATTTTAAGCATTTGGTGTGCTTTTTAAGCCTACCGTTTCCATAGAACGGCGCTAGAGGAATTAGCTCAAAGGAAACAAGACTGTCGCAGAGTAACAGACAGTCTGGTTGGACTAAAAAGTTAGAGATATCAAATTCTTCTAATGCCACAGCGCAAAAGGCACTTCATAGTGCTGCGCCTCTCACACATTTACCGGCGTGAAGGTGGCTTCTACAGATGGGTACCTAACACTAAACAGAACTGCCTCTCCTGGGCCTGCCGACTCAATAGCAACTGAGAAGAATAAGGTGTGTATTGTAGCTGCACTAACTATCAATGTCCAGAATCCAACTAGCATGCCTGACCACTGCTCCCTAAACTACTGTGTGTAGTAACTACAGGTATATTTACAGCTCTTCGTAATACACACAGGATATTTCCCACATAAACAAGCCAATCAGGCACCTACCAGGATTGGTGGTGATCTTATTAGTGAATTTCTAAACATTTTGTACTCATTTTTTTTATTATGGGGTACTTTTAGCACAAGGCCGCAACATAACAAAAAGTGAAAAAAGTGCTAAGGTCTGAAGACTTCCTCAATTCACTGTACCACAAATCCAAGAGAGAAAAAAAATCTTTCAAGGATACTCAGACATAATTTATTCGTAATGGATTGCATAACTAAATCCATAAACTTTTATTTTATAGTGACTGTTGAAAGTTCATTACTACATAGTATTTTTCAGAACAAAACAATTTTCCACAGAATTTTCCTCCTATCTAAAATATGGAACTGTGTCAAAAATCAGTTTTCTCTCACATTTTTGTTTTCTGACTAAGAACCGCCATTCACGTGCCAACTGTAGTTTTTTTTTCTTTTAATTCTTTACAGATGAAAAAATAAACAAGACAATTATTATATCTTATCTCCAACCTCCGTCACATCCCCCACCCCCACCGGAGCACATGCTTACAGTGATATGATATATTTCATGTTTGGGTAAAGGTTTATTGTCTTATGCTCAGCGAGTACATTAAAAGAAGTCTGTCATACGGAAATGCATCAGTAAACCAGGCACATTGTCTTGTATGACTAGCTCGGCTGAATGTAATGGTACCTTTCACTTAGTGATGAGTTGCTTCATTCTAGAGAAAAGGTACTTTTAATCCATATGCAAATGAGCAGTTAAATGCCCTGAGGGTGGACCCAAGCTATTCTATGCAACCTTGCTCCTTCTGCTTCCCCTGCCAGCCCCTCCCTCTGCTAGATTGCAAAAAAAGCATACACAGCGCACCATACGTAATATAATTTGAGCTAAGAATGGACAAGCACTGCATCTCCCTCAAGGTGTAGAACCAATTATATGGAAAGAGATTTGTACGGCTTCAACCGCACTGCTTGCACAGAAGGTCTTCAGGCAGATGTAATTCAAAAAAACTTTATTAGAAGTAAGCACTTCTGGAATGTACTGCTCCCTTCATCAGGTCCAAAGTGTGGATGGTAAATTACTTAATGACAGAAGATGGATTTTCAGAATAGGAGCACCATGTAATCAGGTTCTCGGGAGACAGATTCATGCAACTTTGGTAATGTAAGTATATTACAAACATTCCTTCTACAGGGGTGTTATATGTAATTAAGGTGAGTTTGCAGGACCCAGTTGGCTCCAGAAGAGCTCTTTATCAGTAAATTTCCTGGAGACAATTTCCCTTTAATAGGATAGGTTTTTATAAAATAAGAGTGTCAAAATGCCACCAGTTTCAGATATCTTGTGTATTGACGTGTTTCTAAATTTGATCACAGAGGATCTTGAATCTTTAGAGAATCAGCGCCTCCATTCCAACTTGATTTGCTTGAAAAAGACACGACAATTGTATTTAAGCCCTCCGATGAGGGGGGCAACATTGTAATCATGGACACCGTTTAAATATAAGGAGATGTGACTTTCTTTGCTTAAAGACAGAACATGTTATAAGGTGTTACCAGGTGATCCAACTGACACATATTGACATTTTGAAACCAGCTAAGGGTACTTTCACACTTGCGTTATTCTTTTCCGGCATAGAGTTCCGTCAAAAGGGCTCTATGCCGGAAAAGAACTGATCAGGCATATTCCCATGCAATCTGAATGGATAAAAATCCGTTCAGTTTGCATCAGTATGCCTTCCGTTCAGTCACTGTCAGGCGTTTTGGCCGGACATAATACCGCAGCATGCTGCGGTATTATGTCCGTCCAAAATGCCTGATCAGTCGCCGGAATGCCGGATCCGGCATTAATTTACATTGACTTGCATTAGTGCCGGATCCGGCATTGCGTAACAACTGAAGGACTGATCCGTCCTTGAGGGAAAACTGTGAAAAAGACTGCAAGACGGATCCGTCCATCCGCATGACAAGCGGAGAGACGGATCCATTCTTGCAATGCATTTGTAGACGGATCCGCACCCGGATCCGTCACCATGCTGTCAGTTGTCACACTGAACGGCGGATCCGGCTGGCAGCTCCGACAACGGAACTGCCTGCCGGATCACACTAACGCTAGTGTGAAAGTACCCTAAGATAATCAACAAAGATGAACTGAGACTTTTGTTACCAAAGTACCCACAAGTGGTAACATTCTATAGCTTGACAAAGGTACATCAAGGCACCCAACTCATTGTGTCTGGGGTCAACAGTCTTTGCCAGAGTCTTGGTATTTACACTGATGAGGTATTGGGATCGTTTATCATGGCACTCTCGTCATATACTAGGGACACGATGGACCTGCACAAGCGCTTGGAGGGCATCACACTAGGGGAAAGGGCTTTCCTGGCAAGCATAGATGTTGAGGCCCTTTATTTGTCAATTCTACATGAGTGGGGCCTGCGGGCGGTGGAGTACTTTTTGAACTCCCAGGGTTGTCTGTTGCTTGCTCACAGTCGCTTTATTCTCCATATTCTGGAATTTATCTTGACTAGGAATTATTTATTTGACAGTCAGGTGTACCATCAGCTCTGGGGCACTGAGGTGGGTAGCCCCTGTGCACTAATGTATGCCAATCTGCCCCAGGGCTGGTGGGAAGGTGCCCTCATATTTGGAGATGAGGCATCAGTACTCACCACTCATACAGGATTGTGGTTGAGGTACAGCGATAATGTGTTAGTAATCTAGTGTAATAGTGAACAGAAGACTTTAGGAGATTTGTAGAGTACCTCAACTGTAATCCCATAGGTCTTTCTATATATTATGATTAAGAAATCAGCAACAGGGGAACTATCTACAAGCACATTTAGTAAACCAAAATCCACAAATTCCCTCCTTAGATAGGAATATAGTCAGCCTGGCCCCATTAAAAAGGTAATCCTCAGAGGACAGTATCTCAAAATAAGAAGTGAGAGTCTGGTACACAGCCACTACAAACCACCATCTACTAAGACTACATGGTTGGATAGACCGATAATGGGTTGTTTTAAGTGTGGTGGCTGTGTAGCATGTAAGTTCATTCAGATGGGCAGGACCTTCACCAGTCAAGTGACTGGGAAAAAATACAGAATCTGTGGCTTCATCAACAGTAAGTCCAGAGGTGTGATTTATAAAAATCACCTGCAAATGTACCAAGGAGTACATAGGTAAAACCCAGAGGGAATTTCAGTGAAGAGTGGGGGAACATTTAGGAGACATTCTGAATGAGAGGGATACAAGAGTGGGGAAACATGTACTGTTGGAAC
The DNA here is from genome assembly GCA_033119425.1 of Bufotes viridis. Taxonomy (NCBI): domain Eukaryota; kingdom Metazoa; phylum Chordata; class Amphibia; order Anura; family Bufonidae; genus Bufotes; species Bufotes viridis. The sequence goes on from CM065593.1 coordinate 51,723,273, forward strand.
ACAATGGGGATTGGGGATCCCAACTTTTTAAAGTTTATGGGGATTCAACTTATTCGCCCATCTCAACGTGGAGGATATTTAAATTTAAAACTGTAACCCTGCATAGACTGATTGAACAGCTTAATTGTAGCTGCTTTATTTATGTCGATATTACCCCCTCCTTTTCTCTTTACACCCCTCCCCCTGCTACATCCTAGCGACAACGACAACTCCCCTACTCTTGTGTAATGTATAATTAGAATAAGTGGAGTAAGCATCAAGTATGGGGAATAAATATTAAATGTACTGCCCCTCCTTGGTTGATTGTCAATTGGGGTTTTCATCATTATTGACACCCCTCTCCTGCTGACACATTTCATATCCATTTTAGGGTTAATCAATTCCCTCTATCGGTTTCTAATATATAACACATTTCTTGCTTTTCTATAGGTGCTCTCCTTTGCAGGGGAGCCTTTTTCATCAAATGCCATGAAGCCCTCTTTGTGTATCAGTATGTATACAAGGTGCAGTGTAATCTACCTGCACTGTATTTTGGGAGCGTCCTAGGTCTCATCGATACCTATTGCTCCCCATTGGATTGTTTCCCTGCGCCCGATGTGGGCAGGTATGCATTATACGATGACGGGCATGATGCACGGCATCGGGTGCGGAGTGATGTTGGATGCCAGAGATGGAACACACTGGTTTACAATGGGGAGTGCCATGTTTTATATATATATAAAGTAGGCAGCCTTTATGTCAGAGTGGTTCTCCTATACCTTGGAGACCAGTCCCCTTTCATTCTTAGACCGTGAGAAAGATGTCTGGAACCCAGGCCCAATGACAGCAACCTACAGTAGGCCCTAGATATACTGACCAGGAGCCCATGATGTAAAGGCAGTAGGCCCATTTTACCAGGTCGGTCCCCAGTTTCGGTTAATTTCTTTTGTTTTTTATCCATACCCATTTAAGTTTTTGTTTCATAATTACTTTATACCCTGGCATTGAAGTCCCCTGAAGAGTCCAGCTTTATCCATACACAGTATGTTGGGCAACCCCAACCAGTCTGGATTTTATTCTTCATAAGTACTTCTGTTAAGCTTAAACTGGTATGAATGCGGTTGTGAATCATAAAACAAACCATAACTAGAGATAAGTGAATTTTTCAAAAATTCGATTTGGCCAGTTCTCCGAATTTTTTGGAAAAATTTGTCTCGATCCATATGTATTTGTGATGAATCACTTTAAAAAACGTCTATTTCCGGGCTGCAGAGAGGCTTTATAGGGTGTAGAACACTGTGACTTGCAGTAACACGCATAGGGAGTCTGCTGTGGTAGTGAAATAATACTGTCAGTATGACATGCAGATGACAGGCGTCGCTCTTAGAATCACTGCATACTTCACTTATTTGGGCGGTCACGGGGCCAAAACTGACTAAATAACTCTAGTATCAACTTAGCCTTACAGGTAGATGTTAGCGTCAAGAAGAAGCGTAGTCCTTTTACACCCTCGTCAGCTGATTCCACATAGATGTCTACAGAACCTGTTCTATTAAACGCTTATACAAGTAGAGCCTCCCTGACAGAGTGGAGAGGGTGTCAGCAGTAAGTTTGTGTTGACATCACTGATTAATTTGCCCTTCCTCTGATCCATCAGAACAATTACCCACAAAAAACGGATCCTGTCTGTGGAGCATACGCCTTCACTCGGTCAGCATTTGCTCAATAATCGCTAAGATCACGCGCCACGCTGAGATCACGCGCCAATTAGCTACCACTAGCTACCTTTCTGGATAAAATGTTGCACCCCTTTGCTACACGGTCAAAGTCATATATAAGGGACACTACAGACTTTTTAAACAAATTACACGATGTGAAGATCACAACTTCAGCCATTCTTGTTTCATTTGATGTAGTGAGCCTATATACCTCCATCTCACATGCAAAGGGCATACAAGCAGTAAGAGAGGCATTGGGTTTATCTGACCACCCCCCTCTTCTGAATGAGTTTCTTTTGGATTTACTCAACATCGTCTTGACCAAAAATTACTTTTTGTACCGTAATGACTTTTATATACAGCACAATGGGACCGCCATGGGGTCGAACGTGGCGCCAACATATGCTAATATCTTCATGAATCATTTTGAAGACAAGGTAGTATATAAAAGTGCACAATACACACATGTACTATGCTGGTGGCGATATATAGACAGATCTGTTTGTTATCTGGAATAATGATATTCCCACATTACAGCAATTTCTGAATGAGTTAAATCAGGCCAACCCTGAATTACAGTTTACAATGGTGCACTCATCCTCACAATTGCAATTCTTGGATGTCATGGTATGCAGAACCACTGGCAATTCTCTGATGACAGATCTATTCATCAAGGAAACGGATAGAAACAATTTATTACAGTACCAGAGCTTTCATCCCAGAAGACTGGTGAATACATTGCCCAGATCTCAGCTCATGAGAGTATGGCGTATAGTCAGTGAAGATTCCATCTGCATACAGAGACTGGAAGAAATGCAAGAAAAATTCTCTAAGGCTACTTTCACACTGGCGTTAGGTGCTGATCCGTCTGGTATTTGCACAGACGGATCCGCACCTATAATGCAAACGTTTGTATCCGTTCAGAACGGATCCGTTTGCATTAGGTTTAAAAAAAAATGACAAAGTCCAAAACGGATCAGTTTTGAATTATATTGAAAGTCAATGGGGAACGGATTCGTTTTCAAATGCACCATATTGTGTCATTGAAAAAGGATCCGTCCCCATTGACTTACATTGTAAGTCAAAACGGATCCGTTCGGCTCCGCATCGTCAGACGGACACCAAAACGCTGCAAGCTGCGTTATGGTGTCCGCCTCCAGAACGGAATGGAGACTGAATGGAGCCGAACTGATGCATTCTGAGCAGATCCTTATCCATTCAGAATGCATTGGGGCTGAACTGATCCGTTTTGGTATGTAGAAAATGGGGTTAAGACCGCGCGTCCAACATTCAGGTGCCTACTTCTTTAAGAACAAAGGATCCAAAGGTGGAGTAAAATCCCAGATGCCTTCACCTCATAAAGGGCTCTGCGGATATCGAGAAATACATATAATCGTGAAATTCCGTTGAGACACTTTCCCCACTCAGTACCGCCAGTCTACTTACTAGATGCCGGCAGATCTTATGCGGTAATTAGTCTCAATTGCGGTATCTCTCTTCATCGATATAAGTACTTCATACACTATAAGGCAATAGAAACACTCCGCTGGTGCAGTAATTCCTTAAAACAGTGTTACCACTTTTTATTATATACTCACAAGAGTCAGCATAAAAACAGCCTTAATCACATCTAGTCGCTTGCCCGACCCGGGTTTCACTCACAGAGCTTTGTCAGGGTCGTCTGCTTCCTATCCCAGCCCCACCCTCTTTTTAAAACTGTTTCCTGCTCTTTTTAACCCTTACATATCCATACAGTTTTAAAAAGAGGGTGGGGGTGGGATAGGAAGCAGATGCCCCTGACGAAGCTCTGTGAGTGAAACCCGGGTCGGGCAAGCGACTAGATGTGATTAAGGCAGTTTTTATGCTGACTCTTGTGAGTATATAATAAAAAGTGGTAACACTGTTTTAAGGAATTACTGCACCAGCGGAGATACCGCAATTGAGACTAATTACCGCATAAGGTCTGCCGGCATCTAGTAAGTAGCCTGGCGGAACTGAGTGGGGAAAGTGTCTCAACGGTATTTCACGATTATATGTATTTCTCAATATCCGCAGAGCCCTTTATGAGGTGAAGGCATCTGGGATTTTACTCCACCTTTGGATCCTTTGTTCTTAAAGAAGTAGGCACCTGAATGTTGGACGCGCGGTCTTAACCCCATTTTTTACATACCGCATAGTGTGAACTGATCTCCGCACACAAACAAGACCTGCAGCGCAGTACCATAGAATCTTCACTGGTGACTGATCAATTGTTTCTGATCCGTTTTGGACTGTTTGTGAGATCCCTGAAACGGATCTCACAAACGGAATCCAAAACGTCAGTGTGAAAGTAGCCTAACAGGGGCTATCCAGACAAATTACTTAAGAAACATCGTAATGATGTAATGAAAACATCAAGAAAAGAGTTGCTGACTGTTACGCCCTAAGAAGGACACAACAAGATTACCTTTTGTAAGTACATATGGACATCAAAGTAATGAGATTGGCCAGATTATAAGAGAAAATTGGGACATCATCCAGAGAGCCCATCCTAACATTGAGATCTTTAAACAACCTCCTATCATGGCATACAAGAGACCAAAAAATCTCAAAGATTTACTGATACAGTCAGATATAGGCCCAGCAGGTGGCCTGACTCAAACACTTCTAGCCCCAGGGAAAAAGGGGTGTTATCCCTGTCTTGGCTCCAGCAACTGCAATGCTATGTTAAACGGCCCGCATTTGTTCCATCCTCATACGGGTAGACAGTACAAAATTAGAAATTTTGTAACTTGTCAGACGACATATGTTATATATGTATTACAATGCCCCTGTGGCCTGCTCTATGTAGGGGTAACCACGATGGAATGTAGAGAACAGATTACGAAACACAAATCAACAATAAGGAAAAAGAACATAGAACAGCCTGTACCAAGACATTTCATTGAGGCTTAGCATAATATCAGCCAATTAGGTTTTCGGATCATCGATCACATTCCAAAACAACGAAGAGGTGGTGACTGGGAGAGACTTTTGAAACGTCTTGAATTGAAATGGATCTATAAGCTCGATACGCTCACACCCAGGGGCTTGAATATAGACTATGCCCTTACTCTTTTCTTATGATTCGCATTGAGTAACATTAAGTGTTTGGTTAAATAATTCTCTGTGCTTACGCATTGTTTTTATCTTTTAGGAATTCGCACATTTGATTTTGGACTCTATGGACTCATTTTCTTTAAGTGCACCACTCGTGGTAGGGTAAGATACCTGTATAAAAGGAGTGTGGCCATTTGTGCAGCATCATTGAATAGACAAAAGGTTTTTTCACCTTCCTCATATATACTTGCATGATTTGCCTACCTTATGGGTCATGAGTGCATTTTTTGCACCATTTATACTCTATATGGCATATACTGTGTTAAAATGTATAAATATACTGCGTTAAAATGTATACTAATCACATATAATCATTGCATATATTGCTGCACTATGTACACGCTATTAGTTACATAAATCACAAAAACCAATGTATGTACTTTTGTCTACACCTAGTATGAGGTTAACATGTACTCTTTATTCTTATTACATTAGCGCCACTGTGATATACACATTATATGCTCCGAAGCTTTAACCAGAGGACCCTTCCTGAAGGACAATTTTGCGCAATAGTTGGTGCATGCACTATACAATCAGCGCATAGACTGAATATCCAAATGGGGCTCCTCAGTTAAGCGCATCTTGCGTGTCAATTGGCACATGCACCATGCAATCAGCGCACGGATCAAACATCCAGCGATGCGGGCTTAGGGAGGCACGGCCTTGTTGACGCATGCGCGTAGGGGCCGGTGCCTTGAGCTGACACTTTCCAACAAGACTAATAAGGTCAGTTAGGAGAACTTCCTGTGACGAATCTAAACCGGAAGTACACTTTCGAACGCAGATGTGTTGCACCACCGGTGAACTGAAACCGGAAGTGAACTAAAACCGGAAGTACCACTGTGGAACGCAGATGCGTTCCACACCCGCGAACATGACCGCATGGCAATCCAGCGTCTCAACAATTCTGAACATGCAGGTATCTTACTGCTATATTATGCACATTAGTAGCACTGTTTGTATCTCTCTTTTGAACATTGCAATAAGATGAAATTGCACCCTGACTCCAATGAAGTTAACTGGTCTCAGGAACCACCCCCACCTATTTTGACTATGGGTGGCTATATATTCCCTCACATTTGGTTGTGTATGAATGCTTGACAAAGGCTCATCAGCCAAAATGTTGCATCTGGAATAAATCCCACTGTTTGGATGTGCTGTCTCCATTTTTTATTTCTTTTATTTTTTTATATCTTCATTGGATTGCTCAATAATCCATCAGTATTGCTAATGCCAAAAAAAACAGGAGTGGATCTAAAACAGAGATAACACGTGAATGGAATAATTGCATGTCTTCTGAGTTTTGTACCCACTCCTGCTTTTGGCTATCATAAGCCAATTCTGATGGGACCATACAGACCTTAAAGCTACTACACAGACAGGATCCGTTGTGCGTCTCATTTTTCCTTGCTTCTGACAGATCAGAAGAAAGGTCAAATAAATGATGATGTCAGCCAGGCCGAAACCAAAATAGTGGACCAGTCATGAAGTGGGGAGGGTGGGAACAGCATGAGAAGTCAGACCTGCGAGAGGATGGAAGACGGCGCCAGATAGGCAGCGGCCAACTGACTACATAGGATGTCTCTGTAGTAGTTCAGTTAGTCCATCCTCTCAGTGGGTGTAAAAAAGGCCCCCATTCTGGACCGGTAACGAGGGTCCAACAAGGTGGAGAGCCAGAAGTCATCTCTCTGCCGAATGGTTACAATTCGGCTGTCACTACAAAAGCCAGTGAGCATGCAGTGGGCCATTTGTGCAAGTGACTCGGAGGGACTCCCTGCCTCCATCTCCACTGCATACTTCCACGGTGTGTCCAGGTCCTCTGTCTCGTCTTCCTCATCGCCCTGTAGCTCCTCTGGCTGCTCCTGCTCCTCCTCTCCTGTCAGCTGAGTAGAAAAACCACCCATTTCGCTACACATTGCCTGTGCTCCAATGTCCTCCTCCTCCTCCGCCAGTTCAGCCCCCACAGGGCTCACGTGGCCATGAGATCTAGGCGCCACGTCTCCTGTCCCCTGACCAGCCATTGTTACCACCTTCTGTTCCAGGACATGAAGCAGTGGAATGACGTTGTTCATCCCGTAGTCCTGGCGACTGACAAATAACGTGCCATCCTCAAAGGGCCTGAGCAAACGGCAGGTGTCATGCATGAGCTGCCACTGGCTGACATCGAAGTTACACAGGGGAGTATTCCTATCTGTTTGCATCATCAAGAAATCATTTATGGCCTTTCTCTGTTTGTATAGTTGGTCCAATATATGGAGGGTGGAATTCCAAAGGGTGGAAATGTCGCATATCAGCCTATGTTGGGGGATGCCGTTCTGTCTCTGCAACTCAAGGAGGGTGTGCTTTGCGGTGTACGAGTGGCTGAAGTGCATGCAAAGTTTCCTGGCCATTTTTAGGATGTCTTGCAGATGGGTGGAAGACTTCAGGAACCTCTTGACAATCAGATTGAACACGTGTGCCATGCAGGGTGCATGGCTCAGCCTTACTTGACTCAGCACCAATACAATGTTCTTACTGTTGTCGGTCACCATGGTTCCGATTTTTAGTTGTTGCGGAGAAAGCCAGGATTCGATTTCTTGATGAATCACATGGAGCAGTTCCCCCCCTGTGTGACTTCGTTCGGCCAGGGAAACGAGGTGCAGAACAGCGTGACACCTCCGTGCCCTGCACATGTGGTATGCTGGAGGGGCACTGTGACCTATCCCTGCAGTACATTGGCTGAGAACATGGTGAAGGATGAGAAGGCAGAGGCAGACATTGTCGCTGGACCAAATACCTGCAGAAGTGAACTGCATATATATTTTTCTTGTAGTACAGAAATATGTCACTAAATGCTCTCAGCACATATAGCTGCAGAAGTGAACTGCGTATATATTTTTCTTTTTCCCAGATATAAGCCACTAAAGGCTTTTCAATCATACCCGCCACAGTACAGGATAAAAAAGGGGATACTGTTCCCCAAGCGGGCGTGACTATGCCTCATTGCCTGGCCATACGCCGGTCGGCTTGAGACCAAATGACTTTTGGAATCTCGGCATCATCATTGGTAATACTCAATTGCAATATACCCTGCAGCCCTGTGTCTCCTGATGAGTTATAGGGCGGGCTGATCATAGCCAACAACGAAACGCGTAGGGTCACTATCTTATATATTTGGGGTACTCTGCCTGTTTTACCAGGTTTAGCCACCCTCTCCAAATTAGCCCTGGTTCTCTCCTTCCAACATTAGGGACGGAGCAGGGCAATTAGAGAAGGGTGAGGTTCCAGTAACGGTGCCACTCCTTGCGGGGTTGGACACCGTTGTAGGCATTAGGGCTGAGTAGGCCAAGTAGGGCAATTTTAGGGTTAGCTCCCATCCCCCCTCCCCAGCCTACGGGGGTTTAGGAGATTACTGACACTAAGCTTCCCCTCTATACCCTCCGAGCCTTACTCAGTTTTTCTACTGGGTGAGGACAGACTGAGATAATACATTATCTTATATAGTCCTCCCACGTACCCTATGCCAATTTACTGAGTTTGACATCTTTTTGTGGCACTGAGTGTGCCATTTTGTTTGTAGGGGCTATCTGTTTTATGTAAATTTAGAGTAAAAGTTAAGTTTTATTGTAGCTGCCCCTCTCTTTTCATACATTTTCAACATAGCACTTGCACCCCAAGAACAAATTGCTGGAATGACAGAGCTATCTTTCCCTGCACTTGTAAATCAGTTTTCTAGCACTGTCCCGAGTGCCTTCTGACGTCTCCCCCTTTACTAAGATGCTGTGAAATGATTCCTCCCTATCCTTTTCCTGCACTTATAAATCGTTTTTTCAGTTTTTTTTTTCACAGTTAGTTTTTTCCACTTGCTGTCCCTAGCGCCTTCACACGTCTGTCCCTGCACTCAGAACGCTGAAATGGCTGCCGTATTTATAGGGCTGTGACATCACAGGGCTGGCTGGCTGCTGATTGGCTGCATGCATGCATGACAATCTTGGTGATCCTGCCTTCCCAGAGTTCCTTGCCCCATGTCCTCAGTCCTCACACGTGTGTGGCCGCCATTTTAAGCAAAATTGCGATTAGTTACCACGAAGCACGAGGAAATTCGCATTCGTTGCGAATCGAATTTTTCCTGAAATTCGGATCTAATTTCACTTCGTCTTATTCTATTCGCTCATCTCTAACCATAACAACAACAAAAAAACAAGTAGTCATATAACAGGGTCAGTTGGCAGCTGCTTATAGTAAAAAAGAAGAAAGACCCAGGTCATTATAGCCCTAATGAAAGTGGTTCAGAGCTAACAAGAGCAATGTGTTAAGTACAAATAGGATCATTTATCAAACTGGTATAAAGTAGAACTGGCTTAGTTGCCCATAGTAACCAATCAGATTCCACCTTTCATTTTTGACAGCTTCTTTGGAAAATGAAAGGAGGTATCTGATTGGTTGCTATGGGCAACTAAGCCAGTTCTACCTTAAACCAGTTTGATAAATGACCCCAAAAGTCTTCACTCTATAACAACAGCTTTAGAATCATGGATGGATGAAAAAATGATCAATTTTTTTTACAACTCTGGAGTGCTGCCATAACTCTTCATTAGTGTACAGGAAGAAAAGAAAATATGCCTGTAGATTATACCATATGCCCGGTGCTTGACAGTAGGTTGTAAAGCGCAGTTGAAGAAGAAACAATGCCTTTCAGATTGCAAAAACTTCTATATAATCCATACATTTGGAAATTCAATTAGTTACCACCAATGGGAAAGTCCAAATTGTCATGGCCTACTTGAGAGCAGCAGTTGTCACTCTTTGTACTACCTCTTGCCATGAAATATATCATGGGCTATGTTCAAACTGGCATTGAAGACCTACTGTAAGTTGGCAGTTTCATCAAATTTTCGGAGTGGAACCCAAGTTATGAATGGAAATCACTACCTATATGTGAACAGTGCCTAAGGGCTCTTTCACACGAGCGGATGCCGTGCGTGGAATCCGCTGCGTGAAAGAGTGCCAAGCCGCGTTCTGGACAGCAGAGACAAGGAGCATTGACATGATTGATAATGCTCCGTGCATCTCTGTGATCTTTTTACTACAAAATCACGGTGACAACTTTATCTCACTGTGACTTTGTAGTAAAAAGATCACAGAGAGGCACAGAGTATTATAAATCATGTTAATGCTCCTTGTCTCTGCTGTCCAGAACGGGGCTTGGCTCTCTTTCACGCTGCGCATTCCATGCACAGCATCCGCTCGTGTGAAAGAGCCCTGACTCAAGCACAAAATCACGCAGTAAAAAAGACCTGTGAAATCTTCTGACATGTCTGTTTTAATAAATACTTGTATTTGCCATAATATAAAAATCATGTAGTATCTTTTCTTAGAACTCTGCATTGTGCTGCTCCTGGATCAAACCTTATTCACAAGTCAGTATTTTGGTCAATGATTTCCATTAATGATTGTAAGCCAAAACCAGGAGTGGAGGCTAGACAGAGATAAGGTAGGTTTGGTTGGTTTTGGCTCAAAATCCCTAATGGAAATCACTGACCAAATACTGAGGCTTTGTTCACACCAGCATTTGGTCAGTGATTTCCATCAGTGATTTGTGAGCCAAAACCAGAAGTAGAGGCCACAGAGACATAAGGTATAAGGGAAAGATCTGCACCTGTTCTGTGTTTAGAGCCGCATGTGGTTTTGGTTCACAAATCACTGATGGAAATCACTGACTGAACACTTAAGTGTGAACAAGCCCTGACTGTGTGAATAAAGCCTTACACTGTGCAGTCAGCACCAAACTATGTAGGAATAAACCCTTTGACAGGGGAAATGGTAGCAACCAGTTGTGAATTTATTCATAAGTTTCTAGGAGAAATAACAGAGGAATATCACAGTGACGCGTTCTAAGTAATGATAAGCGAGCACCAAAGTGTTCGGGTGTTCGGGTACTCGGTCCGAACACATAGCGATATTCGTGAGCTCGACCGAGCACCTGAGGATAATGGAAGTCAATGGGAGACAACCAGGCACCCCCTGCTCGGATGAGGGGAGGGTGCCTGGTCCATTGGAAAAGGTCAGAAAGTGACAGAAACACCACCGAAATGGATCTGGAACAGCATGGGGACCATGTCTGGGTGCATCTTGGACTCCAATGTTGCTGCTGGGAACCATATTGTCCCAGTTGTCCGCCACTTTTACATAGCGACAAAATCGCGCCCAAAATCCCGCAAAGACATTTTTAGAGGTAAGATTGTTAGTAAACATTCTTTCCTGTATATTCAATTGTATATACAGTGCAAATGCTGCCAAAACTTACAGTAAGAAGCACTCCGAAACAGCCTGTATATCACATAAAGGAGGGCCTCATTCACATGGTGCTACAATTGTTCAGGTACACTGCTGCACTCATAAAGCCTATGCACTAAATGAAAGGGCTGCCAAAAATTACAAGGAACCGGCACTCCAATACACCCTTTATTACACATAAAGGAGGGCATCATACACACCCTTGAAAAATTATCATCGATGGCCTACTGGTGACCCTCAAAAACATTTCGAGCAAGGGCGTACTGGTTACCCTCTAAAACATTATAGTTGAGGGCCTGAAGGTGAGCGAACCCAATAAAAAACTGTAGTGAGGGCCTGAAGGTGAGCAAACCCCATAAAACATTTCAGTGATGGCCTACAGGTGAGCAGACCGTATAAAACATTAGAGGTGAGGGCCTGAAGCCTAGCGAACCCCATAAAACATTGCAGTGATGGCCTACAGTTCAGCGGACCTTATAAAGCATTGGAGGTGAGGGCCTGAAGCTACGCGAACCCTATATTCTGTATGGAAGAAGAGGCGGAGGAGGAGGCAGATGAGAAAACAAGATTTAAACATATACCCTTTTTTGCAGTGAAAAGGGTGCATCTGAATCTTGTGGATTGAGTACATTATAAAGCATACATTAAAAAATTTTAAAATTTAAAGTTTTTTTTTACATTAAAGTTTTTGTTCCTCATTAGCTCAGCTTTCCTCTGGTGGAGTGGAGAAGTCAGGGACAATCGAGGCCTTGTTCATTTTTATCTGAGTCAACCTGTCAGCATTGTCAGTGGACAAGTGGATACGCTTCTCTGTTATAATGCCACCAGCAGCTCTAAATACACGCTCAGACAATACGCTGGCGGCAGGGCAGGCCAGCACCTCCAAGGCGTAGAGCGCAAGTTCGTGCCACGTGTCCAGCTTGGACACCCAGTAGTTGTAAGGCACTGAGGGATCATTTAGGATGCTGACATGGTCTGCAATGTATTCCTTCACTATCTTCCAAAACCTTTCCCTCTTTGTAGCACTAGGCCGCGATTCAGGGTGGGTTGCTGGCTGGGTGTCATGAAAGTGTCCTATGCCTTGTAAAGTTGCTGCCTCTGCTGGAACTACTGTGTGTTCCCCTTGTCTCCCTTCCTCGGTTGCCGAAGGAAGTACGGACTCTGGCAGCCGCATTGTCAGATGGAAAATTTTGGAGCAATCTGTCAACAAGTACCTTCTGGTATTGCACGGTTTTACTCGACCTCTCCACCACAGGAATGAGAGATGAGAAGTTCTCTTTGTAGCGGGGGTCGAGAAGGGTGAACACCCAGTAATCTGTGTTAACTAAAATGCGTACAACGCGAGGGTCGCGGAAAAAGCAGCCTAACATGAAGTCAGCCATGTGTGCCAGAGTACCAACGGGCAAGAGGTCGATGTTAACTTCAGGATGAATCTCCATACCCTCATCCTCCTCCTCTTCTGCCCATCCACACTGAACAGATGGGATTTAAGTTCCATGGGTACTAGCCTCTGTAGCAGAGGCAAGTGTCTCCAGTTCCTCCTCTTTATGGCCCAGTTCGTGCTGAGAAGATGAACTGGGGGAGGTCTGGCTATCACCCTGTGTCATCTCCTCCCCCAATACCTCGTCTGCCACATTCAAAGCATCCTCCTTAATTGTGAGCAGCGATCGTTTGAGTAGACACAGCAGTGGGATGGTTACACTGATAATAGCGTTATCACCACTACCCATCTGTGTGGATTTATCAAAGTTTTTTAAAACCTCACATAGGTCTGACATCAATGCCCACTCCTCGCTTGTGAATAGTGGCAGTTGACTGGAAAGGCGACGACCATGTTGCAGCTGGTATTCCACAACTGCCCTCTGCTGCTCACAAAGCCTGGCCAACATGTAGAACGTAGAGTTCCACCGCGTGCTCACTTCGCACAAAAGTCGGTGAGCTGGAAGCCGCAAGCACTGCTGCAGAGTTGACAGACCGGTTCAAGTTGTGGACGAGTTGCGGAAATGAGCACACAAGCGGCGCGCCTTCACTAGTAGCTCCTGCAAATTGGGGTAGATTTTGATAAACCGCTGAACCACTAGGTTTAAGACGTGGGCTAGGCATGGAATGTGCGTCAGCTTGCCGAGCTCCAAAGCCGCCACCAAGTTACGGCCATTGTCAGGCACAGCTCGGTCTGGTCCCTTATACCCTGCCACATCTCTGCAGCGTTGTGTTGTTTGTCCCCTAAACAGATCAGCTTCAGCACGGCCTGTTGACGCTTACCCACAGTAGTGCTACGCTGCTTCCAGCTAGCGACTGATGGCTGACTGCTGTTGGGGGTAAAAGTGGAGGAGGAGGCGGCGGAGGAGAAGTGGGGGTTGGAGCCCTAACATAGCTGCTGGCGGTGACCCTGATGGACGTAGGGCCCGCAATCCTGGGCATGGGTAGCACCTGTGCCATCCCAGGGTCCGACTCACTCCCGGCCTCCACAACATTCACCAAGGGTGCGGTCAGGGAAATTTGTCCATGTGTCTGTGGTGAGGTGGACCTTCCCAGTAAGTGCGTTGGTCAGGGCACAGGTAATGTTCTGGGACACATGCTGGTGTTAGACGGGCACGGCACACCGTGAAAAATAGTGGCGGCTGGGGACTGCGTACTGAGGGACGGCCGCCGACATCAGGCTGCGGAAGGCCTCAGTGTCCACAAGCCTAAATGGCAACATTTCAAGGGCAAGTAATTTTGAAAGTTGCGCATTTAGTGCTATGGCCTGTGGGTGGGTGGGTATTTGCGCTTGTGTTCAAATGCCTGTGTTATCGACATTTGGATGCTGCACTGGGACAGGGAAGTGGATGTTGTTGCTGACGGTTCATGCAAAGGTGCAGGGTGAGGGGCATCCGGGCCTGCGCCTTTGACAGTGGATTGGCCAGCAGTGCGTAACACAGGGAAAGTGGAGGCAGTGGTGGGACCCGCAGACACAGAGTGTGGACCCAGGCGTTCGGCCCATTTATTAGGGTGCTTGGATGCCATGTGGCGGATCATGCTGGTGGTGGTGAGGTTGCTAGTGTTCACGCCCCGGCTCATTTTGGTACGGCACAGGTTGCAAACTACCACTCTTTTGTCATGTGCACTTTCCTCAAAAAAGCGCCATACTGCGGAACACCTACCCCTTGGCAAGGTAGATTTACGCATGGGGGTGCTCGGTGTAACGGTTGCGGGCTTTTTTGGTGTGGGCCGACGTCTCCCTTTTGCCACCCCACTGCCTCTTCCAGACTGTTGCAGTGCTACGGATCCCTCCCCCTCTGTACTGCTGTCCTCGCTCGGCTTTTCACCTAACCATGTTGGGTCAGTGACCTCATCGTCCACCACCTCCTCTTCCACTTCCTCACTCTGCTCATCCTCCTGACTTGACCTAACCACCACCTCAGTGATTGGCAACTGTGTCTCATCATCATCCACCTAGTGAACGAATGATTGTGGTTTTACAGTACACACTGTATTGGCTTGCTGTAATGTACTGAATACAGAAAAATAAAGATTTTCAGGAGTACACTAGCCCAGAGACAACGTCATTTTTACAATACACACTGTATTGGCTTGCTGTAATGTACTGGATACAGAGAAATACAGATTTTTGGCACTACACTAACCCAGAGATAATGTAATTTTTACAATACACACTGTATTGGCTTGCTGTAATGTACTGGGGATACAGAGAAATACAAATTTTCGGCAGTACAGTAGGCCACAGATAATGTAATTTTTACAATACACACTGTATTGGCTTGCTGTAATGTACTGGATACAGAGAAATACAAATTTTCGGCTCTACAGTAGGCCACAGATAATGACATTTTTACAATACACACTATATTGGCTTCCTGTAAGGTACTGGATACAGAAAAATATCCAGTATAATGTCTGCCCAACGCACTGCTTTATGATGGTGCAGTGTATATCTAAGTACCAGGCACACTGTAGTGAATAAGCCACTTTTTATAATGTCTGCCCAACACCCTGCTTTATGATGGTGCAGTGTATATCTCAGTACCAAGGAATACTGTAGTGAATAAGCCCCTTTTTATAATATCTGCCAAACACACTGCTTAATGATGGCGTATTGTAGCGGTCACTAATCGGAAAGCTTTCTTTCTTTTAGAAGTTATAAAAGCGATTTTCAAGCCTTGCACTATCTGTCCCTTCCTGGTGACGCCTGTCCCTGATATTTATTATGTATTAGCCAGTTGGCTACTTATAACTGTATTGAAAATGAATTATCACTTTTATCAGGGTACTTTTGTAACAATTCTATATAATTTATTATTTATTTTTGGCACCTGCATGTTCACATTGCACTGAGCACTTTAGTCACTGTCACTTTATGTTTTTTTTTTTTTTTTTAATATATAAGAGGTTATTATCACGTTATATGAAGGTCACTTGATCAAGGTATGATCGGATGACCGTGTAACACAGGTTTTCACATTAATATATATACATGTATCTTATATTTTGTATCCGTTTTTGGTGACCGTACCCCATTTTAGATAATGGAGTACTTATTAGTATTATTATTGTTAAACTCCTTTTTTGTCCTAATCCTTTTTCTGTTTTTTCATTTTTTGCTGTGTGTCCTACATGACTGTAGGCAGCATTCTTGCGAGTATTATCTGCCCCATATACTTGTGTACTGATAAAGTCTTGTGACTATATATTTTTTTGAGGAAAGGATGCTGTCCTTGTATGTCACGAATGCGGCGTAATGCCGCACCACGTGACTTATCTCCAGATACGTACTCTAGTGTTGTTGTCCTTACGCATGATCCCGCGGCTTGATGGATGTCTGGTGGGCGTTGTTTTTTTGACTCCGCTCATGCGCTATGATGCCGCGAGATCATGCGGCTGACTGGTTAGCTGCTATGCGCTGTCTCGCGAGTTTGTGATGTCAGAGGCGGCGCGACGGCGCTGAGATGGACGCGCTCCCAGCGTGTTTTACGATGAGGAGGTCAGTTTAAAATTATCAACACACACATGTATTTTATATTATACCTGATGAACATGGATATATATAGAGGTTAGAGAGATCGATTCAAACACGCCCTTGAGAAAGCGGAGCGAAACGTACGTCGGGGTGGGCTCTCCTCTCTGCAATTGAAAACCCGTGTTCTCCTCTCTAAGTGTCCCTCAGGTATACATTTATGGAATATATATGCCTCCTTGCTGCAGTGTTTGTGTGGTTTATCCACTATACCATTCTTAGTGGGGCTTGGTTCTATTATACAATTGTTATATTGGGGATGTGTTTATCTATGCCAGTACTTTTGTAAAAGGTCTTTACCTTATATAGGTGAACTATCGGTGTTTTCTAGGTGTGGGAGGGGAGCCACATGTCTTGGCTACTACCTGTATTGCTGCTATATATAATTATTTTTTTATATTGATATTGTGTATGTCGTTGGTCTTTTATCAACTAATAAAGTTTGTGAAATTGTAAATGCGTGTCCCTTTATGGTCATTTGGTTAACACTGTCCCTGATAGTGCTGAAGCCAACCCCTTCTTAAAAAAATAAATAAATGGTGCTGCACTGCTGTCAAACACACATTCTAGGTCTATGTCTTTTAATAAGGTTTTTGGAGTGAAATCAGTAAGTTTAGAGCAAAACACTATCTGTCCCTGCCTACTGTCTGCTCCTATATGAAATGGTATCACATGTTCCGGCCAGCCAATCAGTGTAAGGCTTACAGCTAACATTGCTATGGCCTTACACTGAGGGGAGTTATATACCTGGACCTTCATTGGCTGCTTAGAAGGTGCCAAACGTGCGGGGAGAAGACTCGAGCAATGCGACCAATACACGCTGATCACTAGTTCTAAGACATGATGCTCCACAATTATTTATTGGATTATTATCTACTAAAACAGACGGGACAGGACGCTTGTTGTAGGTCAATGTGACTATTATTCTAAATGCAAATTCATGAATTGACTGCTATGATATAGTGTAAATGTGTGCATATAGGGGAGCTATTTATATCGAGCATAGTACCAGAAAACGAGTGTTATCATCATATTCCAAAGAAAGTAATTAAGTAGAAATGCTGATGTGGAATATCTGGGCTATCCACATAACGCTTCCGCAGCAAGTACTGCCCATGTTTTCCAGACAGGTAAGCTGTTTTCATACACTCCGCAGATGGCAGAAGCTTATTACAAGGGGCGTTCCTACTTTATTCCTAGGCCGTAGTTCACTTTTATGGGAATCAAGGCAACAGGGGATTGTAGGAGGAAACACAAAGCTCTCCATAGTAAGAGACAGACATTTCATTGTCTTTCCTGATAGAGAATATAATGTCCTAGAGAAGGGAGCAGGTGGCAGACATCTCTGTCACTGCTTATCCCAGAGCAAAATAATGGAGTTGGACAGAAAAAATTCATCGTAATTGAAAAGATGCTGATGGTTTCCGACAACTCCTTATAGCTATTGGATTCTCTGTAAATCTTGCAGAAAAGGTTGTAATTTAATATCTATGACCAGTTTATTACAAATATTAATATTATATTATTACCATGGTATTTCTTGGTCAAAGCACTTTTTATAAAGTTTTAGTGCATGTGATAAGCGGTTCTCAAATACATATGGGGAGATTTATCAAAACTGGTATATAAGAGGTGGGTCAGGTGTGCCAATACTTTTGTCCATATACACAAGATTGACAAGCATGGAGACAAAGAGCAGGGGCTACTTTGTGCAAAGGGAGACTGAGTGCCTTAAGGGGTTGTTCGGGTTCAGAGCTGATCCCGGACATATCTCCGTTTTCATCCAGGCAGCCCTTCTGACATGAGCATCGGAGCATTTGATGCTCCGATGCTTTCCTTAGCCCTGCGCTGAATGGCACAGGGCAAAGGCTTTTTCTGGAGATCCGGTGACATACACGGCTCTCCATAGGGACTGCTAGGCAGAGGTTCCCGCCTATTAGTGAGCCTGATGCCGCCACCAGGCTAGGGCAGCGCTAAAGCCCGCCCATAAGTGTCAGTGACATCACTGGGAACACTGCTAGGCGGAAGCATCCGCCTAGCAGTGTGAAAAATATAAACAAACAGCCCTTGCTCTGGGTGATACAGTGCAGGGGAAGGAAGAGCATGGGAGCATGAAATGCTCTGATGCTCATATCGCAGGGGCTGCCTGTGTAAAAATAGGGATATAACCCATCTGAGTCTGAGCTGCAATATCAAGTGCAGCCGCTATACAATATACCGCAATATGGTTGGTATACTGTGAAGTGAACGTACCATTTATCTGAGTCCTTTGGAGCCTTCAAAGAGCTGATAGGCGGGGGTGCTGGGAGGCAGACCCCCACCCACCAGAAGTTGATTATGATTACCTATCCTTAGGATAGGTCATGAATATTTAACTCCTGGAAAACCACCTCTAAAAAGTTATACTTTATAAAACAAAAACACAAAGTTGTAAAACCTCTCCCCAAAAAACACATTAGGCAGTTTGGACGGGTTTTATTTGAGTATAACAACTGTTAAGCAAAAGGGCCCTGTACAGAGTGAAATGGTCAGTGCATAATTACCCAGCAACAGAATATGTTAAATGGACCACAATATATAACTAACAGCATGTTGTCAGAAAAAACTACAGATAAATTTATATGAAAAACAAAAATTGTAACGGCAAGTATTTAAAAATCTCTCCTCTTTACATAAGGAGTGTGGTACTGTAGTGGAGCCACTCAGAGTACACCATGCCTGTAATGTGACAAACATGGTGGTTTATCTCAGTGCACAGAACAGTGAATGGCATCACATGTACTGGAACAAACACAGGATGGTCCAATATACAGGTATTACAAAAGCTAAACTATTCCTCAAAACATAAAATTTCCTATGAATATCAAAAAGGAACAGTAAACCAAGGTTTTTTTTGCAGATCCGTGTTTTGCGGTCGTGTGCATGAGCTCTTAAAATGTAGATAAAAACGGAATGCAATGATTTGCAAATCTCATAGATCAATATTGTATTCACAATAGATCATAGAACACATATCAAATGTTGAAAGTGAGTAATTTTACCATTTCACAAAAAAACTACATTTAGAATTTGATGGCAGAAACACATGACAAAAAAGTTGGGGCAGGGGCGACAAAATGCTGGAAAAGTACATGGTACTAAGGCTACTTTCACACTTGCGTTGTGAGGATCCAGCAGGTAGTTCCGTCGCTGGAACTACCCACCGGATCCGTCATACGGCATGACAACTGAAAGCATTTGGAGGCGGATCCATCTCACAAATGCATTGCAAGTGCGGATCTGTCTCTCTGTTTGTCATGAGGATAGAAAAATCTGTATTTTTTTTTACAGTTTTAAAGGTCGGTGCATGCGCAGACCAGAAGGACGGATTCCGGCACTAATGTAAGTCAATGGGACTTAATGATATATCCGGCATTCAGGCATGTGTTCCGGCACTTCAGAACAGAGATAATACCGCAGCATGTTGCGGTATTATCTCCGTCCTGAAATGTCAAAAGACTGAACTGAAGACATCCTGAACGGATTTCTTTCCATTCAGAATGCATGGGGATGTGACTGATCAGTTTTTTTCCGGCATAGAGCCCCGACGACGAAATTCTATGCCGGAAAATGAAACGCAAGTGTGAAAGTAGCCTAATAAAATACAGCTGGAGGAGCAATTTGCTACTAAGTCACATGATTGGATTTAAAAAGAGCATGTTAGAGAGGCAGAGTGTCTCAGAAACAGGATGGGCAGAGGCTCGCTAAGGCCTCTTGCACACGGCCGTTGCGGTCCCCAATGCACGGGCAACGTCCATGCGGCAGCCGGGACGGATCCAGACCCATTCAACTTGATGTGATTCGTGCACACCGCAAAAAAATAGAACACGTTCTATTTTTTTGTGATGTGGCGGCACGGACAGAAACATCACGGAAGCACTCTGTAGTGCTTCCGTGGGGTTCCGATCCGTGCTTCTCTTCCGCATTTCCATGATTGCGGACCCATTCAAGTGAATAAGTTCGCATCTGTGATGCGGAGTGCACACGGGCCGGTGCCCATGTATTGCGGACCCGCCGTATGCGGGCCGCAATACGGCCATGGGCACACAACGTTCGTGTACAAGAGGCCTAAGGCTACTTTCACATCTGCGTTTTAGCTGGATCCGTCATGGGTTCAGCAAAAACACATCCAGTATACAATACAACCGTCTGCATCCGTTCAGAATGGATCCTTTTGTGTTATATCCCAAATGAACAAGACGATGTTGTAAGTGAATGGGAGCCGGATTTGTTTTGACGGATCCGTCACCATTGACTTACATTATATTTCATGATCTGTTCTGATCAGTATCCCATGACACACTCAAAAATGCTGCTTGCAGCTCTTTTGTGTGTGTCATGGGAACGCAACAAAACGTCACAGAATGAATTCTGATGCACTCCGTTCCATTCAGTTCAGTTTTGTTCCCAATGAATGGGGACAAAACTGAAGAATTTTCCTCCGCTTTTGAGATCCTATGACGGATCTCAATAGCGGAAAGGAGTCACAGGTAAGAAAATTACCTTTGCTACAGTTTACATCACGTACCTTTCAGAGTTAAAATTTTTGTGGGAATGCTTTTTTAAAGCTGTATAATGCAAAAAAGAAGCCATATGTCAATACAATCCAGAAACAACATCATCTTCTGGGCCAAAGTCCATTTAAAATGGACTGAGGCAAAATGGAAAATTATTCTGTGGTCATATGAATCAAATTCTTTTTGGAAACTACGGATGCCGTGTGCTGCGGACTCAAGAGGAAAGGGACCATCCAGCTTATTATCAGTGCACAGCTCAAAAGCCTGCATCTCTGATTGTATAGGGTTGCATTAGTGCCTATGGTGTGGGCACATCTGGAAAGGCCTTATGAATGCTGAACAGTATATAGAGCTTTTAGAATAACATATGTTCCCATCCAGGCACCGTCTCTTTCAGGGAAAGCCTTGCATATTTCAGCAAGACACGGCATGGTTATGCAGAAGAAGAGTCCGGGTGCTGAACCAGCCTGCCTGCAGTCCAGACCTTTCACAAACAGAAAACATTTGGCACATCATGCACAAACAATCTGGTAAAGAAGACCCCAAGACTGTTGAGAAGCTAGAATCGGATGAAAATAGTTTAACATTCCTCTCTTCCCAGACGTTTAGACTGTTTTTAAAAGAAGGGGGATGTTACACAATGGCAGACATGGTCCTGTCCCAAGAATTTTGAGATGTGTTGCTGCCATCAAGTTTTTTTTTTTCATGAAATGATAAAATGTCTCACTTTCAAAATCTGATATCTACTGTGAATGAAATATGGGTCTATAAGATTTGCAAATCATTGCATTCTGTTTTATATACATTTTACAAAGTGTCCCAACTTTTCTGGAATTGGGGCTGTGATATCAAACAGCATATGGGTCCATAGAATGTAGTTATACATATCATAGCTATAAATGCTATTAACTAATGTGTCCTGGAGCACAAACACCCCCATGTAGTGATCTCCCTGTATTATGAATGCATTAAAATGACTTAAGGTGCAATTCAAATGTTTACCACAAAAGGTATACGTGTAATCAATCAGACAAAATCTAACACAAGTATATTCACAACTTCTACATACAGTACTGTTAAAGCCACTGATATTCCAGCTGAGAGTATCAGTAGACATGTTTCACCTAAGGCTGTTTTCACACTCACGGCAAAGCTAATCGTGCGGACTGTTCCGGCAGAGAACAGCCTACCAGACTTCTCTGGATACGGCCTAGCCAGATAATGGGGCGTGGCATCACGAGGCACTGACTATAACGGGATCCGGCTGCTCCCCGTCATAAATGCTGGGATTTGGTCGGACAAAAATTCTTGCGTGCAGTGATTTTTGTCCAGACTAATCCCAGCATTTATGATGAGAAGTGGCCAGATCTCCACGGAATCCCATTATAGTCAATAGGGTCTGGCGGACATGCAGCACTATTCGGAGAACTCTGGCAGGCTGTCCTTTGTCGGAGCCTTACGAGGTGACTGTTTACAAGGGTGCCTTTACTCAGATCTTATCTGCAAATAAAAGTGGATTATCTGGTTTGAAAACAGAGTAAGGTTGTAATTTATTGTGTATGGATGAACCCACTTACCCAACGCCACACAAAAGCAATACAAATAAATAAAATAAGACATTCAGATAAAATGGTAAAATCCTACAAGTAGATTTTGAAGAATAAACATATGAGGGACTGTATACACAAAAAACGCCAAGAAATGAGAGTACGCAACCAGCAAAAAAGAAACATAAAATTTCAGTCCTGCATAGTCAGCATTCTTGGAATAATCCTAGTATCAGTGCACATGCAATTGTTAGAACAAGTTAAAGCTTCCAGTGCCAGGACTTATGAGTGCAATATACTGCATGTGGCTATTCTGCTAAGCTGGCCATAGACATATGATGACCATGGGCTGAAGTTCTTGATTGCCCAATTAATATGCCTATATTGCATGGCCAAATACATAAATATATTAATATAGCAATGGGAAATACATGGCTGCCAGAAAAACCCAACCTCTCGGATCAAGATTTGGGAGCATCTGGCATCCCCCACCAACAAAAATGTAATGAATATGGTCAGCTTTATCCTTTCGGAAGCTCCTAATGCTCTCTTTTAAGCTGTTGTCACATCATAATAAAGAATACATAGCTGATACTTAAAGGTAATATAGTGCGATGTGGATAAAGATTCTTTTTTCTTAATTTTTAGGCCCAATTTTAATATTCTAGTATGATAATAAATGTCATTAACTTTTTCAACTTCGTTTTCTCTTGGTCGTTATGTATATCCAGTAAATTATATACCATAAAGGTAAGCAGTCACAGCAAGCCCATTTTTAGTTGATATAATGTTTGGCTTCCTTTAGGATAAATCAGGAAATAATCACATAGCCATTCTTCGGACGCCACATTCGCAGCAGAACTTGGCCGACTGAACTGGGTATTTGGTGCCACACTCATGGCAAAACTTTGTCAGCTGCCCTGATCCATTATTATCTCCAATTTTCATGCGGCCTCCATTTATGGCATCTGAGTGGTCTCCAGTATCGTAACCCATTCTGTTATCAGGCCTAAAGTTTAAAAATAAATTGAAATAAATTAGGCGGTTTATGAGGCATGTCCAGAACATTGTTTTCTTTGTGCAAGAAGAAACATGAAAGGTTATATTCCCTATCATGAAAAGTACAGTCACCTTGAGAGGTGCAGAATATTATCTGTGCATATAGTTTGGCTTTCCTGTCTTATCTGGGTCTTCAGCAGTACAACAGTGCTGTCATTAATTCCCTGTACTCAGTCTCAGTCTACACAGTAAGGCTAAATGCACACGACAGTTGTTTTTCTCGGCTTCCGTTTCAGTTTTTTTTGCGGATAGGACAGGAACCCATTCATTTCAATGGGTCAGCAAAAAAATGCTGACCATTCATCCGTGTGTGTTCCGCGTCCGTTGTCCGTGTTTCCCTTCAGCAAAAAAAGTAGTGCATGTCCTACTTTTTTCTCATTTGCGGACGAGGATAGGCATTTATTACAGGGGATCTGTGAAAACAAAGGAATCCTCCAAAAAAAACTGATGGACCATCAGTTTTTTTTGCTGATCCCGATTTGCGGACAGCAAAAAACAACTGTCGTGTGCATATAGCCTAAAGCTGAAAAATAGGAAATGTCATGCTATCGTGTGTGCTCTAATTTTCTGGTAATCTGGAATATTTCAAGTTCTTTTATGGATAACCACATTAAAACATGGCTGCTTTCTTGCAAAAACAGCATCCAACCTGTCCATGGCCTGTGATTGGTTTTACAGCTAAACTCCACTTATGTAAAATGAGCTGAACTGTAATACCACCCAAAACCTGTGGACAGGATGGAAACTATTTATGGAAGAAAACAGACATTCTTTTCTGATCCTGGAAAATCCATTTAATGAACGAAACTAACATTTAATACATGATATATTCTTATTCATTCTCTCCAACAGAAAGACCGGAGTGGCGGTCGGGTATGTGCTCCTCCTCTCCATTCAAATTCTAGGGCACTGGTGGAAACAGCCGAGCACAGCACTCCGGTAGGTCTGCCAATGCCATAGACGTTGCATAAAATAGCAGGGCATACGCTCAACCGTCAGGGCGATCAGTTAGACCTCCACCAACCTAGTATTTACCACCTATAGTTTTAACTTTGTAGGATAGCCCCTTTGAGGTAAACAATATGAAATAACTTTCTAACCCCCCCCTAAAAGTTACACGAACACAGAGTTTTCTCTCCCTGATAGATATAGATAGTAAGAATATCTGAAGAAATAAATCCGTACAGAGTTTTGGACCAATTTAGATGAGAAATATAAATTATGCTGAAGGACGGACTTTAAGGAGAGCAATTGAGAACTAGGTTAAAGAAACCTGCAGGGGGCATGACTGCTATGCGGTGGGCTGACAGTGGGCATGGTGGCATAATGGGATTTAAGCTATCTTAACAGTTAAGGGCTAACGAAGAGAAAGTCATTTGAGAAACTGATTTGCATTTTTATTAGCAAACTATGCATTTTAATTGGAAAAATAAAGCCTTGAAGCGAGCTCCGACTTTCCCTGTAAGCAGAGGGTTTGCTGGGATCTGTATCCTGCTGCAAAGACATTAGCAGTGAGGAGGCAAACAAAGCCATTCCATGGAGCATGTGGCGGCTTTGTTTCATAGATTTAATACTCAGATACAGAAAAACCTCGACTGCGAAGGCCATAGAGGAATCTCATGGGTCACGGGTCACAGCCAAGAAAAACATTTAGTAATGCTGAAATTAAAGGGAGTCTGTCAGCAGTTATGAACCGCAAGGTAGGTAGGAGACAGGGTGAGGTGGGTAATCATTCCTTTAGGTTATATTATTGGCAGGACTGAGAAAATGAAGCTTTATTTTGTGGGGCACCTTTCCTGCAAGTGCCCTGGAGGCGGTTCCTCACTGTGAAGTGCTCTCGACATTAGGCCGCTTTCACATAAGCGTATTTGCAATCCGTATATGGCCTGTATTTTATGTACCGGACTCTGCTGCTAATGTTAATAAATGGGTGTATAATTTCGGTCAGTAATTCCCGTTAGTATGTGAAATCCACAGCATGTCTGAGGTTTGTGCACATTTGTTTCCACATATGCCCATTAAAGCCTATGGGAATGCATCAAAGATTCAGAGAGGAAAGAATACACATGAAACACTGAAGCAATACTGATGGTATATCATCTGGAATCCGTGCATACTCCAGAGCCAGATTACTAAAGGATTTCAATACACTTGTGTGAAAGCGGCCTTTAGCTTTTTTTTTTTTTATAGCCCCTTCCCTCTGCTCTGAGTGACAGTTGTAGCATCCAATCAGGAGACCACTACAGTTGTCACTCAGAGCAGAGGAAAGGGGCTGTGAAGTAGATTAAAGGGGTTCTCTGGGAATTATTTAAAATGGCCGCCAGCAACCTGTCCTAATATATGAGCAGGACTGGTTGGCTCCATCTGCAGAGCTGTCTCGGAGGGTGAGGTGGTGGGGCCTCACTATACATAATGTTTTGGCACTTGCATGTACTACACATTGGTGAGCATTCCTGTCAGGCTGCTCAGCCAAGATGGCATATCATAGGCAGGATCATATAATTACCATCTATTGAAGAGCAGTGTAGTAAGGATCCGACCCCTCACCCCCTAGGCAGCTCTGAAAGTAGAGGCAACCAGCCCTGCTCATATGGAGGCCATTTTGAATCATTCCCAGAGAACCCCATTAATGCCGGGAGCACTACACAGTGAGGTACCGCCCAGAGTTGCCAACCAGATTTTTTCTTTTTTCTGGACGACTTATCCCAAAATCACGGACAGAGAACATTTTTTACGGACAAATTGCAAAACCATAATTACGATGAAGGTTATAAGTAATACATGTCTATAGCTCAGTACATTAAAATCATGTAAAATCATGATAGTCACCACCAAAATAATCTAGTCAAATACCAGCAGCCTCAAAAAAAAATCATGGACACTACTATTTTTTTTTCACGGACACAGGGAAAAAAGGAAACTATTTTTACGGACTGTCCAGAAATTTCTGGATGGTTAGCAACCCTGGTACTGCCTCCTGGGCACTTAAAATATAATAAAATTTAAAGGGGTTTACTGGGATCCAATCAGTGGGGCTCTGGCACCCGGTACCCCCGCCAATAAGCTGTTCTCTGCAGCAGACAGCACCAGAACTGCCATTTTAAAAGGATCCAGAGGCACAGCTCCATTCAACGTGCAGTGGCCGTGCCGTGTTACTGCAGCTCAGCCCTCAGTCATAAAGCTGATTTTATAACGTCTTAACAGCATTACAAACGTGATACTTTTTTTTGCATATACCAGTAGCATATATGAATACATGAAACTTTGCTGTATATTTTATTAAGAAACGTGACATCTTCCTTGCCTTCCAGAGGTGGGACCTGCACCTCTCTGACATTAGTGGCATGTCCTAGTGACGTGCCATCAATGTCCGAGGTGAAACAACCCCTTTAAATTCTTCAGGCAATGTTTTGTGAAGAACAATTCATCTTAGAAGTTGACTGAAGCTTCGAAAAATGCTGGAATTTGTTTCTTTTCTGGAAATGCTACAAGTTGTAATAAGATGTCTTTATCAAGTCGTAAGTGAAAGGGAACACCAAGTGATGCATTTCTGGAATGTGTAAGCTAAACGATTATTTTAGCAATCAAGTATTCTACCGATTATTTTTACAATTAATCAAGTACTCTAATAAGAAAAAATGAATTAATAGACTGTTTTCCTTTATAAAAACTCAGACCACCCTGCCATCAGTGCCCAACACCCTTCGTCCCCCCCAGTGCCATCAGCTCTATTATCCCCCAGTGCCATCAGCTCCGTTCCCCCACCCCAGTGCCATCAGCTCCGTTCCCCCACCCCAGTGCCATCAGCTTTCCCCCACCCCAGTGCCATCAGCTCTCCCCCACCCCAGTGCCATCAGCTGTCCCCCACCCCAGTGCCATCAGCTCTCCCCCACCCCAGTGCCATCAGCTCTCCCCCACCCCAGTGCCATCAGCTCTCCCCACCCCAGTGCCATCAGCTCTCCCCACCCCAGTGCCATCAGCTCTCCCCACCCCAGTGCCATCAGCTCTCCCCACCCCAGTGCCATCAGCTCTCCCCCACCCCAGTGCCATCAGCTCTCCCCCACCCCAGTGCCATCAGCTCTCCCTCACCCCAGTGCCATCAGCTCTCCCCCACCCCAGTGCCATTAGCTCCACTTCCCCAGTGCCATCAGATGCCATGTCCCCCAGTGCCATCAGCTCTCCCCCACCCCAGTGCCATCAGCTCTCCCCCACCCCAGTGCCATTAGCTCCACTTCCCCAGTGCCATCAGATGCCATGTCCCCCAGTGCCATCTGCTCCTCCATACCATCCATTGCCATGTCTAGGATTCAGAAGAACGTATGCTCTCTCATCTTCTCAGACATAATGCTCCAGCTCTGCAGAGGCAGTGCAGTGAGCAGACCCCCTCCACAGCCACAGAGTCTCACAAGTGCTGGATACGGACCCTACATGACAACAGGGAGTGACTGAGGACTTTGTTTACTGCACTTTACTCATGGGGTGCAACAAAGACAAAATCAAAGAAACAGTGCATTTCAGGTAATGAAATATTAGGGAAACAATATGATTTCAAGGCTAGAAAACTGAGTAGAAGTTTATAATTGTGGGATCAGTTTAAAGAGCATCTGTCAGCAGAGTTGTCCCTATGACACGTTACATGTGCACTTGGCAGCTGAAGGCTTCTGTGTTGGTCCCATGTTCATATGTGGCCGCATTGCTGAGAAAAATGATGTTTTAATATATGCAAATGAGCCTCTAGGAGCAACGGGGGCGTTACCATTACACCTAGAGGCTCTGCTCTCTCTGCAACTGCCATGCCCTCTGCACTTTGATTGACAGGATCGGGGAGTTAAAATGTCAAAAGGTCCTGTTAATCAAGGTGGAGAGGGTGTGGTAGTTACAGAGAGAGCAGAGCTTTTAGGTGAACACCCCCCTTGCTTCTATGCCTGATCACTTCTTTTCCGGCATAGGGCCCTTTTGACGGAACTCTATGCCGGAAAATATTAACGCAAGTGTGAAAGTACCCTTAGGAGGTAAAGCGATAAAAAAAAACGGCGAATCAGCCGCTTTTTTTTTTTCAATAGTATGGGCGTTTTCTCACATGGCGATGCCCATAATGTTCATTTTTTTATTAAGTATTTTTATTTTGGGGAAAGGGGGGGGGGTGATATAAATTTTCATAGATTTCTTTTAAACTTTTTAAAACTTTTTTCACATATTTTTTTTTTTTTTTTTTACTTTTTATTAGGTCCCCAAGTGGACCACAACATGGAATCATCAGATTGCAATTTATATAGAGTAATAGAAGTTACTCCATTATCCTATACAGAAATAGACATATTACAGTTCAGTGCTGCCACCTGCTGACCTGAACTGTAATATACAAAAAAATCCCGGCCATGAACAGTCACCTGTCAGTAAGATCAAGATATCATTGAGAGGTAATACATATACAATAATCACAGCAAAAACAGAAATGACCCCATAAAATGTAGCCTACTTTAGGGGCTGTTAGACATTCTTTTCTGTGCACTGTAGCCTTGATTCAGGGTCTAGCAATTGAATACTCTAGTACAGGCATGCCCAACCTGCGGCCCTCCAGATGTTGCAAAACTACAAGTCCCAGCATGCCCGGACAGCCTACAGATATCTGCCTACAGCAGGGCATGGTGGGAGTTGTAGTTTTACAACAGCTGGAGGGCCACAGGTTGAGCATCCCTGCTCTAGTAGAATCCTGACTAGAAGCCTTGGGAGAGAGGGAGGGGACGTGTTTAGCCTATCAACTATTCTAGTATCCCCTACTTTTATTATATAATTAGTGAGTTCCTGATGATTATCAGGTCAATATAGGGAGTGGGATCGCCCTTGTCAGGGGGTTGCTTTTCATTTGTTGTGATTTTTTTTTTTGTGAGTTTTAGGGCTCATTCAGACAGCCGTATGCTGTCCGCAAAACTGCAGATCCGTTTTTTTTGCGGATTAGATCCTGTCCCATTCACTTCTATTGGACCCTTTTCTTCCATTGCACGGCTCAGCAAAAAAAATGAAACATGTCCTATACTTGTCAGTGAAAATCAGGACATGGCCCTATTGAAGTCTATGGATCAGAAAAAAAACGGAATGCATTCCGTTATTTTTGCGGACATGCTGAACTGTCCGCAAAAAAACGGATCCGCAGTTTTGTGGACAGCATACAGCCGTGAGCCCTTATGGTGACAATTAAAGGTTATGTTTTATGGGGTCATTTCTGAACTTTAATATACAAGTAATGAACCTGGAAGCCGAATATAGGCTCATGCTCATTACTATGAATGAATGCCTTCCCCGATCTCCGCCAGGGGGAGGCGTTCAAGCATGTGAAGCGTGTGCATCCAGGTTTTCCAGCTTCTCAGATGCCATGGTCACATTTGACTGCTGGTCGCGGACATTGGCCACGGTTGTCTGCTGTATAAAACAGCAGGCACACGCTGGCTACGGCGCTTGCTCCGTTGCGAAATGGGCCCCATCTTCAAGACCCAATGAAGTCGTGAATGGGTTAAACATCATTTTTCTCAGCAATGAGACCAACACAGATGCCTTCAGCTGCCAAGCGCACATGTAACAGGTCAGCCAGTGTCATAGGTACAAATCAGCTGGCAGAAGAACTTTAAGTGTGTCCATCACTCACTATTGATTGCTGTCAGGGAATGGAAACATTCATTCTTTATATCAAGGGCACCATTACTGGTTATATTTAATGCACTGATCATGTCTGTCTGAGCCGCGTGATGGTGTCTGGTGGCAAGGATGGGAAAGGGTCCAGAGAATGTAAATAAGGTTTCAAATTACTGACAGCAAGCAGAGATCATAGCAATGGATTAGAAAGTTGCCGAACTTTTGATTATGAAATGATCTGAAAACCTGTCAGTGGCAGTTCCAGAGAATATACCTGGAGTAGTTTTCTGCATTGTATGTTTTCCTTTTGTTAGCGGAAGGAACGGAGGGTGGGTTTCTTGCCATGCTGGGCGGTGTTCTTGACTTTAATGACCCCCTGAAAGAAAAACAGATCAATGTTTACAAATATTGCAACAAAATCTAATTATGCAGAACAACAATATTTATAGAAGCGGAAAATAGATTCCAACTTTTTTTTTGGCCAACACCTATTTCTCCTGCCCCTTTACCCTCATGCACATGCATGCTTGTCACAGCTGAGCATGCATGTATTGTCAATAGGGAAAAAGAAATAAGCCGTGGCCAGACAACTCTGGTGGCAGCCTACGAACCTTAAGAACAAAAGGATGAAAATCCAGAATCGGAAAAAAAGAAAAACAGATTAGTAAAAAGTGGTTTTCATTAGTAAAAAAAATAATATAAGTGATGCATTCCCTTTGAAGTATACGGTCTCATAATTCTGCCACGGGCCAAGTCAAATCCTTACTTAAAAACCTCTCTATGTCCTTACAATTTATCCTCTACTCTATTTCATTTTACAATAAAAAAAGAGAAATACATATAGAAATAATTTATATGTATCCCAGGAAATCAAAGAAATTCTCTTCTCCTCCTCTCAATCCCATGTCTGGCTGTAAGACAACTGGTGGCAGAAGCAGCCCTTCAGCAATATTTTTTCAGCAGGTTCAGAATGATGAAAATGAAAACATAAAGTTATACTTACCCGACCAATCTTCCCCCAATTCCGTTCCGACACTATCTGGTTCTCCACCGTTCTCTTGGTTTTGGTCTCTTGACTTACAAGTAATGAACGATCAGCCAATGAATGGCTAAGACAGATCACCACTGAGGACAACCCCTTTTACCGTGCGCTGTGCAGGATTTCTACAATATTGTTTGTTTCAGAGACATGCAGTAAATGCTGCAGACTGACCAACAGTGTGAACAGGTTTACCTCCTCACTTCTTGGCTTAGTGTTCCTTTATAGCAGGGGTGCACAACCTTTTCTGGTTGGGGGCCACATTGTCAGCCTGAACCAATTCCAAGGGCCGAAAATAAAACTTAAAGGGGTATTACCAACTGAAATACTGTATTTCTGGCATATTGAACATACAGTATATACTATAAATGTCCAGTTACAGTTCTAGGACTCCCATCTAATAGGAGAATACATGTAAGATACATGTAAGAAGCCATAAGACATAGACCTACATGTCTTTTACCAGATGTTTGGGGGCCGCACAGAATGGTATCGAGGGCCGCATGTGGCCCCCGTACCACAGGTTGTGCACCCCTGCTTTATAGGCATTGTTTTGCATGTCTGATTTAATAAACGTGAGATTTTCCCTTAGGCCTCTTGCACACGACAGTATTTTGCGGACCATATACTGGCCGTTTTTTCAGTTCAGTATACTGACAGTATACTGAACCATTCACTTCAATGGGACCGCAAAAAATACTGAAGTGTCTCCGTATGCCTTCCGTTTACATTTTTCAGTTCTATTTAAAAATAGACCATGTCCTTTTCTTGTCCGCAAATCAAGTTCAGTGGCTCCATTCAAGTCAATGGGTCTGCAAAAAAACGGAATTGCATCCGTATGTCTTCCGTATCCGTTCCCTTTTTGCTGAACAATCTATTGAAAATTTTAAGACCAGCCCAATTTTTATTATGTAATTACTGTATACCGTATATGCCATATGGAAAAACGGAACGGAAAAACGGAACCAAAACGGAAACACAACGGAAGCAAAAAACGGATCCGATAAAAACGGACCGCAAAACACTGAAGAAGCCAGACGTTTGTGTGCAAGAGGCCTTAAGGCTTCATGCACATGAACATATTTTCTTTCCGTGTCTGTTACGTTTTTTTTTGCGGACCATATGCGGAACCATTCATTTCAATGGGTGCGCAAATAAAACGTAAGGTACTCCGTGTGCATTCCGTCTCCGTATGTCCTTTTTTCCGTTCCGCAAAAAAATAGAGCATGTCCTATTTTTTCTAGTTTGCGGACAAGGATAGCCATTATTACAATGGATCTGCAAAAATAACGGATCTGCAAAAAAAAACAAAAAAAAAAAAACGGATGCCCCTTTAACAGTGACCTCCACAGTGCCTGCCCCTTTAACAGTGACCTCCACAGTGCCTGCCCCTTTAACAGTGACCTCTACAGTGCCTGCCCCTTTAATAGTGACCTCCACAGTGAACGCCCCTTTAACAGTGACCTCCACCGTGAACGCCCCTTTAACAGTGACCTCCACCCTTTAACAGTGACCTCCACAGTGAACGTCCCTTTAACAGTGACCTCCACAGCAGCTGCCCTTTCAATAGTGGCCCCTGCCCCCTTAACAGTGTCATTCACAGCGCCCTGCCCCTTTAAAGCTGACCTGCAGCAGTGAAGAAAAATGGCTGGGTTGTTATGGAAACCTGGTGTAAAACTGTGTGTATGTGGCGACTAAGGACCTGCGAGCTTCTATTGGCTGATAAGGGACATGTGACCGTGTGTACGGCAGTTGGGATATGAAGAGAAAAAGTTGGCTTTTTTGTGTATGTATTTTGGGACCATTCCGGGAATTGTGGCGTAGGTTCCCTGCCAATTGTTCGTGTTTAACTTCTATTGGCTAATGTAGGTCATGTGATGTGCCATATTTGCATTTTTTGGGAATATCCCAGGAACGGTACGTCCTAGAGAGCTGTGACCCCCACAAGATTTCTTTCCAGGTAGCAAGGGATGTGTATACCAAGTTTTGTTGAAATCGATGGTTGCGTTTTTGAGTGACTGCAGAACACATACACACATATATACGCCCTTCTTTATATATATAGATTAATTTCTCTTACATATCACTAGGTTATGATACCAATGTCAGGTGCCAGTGCCAGCTCTGGACTTGCATGCGGGGTGCGCTTTTGTTCTCTTTGGAAGCTTTTAAAGGGATTATCCAGCAAATGATAATGGTGACCTGTCCTCAGAATAGGTCATCATTATCGGGTCGGTGGGGTTCCGAATCCCAGCATCCCCGCCGATCAGCTATTCCAGGGGGCCACTGCGCTCACCGGAGCTCTCTCCAAATACAGGTCTGTACATTTTATAGTCGCTGTGCTAGGTATTGCAGCTCAACCCTATTCACTTCAATGGGGCCAAGGTGCAACTAGGCCATGTGATCAATGTACGGTGTTGTCACATGGCCTAGGAAAAGGCCACAGCACTCACTAAGGTCCTAGTCTCTTCTAACAGCTGATAGACTGGGGTCCTGGGTGTCGGACCCCCACCAATCTGATAATGATGATCGATACAGAGGATCCTGCAACAAATTACATCAGTAAGGCCTCTTTCACACTTGCGTTCTGAGGATTCGGCAGGTATTTACGGCCCGCCTAATCCGTCAGAACGCAAGTCGCCTGAAAGCATTAGAAGACTGATCAGGATCCTGAAGTCCTGGCTGCCATGGTACTCCGCAGCAGTGTACTTACCTACGCTGAGGCCGCTCCTCTATGAGGTCACAGGTCCCCGCGGTGCATAGATCAATGCGTCGCCCGGTCCTGTGACATCATGAAGGAGCGCCCGGAGGCCGCAGCGCAGGTAAGTACACTGCTGCGGAGTACTTACCATGGCAGCCAGGACTTCAGTAGCGTCCTGGCTGCCATGGTAACCGGTCGGAGCCCCTAGCTTAAACTGGGGCCCCGATCGGAACTGCTGCTGCGCGCATAGCTAAACGTCGGATCCGGCGATGCGACGAAACGACTTTTAGCTTAATTCCAGGTCCGGATTAATGCACTTCAATAGGCATTAATTCCGGATCCGGGGTTACGGCAAGTCTTCCGGATTTTTGGACAGAGACAAATCTGCAGCATGCTGCGGTTTTGTCAACGTCCAAAAAACGTTCAAATACTGAACGGAAGACATCCTGATGTATCCTGAACGGATTTCTCTCCATTCAGAATGCATTTGGATAATCCTGATCAGTAGCTTTCCGTCCTAGAGCCCCAAGGACGGAACTCTAGGACGGAAAGCAAAAACGCTAGTGTGAAAGAGGCCTAACCTCTCCGACTGCAGACAATGCAACAATGAAGCAGGGAACAGAGTTCTTATATTGTCAGGTCCCAGTGCATGTTGGGAAGAAGACGCTGCGGTCCTTCTCCTGCGGACTCCATATCGGCCAGCCACACACCCTGCCAGAAAAGGCAGTATTACAAGGGGAGGGGGGAACATGGAGGGGCTGATGGCACTGAAGAACATGGCGTGGAGGGGCTAAAGGCACTGGGGGATATGACATGGAGAGGTTGATGGCACTGGGGGGAGTGGGGGAAATGATGGCATGGAGGGGCTGATGGCACTGGGGGACATGATGGCATGAAGGGGCTGATGGCAGTGGGGGACATGGTGGCATGGAGGGGCTGATGGCAGTGGGGGACATGATGGCATGAAGGGGCTGATGGCAGTGGGGGACATGGTGGCATGGAGGGGCTGATGGCAGTGGAGGACATGGTGGCATGGAGGGGCTGATGGCAGTGGGGGACATGATGGCATGAAGGGGCTGATGGCAGTGGGGGACATGATGGCATAGAGGGGCTGATGGCAGTGGGGGACATGATGCCATGGAGGGGGTGATGGCACTGGGGGAGTGGGGGACATGATGGCATGGAGGGGCTGATGGCAGTGGGGGACATGATGGCATAGAGGGGCTGATGGCATGGAGGGGCTGATGGCACAGAGGACTGATGGCACTGGGGGGAGCCGATAGCTTGGAAGGGGCTGATGGCGCTGAGAACTGATGGCACGGGGGCTGATGATGGCACGTGAGGGCTGATGACTTTTTATAAAGGAAAATGTTCTTTTAATTAGTTTTTTTCATATTAGAGTACTCAATAAATCGCTGGATTAATCGATAGAATACTTGATTACTAAAATAATCGATAGCTGCAGCCCTAGCCACATCCGCTTCAAACAGCTGATCGGCAGGGGTGTCGTGAGTCGGGTCTCCACCAATCTGAAATTGATGACCTATCCTGAGGATAGGTTAATCAACATCACAAAACTGGAATACTCCTTTAATAAAAGCTGTACAACTCCTTTAAATATTAATGTGAACCTGCATTTTAAATGTACTGAGCTATGAGCTATGAATCACAGTCACATGAGCTCCCTGCATGTAAAGCTTCTGGTAGAAGCCAAGCTGTCAATGAACGCAAATAGAGCATGAGGTATGATATCAACACGCTGAAGAGAAGAATCCCGAGATCTGATGAATTTAGTGCAACTGTCCTATGATTCATATATTCCAACCTCAGAGAGACAGAGCTCAAACTATAAGGAATTGTTCTAGGAGCTCTCCAAGATCTATTATTATTTGGCAGGAAGATGTGTAAAAATGAAAAAAAAAAAAAAAAAAAAGAAGAAATTACCTTCAGAATGTCCTACCGCTCCTGCACTACTGCACCAGTCCCCGCTGTTCATCATACATGTGACACTGCAGCCAATCACTGGCCTCAGCTGAGATGTACCATTCATGTCCATGTGACTGCTGCAGCATTGACGTGACCTATGAACCTGATGTCATCACTACAGCCCCATTGGGCATCAGAGAGGCAGGTACTGGAGACACTTTAAAGAAGAACTCTTGCAGATCAAAGAGTTGGTCACATGACACAGCTGAGGATCAGAACCTTTCTAACAGATCAGAACCTTTCTAACAGGTCAGAGAATAAAAATTTTTGCGGGAGTTCTACTTTAAGGGTGAGTTTTTTTTTTTCCTGCTTAATTTTAATAAATCTTGGAGAACTCCTTTAACACGGGCAGGGTACTATGCTGATGCTGATAGATGATGGTTTTGAAGAGGAATGGTTACTATGAACATTTCTCGATCTCAGCATGTCTGTGTATTACATGAACAGTCCAGAGATGTCAGTGGGCACAGTGTGGCGTCTCATTATTCCTGTGGTGGTGCTCAATGAAGAGTGAACATATGACAACTGATCACTATTGGTGTCAGCAGAGGTTTTTTCTGATGACCTACATCAGTATCTGATCGGTGGGGTCTGACACCCGGGAGCCCTGCCTATCAGCTGTCCGAGTAGGCACCGACGTTCCTGTGAGCGCAGCGGCCTTCTCTCTGCTTTTCCTAGGAGCAGCTCAGCCCCATAGAAGTGAATGGGGCTGAGCCGTGATACCAAGCACAGCCGCTATACAACGTACGGCGCAGTGCTTGGTAAGCTGGAGAAGGCCGTGGTGATCACAGGAGTGCCAGTTCCTTCTCAAAACAGCTGATCGGCGATCCCTCACCGATCAGATACTGATGACCTATCCAGAGGATCGGCCATCAGTATTAAAATCTCAGAAAACCCTTTTCATTTTATTTCTACAATTGTTCTGTACTTGTTACGCGATACTTCTGGAAAGTGCTACAGAAGCCGACGGCACTACTTCATGCGTGTACAATGCCTCCTGACTACACAATACTTACTAGTTCATGGGAAGTAATTCACTAGATCTCGGGATGGAACTGCCTGTTTTAGGTTTCACTCTCGTGCAATCTTTGTGAATCTCTTCCTGTCCGCAGGGGTGGGCCTAGTGTACCCACTTTACTAGTGAGGGTCCTTTCACACTTGCGTTCTGAGGATCCGGCAGGCACTTCCGTCCCGGCGGATCCGTCAGAACGCAAGTCGCCTGAAGCATTAGAAGACTGATCAGGATCCTGATCAGTCTTCGAAATGCTTTCAGGTTACTATGGCAGTCAGGACGCTATTAAAGTCCTGGTTGCCATAGTAGTAGTGGGGAGCGGTATACTTACAGTCCGTGCGGCTCCCACGGCGCTTCAGAATGACGTCAGAGCGCCCCATGCGCATGGATCACGTGATCCATGCGTGTAGGGCGCCCTGACGTCACTCTGGAGCGCCCCGGGAGCTGCATGGATGGTAAGTATACTGCTCCCCCGCTCCCCACTACATTTTACCATGGCAACCAGGACTTTAGCGTCCTGGCTGCCATGGTAACTATTGAGAAAAAGCTAAACGTCGGATCCGGCGATGCGCCGAAACGACGTTTAGCTTAAGGCCGGATCCGGATTAATGCCTTTCAATGGGCATTAATTCCGGATCCGGCCTTGCGGCAAGTGTTCCGGATTTTTGGACGGAACAAAAAGCGCAGCATGCTGCGGTATTTGCTGCGTCCAAAAAACATTCCGGTCCTGAACTGAAGACATCCTGATGCATCCTGAATGGATTTCTCTCCATTCAGAATGCATGGGGATAATCCTGATCAGGATTTTTCCGGCATAGAGACCCGACGACGGATCTCTATGCCGGAAAACAAAAACGCCAGTGTGAAAGGACCCTAAAAAGAAAAGGTGGACTTGGTTCATTTTATTACATATGATTATATGCTACCAACCAGTGTCGGACTGGGATGCCTAGGGCCCACCAGTAAAATTCATTCTGGGGGCCCGTTGTACAGCGACATGCAAATATTACCTGCTCACACAGAGGCAGACAGCAGCAAGACGCCACAAGATGATTGATTATGGGGGTCTCTGCAACAACTTCAAAAAGTGGGTCCCAGGGAAGAGGATACTGGCAGGCCTGCCTCTATTCCTATGGGCCATCTTAACCTCCCGCCTATAATAATAAACTGGATAATCTACACCAGGGGTGCACAACCTGCGGCCCGGGGGCCACATGCGGCCCTCGATACCATTCTGTGCGGCCCCCACACGACTGGTAAAAGACATGTAGGTCTATGTATTATGGCTTCTTACATGTATCTTTTATGTATTCTCCGATTAGATGGGAGTCCTAGAACTGTAACTAGACATTTAATCTGTTACCGACCGCCTAACGCAGGATTGCGTCCTGCGGGCGGTCGGTTTGTTCCTCCTTGACGCGCCCGCACGCGCGTGTTCACATGATCGAATCAGGGAGAACTTTAACTACAGCCTGCCAGCGCTGATCGTGCGCTGGCAGGCTGTAGAAGTTAAAAAAAATGGCATATCAGACGCTGTTTTGTTAACAGCGTCTGATATGCTTGCTGTTCGTTCCTTTGGTGGTCCCTTTTGCTTGGGACCACCAAAGGAAACTTTTGTAAGTGCACCAATCACCACACATACCCCCCGTCCATCAGCCCCCCGTCACTGATTAACCCCTGATTAACTCCGATTAACCCCTGATCACCCCATGTCACTAATCACCCCCTGTAAGGATCATTCAGACGTCCATTATGTGTTTTGCAGATCCATGGATCCGCGGATCCGCAAAACATGGATCACCGGCAATGTGCTTTCCGCATTTTGCGGATCCGCACATTGCCAGAACTATATAGAAAATGCCTTTTCTTGTCCGCAGTTGCGGACAAGAATAGGACATGCTCTATCTTTTGCGGAGCTGCGGCCGGATGTTTGGGGGCCGAAACCCGGAAGTTTGCGGCCGCAGCTCCACAAATGCTGATGCGGCGAGCACATAGTGTGCTCTCCGCATCACCGCCGGCCCCATTCACACTGAATGGGTCCGCATCTATTCCGCAGAATTGCGGTATAGATGCGGACATTTTTGCGGACGTGTGAATGGGGCCTTACTACTTTTTTTTTTTGCACATTTTTTGGCAGAGATTTTTTCATTGATTGATGCGAATGAGGAA
Source organism: Bufotes viridis (assembly GCA_033119425.1). Lineage (NCBI taxonomy): Eukaryota > Metazoa > Chordata > Amphibia > Anura > Bufonidae > Bufotes > Bufotes viridis. The sequence continues at coordinate 51,762,097 of CM065593.1, forward strand.
ATCTGTGCCGTTCATTTTTTATTTTTTTTTAGCCCGGCGGCTAAACGGAAAAAAAAAATCTCATTACCCGTATGCTCAATATAAGGAGAATCGCAGAAACTCCTAATGCTGGCCATACGTGTAATGATTGCGGAGACCCTCAAATGCCAGGGTAGTACAAACACCCCACATGTGACCCCGTTTTAGAAAGAAGACACCCCAAGGTATTCCGTGAGGGGTATGGTGAGTTCATGTAAAATTTTATTTTTTGTCACAAGTTAGTGGAATATGAGACTTTGCAAAAAAAAAAATAAATCAAATTCCGCTAACTTGTGCCAAAAAATAAATAAAATTCTGTGAACTCGCCATGCCCCTCACGGAATACCTTGGGGTGTCTTCTTTCCACAATGGGGTCACTTGTGGGGTATTTATACTGCCCTGGCAATTTAGGGGCCCTAAAGCGTGAGAATCCATATGCGTAAAAATCGCCTGTGAAATCCTAAAGGTACTCATTGGAATTTGGGCCCCTTTGTGCATTTTGGCTGCAAAAAAGTGGCACACATGTGGTATCGCCGAACTCAGGAGAAGTAGGGCAATGTGTTTTGGGGTGTATTTTTACATATACCCATGTTGGGTGAGAGAAATATCTCTGTAAATTGACAACTTTGTATAAAATTTTCTAAAAAGTTGTCATTTACAGAGATATTTCTCACACCCAGCATGAGTATATGTAAAATACACCCTAAATCACATTGCCCTACTACTCTGAGTACGGCGATACCACATGTGTGACACTTTTTTGCAGCCAAGTTGCCCAAAGGGGCCCTAAAACCAATGAGTACCTTTAGGATTTCACAGGGCATTTTTACGCATTTTGGATTCTCACGCTTTAGGACCCCTAAAATGCCAGGGCAGTATAAATACCCCACATGTGACCCCATTTTGGAAAGAAGACACCCCAAGGTAATCCGTGAGGGGCATGGCGAGTTCACAGAAATTTTTTTTTTTGGGCACAAGTTAGCGGAAATTGATATATATATATTTTTTTTTTACAAAGTCTCATATTTCACTAACTTGTGACAAAAAATAAAAACTTCCATGAACTCACTATGCCACTCACGAAATACCTTGGGGTGTCTCCTTTCTAAAATGGGGTCACTTGTAGGGTATTTATACTGCCCTGGCATTTTAGGGGCCCCTAAAGCGTGAGAAGAAGTCTGGAATCCAAATGCGTAAAAATGCCCTGTGAAATCCTAAAGGTACTCATTGGTTTTAGGGCCCCTTTGCGCATCTTGGCTGCAAAAAAGTGTAACACATGTGGTATCGCCGTACTCAGGAGACGTAGGGCAATGTGTTTTGGGGTGTATTTTTACATATACCCATGCTGGGTGTGAGAAATATCTCTGTAAAAACCATTCACACGCCAGTGTGTGTTTTGCGGATCCACAAAACACGGACATCGGCGATGTTCGTTCCGCAATGTGCGGACCGCACATCGCTGGCACTACATAGAAAATGCCTTTTCTTATCCGCAATTGCGGACAAGAATAGAACATGTTCTATATTTTTCGGGAACGCGATTGCGGACCCGGAAGTGCGGATCCGCAATTGCGGACCCGTACGGGACATCGTCTGTCCCCATTGAAATTAATGGGTCCGCAATTCCGTTCCGCATTAGTGAATGAAATAAGGTCCAGGAGGGAAGTGCTTTTAATAAGAAACTAAAACTAAGAATAAGGGAACACAATTTAAAATGAGTTGGCGGGAAGATCAGAAGCAATGTAAGAAAATGGTATTTTACTGAAGGAGTAGTAGATTCATGGAACAGACCTCCATCAGATGTGGTTGGTAAATCGGCAGTGAGTGAATGTAAACCTGCACGGTATAAACCTGTATCTACCCTATAAAAAGTAAATAATATAAGGGCAGACTAGATGGACCATGCAGTCATCGTCCTGCATCATTCTTCCATGTAATCTCTTCACAACCAACATTATCTCGGTGAGTTGCTCTATTTGTTAGGGTATTTTTTTACATTCAATATTCATAGAAAGCTTTTTGTTTAAAAACTTTTTGGCAGTTTTTTTTCATTTGGGCAGTACTATACCATTGGAAATAAAATATTAAAGGGGTTATCCAAGAGTATAAAGTGTCCCTCCATGTGCCGGGCCCCCCACATAGAATATACCGTACTTACCCCGCTCCCCGTGGCGCTCTTGGTCCCCGCACCGCCACTGCTGCTTCTCTCTGTACACGGGTAAAAACCTCCGGTGTCGGGGGAACAGCCAATGGCAGACAGGGACGAGAACGAGCATTCCTAGCATCGTGGGTGACACCGGATGTTTTCAACGGTGCAGGGGGAGAAGCACCAGCGGCGGTGCGGAGACTAGGACCGCCGCAGAGAGTGGGTTAAATATATTCCATGTGGGGGGCCCGGCACATGGGGGGACACTTTATACTCTTGGATAACCCCTTTAAATAATGTCCTTCTGTAACAGCAGAGAGATGAAAGTCATCTCATTGCTATTTTACTGCTGCTGTGAGGAAAAGATGTTATGTGTTTGCAGAATAGTAGATTGTAGAATTGGGATAACAGTATGACATATCTATTGCTCTGATGATAGGCCTAGATAAAGATGCCCACAGAAGAGGAGTGCAGTGTCATGTGTGACGCTCTTATTCAGTCTGTCATTCCTCTGACTGAGAAAGACAAGCGAGGATGTTTGCTGCGCTAAAAATTCAAACAAAGGAGAAAAGTAAAAGCCAGGACAGGAAGTAGAGTATATAGAGTAACTTCAAAACGTTATATCCAGAAAACCATCCACCATAAAAAACATATATAGAATATTCATACATAGGCTGCTTATATGTGATAATACATCTTTTGATGCTAGTTGTCCCTTTAAAAGTGGGACTCAACACTCTGCGCATCCCGATACAGCCTGATCCGCTGATCTAATGATAATTCACACCTGCTATAGATCAGAGGATGGAAGGTAACTTATTACATATTATAAGTGTTAGGGTGAAGGGCGACACCGTGTGGACAGCCCATATGATATACACAATATTCAGCCCCATTCACACAACCGTATTTTTGGTCTGCATCCGATCCACATTTTTTGCGGATCGCACAGGAGCCTATTCATTTCTTGGAGTCCATAAAAATACAGGAGCATATTGATTTTTATGAGTCCATAAAAATAAAAGCACACCATGTGCTGTCCGCATCCATATGTCCGTTCCATTGCACCCGCAAAAAAAATACAACTTTCCTATTCTTGTACGTTTTACGGACAAGGAAAGCACAGTTCAATAGGGGACAGGACGTTCCGTTCCGCAAAATGCAGAATGCACACGGCCGGTATCTGTGTTTTGCGGATCCACAATCTGCGGACCACAAAACAGGCTACAGTCGTGCGCATGAGCCCTTAAAGTGTTATTCCCATTTTAGGCCTTTCGTGGCCAGGATAAGAATAATCTAAATAAGCGTCGGGCGGGTGGAGGGCGGTGTTACAGAAACATCGGAGCGGGCTGCACTCCACTGCTACGCTGCTCCCAGTAACTTAGGGGCCGGGGAGATGGTGCAGCGTGCTGTGCAGCTCCCATCCACTGCTATTAGAGTTACAGAACGCGTGGGGTGCAGCCTGCTCGGAGCCCAGCTAACTATGTATTAGAAGCCGCAATAACATGACATGGAAGACATGGAAGCACAGGCACACACGCCACAGGAAATTTTGCAGACCTTACCCCAGGTTTGGACCTACCCCCATAAATCTATTCTGTTTGTAATCTTAAAGAGGTATTCTGGTAGGTACTAGTTATCCCCTATCCACAGGATAGGGGATAACTATCAAATCGGTGGGGGTCCCATCGCTGGGACCCCCACCAATCACGAGATTGTGTGTGAATGCACGATTCTTTTCTATGGGTGTTCCGGAGATAGCGGAGTACAGCGCTCACCTATCTCTGGAACTCACATAGAAATGAATGGATCGACTGCGCGCAAGTGTGACTGGCTGCTCCGGTCAATTAAGGGGCCTGCAGCGGGTACAAGGCCCTGTTCTTGTGATTGATGGGGGTCCCAGCTGTAGGACACCCACTGATCTGATAGTTATCCCCTATCCTGTGTATAGGGGATAGGTTGTACCTACCGGAATACTTCTTTAACACTGCGCCTAGTGGTGCCAATGAGCCCTGAACTGCTGCCAGTGATCACACTAGCTACGAAATGCTACCTACACAGCAGTGCCACTGGAGGTACTCCTCATTGCAGTGTGCAGTAGTACCAGCCCAGTAATAACATGAACACAGAACTGCCATACAATTGTGCCCACTACGCAGAATTACCCATAAAAAGGTCGTTTTTGCTGTAACAATGCCCATGAAAATAGGCCAGGTGCAGTGCGCCCCTAATACACGGGTGCAGGTGAATGTGCAGAAGATCCACACAAAGTTCTGTGTGTTCCCGCACCAAAAACCGTCATACATAACTGCAGTTTTTGGTGGGGATGTGACGTGGTTTTGCAGCAGATTTCACCCTTCCAATAAAAAGGCTGAAATCTGTACAAAAGCATCGCAAACATAATTGACGTGCAGCACATTTCTAAATCCGCACGGCAGGTCAAGGAAAGTGTACATGTGGTTTGTGCAATCTCATTCACTTTGCTGGTACTTCATTACGCTGCGGTTCTTCCGCATGAAATCCATGCATAATCCGCATGGTGTGCAGGTGGCCTTTCTCAGTGACTTTCGGTGGGACTGCATTTTAAAGAACACGTTCTATAAAACGCATTGCAGCAACGTTATTCCTACTTTTACCTATGTGTTTGGAAGTCTTATAGGGACCCGAATATATCTTTCTGAATCATTAAGGCCTCATGCACACGACCGTTGTTTGATTCCGTGTCCGTTGAGCCGTTTTTCATCCCTTTGTGCGGAGCCATTGGTTTCCAATGGGTCCGTGGAAAACTCGTCAAATGCACCGTTTGTCCTCTGCGTCCGTGATTACTGTCCGTCAAGAAAATATAACTGGTCCTATTCTTGTCCGCGAAAAACAGTTCGCGGACCCATTCAAGTCAATGGGACCGTGAAAAAATGCGGAGGCACATCCGACTGTCATCCGCGTCCATGACCTGCATATATATTCCATTATCCTGGGTGGAGATATTAAAATTACACTTTTTTTTTTCCTTCCTTTTTTTCTGGCAGACCACGGAAACACAACGGAACCAAAAACGGACACGGATCACGGAACAACAGAACCCCATTTTGCGGACCGTTAAAAACAACTGTCGTGTGCATGAGGCCTAAAGGGAATGGCCTTCATGTAAGAGAAGCCCTGGGCGGCAGGTTCAGAGGACAGTAAGCGGAAGGCCTACAACTAGGTAATAAACATTAACATATGCACCATGTAACACCAGCCGATATTTCATTTTCTTTATAACTAAACCCAACTGGTAAAGTATTTCGAGGTTTGGAAATCCTAATAATACAGAGTCCTCTAAAAATATTCCCAGATTGCCAGATTATGGGGACAGTCCTGTAGGCTACATGTGTGTGGGTGTACATACTTATACTCCTGCAGTCTCAATGACAGGGCCTAAGTGACGCTGGCACCATCTTGGGAAGATCGAGAAGGTGGGCCAGAACATAATGAAGGCCCAGGTAAAACCACCACCAACAGAAGCGTTTTGCTGATCCATGATGTTTTATTATATGCAAATGAGCCTCTAGGAGCTCAGCTCTCTCTGCAACTGCAGTGAAAACATCTCTACGCCTGTTCTTGTCAATCAAACTCTAGAGGGTGCTGCGGCAGTTGCAGAGAAGCAGGGCCTCTAGGTGTAACAGCAACGCCCCCGTTGCTCCTAGAGGTTCATTTGCATATAAAAACATCATTTTTTTAGCAATGCGGGCACATATGAACATGGGACCAACACAGATGCCCTCAGCTGCTAAGTGCACATGGAACAGGTCAGCCAGTGCCATAGGGACAAATCTGCTGACAGATGTCCTTTAATCCTTGGTCTATTGCCACCATAATATGCCGACCAGAAATACAATTACAACATTACCTACATCTCTTTCCCTAATTCTTACCCAGTCTGAGGACTTGATATGGCTGAATTTTTATGGGCTGGAGAAAATGTCTGAAGACGGCTTCCTGTTCCTGCAGCTGGTTTTCCTGAGGGTATACCTAAATGACACAGAATAGCGCATCAAACAATAAGGACTGAACAGCTCTTCATGGAATGCGAGTTACGATGCCAGTGCACAGCTAGTAGGGGGTGGGCAGAGATCAGAAATTAATATCCAGAAGTAAAAAAGGCAGCACTGTTTTAATCCAAATGCGACGTTTTGGCTGACGTAGCCCTTCTCGAGCATGCTTTTTACTTCTGGATATTAAAAAATAACACATCAGGAGGCAATGGGAGAACTGACGCTGCCAACTGGGCGTGTTGGACTCCACATAATAAGTGTTTGCCCTTTTTGTGTTTTTCCTGTTTTGTTGCATGGAATTTTGTAGGGTCTGTACCATTTGATTTACACACTATGGGCCAGATTTCTCACAGCACGGTGGCGTACATGGGGCGATGATAACAAGGCGTGCTGCCGGACACTGCGCATGACGTACACCTCGTCATAAATTAGGCACAGATTTCCGTGTTCTTCTAGACCAGTAGAAGGTGATAAATGTGGGGAAAGTGGCGAGGCCGGAGAAGAGACAGCACAAGTGCAATGGAATGGAAAAGTCACAAACACGCAGTTTGTGACTTTTTCACCCCAGAAAACTAGCACATTTTAATGCTAAACTCCCCCCTATGTCTACCACTTTGAAAGTCAATACTTTGTGGAGCCACCTTTTGCTGCAATGACAGCATATATAAAACATACAAGAAGAAGGGACATGCCTCCTGTGTAAGCTCCGACAGGTAAGGGCCCCAAGAGAGACAGAGCCACTGGTCAAATCAGGTTGTGCTGCACAACACTGCCGTAGGCATGCAGATAAGACCACCGGTGGAGATGACAGCAGCTCCCTCCTGCAACGGGACTTCTAGGCGAATCCCACACGAACCGTGAGAAGATGAGGTCAAAAAAATAAAAATTGCAGATCAAGGGGCACTGATTTAAACATTTTATTGAACATAAATGAGTGGTTTCCATGTCCATATATTTGATCCGTAACAGACAGAACATGTCCTATTCTTGGCCACAAATGTGGGCCACAGAGCCATTGGAAAAATATATGCAACACGGATGTATTTTGCGGATCTGCAAAATACATACGAACGTGTGAAGGCACCCTTAGAGTCCATTCACACGTCTGCAATTATGTTTTGCACTTTGCGTAAAGGAATTGCGAACCCATTCATTTCTATGGGGACACACTATGTCCCACCCGTATCCGTGATTGCGGATCCGCACTTCCAGGTCTGCAATCGCGTTCCTGAAAAAAATAAATCATTGCAATTGCGGACAAGAAAAGGCATTTTCTATCAGAGTGTCGGCGATGAGCGGTCCGCCAAATGCACACGGACGTCTGAATGGACCCTAACTGTGCACAGGGAGAAATCAGTGGCTGAAATGTGCGCTCCTTCGTAAGGACTGCAATAACAAAGTGTAAGTTTCTCCAAAGAGTCAGACACGCGTAACCGGCAGAGATCAGTTTGCTCCTGGGACCCGGATGAACGCTAGTAGAGTATATGACATATGATGAAGATTACACACAAAATGTCATACCTGAAGCCGGTTTACCCAAGTTAGGTGGCTGAGGTAAGCGGGAATTTGTTGTCGTGGTCACAGAGGCCGGGGAATTAGTCTTCTTGAGTGAAGGGGGCTTCAACTATAAAGAGACGGTGATAAGTGTTAGACACAGAAACACATCAAAAGAGGTCAAAGCGTCTATGAAGTCAGACCGCGCCAGGTTATTTTTGTGTATAATGAAAAATTATACAATATTCCAATATACTATCTGCATCAATTCCTTGTGATTTTCAGGATCTCTGCTTGCTGTAATTTAATAGGTAGATTTAGTGGTTCAGTGCAAAATCCATACATGATATTTCTGCAGTATTTCTAGAGGCTCATTTGCATATATTAACCACTTCAGCCCCCCTAGCTTAAACACCCTTAAAGACCAGGCCACTTTTTACAATTCCGCACTACACTACTTTCACCGTTTATTGCTCCGTCATACAACTTACCACCCAAATGAATTTTACCTCCTTTTCTTCTCACTAATAGAGCTTTCATTTGGTGGTATTTCATTGCTGCTGACATTTTACTTTTTTGCTATTAATCAAAAATTACCGAAATTTTACAAAAAATGACATTTTTCACTTTCTGTTGTAAAATTTTTCAAAAAAACTACATTTCTATATAAATTTTTCTCTAAATTTATTGTTCTACATGTCTTTGATAAAAAAAGTCCAATAAGTGTATATTTATTGGTTTGGGTAAAAGTTATAGCGTTTACAAACTATGGTGCAAAAAGTGAATTTCTGCATTTTGAAGCAGCTCTGACTTTCTGAGCACCTGTCATGTTTCTTCAGGTGCTAGAATGTCAGGATAGTATAAATACCCCCAAATGACACCATTTTAGAAAGAAGACACCCCAAAGTATTCGCGGAGGGGCATGGTGAGTTCATGTATCATTTCATTTTTTCACAAGTTAGCGGAAAATGACACTTTCTGAGAAAAAAATAAAAAAAAAAGTTTCAATTTCTGCTAACTTCTGGCAAAAAAAAGAAATCTCAGACGGACTCACTATGCCCCTCAGTGAATACCTCGGGGTGTCTACTTTCCGAAATGGGGTCATTTGTGGGGTGTGTTTACTGTTCTGGCATTTTGGGCGGGGCTAAATTGTGAGCCGCCATGTAAAACCTAAAGGTACTCGTTGGAATTTGGGCCCTTTGCACCCAGGCTGCAAAAGTGTCACTCATGTGGTATCGCCGTGCTCAGGAGAAGTAGGGCAATGTGTTTTGGGGTGTATTTTTACATATACCCATGTTGGGTGAGAGAAATATCTCTGTAAATTGACAACTTTGTATAAAAATTTTTAAAAGTTGTCGTTTACAGAGATATTTTTCACACAAAGTATGGGTATATATAAAAATACACCCCAAAACACATTGCCCTACTTCTCCTGAGTACGGCGATACCACATGTGTGCCACTTTTGCAGCCTGGGTGCAAAGGGCCCTAAAACCAATGAGTACCTTTAGGATTTCACAGGGCATTTTTACGCATTTGGATTCCAGACTTCTTCTCACGCTTTAGGGGCCCTAAAATGCCAGGGCAGTATAAATACCCACATGTGACCTCATTTAGAAAGAAGACACCCAAGGTATTCCGTGAGGGTATGGTGAGTTCATGTAAAATTTTATTTTTGTCACAAGTTAGTGGAATATGAGACTTTGTAAAAAAAAAAATATCAATTTCCGCTAACTTGTGCCAAAAAAAAAAATTTCTGTGAACTCGCCATGACCTCACGGAATACCTTGGGGTGTCTTCTTTCCAAAATGGGGTCACTTGTGGGGTATTTCTACTGCCCTGGCATTTTAGGGGCCCTAAAGCGTGAGAAGAAAATGCGGAAAAATGCCCTATGAAATCCTAAAGGTACTCATTGGAATTAGGGCCCTTTGCGCATCTTGGCTGCAAAAGTGTCACTCATGTGGTATCGCCGTACTCAGGAGAAGTAGGGCAATGTGTTTTGGGGTGTATTTTTACATATACCCATGCTGGGTGAGAGAAATATCTCTGTAAATGACAACTTTAAAACAAATTTATACAAAGTTGTCAGTTTACAGAGATATTTCTCTCACCCAACATGGGTATATGTAAAATACACCCCAAAACACATTGCCCTACTTCCTGAGTACGGAGATACCACATGTGTGACACTTTTTGCAGCCAAGATGTGCAAGGGGCCCTAAAACCAATGAGTACCTTTAGGAGAGGCATTTTACGCATTTTTCTTCTCAGCTTTAGGGCCCTAAATGCCAGGACAGTATAATACCCACATGTGACCCCATTTGGAAAGAAGACACTCAAGGTATTCCTGAGAGGTATGGTGAGTTCATGTAAAATTTTATTTTTGTCACAAGTTAGTGGAATATGAGACTTTGTAAAAAACAAAATAAAAAATAAATAAAATAAACTATTTCCGCTGACTTGTGGCAAAAAATAAAAATTCTGTGGACTCACCATGCCCCTCACGGAATACCTTGGGGTGTCTTCTTTCCAAAATGGGGTCACATGTGGGGTATTTATACTCACCTGGCATTTTAGGGGCTCCTAAAGTGTGAGAATCCAAATGCATAAAATGCCCTGTGAAATCCTAAAGGTACTCATTGGTTTTAGGGCTCTTGCGATCTTGGCTGCAAAAAGTACTCATATGGCATCGCCGTACTCAGGAGAAGTAGGGCAATGTGTTTAGGTGTATTTTACATATATCCATGCTGCGTGTGAGAAATATCGCTGTAAACGACCACTTTTTACATTTTTTATTCAAAGTTGTCAATTTACAGAGATATTTCTCTCACCCAGTATGGGTATATGTAAAAATACACCCAAAACACATTGCCCTACTTCTCCTGAGTACGGCGATACCACATGTGTGACACTTTTTGCAGCCAAGATGCAAAGGGCCCAAATTCCAATGAGTACTTTTAGGAGGGCATTTTTACGCATTTTCTTCTCACGCTTTAGGTTCCTAAAATGCCAGGGCAGTATAAATACCCACATGTGACCCTATTTTGAAAGAAGACACCTCAAGGTATTCCATGAGGGGCATGGCGAAGTTCATAGAATATTTTTTTTTGGCACAAGTTAGTGGAAATTGATTTTTTATTGTTTTTCTCACAAAGTCTCCCTTTCCGCTAACTTTTGACAAAAAGTTTAATTTTTCATGAACTCATTATGCACCTCAGCGAATACCTTGGGGTGTCTTCTTTCCAAAATGGGGTCACATGTGGGGTATTTATACTGCCCTGGCATTTTAGGGGCCCTAAAGCGTGAGAAGAAAATGCGTAAAAATACCCTCCTAAAAGGTACTCGTTGAATTTGGGCCCTTTAGCTATCTTGGCTGCAAAGTAACACTCATGTGGTATCGCCGCACTCAGGAGAAGTAAGGCATGTGTTTGGGGTGTATTTTACATATACCATGCTGAGTGAGAGAAATATCTCTGTATATTGACAACTTTGAATAAAAAATGTAAAAGTTGTCGCTTACAGCGATATTTCTCACACCCAGCATGGGTATATGTAAAAATACACCCCTAAAACACATTGCCCTACTTCTCCTGAGTACGGCGATACCACATGAGTGACACTTTTTGCAGCCAAGATGCGCAAAGGGCCCTAAAACCAATGAGTACCTTTAGGATTTTACAGGCCATTTTTACGCATTTGGATTCTCACGCTTAGCACCCTAAATGCCAGGGCAGTATAAATACCTCACAGTGACCCCATTGTGGAAAGAAGACACCCCAAGGTATTCCGTGAGGGGCATGGCGAGTTCACAGAAAAAAATTTGGCACAAGTTAGCGGAAATTGTTTTTTTTTTGTTTTTTACAGTCTCATATTCCACTAACTTGTGACAAAAATAAAATTTTGCATGAACTCACCATACCCCTCACGGAATACCTTGGGGTGTCTTCTTCTAAAATGGGGTCACATGTGGGGTTTTGTACTGCCCTGGCATTTGAGGGTCTCCGCAATCATTACACGTATGGCCAGCATTAGGAGTTTCTGCTATTCTCCTTATATTGAGCATACGTGGTAATGAGATTTTTTTCCGTTCAGCCTCTGCGCTGAAAAAAAAATGAACGGCACAGATTTCTTCATTCGCATCGATCAATGTGGATGAATAAATCTCTGCCAAAATCAGTGACTGCGGTGCGGTGGGCTGGGCGCCAGCTACCTAACAAGTAGCTAACTAACTGGCGGTGATAAGGGACCCTTATGCCCCATTCACACGTCCGCAATTCTGTTTACGGAACGGAATTACGGACCCATTCATTTCTATGGGGACAGACTTTGTCCCGCTCGGATCCGGAATTACGGATCCGCGCTCCGGGTCTGCACTTCCGCTCCGCAAAAATATAGAACATGTCTCTATTCTTGTCCGCACTGCGGACAAGAAAAGCATTTTCTATATAGTTCTGGCAATGTGCGGATCTGCAAATGCGGAAAGCACATTGCCGGTGTCCGTGTTTTGAGGATCTGCGGATCGGATCCGCGGATCCGTGATCCACGGATCCGTGAATCCACGGATCCGCAAAACACATATGGACGCCTGAATGGAGCCTTACAAGGGTGTGATCAATGACAGGGGGTGATCAGGGGTCTAGATGGGGTGATCAAGGGGTTAATAGGTGAGGGGGTGGGGGGTTAGTGTAGTGTTTGGTGCAACTTTATTGTAGTTACCTGGTCCTCTGGTGGTCGATCCCAGAAAATGGGACCACCAGAGGACCAGGTAGCAGCTATATCAGACGCTGTTCATAAAACAGCGTCTGATATAGCTGTTTGATGCGATTTATATCGCATCTACAGCCTGCCAGCGATTGATCATCGCTGGCAGGCTGTAGTACAACTCTTCAGACGCCAGACGCTGTGAACGCGCGCGCGCGCGTGCACAGGAAGTCTCGCGTCTCGCGAGATGACGCCCCGGCACGTCCGATCAGAAGAACAGGACCGCCCGCAGGACGCAATCCTGCGTACGGCGGTCCTGAAGCGGTTAAAACCTCCTTTTTCCCAGCAATGCGGGCACATATGACCATGGGACCAACACAGATGCCTTCAGCTGTCAAGTGCACATGTAACAGGTCACAGGTATAAATCTGCTTAACAAGCAACACTAATGCTCCCATCACACACGTCTGAATCTGAGATGCGGGTATTCAAAGTAAAGTCATTTTTCCATTTGCATTCCATTCATTCTGAGCATGGATTTTTCCAGAATTTTTTCCCACTAAACATCATGTTCCATGTGATAGGTTCTCTTTAAATGTTCGCCCCGCACTGATTTATTACCTGAGTCCGAGGAGCCGGTTTCCCCTTTGTATCTCCACCAAGTTTGCCTTTACTGGTTATGCGAGCTGCCTGTTCCTTGCAGAAGCTGATGTGCCGGTCTGCGGCGTTCTCATTAAACCTCCGCTGACAGTACGGGCACTGAACATAGTCTGAATAAATAAAGCAGTAAGAGGACATGCAGCGTCAGCGTTATTCATAGACGTTTTTATAAAGAAAAGGTTTTTGGATTAAATATGGATGAGGCCACAGCTCAAGTTATGCGCTAAAAATGCAGTTCTAATGCAGAACACACCAGGTGGACCAAATATGCCTGAAGTAGGATGCTGAATATTTCCCAAAGGGATAATCCAGTAATAATAATGATGAGCTATCCTCAGCACGAGTCATCATTAAGATTGTCAGGGGTCCGACTCCCGCGATCATCTAATACGGGGAGCCGAGCTCCCAGCAGCCTTCCAAGCACAGTGCTGTACATTGCATAGCGGCTATGCTCGGTATTGCAGCTCAGCCCCATTCACTTCTATGAACGGTGACGCTATTTGGGCTAGGAAGACTGCCGTCCTCTTCCTAATATGTGATCGAACCCCCCCGATCTGATATCCTGAGGATAGGTCACCAACATTTATTACCGGAGAACCTCTTTAAAAGTGGTTATCCCACAAAAAGTATTACTATGCAATAAATAGGGCTTTATTGCAATATACATACAATAAAAATATTTCCTCTCTTGTAGCGCCTTCTGCTGACGAAATTGTGGTCCATCTTTTTCTGCATTCAGAGGTGGACAACCAAGCTCGGGCACTTCCCTGCCAGCGCAGTGATCTTACGGAGGAGCAGGTGAAGCGGCCCAGGCACCTTTTATTCCCTCACACCTACTTCTGAATCCATTGACGTATATACCTATATCTCTCCAGACAGTGAAGAAGGAAATTGGGAGACTACACATCATAGCGCTATCGATTGGTGGCATCGCTGGCGCTGTATGTGAGGGACTACTTTCTATCCAGGGGAGCAAAGGGTTAACCAGAGCTGCCTGCAATGCAGTCCCGGGAGATGCAAGGTGTTGGTCTCGTGTGTACAGTAGGGTTCATTAAACATAATTACATTTTGGATATACCTAGGTCCCGATAATTGGTATAAAAGCTTGATGACTAGAGAGAGGATGTCGTATCTAGGAATTCGGATCCGTTCAGATGATACAGCCGTCTGCATCCGTTCAGAACGGATCCATTTGTATTATCTTTAACATAGCCATGTTTTCCGTTTTCTATTGTGTCAGTCAAAACGGATCCGTCCCCATTGACTTGCCAGGACGGATCCGTTTGGCTCAGTTTCATCAGACAGACACCAAAACGCTGCAGGCAGGAATGGAGCGGAATGGAGACTGAACTGCTGCATTCTGAGCGGATCCTTTCCCATTCTGAATGCATTCGAATGCAAACTGATACGTTTTGGATCGCTTGTCAGAGCCCTGAACGGATCTCACAAACGGATAGCCAAAACGCGAGTGTGAAAGTAGACTTAAATGTGAGATTTGGAGCATTGCAGACATGGTTAGATCCCTTGTTTAGGCATCACACAAAAATTCTACTATGACACATGTGAGGAGCTGCTGCCCCTACAGAAAGTGAGGAGACCAGAGCTGCAATTAGACCCTACGTTTTCTTATCTATACATGTAATATATATCAAATAAGTGTATATGTAATATGTGTATATTATATATGTTAGCATTTCTAGTATAAACTAGAGGACGCATGGCCGGATTTACTCATAGTGTTACACTTTGCCTTTGTCTAAGAATACGAATCGCAGTGTTCATATTAGACAAATTTACTATTCGGGCTCCTTGACCTGGAGTATCTTAAAGGAAACCTGTAATCATGAAAAATGTGAATTACCGTAATCTGCAGGCAGCACGTTATAGAGCCGAGCAGAGGGAACAGATTCCGTACAAGTTGTATTTCATTCATTTAAATTATTTAACCCTTTCTACCCTCCTTTCGTAGGTTTTTTATTTTTTTTTGCGTTTTCGTTTTGCGTTCCCTTCCCTCCCAGAGCCATAACTTTTTTATTTTTCCGTTCACATAGCCGTATAAGGGCTTGCTTTTTGCGGGACAAGTTGTACTTTCCAACGTCACCGTTTTAATATTGCATATGACTTAGTAGGAAGCAGGAAAAAGAAAAAATTCCCAAAAGGAGTGGAATTGGAAACAAAAGCAATTCTGCCACAGTTTTCCTTTATTTTTTATTTTTTTTATGACGTTTGATATGCGATGAAACTGACCAGTTACTTTCATTCTACAGGTCAGTACGAATCCGGAGATACCTGTATAGTTTTGATACTGATAAAATAATAAAAACCTTTATATAAAACAGTTTTATTGTTTCATCGCCATATTCTGACCTCTATAACGTTTTTGTAGTTAAGTGTACGGAGCTGTGTGAGCGTCATTTTTACAGGGCGATCTGTACTTTTTATTGATACCCAGTGTACAACTGTTTGATCACTTTTTATTTAATTTTTCGTTGGAAACGAAGCGACCGAAAACAGCGAATGGGCCAGTTTGATGTTTTTTTTTCCGTTTCGCCGTTTGCCATATTTTCTATATTATGGGCGTTTTCGCATGTGGCGATACCCATGATGTGTATTTTTTATTTTTATTTTTTTGAGGAAATGGGGTCATTTTAATTTTTATACTTTTTAATTTTTAAAAACTTTATTTTTTTATACACTCTGCTATAACAAGCAATCATTAGATTGCTATTCCCATAGACGCCAATGCATTAGCATTTTAATAGTACGGGCATTTTCGCACTCAGCAATGCCCATCATGTTAGTTTTTTTAAAATAGTTTATGTATTTTATTTTTATTTTGGGGAAAGGAGGGGGATTTCAATTTTTCCCCATTGGAAAATTTTTAGGCATATTTCTGGCGCATATTGTGGCGGAAAGGTTATTTGTGCGGCAATCTGCGGCTCTATCTATTATGATGTCACTTCCTGTTTGGGCTCTATGTACCCGTATGCTATATTTCCCTGTACGCCTGATAAAGGTGGGAGCAGAAACTTTGCATTGTTATGGACACAAGTGAATAAACGCACAAGTTCTCACTAGCTGTTGGGAGTGCTCTCATCCCTTCTGCATTTATCTTTGGACATGGATCACTTGCACCATTTCGTCTGACCTAACCATGTGTTGCTTTCTTCAATGTCTATCTCCCACCCAAAATCTGGTAGTCCACTCTCATCAAAACCTACCTGGGTCATATGAAGGAGGAGGCGGTGGAGGAAGCTCTCCTCCTTCCTTTAAAATTTGAGTAAGACCTTTAGCAGCTCTTATAGTGGCGATAAAATCCTCGTGCTTCCTTCTCCAGTTGGATTGCTTCTTTGGAGGTTCCGGCTGAAAGAAATAGGAGAAGTGTAGACAATATGTCACTGAATGGGGTCCACCGGGTTATACGTATGTGGAGAAGATGACGTGATGTTCAAGGCAAGTGGTCTTATGGTATAGACAGAAACCTTGCTACAGGGCCTTGGTCACAGATTCTGTCAAAATGTTGGACCCCCACGACGGATACCTGACATGCCCCATTATTGTCAATGGGGTCCGATGGGCGCCGTTAGCACCCGTCATGTGACAGATTCATTTTTGGCTATGACATAAAAACCTTTTGCAGTCAGATGTTACTTTAAAGTCTTTATAAAATTACTGAAACTCTACATACACAACATCTTGGCTTTTTTGTCATTTTTGTGGTGTCTGGTTCAAAATGCAGCTTGCTCTGGGTAGGGCCTTTGTTCTGGCGTTTTTGCCCATAGGCTTCTCTACAGGACTTCACAAGGACCAGAAAACGCAAATGCATGCTTTAGGCCTCATGCACACGACAGTATTTTTTTTGCAGTCCGCAAAACGAGGTTCCGTTTTTCCGTGATCCGTTTTTGCCTCCGTTGTGTTTCCGTGTGTCTTCCGTTTTTTTTAGCAGACATGACCCAAAAGATATTACCAAAACACAGGCTGACAATTTGCCAAATGCCTGGCAAGGGATCCGCAAAAAAATGCGGACGCGGAACGCGGATGACACACGGATTTTTTCATGGTCCCATTGACTTGAATGGGTCCGCGAATCGTTTTTCGCTGACAAGAATAGGACAGGTTATATTTTTTGGACGGACTGGAATCACGGACCACAGACGCGGAGGACAAACGGGTCTGCAGAAAATCACGCAAAACGGAGCAACAGACACGGAATCAAACAACGGTCGTGTGCATGAGGCCTTAGAGTTGTTTTATGTCTTTTCTTTCAAAAATGTTGCATTTTTCATCAACTTTTTTTTTTTTTTTTAACAAAAAAGCCATGGCCAGATGATACATATTGGCCAACAGGAAATCATAAAATGTCCTTCAAACACTGCGTTTTTTTGTAGTAGTGTTTTACGAAAGCACTTTTTACTCCCAAGTTGTTTTTTTTTTATCTCAGCACACTCTGGGTGTGGTGTTTGAAACACACCGAAAAAAACCTTGTAAATAAACAGCTAAAACCCTAAATTGTTACTAAATAAGAAAAAAAAATGAAATAGTTTAAAAATGTATCATTTTTTTTTTTTTTTTTGCAAGTGCTGAAATGAACAATGTTTTTAACCAGTTCAAGACTGGGACATTTACCCCTCTCCTGACCAGGCACATTTTCATTTTTTTTTAGTACGTGTATCTCCGAAAACCATAAAAAAAAGTTGTTGTTTTTTTTGTTTAACTAATTCTTTAGCTTTTTTCAGTGATGTATGGGGCTATATTTTTATTTTATTGTATTTTTCAGTTTTTTTTTTAATACCATAGGAACACTTTAAAGGGGTTCTCTGGGCATTTAATATTGATGACCTATCCTCAGGATTGGTCACCAATATCAGATCGGCGGGGGTCCGACACCGGGCACCCCTGCCGATCAGCTGTAGGTGCGCGCAGCGTGCCAACTCCCTTCTCTCTTCCTAGCAGGACGCGCGGCACACGGCACGTGCCTTTTCTTCATACAGCTGATGTATCCAAGTGTCAAACTCCCACCGATCTGATATTGATGATCTATCCTGAAAAGAGGTCATCAATATTAAAAGCCCGGAGAAACAGTCTAAAGTTTGTCCACTTTCTGTAGTAGTCATTTTGATATAGGGGCATCTATAGTTGGTGGTCACCGGCAGCGGGGCTAGAAGCTGCAGCGTGGCATGTGGTGGATTTATTTTTATTTCATTTTTTATTTTATTTTACACTTTATGACTCCACAAGGTCATACCATAGATTTTTTTACTGATTTCTCCTGTAACTTGGTTCTGACATATTTCTCCAGTTACAGTGGGGGATACAGCGTCCCCGCAATCACATGATCATTAGAGCAGGAAGGGGCATTGTGCACTGTGTATACAGGGATGGAGAAGACAGGGACGGTAAATTAATGTCCCCGCTCCTCCTGACAACCACCCGCTGCTCCTGCAGATGCACAATTAGCATGCAACTGCTAAATGCAGACCGCCTGAACAGATGTTGTCAACAGGCCGGCCACAAGTGTCATCAGAGGCTTTTCTATATGAAAAAAATAAAATAAAAAAAACACAAGAAAAATACAGTGTAGCTAAAAACACCGCATTAAAAAAACATAGTGTGGCAGCAGGCTAAAATGTTACAAATGGAAAAAAAAACACCAAATAGCTTAAAAACGGAATTGCTGAAAAAAATAGCGTATTTTCAGGAGGTCTTACGCCGTGCCGCATACTGTACTGTATGATGCACAGGCCAAGAGAGAGGGGGAGCGGAGAGGTACGCTGTGCAACTCTGCAGGGAGGGAGGGGCAATTTATTTTTCTTTTTCATACATAAGAACGCTATAAAAAAAAAATATAAAAATGTTTGCCCAGAGCAAAAAGCAGTCTGTCTCACTGAAGGAGAATGGCACACGACTTAGGCCTCATGCACACGACCGTATGTGTTTTGCGGTCCGCAAAAAAAATGGATGACTTCAGTACGGCATCTGTTTTTTTTTGCAAATCCATTGTAATAATGTCTATGCTTGTCCGCAAACTAGAAAAAAAAATAGGACATGCTCTATTTTTTTGCGGAACAGAAAAACGGACATACGGAAACGGAATGCACACAGAGTACCTTCTGTTTTTTTTGCGGACCCATTGAAATGAATGGTTCCGCATATGGTCCGCAAAAAAAAGGAGCAGACACGGAAAGAAAATACGTTCGTGTGCATGAGGCCTAACAGGCGCAAGCCTGAACCCACCGTAATAGGTAACGGGTACTTGGGACTATGCAGACAGATGTAGTGGAGCTGAATTTGACATTAAATGGTTTCTTTTTTGTATCACAGTAAAAAAAAAAAAAAAAAAAGCATTTTCTAAGATTAGAAAACAGGGGTTTTCTGGGTTATTTTTACTGATACAGAACCACTTTTTCCATTGTAAAACCTCAAACTATCAGGATGTTAAATCTACGGTACTTTACACGTATGCAGCTTTAAAGGGGTTGTCCAAGCCTTTACAAGTGAGGCCTGTCCTCAAGACAGGCGATGACTGATCAGCGGGAGCCTGATATCTCGCACCCATGTGATCTCTGGAGCTACACAGCCTAGTCCATTGTGTTGTGGATGGAGCTAGTTACTGCAGCGCTGTTCCCATTCACTTCAATGGGAGCAGTGCTGCCTTAAGCAGCTCCGTCTACAGCACAATGGATGGAACAGTGTCGTTCTGGTATCGAGTCCCTGTACGGAGATACTGCAGCACAGTGTAGGGTCTAAGATCCTCACCGATCAGATAGTGATAGCCTACCCTGAGTACAGGCCATCACTTGTAAAGGGTTGGGCAACCCCTTACCGATCAGATAGTAATGGCCTATTTTGAGTATAGGCCATCGATGGTAAAGGGTTGGGCAACCTATTAACGATGAGGGGCAACCCCTTACCAATCATAGTGATCGTCTATCCTGAGTATAGGCCACTGCTTGTAAAGGTTTGGGGGCAATCCCTTTAAGGTAGCTAAAATCAGCCAATGTGCTTACACATTTCTTTCCATGTAAAATGTACGGCTCTACAGTAGCTTTTTGTGATAGGGCAGTAACAGAAGAACCCCGCTGTTACCTTAACTTACCCTTTGCTTTATGGGTTTGACAGTGGAAATGTCTGTTCCTTCTGCTCGCTGTCTGCTGGAGTCAAATACTTTCCTTTTTTTACTTAATGTTTTTTGGCATACCGGGAGATGTTTTTTCTAGAGAAATAAAAAGAAAGTGTGTTTTATAAGTACAAACATCCAAGGGACAAGTTGCCAATCAAATTCTGCAACCCGAGAACCCCTTTAAGGGTCCATTCACACGTCCGTTGTGCATTGCGGATCCGCAATACACCCAGCCGGCACCCCCATAGAAATGCCTATTATATAATAGGATATGTTCTATTTTTTTCCGGAGCCGTGGACCGGAAGTTCGGGGGCACGCTCCGGAAATGCGGATGCGGACAGCACACTGTGTGCTGTCCGCATCCATTCTTGCGCCATAGAGAATTGCGGAACGGGTGCGGACACATTCTACTGGCATCTGAATGGACCCTAAGGCCCCTTTCACACGGGCGAGTTTTCCACGCGGGTGCAATGCGTGAGGTGAACGCATTGCACCCGCACTGAATCCGGACCCATTCATTTCTATGGGGCTGTGCACATGAGCGGTGATTTTCACACATCACTTCTGCGTTGCGTGAAAAATCGCAGCATGCTCTATATTGTGCATTTTTCACGCAACGCAGGCCCCATAGAAGTGAATGGGGCTGCAGGAAAATCGCAAGCATCCGCAATCAAGTGCGGATGCAGTGCGATTTTCCCGCAAGGTTGCTGAGAGACGGGACCCGATATTTATTATTTTCCCTTATAACATGGTTAGAAGGGAAAATAATAGCATTCTCAATACAGAATGCTTAGTAAAATGTAGATTAAGGGGTTAAAAAAAAAAAAAAACTCACCTTATCCACTTGATCGCGTAGTTGCCGATCTGTTCTCTCTTCTTCAAGCATTAGCTGCCGGCTAAAGGACCTGTCGTGACGTCACATCACATGGTCCAATCAGATGGTCCATCACCATGGTGATGGACCATGTGATGAGCTCAGTGACGTCATCACAGGTCCTTTAGCCGGCAGCTAATGCTTGAAGAAGAGAGAAGAGATCGGCAACTACGCGATCAAGTGGATAAGGGGAGTTCATTTTTAAATTTTTAACCCCTCCATCCACATTCTACAAAGCTTTCTGTATTGAGAATGCTATTATTTTCCCTTATAACCATGTTATAAGGGAAAATAATAAAATCTACAGAATACTCAACCCGAAAACGGACTTCTCAGTGATGAAGTCCGGCTTCGGGTCTGGGTACCAAACATGCCGATTTTTCCCACGCGAGTGCAAAACGCTTTGCACTCGCGCGGAAAAATCCCGCATTTTCCCGCAACGCACCCGCCTCTTATCCGGGCGTCAAACGTGATGCCTGTATGAAAGAGGCCTAAGGCTGGGTACAGACCAGATTTGGTGACTGCGCTTCAAACAATGACATCTATAGTGAAAATATGCATGATGCGGATTAGAAACTTCCCTAAACTAACCCTATAGAATTATGGATCAGGTTCATTTTCAATATTAATTAAAGAAAAAAAAAAAAAAGACTTTCAATTTTTTAAAGGGCATTGTCATCACACCTGCCTAGCCTTGCCAATCTAAGTGCAGAGGGCGCAGCAGTTGCAGAGAGAGCAGAGCCTTTAGGTGTACCGGTAACGCCCCCGTTGCTCCTAGAGACTCATTTGCATATATTAAAACATCCCTTCTCTCAGCAATGCGGGCCCATATGACCATGGGGCCAACACCGAGGCCTTCAGCTGCCAAGGGCACATGTGACAGGTCAGCCAGTTCAGGTACAATTCTGCTGACAGATAGCCTTTAACCCTTTAATTCCTTCATTAGAAGGGTAATTAAATGTTACCTGCATAAAAAAGGGAAGAAAAGAGAACTTAGTAGAGAGAGAAATAGTGATAGCGTGCAACGAAAGATAGTCTAGTGACTACTAGGGGAATCAGTTCTAGAGCCCAAACAATAAAGAAGGTTAAGGGGACCTGTGGTCAGCTCTCCCGACACGTCTGATGCCGTCCAATCAGTGCTGACAGTGTGAGACTATGGAGGAGCACATCCTAGGGGAGCGGTAACTAAGAGTTGTCAGCATATTCATATATTTCCAGGAGGAATAAAAGAGGGAGAGAACAGAGTGCTAAGAAATGGCTGCGGCTGAATAATGATTTAATGGTGAATACAAATATTTTCTAAGAGGTCAGGAGAGATGACAGATTATTGAGCAAGAACTGTGCTGGATTATCAGACGCTCTGTCACATGAATTAGAATGAATGCTCTTCTGTACAGAATGATATTAGTCACCAGACATCAATGATCTCCGACAATCAGATGCCAAGCCAGACACCGTAATATATACTGTCAGCATAGGCCTAATGCCATGTCCTCCTGGTATTGCATACAGCATAAAAGATGCAGTCCCAGCCAACAGTTATAATAACGTACACGAAAGCAGTCCTGGCTCAAGTGCCACGACCCCTTCAGCGTAAATTTAGTATCATGGCGTGGAGCGCAGAACTGCGACAGAGATAGAGGCCACCTTCCCGAGGTCAGTATCTAGAATCTGAGTAAATGTAATTGTCCAGTACGTTTATATTGATGGCCTGTCCTCAGGATCGGTCACCAATATCTGATCGGCGGCGGTCTGACGCCCTGCGGTGTCCGATACGGTTCCATCAGTAGTGTGTAGTGGACGGAGCTGGTTGCTGCATCGCTGCCCCCAATGAAGCGAATGGGGGCAATGCTGCCGTATAACCAGCTCCAACTAACACTGTCTCCCGAAGTCCCATAGAGCTGAATGCATGTCACACATGGGCCCCCGTTCTCATGATCGATGTTTGTTTCTTTTTTTACTGCTAAAAGGCAACTCTTTATAATTAAATGTCCTAAAATATAGGGTTTGTTCTGATTATGGAGAAAAAGGGGCATGGTTTTATTTTGGTATCCAGCGCTGACAGCCTTGCACCCCTACAAAGCAGGCAGACCGGGGCCTGGGGACGGCGGCCGGGATATGTCATCGTCTTCCAACTTCAGTCTTTGGCAGGAGCTGGAGTTTAATAAAACATGTCGGGTGAGACGAGGAAGCGCTGTCAGCGCACTCCGCCACGTCTGATGCCATTAGTTCCAGGGCACTGAACTCATCTAGTGTTAAATAACTTATTACATTTCCAATAATAGACTCATATTATATAATATTACCTATGCCAGCCCCTCAGGACCAGCTTTCAGCCTCTATTCATGATGGAAATAACATGGGGTGTGTTATACCAGGTGACCCTCATTTCCAAAATGGTTACATTCCCTTAATGAGGAGCTCTCACCTCTCCTGACTTCCACCCATAATAACAATTCTGGAGAATGTAGTCTTATGACTTTATTATTCCTGCTAGAAGTTCTGAATGAATTGCTTGAAGTAGTCAAACATGGCCCAGATGGGTGTTACCAGTTAGGGGTGTGTCCCTGTACAGTCTGACGCAATATATTAAAATGCATCATTATGGAAAATAAAACACAATGTCTCGATCCAAGTGCATAAGATGGTGGCGATTCAAATAAATACCAATAACACTCTAAAAAGGCAACATATAAAACCTAAAATATTATAAGGCACCTAAAATCGTGTGGTAAAATTGTGGGTTATCAATCACTAGAATGGCAGCATAAAAGCAGACTCCTAAAGATAAGGACAGTCGATATCACAGCCTATTTGGCTGGCATCGATTGCAGCGAATCGCACTTAAAGTTCCATGCGAAATAGTCCCAAAGATGTATCGACAGCAAATTGCGCAATGTCCAGGAATATGCCCAATAAATGTCAATTCGATAGTCCCGAAGATATACGAACAGCAAAAATCGCAATGTCCAGAAATATGCCCACTATCATATTTTATATTCCTCAGAGCTACTGAGGAAGGGGTGACTGGATACCCCGAAACGCGCCTAGCTAGGACAGAACCCCCAAATCTGTGACCACCCGAGAAGTTGGAATAGTCTGCTGAATTCACACCGGAATTTCCTCCGCCGCGTGAATGGTAATTTTGAAAAATATTGCGCAAGACCTGAGACCAAATCGAAGGCCAGTCTGCACGTCTCAAACATTTACCAGCATGGGAAGTGAGGACGAACATCGCTCGTAGATTATTGGCCTTGATTCGCATAGCACCACCCTAGAGAGCGATTGTGTGATGCAAAAAAAAGTGATGCGGTAAGACCGTTGTCATACGAAAATCATTGAAAATATTCCAGTGGGACGCCGCTGGTTTTCGCTTATAGCGGGACGCCACTACTTCCTGCTCGTTCATACTCTATTTGTGGAATATAATATATGATAGTGGGCATGTTTCTGGACATTGCGATTTTTGCTGTTCATAAATCTTCGGGACTATCGAATTGACATTTATTGGGCATATTCCTGGACATTGCGCAATTTGCTGTCGATACATCTTTGGGACTATTTCGCATGGAACTTTAAGTGCGATTCACTGCAATCGATGCCAGCCAAGTAGGCTGTCCTTGTCTTTAGGAGTCTGTTTTTATGCTGCCATTCTAGTGATTGATGCTCCACAATTTTACCACACGATTTTAGGTGCCTTATAATGTTTTAGGTTTTACATGTTGCCATTTTTAGAGTGTTATTGGTATTTATTTGAATCGCCACCATCTTATGCACTTGGATCGAGACATTGTGTTTTATTTTCCATAAAATTCCGTATGGTGCAGATATCCTGAGAGTGCCCAGTTCCTTTTCACATACTCCGTTCTACATTTGAGGGGACAGGGCGAGTCCTCTTTACTGAGTGCACCTCTACTGGCGATTAGCGAGTCCTGTGCGCCACATTTTCTACTTAAACTAGCCAATAAGTGCTGGTAAAACCCAGATCGGACCTATGCGCTTAAAACTCCGTTCTCCGTACACCGCTGGCAGCTCAGCGGTGTACGGAGTACGGGCTGTAGACATTTTATCAATGGGGCCACGGCAGCGCTGTGATTACGGGCAGGAGCGCATATTGCTCCCCCTGCCCGTGCTGCTCAGGGGATTACTAACTCCTAGCATAGAATATGGGTACTCGTACCCATGTACTATGCCAGGATTAGCTGAGTGGAGCGGCTCCGGCTGCTGCCTGCTCCGCTAAGCTAAGAGAACTGCACATTGGCTCTTAGCTTGGCGGAGCAGGCACAGGCAGGAGCCCGGTCTGCTCAGCTAATTCTGGCATAGTACATGGGTACAGGGTAGTAATCCTCCGGGGGGCACGGACAGGAGCAGCAATATGCTCTCCTGCCCGTACTCACAGCGCTGCTGCCGCCCATTCATGCATTTCACACTCCGTACACTGCTGAGCTGTCAGCGGTGTACGGAAATCTGAGATTTAAGCGCACAGTGAATGGTGCGCTTTAGGGAAGTAAAAGTATAAGAAAAATACAAAATTAATTGTATGTTCTATCTTTTTTGCAGAGCAGCAGAATGGAACTATAGATGCGGACAGCACATCTTTTGCGGCCCCATTGAAATGAATGGGTCCGCAAAATTGCAGAATAGATGCGGACTAATTTATACGGTCATCTGAATGAGCCCTAACTATTACATTCTGCATCCTTAGGAACTGAGGCCTTTACGGGACCCCCCAGCATTAACAATTGATCTTCATTAGGGAGAGATGTAGCCATTTTTATTTACTTTGCTTTTTTTTCTTTGGTGGAAGCAGCCATTTTGGCAATTGTGATGACAAGATGTGCGGCTGTACTAGACGTCACCATCTTCTCAGAAACTGATGATAAAGCGGTCACCTTGCTTCCGGATGGAGCAGTCTAACAAAGAGAGGGCTTCTTGTCGGTTTCTGAGAAGCCATCGTCCCACGATTCAGGGTGGGTGACAGCAGTTTCCAAAGCATCCTCACCCTCAGTCTGTGCTGTCCAGCTTCTGGCTCGAGCTGCAGAGCGCTGGCATCACCATCGGCCGCCCTCTCGTGTCTCTGCTCTGTTATAAACGATTCCTCCTTCGTTTGGGGGCAGGAAGAATCAGCTAAATATTCTGCCTAGAGGTAGGACTGGCATTAGATGCTGCCAGTGAGCGAGGTAAATCGGCGACGTCTCACTGGGAACCTAAGATATCCAACCAACTGGGAGCGCCGGACCTGCTAGCGCCCTGCCCGGGCTGGTTTGCGGTTATATCACCTGCAGCATCACTGCCTCATGTAACCTGCAGCTGCAGTGACACAGCCGCTAAATCCAATCTGCTTACCCATCTAGGTCATAGGAACCAATCA
This sequence comes from Bufotes viridis, assembly GCA_033119425.1. Classification (NCBI taxonomy): domain Eukaryota; kingdom Metazoa; phylum Chordata; class Amphibia; order Anura; family Bufonidae; genus Bufotes; species Bufotes viridis. Next base: position 51,788,515 of record CM065593.1, read on the forward strand.
GGCTGCACCGGATCATTTTTACCATGTATTACATTACTCATTTATATAGCGACAACATATTCCACAGCGCTGTACAGAGATTGTGAGGGCAGGAACTGATGGCAATCTAAATTCCAAATTAACCCCTTGCTTAAAGGACATTTTCCATTCCTTCGCCAAAATAAAGGCAATGAGTGCATTTTTTATCTGTTACGCCATTCTCCGTATTGCAGTAAAATACTTTTTTGGGCACTTTTGGACGCAGAGATGCCAATAATATTTATTTTTGTATTGATATTTTTATTTGAAAATGGGGAAAGGGAAGCAATTTGAATTTTTCATTTTTGTGGGACTTTTTATATAGTTTTTACCTTCTATTTTTAATCCCTGTAGGGGACTTCAACATGCAATCTTTATATTGCTTGTACCATAGGCTGCAATGGCTTACCACTGCTCTCTATGGGAAAATCATGGCAGGGCAGGACTTAATAGGACCTTTGCTAAGGACTTGGAGCCTTCAGGAATCTATATCTCCAATCATGGTTTCTGCCACTGGGTAAGTATAGTGTAAAACAGCAGGCATCGGTCGGCCAGGCACCTGAGCGGGCGCCATCTTTAATGATCCAATATCTTCCACACACAGATGTCTTCAGCTGCCAGGCGCACATGCAACAGGTCAGACAGTTCCATAGGTACAAACCTGCTGACAGATGCCCTTTAAGAAATCTGCTCTATTGAGGGAGGTTTATCAAACACATGTCCATAACAACCAACCAGATTCCAGCTCTTTGGAAAATGAAAGCGGCAAACTGATTGCTATGGGCGACTCCTCCGCAGCTTTTTGAGAAATCTCTCTGATTACATGACAATTATATTAGGGCCTTAATACACAGGATATTCTGTCAATGCGTCTTCTACATACCCATGCTCCATATCATACATACCAAAGCAGCTGGAAGAAAAGTTCTACCGCATATTTTGCAGGGCTTGAAGTCGTCAGCCGAGTAAGTTTCTGTAAAATAAAGGTTGTAGACTAAATACAGAGACGTGTCAAGACCCACCGCTCCCTCTGTTAAAGGGCTTGGCACAAATGGTTTTCTTTGAAAAAAAAAAATATATATATATATATATATATATATATATATATATATATATTAGGGCTGCACGATATGGGGATTTTGTGTGATTGGGGGAAAAAAGTGTGTCTTTTAAAGCGAAAAATACGGTAACATAATTGCAACATTTTTGGGTCGGCAAATTGAGATTACGATATGGCAATTAATTGCGATTGCTTTCGCGATATATTGTGCAGGCCTAATTATATATATATATATATATATACGGTATGTATATCCATATATTATATAAGAATCATGTTTCATAACCATTTCAAATGTGGCATAAGTTTATATATAGAGTTTGCATTTAGTGGTTTGAGAGTTCTGTTCTATTCTGTTTTTGTTTGTCTTTTTTTCAACAATCAGCCAGGAAAGTGTTAAAATATTAAAAAAAAAAATTCTACTTGCTGATACAGTAGGATTATTTTTAACATACCGGAATGAAATCTTGAATATACCGAGAGTGCAATACTTGGTGTCACCGCTAGATGGCAGTAGAGCGAACCTCATGTATCTGGACAAGGCATTCCTCTGGTTCGATTTTCCCCGCTGTAGTTCCTAATTGTGTCCAGACGTGCACTATGAGGGTGTATACATCACACTGTGCTAAACCACATGTCACATTCCTATTGGCGTATGCCTCATTCACACATCAGTGTTCGATCAGTGATTGTGAGCCAAAACCAGGTGCGGCTTTAAACACAGGACATGTGCAGATCTTTCCCTTATGTCAGTAGAGGCTCCAATCCTAGTTTTGGCTCACAATCACTGATGGAAATTACTGACCGAACACTGACGTGTGAATGAGGCTTTATTTGGATTTTTAGGTTGTACGGGTCACACCCAGGTTTTTTTCAGAGTCCTCTGCCGTTTGGAGTGGGCAGAGAGGTGGAGAAAGACTCAAATACCACCATGAACCATGTCTCCTAGACTAAAGTCTAAGATCTGGAGCATTGCAGACAACATGGTTAGGTCCCTTGTTTAGGGATCATTTAAAATTCTACCATGGCATTACTGTCCCAAAGCCCCACCATTCCAGCTCTCTGTAGTGATGATGTGCTGCATGTCACCGTTACACCTCAGCAGTATACAGCACGAGACCACTGAGGCCAATGATTGGCTGCATCCGTCATGTGCAATCTACAGGCACATCCACAGCAGTCAGAACAATCTAGCGCCTGGCTGGGAGGAGATGGCGGCGCTGGAGCGGAGGGGGTTCTGGATTTATTTCTACTAATTTTGTATTGCATGGTGCTTCCTTAAAGGAGTTCTCCACCACAGGGGCAGATTGGCCATGGACCCTACAGGGAATTTTCCCGATGGGCTGATGCCTATAGGGCCACCCAAGCCCTCCTCACGGCCGCTAGTCGGGTACCTGCTACTCGGGGAACTATAGGGGTCATTATCAGAATAAGTCCAGGCAGCTTGGTGTTGTGGCCCACATCTCACTTCCTAAGCCCAGTGCCCCATATCCATATTAGAGACAACTGGAGGAGGAGGACAGAGCGTGACAACTATTGATGGCCACTTCCGAAGGACAGCTCCTGGGGCGATATACTGACCATGCAAACTGCCATTGGCCCCATATACTTGTCTTCCTCCACCTTCTGTCACTTTGGACCCACCTTCAACATCAGGGCCACTTTTGTTTTTGTGCCCACTTAAGTTCCCAGTCCGCCCCTGCTCCACCCTTTAAAAAAAAGTTTGCCCGCTGCCCCCACCCTTCCTGTTTCCCCGCCGGACCTGTGGAGGAAGGCATACTTACTTGATCCCTGCTGTTTGGTTCCATCTCCTTCAGTTCTCAGCGCTCCGGCCTCCACTGCCAACATCTGACAGAGGTCTCATGTGCCACTGCAGTCAATGACTGGCAGCAGCGGTGACTTGTACCCCCTGCGGCACTGAACTGGGTCATGTGCAGCTTGGGGGGCACATCAGCAGTGTAGACAGTTATAGGCTGCCGCGGCACACGTGATCCCTGGCCATTCAGAAAGTTGACAAGTGGGAACCAGAGAACTGCAAACGTAAGCAGCGGGAGCAGGTAAGTATGCTCCACTCCATAAGTATGGGGATTAGGGGGGGGGGGGGGTTTACATCTGTTCAGAAGGTGGAGAACCCCTTTAATGGGCTGCCTGGGATTCAGACATTTTTAACCAAGGAGGAGAACATGTAAGGCTACCTTCACACTGGCGTTTTGCATCCGCTTGTGAGATCCGTTTCAGAGCTCTCACAAGCGGTCCAAAACGGATCAGTTTTGCCCCAATGCATTCTGAATGGATAAGGATCCGTTCAGAATGCATCAGTTCGGCTCCGTTCAGTCTCCATTCCGCTCTGGAGGCGGACAGGTGTCCGTCTGATGGAACTGAGCCAAACGGATCCGTCCTGACATACAATGTAAGTCAATGGGGACGGATCCGTTTTCAATGACACAATATGACAACAGAAAACGGATCCGTCCCCCATTGACTTTCAATGGTGTTCAAGACGGATCCGTTTTGCCTATGTTCATGATAATACAAACGGATCCGTTCTGAACGGATGCATGTGGATGTATTATCAGTGCGGATCCGTCTGTGCAGATACATAAACCGGAATACCCCTTTAATCTTCAGTAAGCTCCAGCTCCAGAGAAACAGAGCTCCCATCTCTGTACAGACGATTGAGAACAAACCCTAAAACCGATGGGTATCTCTTCCTTTTGCAGAAGGCTTTGGTTTGACTACGATTGTTAGTTATGCTGCAAGGCCTGTGTATATGCCTAGATGTATAAAAAGGGAATATAATGATGACCCACCCTCATGATCCCCCACCACTGCTATTGCAATGCAATCCCTGCTTCTCCCCACTGTCTGCTTCCTGCTCAAGACAGGAAACGGCTTGGAATTCCATTCAGTCGATCAGCCGATCAGCAGGGAAGGTGAGTAATGATTCTTTTTCTGGACATTTTTTAAATATCTCCTAGAAAAGCCCCATTAAGGCCTTGTGTGAATATTTAGTGAGGGGGGTCTTGGCTGGGGTGACCCACACTTCTAAATACAGATGCTTATTTTTGGTATTTTATAAATACTGTAAACTGCAAAGGCTTTTATTGCAGCGCGCAAAACGTGGATGGACGCATCTATCCGGATCATTACAAAGCGCTAACAGATTTGGGGAGAGTCTATATCGCACCGGCATCCAGCTAAAAAGAAGATATGGGGGAGCACTGTAAGGATGCGGCTGCCCGTCTACTGCTCGCACCTGGTCAGCATTTTTTATAATATTCCCTGAAGCTGATCGGCTGAGAGCGCCGGCTCACACCACGCCTCCCAAGTTTCCAAGTTATCCCCTATCCAAGCATAAGGGATTACTAGTTGATCGCTGGGGGTCGCCACCGATCCTGGGAATGGGGGTCCTGTTTTCCGGATCTGATGGAGCAGCAGGTCGAGCATGCACCCTGCTGCACCATTCATTCTCTAAGGGGCTGCCAAGTGCTGTACTCGGCTAGGACCAGCGGTCCCATAAAGAATGAATGGAAGGGCAAGGCACATGGTCGACCTGCTGCCCCATCAGATCGGGGTAGCAGGACCCTCGTTCTTCGGATTTGTGGAGTTCCCAGCGGTTCTCCCATGGAAAGAAAGTGTCACAGGAGGGAGGTCCTTGTTATGGTGATTTCACATCTGCCGAGGAAAAAAGCTCAAGGAAAGAAACCATGTAACATCAAGAGAAAGGAGAAGGAGCACCACAGGGCGGCACCGATGTCCGCCCGATCCTTCTGAAATCTCCAAGCGCAGGAAAAAAAAAAAAGACTTCCAGATCTTACAGATGACATACCATCTATCGGCATTCCTCCAGACACATGCAAGCCTTCTTCAGCCGAGTGTGCATGTCCGGGACCTGCACCTATCTTTAGGACGGAGCTCGCGAAGTGAAGGAGGGTGTACTGCGCATGTGAAGCCCCCCCCCCCCCCTGTTCATTTCTATGGGAGAGCCGAAAAGCTCGGCTATTTCCGTCAGCCCCATAGAAGTGAGTGAAGCGGTGGCCAGGCTTGCGAGGTGCGCTTCCAATAAATTCATCTACAGGGATGAATGGAGGGTGGCCACCGCTCAATTCACTTCTATGGGGCTGACGGGCTCCATTCTAAAGATAGGTCCCAGAGGTGAGACCCACCCCTATCAGACACTGGGGGCATGTCCTAGCAATATGCCCCCAATGTCTGAGCTGTGAATACCCCTTCAAATATTGATGACATAGCCTCAGAAAAAGTAATCAATATCCGACTGGTGGGGCTCATCTCCCAGTAGCCCACCAATCTGAAGGGTGATTACCAAGCACAGCGCCGTACAGTGTATAGTGGCTGTGCTTGGTATTGCAGCATGATCCCACTTAAATGGGACTGATCTGCACAATGGCCAGGTGACCGATGGATGTGACGTGACAAGCCGAGGAAGAGGCTGCAGTGCTCGCCCAAGTATCCCACCACCTCCCAACAGCTGATAGGTGTGGGGCTCGGAGATGCCCACCCCCCTCCCCTATAAAACTTAAAGGGTTTCTATGGCATTTTTTGAAAAGTTGTGTGTTGAGGATACTGTGCTCAGCGCTTCCCCCCTCCACCATGCCCCCGATGCCACAGTCACTGGGTGCGGGCTCTTCCGCTGTGTTCCCGAGTCTTCCTGCATATACAGCACATAAGCGGAGGAGGCGACAGCTGGTCTGAGCGCAGCGGAGACGATGGCATCAGACCGTTTTCCCACCACAGGTCAGCAGATCTGCTAGGATATGCCCCCAATGTCGGAGAGGAGTGGCTCCCACCTAGCTCTAGAATGGAGTGCCCAAAGTCCGGGAGAGCGTACCCCGCAGGTTTGTCCGCTTTCCATTCATTTTGGCGGTCTCCGGCAGTCCCACAGAAGTGAATGGTGCGGTCGCCGTGCCTGCGCTGCGCGCTTTCCATTTATTTCTTCTGAAAATAGCCAAGCGTGTCACTAGGCTATTTTCGGCGCTCCCATAGAAATGAATATAGGGACGGCAGCGCATGCGCGGTGCGCTCTGCTCTAGAGATAGGTGCGAGTCCCTATCTGACATTGGGGGCATATCCTGATAATATGCTACCAGTGGTCGAGAGGAGACAACCCCTGTAAGCCGCATCCAATTCCTGATGACAGATCTGCAGGAAAAGCACTGGTAATATGAAATCTCCACGGGTCGGCACTCAGCTTTCCCAGAATCCTGAAGGCAGATCTCAGCAGCGGAGCCGCGGACGTCTGACTGCATATCCTGGCAGAACGGCCACTGAGGAGCCTAGGACGGACTGTGATGGCGGCCATACTGGTTGTCACTTAGCCAAGGACAGTGACAGATAAGAAGCAGCTGGAGGATAACAGTCCCATACACCCAGCAATCTAGAGGCCGATTAAGGAGAAATGGCGGCTGAAGAGTATTTTTAGAGGTTGAGTTTTATATTTAGTGACATGGGAGGAGGGGCGATATAGAGTGTCCCTTTATCTGACTGGTAACGCCCCCACCCCATCAGTGCCATAAAAGAGGCTACTTTCACTAGAGGTGACCTCCAGAGCAGATTCTCAGCTGTCCCCTTGGCTGCTGTTCACAAGTGACTGCTATGTAAACCCTTGCCGGACCACCTCAGGGTCGGGGGCTTGTCACCTCTCCTGACAGGTCTCTGCATCCCACCTGACATAACAATTCTAGAGCATCTTTTCTCACAACTCTGCATTGTGCTGTTCCTCTGTTAAAACTCCTAGAAACGTATCAATACATTGGCAAGTGGGGGCATGTTCCCACAGGCTACACACTCTTAGGGCACAGACAAACAGTGCTCTCTGCACCCTGCAGGCCCTACCCATTTGCTTCAGCCAATGGCTGCACAAAAACAATCGGTGGCTGTGGCCTGCTTGGCCTTACACTGTCCAATCTGTGCACTCAGTCACGCCCCCACTAAAATGGAAATGGTAACATACAGTTGTTACAGGTGGAATAACAGAGGACCGGCACAACACACTCTAGCATTGTTATTTCATGGCCGGAGATGACAAGTCTTCCTTAAAGGGTTTGTCTGCCTTACATAAGCCCTTTGCATTCATCCCATTACACATCTGCCGCATTCTTCTCCCCAGATCTTCTCGCAGCATATCCGTCACAGTATCTGCAGGTCTTACACGCGGATCGGGCACGGACTGGCTGCGGATTTCATTGGTAAAGGGAGTAACCTGCAGGTAAATGTACATGTAACAAAATTCCAATAGTGTCGTGTGTGAATCCACCCCTAGGGAGGGCACAGCCAGAAATCACGGGCCCCCATAATAAAGAGAGCCCCATTGCCCTATGACCACCAGCAGAAGCAAGTGAATTCATGACATGAAAATCCTGCTTGCTGATGTCCTCCCCTGCTCCATTATCCAGTGTGATCAGTGGGCACCGCGCTGCTGGGCTACAGAGTAGTCACTATGGGGGAGATTTATCAAACTGGAGTAAAGTAGAACTGGCTTAGGTGCCCATAGCAACCAATCAGATTCCACCTTTCATTTTCCAAAGAAGCTCTGAAAAATAAAAGGTGGAATCTGATTGGTTGCTATCGGCAACTCAGCCAGTTCTACTTTACTCCAGTTTGATAAATCTCCCCCAATGGTTGCTTCCCCCATGGCTACACCTCGGCCGTCATGGCCTGTGGACATAATAGAGGGGAGTCCCTGTATTGAGTCATCTGGAGGACCCAGTCTTTAATGGGTGCCTTCATGGGGCCCCTTCTGCAGAAACCCCTTGTCCAGCTCATGGCTGGGTGACTGGTGATAGGTTGCTGCTACAGGGGCCCCATTAACAGCTGTGGAGGAAGTGGACAGCAAGGAGTTAGGAAGAACTCCATGATGCTCCACCAAATTACTAAATACAGGGGCGTCCCCCTTCAGTATGTCCATACACTATAATAGCATAGCCCCTGACAGAAGTGATGAGGAAGGGGCCCCTGACAGGAGGCAGGAAGCAGTGGCCCCTGACAGGAGGCAGGAAGCAGTGGCCCCTGACAGGAGGCAGGAAGCAGTGGCCCCTGACAGGAGGCAGGAAGCTGTGGCCCCTGACAGGAGGCAGGAAGCTGTGGCCCCTGACAGGAGGCAGGAAGCAGTGGCCCCTGACAGGAGGCAGGAAGCAGTGGCCCCTGACAGGAGGGAGGAGGCAGGGGACCGTTACAGGAGGGAGAAGGCAGGGGACCGTTACAGGAGGGAGGAGGCAGGGGACCGTTACAGGAGGGAGGAGGCAGGGGACCGTTACAGGAGGGAGGAGGCAGGGGACCGTTACAGGAGGGAGGAAGCAGTGGCCCCTGACAGGAGGGAGGAGGCAGGGGACCGTTACAGGAAGGAGGAAGCAGTGGCCTCTGAGGAAGTGAGGAGGTAGAGGCCCATGACCTGAGGCAGGAAGCAGTGGCCCCTGAAAGGAGGGAGGAGGCAGGGGTACATAACCGGAGGCAGGAAGCAGTAGCCCCTGACAGGCGGGAGGAGGCAGGGGCCCGTGACAGGAAGGAGGAAGCAGTAGCCTCTGACAGAAGTTCTGGTGGTCATAGGGCAATGGGGCTCTCTTTATTATGGGGGCCCGTGATTTCTGGCTGTGCCCTCCCTAGGGGTGGATTCACACACGGCACTATTGGAATTGTGTTACATGTGCATTTACCGCTGCCTGGCTGCAGATTTTACCTTTACAAATGAAATCCGCAGCAAGTCCGTGCCCGATCCGCGTGTAAGACCTGCAGATATTGTGACGGATATGCTGCGAGGAGATCTGGGGAGAAGAATGCGGCAGATGTGTAATGGGATGTATGCAAAGGGCTTATGTAAGGCAGACAAACCCTTTAAAGCAGTAAGACTCCGTGTTGTGCTGGTCCTCTGTTATTCCTCCGAGAATGTCATTAATTAGGAAACAACTGTATATTACCATTTCCATTATAGTGGGGGAGTGACTTGGTCAGCACTGATTGGACAGTGTAAGGACAAACAGTCGGGCAGGCCTTTTTGTGTGGCCATTGGCTGAAGCCCCTAACAGAAGTGAGGAGCCAGGGGCCCCTGACAGGAGCAAGGAAGCAGGGGCCCTGGCAAAAGTGAGGCTACTTTAGCATTAGTGTTTTGTGCGGATCCGTTATGGATCTGCAAAAAACGCTTCTGTTACAATAATACAACCGCATGCATCCGTCATGAACGGATCCGGTTGTATTATGTCTTTTGGTGGGTTCACACTAGCGTTAGGGGTTCCGTTATAACATGGTATAACGGAAAATAACGGAATCCATAAGGAAGGACGGATCCGTTCTTCTGCCCATAGACTTGCGCTAACACGGAATGGAAAACGGAAGCCTTTAAAAGGCATTTTGTTTGCTTTCCATCCTAATAGAAGTCTATAGCAATCAAAACGGATCCGCCTGGTTCCTGTTATGCAAGACGGAAAACAAAGTCCACCATGTTATAACGGAATCCCTAACGCTAGTGTGAACCCAACCTTACATAGCCAAGACGAATCCGTCATGAACTCCATCGAAAGTCAATGGGGGACGGATACGTTTTCTATTGTGCCGGAGAAAACGGATCCGTCCCCATTGACTTACATTGTGCGCCAGGACGGGTCCGTTTTGGTGTCCGCCTCCAGAGCGGAATGGTGACTGAACGGAGGCAAACTGATGCATTCTGAGCGGATCCTTTTCCATTCAGAATGCATTAGGGCAAAACTGATCCGTTTTGGACGCTTGTGAGAGCCCTGAACGGATGTCGCAAACGTAAAGCCAAAGCGCTAGTGTGAAAGTAGCCTGAACAAGCAGGGGCCCCTGATAGAAGTGAGGAGGTCTCACAGAAGCCAGGAAGCAGTGCCCTTTAACAGAACTGAGGAGGCAGGGGCCCCTGATAGAAGTGAGAAGGCAGTGGCCCCTGACAGAAATGAGGAGGCAGGGGCCCCTGACAGAAATGAGAAGGCAGGGGCCCCTGACAAAAATGAGGAGGCAGCAGGGCCCTGCATCAGTCAGTGACAGGCCAGGTAACCCGCTCCAGGGCTGTGCTCCGGGCCTGCCCTGATTCTCCTGGGATCACAGCATCCCTGGGCTCTCATCTCCGTATGACACACTGCGCCCGCAGCGACCTCTGTCTGCCCCATCAGCTGATGCTCTGTGTCGGGGTGACCCTCCAGCCAGCCGGGGTGACATGTATACCCACCGCCGCCCCTCCTTACCTTCCACATCCTCCATGGTGACACCCCCTCTATGTGTCGCTCCGCCGCACTCTCCCGCTACCACGGTAACGGAGACACGCCCGGCTCCCCGGGAACCAAGACGTTAATTGGCTGAAGAAGCTGTGTCACCAAGCACCGAGCACACAACAGTGGGCGTGTCTGATGGGGGGGGGGGTAGAGCGACGTCAGAAGTCTGAAAATGGGCGTGTTTAACTGTCGAGGGGCGTGGTCATGTAACCTACTGCCTATAGACTGTATAACCTTAGGGGGAACAATGCTGCACCCTATGGGCTGCCAGTACGTGAGGGGCGTGTCCTCCGTCTGTCGTTATGGGCGTGTGCTGTCTGTAGTGGTGAGCGTCTTCCAATCAGCGCCTGAGAGGGTGTGTCTTGGTTGGCTGGTCGTTGGACCGTCAGCCAATGGGTGGAGGCTGTTCCATGTGTATCTGTCAGACATGTGATTGTGGAAGCTCCGTGACCCCGGAGTTCTATGAAGCGGGGACTGAATGTAAAGGGGGAGGCTCCTCCTCCTCCTACAATGGTAACTCTAACCTCCTTAAAGGGGAAGTGCACCCTAATTTATGGAGCTGTGAGAAAATCACCTGCACAAATCAATGCACCGAGCTCAGGCACATGACTGTGATTGGATCAGGAAACATGGTCCCTGTGTCACCACATCTCCCCAGTATGAGCCCTAAACCTGTATAACCCAGCAGAGGGCAATAGATGATCTCTGAAATGGCAGCGTTCAGATAAAGCGCCATTCACGCCATGTTTGAGCCTTCCGTCAACGGTATACGGCAGGTGGCCCTCCCCACAGAAGGCACCAATATATAAGCAAACAAGCCCACGTTTATTAAAGGTAACTCATCGGGGCCGGCTAACTAATGTGTACAGGGGCCCCCAACAACTCCCCCACCAAAAGAAAGATTGAGTCCTATTCTGGAAGGAGATACAGTAAGCCGCTCGGCGGGAACCTTCTTCTCTCATGCCATGGAAAACACATACATGTGGAGCCCCATGAGATGCCCAGGTTACAGGTGTATGGCACCTGAGCATACTTACCGTTTCTGTTGGTAAAATTGGGGCATATAAGCCCCGGCAATGGAAATGCCCCGACTCCACCTGGGACACCCACTTATGGGAGGGGTTTGTGTTAGTCCTGCCCGTTTCCGGCCGAGGACGTCGCAAGTTTTCCCTGTACTGTCTCTGAAAATCAGGGTGAAAATCAAGGTTGAATGTTGAGGTTAATATGTGCCAAAATGACTAAAAGTAACACACTTCATTGGGTCTAAATAACAGAAAATGAATTCCACGCCTCTCTTTCTTCTTAAAGAGGACCTTTCATGGGTCCAGACATTATGAAATAAGTAGCAGGTTATGTAGGGCACTGTGCACGGATGGAATATTGCTTACTCTTTTTTCTGGGTGCCGGTGTTCCGTTATTTTCTCCTACCCGTGAACTTTCTCTACCCTTGTCATTTCCGGTTCTGACGCAGCCGCACCGGAAATGACGTTTGCGGGTGTGGAAGGAGGTGTGTCACGCCGCTCGCTTACTGAGTGGCTGAGTAGGAGTCGGCGTAGGCGAGCGCGGCTAACTGTGAATGCGCCTAGGGTAGGGAAATTGCGCATGCGCCCGAGGGTAGTGAAAACTCACTGGGCTGTAAGTTTTCCCTACCCTAGGCGCATTCGCAATTGGCCGTGGGTTTTCCCTACCCTAGGCACTAGAATAGACAGGATCCAGCAAGCGTTAGCTACGTGTGTGCACTGGGATGTAAGTTTTCACTACCCTCGGGTGCATGCGCAATTGGCCGTGGGTTTTTCCTACCCATAGCGCGTTCAGTTAGCCGCACTCAAATGCGCCGACTCCTACTCATGACACACCTCCTTCCACACCCGTAAACGTCACTTCGGGTGCGGCTGCGTCAGAACCGGAAATGACGAGTGTATGGAAAGTTCACGGGTAGGGAAAAATATCGGAACACCGGTATGTTCGCCCGCTGTGCCCCTGTTGAATTCTCCCGCCTGACATGCTAATGAATAGCATCGGTACAGGGAGGAGGAGACGGCCCTGTTTCTCAATGGGCGTCTCCTTCCCCCTGGCTGTAGCGCAGTCCAATTACAGCGGAGAGCGTCACAGCCAAGGAGAAGGTGAGTTTTTTTTTTCTCCCTGGCTGTGACGATCTCCTCTGTGATTGGACCGAGGCAGAGCGGGCGACTGGAACGGCGCCCAGAAAAAAGAGTAAGCATTATTACATCCGTGCACAGTGCGCAACATAACCTGGTCCTTATTTCATAATGTCTGGACCCATGAAATCCTCTTTAACGGGGTACTCCGGGAATTAAGGAAATAAAAATACATAAATATTACTTCATTATAAATATGTTCTCAAATACCTTTCATTAGTTATAATGGCTCCTGTTTTCTGGGGAACAATCATCAGCAGAAATAAAATGGCTGCCGTCTTATTAGTGCACACAGCACCTGTCCTAATCACAGAGGAGGACAAGTTACTTTACAGCACTGAGGTAAAGAGCTGCCTCATCCTCCTTTTCTACTTGTCAGGGATTACAGTATGATCCTGAATATAGATGAGAAGATCTTCAGCTGAATCTCTGTAGGAATAGAGACAATGAGAAGACATGAAGTACAGAGAGGATGGACAGGACAGACTGTGGTTATGTGGGGCTGTGGTAATGGAGACTGCATACAAGTGCTGCTGCTCATTATCCGCATCCCCACCTCCTCTCTGTCCTTCTTGTCTCCTTATGAACTCCATTCCTACAGAGATTCAGCTGAAGATCTTATCATCTGTATTCAGGATCAAGTAGAGAGGAGGATGAGGCAGCTCTTTACCGCAGTGTTATAAAGTAACTTGTCCTTCTGTATGATTAGGACAGGTTTTATGTGCACTAATAGGACGACGGCCATTTTATTTTTCCTAATGATTGCTCCCCAGACAAAAGGAGTACAGTACTGTAGTGCCGCAGCCTTCTTTCAGCTTACCAGACACAGCGTCATACATTGTATAGTGGCTGTGCTTGGTATAACAGCTGAGCCCGATTCACTTCTATGGGGCTGAGCTGCACCCAGGCCATGTGACTGACGCATGTGGCCTAGGAAATGCTGAGAGTAGGCCGCCACACTACTGCGAGCGCCACTTCCTTCTCAAACAGCTGAATATCTAGAGGACCTATCCGGAGGTCATCAGTATAAAACTCCCGGAAAACCCCTTTAATTCCACCACCTCCACTCCCATTCTCTTCAACATCCCCATCACACCTCCCCGGTGGTTCGGGGTACAAGTTGGAGACCCCCGCTCTAGCAGATCCTTCCATTTCTTTGATGCACCGCAGTGTCCACCAATAACTGTGAGTTAATAGAAAAGTAATGGCTTGTACAGTGGGGAAGAATTGCATAAAAAAGACTCAGTTTTTAAAAAAAATAAAGAAAAGAGTTGCTTACCTACTGACAGCCTGACGCTCCCATTTTGAAGCTTTCCAGGTCCCCTCTGGTCTCTGCTTCCTGATCCTGTCTTAACACACAGGAAAAGGCCGCTCAGCCGATCAGTGGCATGTCCTATGTATTGAGATGGGACCAAGAAGCAGAGACTGACCCCGTATGCATTGGAAAGGGATCGTCGAAGATCGGTGAGGTGAGTATCACTTATTTAATTTTTTCATCCTGCACTGAGCCCTTTGCAATACAATTTTTTAACACTGGACAATGCCTGTAACAGAGTCCCTTACATGGAATGCAGAAGACTTTAGGAAGAGCTAGCATTGTCTTTATGGTGCACCGGTGGTCCCTCATGCCTAGAGGGTCACTGGACATGGGACATGTCTGCCGCTACACATCATATAGCCAATCGGGTGCACTGCAGATTATTACTTATAGAAAACTTTGCTGACAAATCTAGTAATTTTCCACTTTCTGTGTTCAGCCAAGCAAAATAATTACCTCATGTTCATGTCTGGATTCGCACAAATCTTGGCTGTATTGGTGATTACTTTACTTCTATTTTTGGGCTTCCTGGCTGATCATAAATTATCTTTGCCCAGCTAGTTTTTGAAGGGCAGAGAAGTAGGAGGTAGCAGATCTGAAATGGACACTCTTGGTGCAGAAAATCTGTTCTTCTTGGAGATATGTGGCATTCCCAACAACAACATTTGGCAAAGGGCCAAACTAGAGGAACCAGTCTAAAGGATTTGGAGATTTTCACCATGAAATGCCCCTGACAGGGTACTTTATACAAGAAATCCCTAGATCACAGCCCTAGAGTAGTCTCTAAAAGCTACTGCTGATGGCCTATAGATGACATTACTATAGATGGGTTCTAGAATTGATAAATGGAAGCTTTTATCAGAGGCGAAGGTCGCGAACAACACAAGAAAAATGTATATCGGCCAGGGCAGACAGGCAAAAAAGGGCTGCACTAGGGGCATCGCTATAGGGGAAGCAGCTGCTTTGGGCCCCAACTCAGAAGGGGTCCACTCAGGAGGAGGACTAAAAGATTTTATTGTCAGGGCCCACTCAACATTATTATAAAATGACATTATGTACAGAGACACTGTAGGAAACAGACGGAGCGGCTTCCGGGCCTCGCCTGAGAGAGCAATCTTGACTAGCCACAGGAGTGGGGTTGCAAGGGAGTAGAGGGTTGCAAAGAATTTGCTGTAGTGGGGGGCCCATTCAAAAAATTGCTGTGGGGCCCAGTCATTTCTAGTTATGCCACTGGGCCGCACATACATGTATCAATAATCCATCTTCAGGAGCTCATTATGGAGATGCTTAGCACAGTTTTGAGATACTGATGCTAAATCCCTGCACTAATGCTGGAAACACGCAAAATCTCCCCTGGGTCCGTCGATGATCTGCCGGATAGTTTTAACGCTAGTGTAAAACTAGATCAATGGCTTGAAGACGTTTTTCTGGTGACCACTACAATGGGTCAGAAGAAGTCACAACCCTTATTACATGTTAAATGCCGACTTACCCGTATTGTAAAATATCTCTAAGGCCCCATGCACACAACTGTATTCATTTTGCGGTGATCTGTCTTATTACACGTTCACACAGTGTGCAGTCTGACATTCAGCATAAACCATTCCTGCCTCCCAAATAAGAGGACTGTTCTTTGTAGTCTAACTTGTTTATTGGTAAAACAGGAGTATTTGATTGGCAAAACAGGATTGTATGGTAAAACTACAAGAATACAAATAGAAAGTATAAGTATAAAGTATAGATAGCATGTACTATAACATTTGCATTAACACTGAAGTATATGGTAAAATGGCTGCCTGTATATAGGACTACATGTCTAGTTAACAGTAGTAACAGCTTCCCTGAGTAACAATTATAACCAGCTGAACAGCTCTGCATAACATAATGTCCCTAAAAACAAAGGTAGATCTCTCACCAGATATGTTTTACAAGGATGGTAGAGTTTAAGAAGGAGATATGCAAAAGGACAGCTCTGCTGATGTGCCCTGGTGACTGGAGGCTTCTCTTTCCCAGGATGCTTTGCACTTCCACAATGCTTTGCACCACCCACAATGCAGCAGTCTTTATAACAAGAAAAACAAAGTGTAATACAACTTAACTCTGCTAGATGGTGCTATAACCACATTAATCACTACAGAAATACCAAAACCCTGGCAGAGTGAAATAGAATCATTTACTAACCCTGCTGGGCAGAAAACTCCCCGTCTGGCGTCAACAGTCGCCACTACTGAATCCTTTCGTCAATGGTGGGATTAAGCTTTCTCAAAGCGCTATCTTTGGAGACTGCTTGGCCTAGCTGAGGTAGTCTATTTCTTTAGCATAACTTTCATGCTGAATTATTATACTGTTGGACCTTTCCACATTGGGAGCACCAAAGGCGTGCTTGCAGTGATGCCAACCCTTGCAGGGCCCCTGACCCACAGGCAATGTCGACCTGCAAGACTGAGCCATATAAACCACATAGGCCATACCACAAACGAGCAACATCCAGGTGGAGAACCCATTGAAACGATGGGATTTGAGTTGGTGGTCCGAAGTCACTGTACGTAGAACAGATACTTCAGGTCGGATTTCTTCATCGGCATCTGGGTCTACCAATTCGAATGTGTCAGATCCGATAATGCAAGACGTTGAACGGGACAGGAATACAGTAAACCATGTTGTGTCCTTAAGGTGGCTTAGTCCGACGGATCTAGTCGTGTGGTCCCCAGGATTATGCGGTGTAGGCACGTAGTGCCACTGTTTAGGACAAGTGGATCTCCTGATCCTTAGCACCCGATTGCAGACGTAGATATAAAATCGTCTGGTTCCATTGCAAATATATCCCAGGACTACCTTGCTGTCCATGTAAAACTCAACTTATTCGATTTCCAGGTTCATTCCTGATGTTATAAGTTCAGCTAGCACTGCAAGCACAGCAGCGTAGAGCTCCAGTCTGGGAATCGTGTGTTCGCTGAGTGGCTCCAGTTTGGTCCGGCTCATGAGAAATCCTATATGGCATTGTTCTTTGACGACAATGGACTTTAGGTATGCTATGGCTGCAATCGCCTTGACTGAACTGTCACAGAAGATATAAAGTCTTTGCATCTTGACTTCAGTTGATGGCACGGAAGCATAGGGTCGTGCCACATGAAGGCTGGTCAAAGCTTCGAGAGACTTTCTCCAATCTGTCCACAAGTCTTTTTTCTCCATGGAAAGCGGATCATCCCAATCAGACGTCTCTGTGGTGAAGTCTCTTAACATCATTTTACCTTGGATGTTAACAGGCGCTACAAATCCCAAAGGATCATAGAAGCTGTTTATGGTGGACAGGACTCCTCTGCATGTGAAGGGTTTGTCTTCCGTGCTGAATTGGAAGGTGAGTGTATCTGCCTTTAAATATCAGAGCAAACCGAGGCTCCGCTGCATGGCAAGGTTGTCGGTGCTAAGATCCAAGTCCTTTAGATCACTTGATTGGTCTTTGGGTAAGAAGGCCTCCATTAACTCATGGCTGTTGGAGGCGATTTTGTGCAACCTCAAATTAGATAGAGCGAGCTATTCTTGAGCCCTTTTCAGGAGACTGATTGCGGTCTCGTTTGTGGGTGTGGATTTCAAGCAGTCGTCCACATAGAAATCTTTTTCCACAAAGGATCTGACATTAGACAAACGCATTAGAAACGCACATGAAACGCAGATGCGTTTTTTCTGTTTGACATTAATTTTATGAGGGCACTGAATCCATTTATATGTACTATGCAGGGATCGTTATGGCGGTACCAATATATATTGATTTTATATACAATTGGATAATATGGCTGTTTTCATGATGTTGAATATATGTGAAACTATGTCGATACAAGGGATACTATGTTGATGCACTGCCACATGATAAGGAGTATAATAGATGGCAAGAAATGATTTGTAAAGGTTGATTCATTTGTATTTGACACAATGGAAGAAACAAATAATCGCTCTAATATATCTAGATCTACTATAGAACTTTTTAGAGAGTTGGAGAAATTACTGCACAGCTAAAACAGAAGTGGGAAATTAAATCTCTTAACAAATACCTAGAAAGGGGAATTATACCGAAGGGTTTATCTATCACTAAAGACATAGCACAAGATTTATACAGTGAGGAATTTAATACAGAATGGGATTGTTTTTTAAAAAGACAATCATGTGCACTGATACAAATGATAATTAAAAGACAAATGCAAATTTTGGAAGAGACCATAGAGCAAATATCAGGATTGAGAGAATTAATTGATGCACTGCCACATGATGAGGAGTATAATAGAGGGCAAGAAAGGATTTGTAAAGGACTTGACAATCTAGATAAATATTAATAAATAAAAAATCAAAAAACTGAAACAAAATACACAAAAAGAACATGCACAGAGAATTGGTTAAAATAAAGATAGAATCCCACCAGTTAGAAATAACGAGGAGAGATCAATACAATGTCCCAACAGCCAACCGTTTTGAAATACTTTCAACTCCACATTTTTTAGATCACACTCCACCTCCTCACAAACCCAGAATCAGATCGACACATTCACAAACCCCAGAGAGAAGATATGCAAGGACATAACCTCAGTCACATGTATACAATTTGAGACAAAGACACCAGAATTCTATAGACAATACAGAGAGGAAATGGCCGACACATAACACAATATGGCCACACATAAGTACAGGAAGATACGCAGAGAAGGACGACCGGAGAAACACACACAGACAACACAAGACACGAACATAGAAGACAATGTAGTGGTCAAACTTAGTCAGAAACAATTAACTGAAGCACAGATTATCCTTTTAAATAATGGTCTTAAATTGTCACCTACATACAAAATAGATAAATTTACCACTTATATAGGCATAGAAAAATTTGTCTAAAGAAATATTACATGAAAAATTCAATAATACAAGGAGATACCAATTACACGATATATATATATACATATATATATATATATATATATATATATATAATTTGATATAAGAAAATTGAACAAAAAATCAATAAATAATAATGTAACGAAACATGAAATTGAAGCTATCAAACAGTTATAGTCTCCACATAATATCACTTTTAGACTAGCTGATAAAAAGGGTGCAATTGTCATTCTTGATACAGATCGATATGATAAGAAATGTAAAAGACAGTTATCTGATATATCAACATATAAAAAAATAAAAAGTGACCCCACAAATGGGTACTATAAAAAAATAGTTAAATATTGTGACAGTGGACATAATAGAGGAATTCTTCTCAATCGTGAATTTAAATATATAGTGGGAAATCCAAAAAGACTGCCAGCTTTCTATTGTATTCCAAAAATTCATAAGAACTATACTGAACCCCCAGGAAGACCTATCATTTCCGGTATAGGCTCCATAACTTCTAACCTTTCACAGTACATAGATAGATTGTTACAAGCAGCTGTTATGCAGACGTGTTATATATAAATGATACTACGGATGTCCTATCAACATTAGAGAAATTGGAATTTCAAAATCATTGGATTCTTGGCACCATAGACGTGAATTCATTGTACACAATCATAGAACATGATCAAGGTAGGGAGGCCTTAAGGGAGCAACTACAAATAAATAGCCAATTACATCATGACCAAATTGATTACGTGGTGGAGGGGGTTGATTTCATTTTGAATGATAATTATTTTTTATATGAATCAGAATTTTACCTTCAGAGAAGAAGGGCCGCCATGGGTACCAGATTCGCCCCCACCTATGTGAACTTATCCATGGCCCAATGGGAAATGGATGTGATTGCTCCTTGGTTGGGGATGGTTCTGGTACTTTGGCGTCGATATATAGACGACATTATATTTATTTGGCAAAGTACAGAGGATCGTCTGAATACTTTTCTGGAATTAATTAATCGAATGAGAGAAATTTAAGATTCATTATTAATACTAGTAGAGCGCATATTGAGTTTTTGGATATGACTATTAAAATCAATAACCACAAACTCATATGCAACACTTACCATAAAACTGTTATGAGGAATAGTCACATTCTGTTCTCAAGCTGTCATCTCCCGAGATGGTTATTCAACATTCCAACTAGCCAATTTATACGGATCAAATGTAATTGTACTATTAATGAACAATTTGAAAAAGAGGCGATCCAACAAAAACAACAATTCGTACAGAAACAATATCCAGAAAAGGTATTAGAAACATGATTGAACAAAGTTAGAAGTATGGACAGGAATTCTTTTTTTTAAACAAAGAACAAAGTAATTAAAGAAGAGGATAACTTACGGATCATACTACCCTTCCATTCACAGCATCGATCAATTGAGGAAATAGTTAAAAGACATTGGCATCATTTATTAAGGGACAAAGTGGTGGGACCTTTATTAACCCCTGAACCCCTTATCATATACACTAAAGGACCTAATTTGGGTATTCGAATAGCACCCACTACAAAAACAAGGAGATCAGTAGAGACAAAGACAAATTGGCTATTCTCAAAAGGGTTTCATCATTGTGGAAGATGCAATAATTGCAAAATAACAAATTTCTAATGGAAAACTGTCCAAATGCAATCCACACACAATTTTTTTTTGCCATACGATCAAAGACAGTTTAACATGTGACATTACTGATGTAATTTACATTTTGCAGTGTCCATGTCACAAACAATACATTGGCAGAACCAAAACAACTTTAAAACATTAAGAATGGTTTTGAAAATCACTCTTTATCACAACACTTTAAACAGTATCATAATAAGGATCCCACTAAACTCACCTTTTAAGTGCTGGAGAAAATGAGGAGGCCCTGGAGAGGGGGGAACCACATTGCCAACATGTCCAGGGCTGAGTCACGAAAAATCTTTGAATTTGATACGAAAAACGCATTAGAAACGCACATGAAACACAGATGTTTCTTATACAATTGTATAATATTGCTGTTTTCATGATGATGAAGATATGTGGTACTATGTGGATACAGGGGAGAAGTGGTTGTTCCACTTCATATATTCATTTATACTACTAAGATGGCAACCTCCCCCAATAATTTTACTTCACCCGTAAAAGGACTGATTTTCCTGTGTACTGTCAACCATTGATGAAGGAGGGTGCAGCTCCGAAACGCGTTTGGTGACCTAAGGAAGTGACAGTACATATGGAAGCAGTAATACCCATATACTGAACAGTTTGGGTTATATGCTGCAGTTCCACCTGTAATAGGAAGGAGCGCACTCCGATCTCTGAACTTTCACTGCATGTCAGGTCTTCTCAGGAGCAGGTAAATACCGGCATCCCTGCAACACGTGGGACGTCATGTGGAAAGCCGAACAAAGCGGAGGCATTACAAGCTTCTCCAGTAAGGTAACATCTACCCTACACACATGCTCCGAGACTGCATTAAATGGTAATGTAACTATCTTTCTAAACTACCAGCAACATTTATAGAGTTGCTTGCAACATTGCATTAATAATAACATTGGATATTCACACCCAAGACTGCCTAGGGTTTGCAAACAAAGTGGAGATCAATTTAGCAAGCACTATACCATTACAATACAGGTGTAGACCAAAGATAATGTGAAATACATTTATAGGAAACTGGACCCTGATGAGTTTTTGCCTTTGGAACCGCACAATAACATCTAAATACGGCATTGGCCATCTTTTTGTTCCTATCTTTCTCGTATTATCAACTGGACCTTAATATATCATCTACCGTATATTGTGGATTTATGAAATAATGTTTTGATACTGAATATGATATACTATATTGATAAAAGAGATATGCATAGCCGCTCACCCTAGCCTTATATCATTAACCTGGAGGGGTGGATATGCACATCAACCATATGCAATTGTTTTTCATTCTGGTACTTATTTTTTTATTTATATATTGGTACTTATATTTTTTTACCATTACATATATTAGTTTGTTTTTAAGGGTTTTTTATTTGATGTATTCAGTGTATATCTCACCATAGACAACAGTGGATGAGATAAAAGATAATTAAATAAAAGTAAAAATCATTTACAATTTCATTGTGATGTCAGTGTTCATGTAACAGCCGGATAATTAGTGCCCTCCTAAAATGTGAAAGTAGCCTTAGGAGACATAAATTCTTTATCGCTGATCTATTGGTTTCTGTTCTTAGATAGGACGCAGAGCATGTGCAGTTTAGTGAGGCTACCCCTTTGTCTCTGGCAAGCCAAAGACATCATGGGAAATATAGGCTACATAAGGGGAACCAATTGACTAAAGGAGAGGATATAGTGCCTATGCAGCCAGTTCAGCAGCTCAGAAGTAGGGGATCCCTTCCCATCTATAGACAATACCACAAGTTCCCAGTCTACACTGCAAAGCTTGTCGGGCCGACGGGGATGGAGCTTAGCTCTGCAAAGGAAGAATGGCCAGCACTCGCTCCAATTTGCACGTTGCGCGGGAAAGGAGCAACCTCCAACGAACAGTAGAAGAACAAGGCCCAGCAGCTGTGTCTTTGCAAATAGGTTTCTTTATTTCATATCCAGAATATGTACCTGTTGAGAAAGGCTTGTACACCGAAACGCGTCCTGGATGTAGGACATATTCTGGATATGAAATAAAGAAACCTATTTGCAAAGACACAGCTGCTGGGCCTTGTTCTTCTACTATAGCTCTGCAAAGGGGCTTAGCTTAGTAGTGTGACTTGGGCCTCCAAACATATCTTTGCCTGGGGCTGCAGCCTCGGCAGGGTACTGGCTCTTTTTAAAGAGACCAGCTGTGTATGGAGACTTATTGGCAAGGCTCCACGGTAAAATAATATCCATATTATACTATGCCTGCCTGTAAATAGGAAATACCATACCATTGAAAATGCACATAATAAATATTGTGACATTTTAAGTGTCCCTTTCACACAAATCTGGGACGCTGCACTAGAGCCACTTTTTGGAAGTGGCTTCCTATAAGTCATAGTCTGACTTTTTAAAACATGACATGGGAAAATAGCCAAGTCAAATACCCATCCATAGACAGCTGTTTTGGGGTGCTTTCCCTCATCAGTAAGGAGTGGGATTCTGTCCGAGATGCCTTGGATGCATTTTAGGCAGGGTACTGGCTCTTCTTAAAGAGACCAGCTGTGTATGCAGGCTTTTTGGCAATTCTTCATGGCATGGAGACTTAGTGGCAATGCACCATGGGAAAAAAATATGCAGTGAGGTATCTCCCAGAAAAAGAGAACCATCTCTCCAACCAAACCCATCCCTGCTCAGCATACACAAGGACACATTATTCTCGAACTATAGCATATGCTGCAGCTGCACTTAATGTCCGATAATGGCGATAATGGCCTTCTTTAATAGTAATGGACCAGTTCTACTGATGCTTACTTTAGTTTATTGTTTCTTTAATTACAAGGGACTATGCTGGCATTATGTCCTGGTTACCATGCGATGTCATCATGTGATTGCAATGTTCCTTTGTTCTTGCCGTTTTGTTTGAGGTCCCAGAAAACCCACTTTACATATAACACAATCTTTTCGTCGTTGTCATAAAAATCACATATCTGCCTTCCATGTTCCAGCTTGCAAATGCCACTAGGCAAGCTTGTATTAAATGCACAGAATTGGTAGTGCCTATTCCCCTTTTCACCACTAGAATGCGCTGCTGCAATGTTCTGCAATAAGCTGCATTACTAATATCTGTGCTGCTGCCTCCTGGAATAGAGGTAACCACAAGTGCAGTCAGGTTACATTGACTTGTTCCATTTGGTTTAGACATTTGTGAAGCTTTCATTAAAAACCTTTAGCACAACACTGCTAAATTAGTGATAATATTCCATTAAAGGGGTTCTCTAGAGTTAATAGATTGGGGGATCCTTATCTGTCGTCCAGAATGAACAGCAGTGACATGAACATCTCTTTCTAAAGGACCTGTCCTGCTCTCCATTACACAGACAACCCATTTATTTGAATGGGTACTATGTAAGGCTATATTCACACAACTGTGCCGTGTTTTGAGCTCTGCAAATTGCCGATCCGCAAAACATGGAAACCGGCTGCATGCATTCTTCATTTGCAGAATGCACAGGGCCGGTGCTATGTAGAAAATGCCTATTCTTGTCCGCGATTTCGGACAATGATAGGACATGCTCTATATGTTTGCGGTGCCACGGAACAGAACTACGGATGCAGACAGCACACTTTGTGTTCTCCACATCTTTTGCGGCCCCATTGAAATGAATGGGTCCGCACCTGTTCTGCAAAATGGACAACGGATGCGGACCCATTCATATAGTCGTTTGAATGAGCCCTAATACTTAAATTCTACTGTGGCAGTGCCTGATGATTTCAGCAGGGGGCCACTGTGCGATCAGCTAATTGATAAGGGCCTTTCGATCATGTCTAGTTGGACTATGTTTGAGATAGTTCCAGGGTAGTTTGCATTAAAATTATGTAGAAGAATGAGATGGTGTGCCCCCTTTCTCCATTTTTCTTTAAGGGGACCTAAACCTTTGGTGAAACCATGATTGTGCAGCAGCACTTCCCAGAGCACTCTGCACTATTCTGCTCAGCATGCAGAGTACGGATCCCATATACTTCCCTATTAGAGGTGGCTTCTTTTTTTCTCTGCAGGAATTTCAAAGATGCCATCCTGTGCATGCTAGAGGTTGCTGGGGTCAATGGCAAAGGTTCTAGAGAACCCTTGCCCTACCAGAGGAATGTCGGACATCATATTATTTATTCTGGAAATTGTTGGCTCTGTCCTCACAAAAGCCCTAGGAGCTGTGCACAGGGATGGACTGGAAACTTAAAGTGGCCCTAGAAAAAACTAAACGCGTCCCCTTTTTGTAGTTGGGTCAAAAATGACAGAAGACAGGACCAACACAAGGAGGCGGAGCCAGCAGTACTATATTGCAGCACAATATACCACCCCAGCAGAGCCAAGTAGCACAGTGTATCACAAAATACTGCCCTAGAAGCACCAAATATCTCCCCAAAAACTACTCTTCTGTGGTGGCTAGCGCCAGCTGCCACATTCTGTCCTCCTACTCCAGTTGCCTCAAGAGGGCAATACAGTTGAAGTCAGGAGGGTAGCGTCAGATCATTACTTATCTGGCTGGCATACGAAAGAAGGGCTCAGGTAGCCTCCTGGGCATCAGCCCACCAAGAAATTTGGTCTGGACGAGGAAATTGAAGTGGTCCTGGAAAAAATAAAAGTGGCCCCAATGTTGTAGGTGGGTCTAAATTGACAGAAAGTGGGGCAACACAAGTAGATGGGGCTAATACAAGTTGCCAGAGTCCGTTATACCAAAGGACAGAACAGAATACCATCCTACAGAACCAAATACCACAGTGCTCCACAAACACTTCCCCAAAAGCTGTCCTTCGGTGGTGGCCATCAATAGCTGCCTCTGTCCTCTTCCTCCAATTGTCTCTAATCCAGATAAGAAGCAGGGGGCTCCATATGCTGGAAAAGCTAAGCAGAGCAGATAAAACCTGTGTAGAGCACTCTGAGAAGCACTGCTTGATGATCGTGGTTTCACCAAACATTTAGGTCCCCTTCATTAATTACAGGGAATCTGCTACCAGCGTCCCCCCATCTAGCTGTTTGTATACACACAAAGCTGTGGTTCATCTGATTAAAACGCTCTTATTGCACCCAAGTTACACTCATTTCTGTGGCCAGCCTCCATTGATTGAGAGGGCGAGGAAGTGGCGAGATGGGAAAAAGCTCTGACTACCATTGGCCAGGAAACAGCGGAGCGAGCCAGCTCTCCAATGTTTTAATAGCCCCCATTGTAGAGTATACGAGCTACAGAAACAGCGTAACACAGCACCCTATGTCTTTTCCCTAACTCGTAAACAGTATAGATTACTGAGCTAAAGAAACAGCTTAGCTTGCTGGATTTCCCGGCCACCTGGTGGTCCATACTTAGTTCCATCTTGCCTTAGGAATGGTGAGATGAGTCAACCCCTTTAAGTGGTAGTTGATGGCTTTTCGGGAGCTAAGCATCTTCCATTAGAATAAGATTCTGATGAGGCTTATTTATCCTTTTTTTTTTTTATAACACTCATTATAGTGAACGTTCTATGTTGAATTGGCAAGAAAATATTTCCAGGACTTCAAAACCAATGATCAATCACTACTGATGATGAATTGATGACTCAATTCAAGTGAATAGGGCGATCCTAGGGTTCTCTGCAGAGTGGTTGGCCAGAGGTTCCACTGTGCATAGTAAAACTAGGAAGGGCTGCATGACTAACTCAACATGGTGGCTTTAGCAGAAGCTGAATGTTCAGATCCTTTTCCACTTGTGGCTCTTCCCTCCTTGCAACTGAGATTAAGGCAGAGTATTAATACTCAGATTCACTTTAATTTTTACTTTCTATTGGTTTAATCTGTTCATAAAATAATTAATCTGTTCATAGAAAAGTATCCATGAGTTCATTCAGATCAGTAAATCTGGGCCTTTTATTAAAACAGACTTCTTGCAATCCATTTATGAACGTTGAGAAGGAAAAATAGAGGAATGACACAACACTGAGTCATAAGAATAAATGCTCCAGACTTTTTATTACATGGGGGATGCAAGTAATTAATAAAACAGACGTGTCAAGAGAGGTGAGAGATCTTCTTTAAAAGTACATAGTACGATTGCTCCTCCCCCGTCATTGTACTCTTCTGTTTGATCGCGAAGAGCCGGCCGCTGCCATCTTGATTGAAGAAGATCTATTGTGAAATCTCCCGCGACCAGTGATGACGTCATGACACCAGCCAACGTGGTGACATCATACCTCACCATGCACAGGATTTCGTGCAAGATCTTCAATGGCCGGCTCTTTGCGCTCAAACAGAGGAGGTAAGTATGATTTTTTTTTTTTTTACCGCCATTCAGGGAAAATCGATTCACTACCACAAAGCACTAGGAAATTCGGCTTTGTGGCGAATCAAATTTTCCATGAAATTCGGATCGAAGTCCACTTTGTGGATTTTGATTCACTCAGAACTATGAATCAGCAAAGGGGGGGGGGGGGGTCACTGCACCCTTGTTCTTCCAATCTGTGAGGGTCCCAGAAGTGTAACTCTCACACATCTTGTCAATATGTCATACATTTTTCAGATGGAAAGGCTACATGCACATGACCGTATGTGTTTTGCAGTCCGCAAAAAAAAATGGATGACATCCGTATGCCATGTGTTTTTTTTTTTGCGGATCCATTGTAACAATGCCTAAAAAGGACAAGAATAGGACATGTTCTATTATTTTTGCAGGGCTACGGAACGGACATACTGATGTGGACAGCACACGGTGTGCTGTCCGCATTTTTTGCGGACCCATTGAAATAAATGGGTCCGCATCCTATCTGCAAAAAAAACGGAACGGACACAGAAACAAACAACGTGTGCATGTAGGTAACCAAATGCGGTTTTAATTCAACCTGTGATTTGTCGTAAAAATGCCACCCCGTCTATGTACACAGCTTCCTCCACATGTTGGTGATGATGAATATGATCAGTCAAAGCTATCTCTGGGCAACCCTGCAAGATGCCACTCAGGCCAGGGATCAGAAAGCTCCTTAGATATTGAGGCTTTTTATTAGCTTCCCTAGTATTAAAACCGTTCATTGACTCTTTGAGAAATTAATAGTCATAGACATCTGAGCAAATGTTTATTACCTCTGTATTGTCTATGCTTTTCTATGTTGCAGAGTTGGATTCCATAACTGTAGATTTATTTTTCTGGAAATAAATGTTTCTTGGAGTCAATATAATAAACTGAAATGTGCAGTAGATAAGAAAGTTGTAACACTACCAGGAATGCTCCCCAACTCTCGCCTTATTGCTGATGTTGAGGGAAAAAATGGTTGGTATGTTAGGTTTCACTGTGCCTGATCCTTTTGCTCTCAGGAAGACTTGCTAGTTTTTTTCTTCTCCGAGAACAAATGCATGCATCCCATAAAAGTCTGATAGATGGAGGTGCCCCCCTCTGTTTGTCAGATGCAGTGTATGGAGAGGTGGCTGCATATACTTGGCTAGGTCATGGAAGTGAATAGGGAGAGCCACAAATGAATGACCACCTCTTCATACATTGCAGCCAGCAAACGGGCCCTGTTCTCAAGATAGATGCAAGTCCCAGAGGTGTGATCAGCATCTGTCAGACTTTTGTGACATAAAAGTCCAAGGTGGGAATACTGGTACTTCTTTAAACATTGTGGTATTATTTGGATGCTTTATGGAAAATGATTTGCATACTGCAGTTTAATTGTATACCTTCTGAGAAATGATATTGACATTTGGTGGTTTTGTTGTTATTATGTATCCACCATATTGTCATATTTTTTGTATACCGTAACTGATACTGTATGTAGGCATTGTATGGTGGAATTATTTGGGCACTGTCTAAAACTATTACTTGACACTTTATGGCCGGTGTTCTGGCTTAATAGGGTTGTCCAACATTCAAATATTTTTGGGCAGCCCCCTCTCCCTGCTGGACCTGTGGAGGGAAGCATACATACATACATACCCGCTCCCCGCAACTAAGTTGTAACTCCTTTCTCCCACCGCTGCGTTCACCTTATGCTGGTCCCAGCTTGTAAACTTCTGGCAAGAATAGGGTCACGTTTGCCACTGGAGCCAATGACTGGCTGCAGTGGTGACAAGTCCCCCAAGCTAGAACCAGAGCATGGAATAGGCATTGGCGGATTGAAGTAGCTAGAACCGAGTGGTGAGGAGCAGGTAAATTTGCTTCCTTTCACAGGTCCAGTGGGGAAAGGGGCTGCCCAAAAGAGTTTGAAAGCTGGACAGTCCCTTTAAAGGGGTTTGCCACTTTCTGGCAACTGATGACGAATGTGTAGGTAAGATGACTATATGGCACTTACTAATATAACCCTTGTTGATATTCTTTGCCACTTGCTATACTTTTTTATAAGCCATCCCCCCTTGTTGGACAAATCTTCTGTACTGTCTGGTTAGAGGTCCTGTCCATAAGATGGCCGCTGATGGAGGGTCATGTGACCAGACATATCACTCAGTCCCCTCCATTCAGACACAGTGGAAATGCAGGTGACAGGTGCAGTGTATTTCAATGGAGAAGTCTGAGTGATGTGTTTGGAGTTATTTTTTCCTGGTCATATGACCCTCCATCAGCAGCCATTTTATGTAGACCTCCATGTGGACAGCACAAAGACTAAGTGCCCCTATAGTCATCTTGCATAACATTCATCAGCAGTAGCCAGAAAGTGGCCAATCCCTTGAAGTATTCTGATAATGATTAATATATACAGATGTAGCAATCATCATCTTAAAGGGGTTATCCAGTATCTACAACGGCTCCCCCCCCATGTGCCGGGCCCCTCAGTGGGAATATACTTACCCTGCTCAGCAGTGGTGCAGGAAGTGGAGTAAGTATATTCCCACGGAGGGGCCCGGCACATGGGGGGACTGTTGTAGAAACTGGAAAACCCCTTTCAATCCTAATGAGTAAAGGGATTATTTGGGAAATAAATGAAAGCATTGACTGCCATTTCCAGCCTAGAAGTGATATAAGAAAGCTACTTACCTGCCTACTTTTCTCCCCCGACTGGTCACCAGCCACCTGCTGCTGCGTTCCTTTAGTTATTTCCAGTCTCTGAGCATATTTCAGCTCAAGATATTCCAAAGAAAACCGTTTTGTGCATCCTCCAGCTATGTTTGCCTCCACCAACTACAACTCTCCACTGCCTTCCAATTCCACCCTGTTCTCCACATTGCTCCAGCTGTAGACCCGCCCACTACACCCATGTGCTAGCACAAACCCAATGGCAACGAACCATGGGCAGTAACCCAGTAGAACACTGCTAAAACGGGGTAAATTATATGGATCACTTAACATTTACCATCTGAGGTCAGTGTATACTTTTTGTGCCCTTTACGTGACTCCAAGAGCTGAATATGGGAACACAGCTTAGTTATTAGTTGCTTCCTGTCTGTTCAATGAAAGGCTTACTCCAGGAGACGCATCATCCCTATTTACAAACTGTTTAGGACCAGAGGAAGAGTGACAGGACTGTCTATGACAATAGACCTTTCTGCCTGTGGTAAGGGTACATTGCTTCCGCGCCTGATACACTTTTAGCCCGGACTGTCTGCCTGTGGAAGATCTGCACCCAACTGTGAGAATTACGTCACATTTATGGTGAGAGCCTTACATGCCTTTGGTCAATTAAAAAGTTTCTTTGAGAGAGGCTTTCCCATATACAGTCTTAAAAAAAGTGTATGTATGCCCTGGAGAGACAGAACCTCTATTTACATAGTAAAGAGACAGATGTTTCGATTAAATTGGCCTGCTTATTGTCTTTACCATCCACCGGCACCTACACCTGACCTCCTGTCTTGCAACTGACCAAAAATCCCCCATCAAGGGCAACCCACCTATCAGCAAGCAGGAGCCGCCTAAAGAGTTGCCGGCTTCTTAGGGCCTTGGCTGCTCTGCTGCGCTCCCTGGATGTAAATTTCCTGTTTGACGCAGCCACAGCCAATTGCTGGCTGCAGCGGTGATCTTCTCCCCTTGCATCACATTACCATTTGTCATGACGCAAGAAGTGCAGGTCAATTGGCTGCAGCGGTGACAAACATGAAGTTTACATCCAGCGAGCCCAGTGGAGCAGCTGAGGCCAGAGAGTAAAGAAGGGAAGCAAGTAAGTATAATTTCCCTTGAAGGTCTACCCAGGAGGGTGAGTTTGCCCCCCCCTCCTAAAAAAAAAAAGATGTGTAATCTGTTAAAATAAGACTTTTCCATTGGTTTGCAATGGCTTTTGTGACATGATATCATGATGAGATGCTGTATTGGACTCATGTTTAGAACTGCTACATCTATATGTGTAATTCTTAATGTACATTTTGATATTACAGGAGAAACTATATGAAGCTGGTAGGTGAGAAGTCCTACTTGACTTTTTGCCCAAGGCCCAATTTTCTGAAAAGTACAGAAAGTCTCTGAATAAGGTAATGGAATGGCTTTCAAGTAGAACTACCTATCCAGAAAGTGCTCTCAATGTCAGTGGTGTATTTAGAGGGGTTTCTCGGGGCTTTTAATATTGATGACCTATCCTCAGGATAGGTCATCAATATCAGATCGCCGGGGGCCAGCTGTATTAAGAGAAGGTACTCGCAATGCTTGCTCGCTGCTGCTATGTCTATGACAAGCAGGAAGAGAGACAGGAAACGGCATGTGCGCACAGCGCAGTCTTCTCTTCATACAGCTGATAGGCGGGGGTGCTCGATGTCGGACTCCTGCCAATCTGATATTGATGACCTATCCTAAGGATAGGTCATCAATATAAAAATCCCAGAAAATCCTGTTAATGAAATCATGAATGAACATTATTAAAAATGTATTTGTCATTTTAATTGTCCTCTGGGTAACACATACAAAAAATTAAATGAAAAATGCAGCCAGCAATTCTAAGATATTTGGTTAACTTTATTGGTTATTGTAACTGATGAACAACCACACGATTAATAAGTAAAATGTACAAACATTAAAAAGTGCACTATTACATCCGCAACCAGAACAGTGTTAGAAATAGGTATTAATTTTGGAAGGAATTGGTGTGACCATAAAACGACACACTCATCCTTAGTGCATTCCTATTCTCCAACCCTTAGTGTAGTGCTTAACTTCCTAACGCAACAAAAAACGTTTCACGTGAATTTCTAGAAGATAAAAAAGTGACAAAAAGTTATTGAATGAAACTTGTATCCTTGTGAAAACTTGCATCGTGAAAATTCAGATGTACTATAGTGACAATGATAATATTTATCATCCAAGTCATAGTGAGTTAAAAGTCGACAAATATCACATAACACAGTGACTTAATTTGCTACTAAATACAGTGCATCGCTTTAGACTCACCGCTCTGAGCTACGGTACCGATAAAAGATTGCGAGTTGGAGGTGATTAAGTAATTTGTTGGTGAATGACAAAAAATATAGCAAAAAAAGAAGAAAAATGCAAAACAGCCCTTTTTGTGTGTGAGGCCACAAGTTCAGTACTTTTATATCAGGGGCAGTGTAAAATATTAAAGTGTACCATACAAAACAACAAAACTATTAAAGCACTAATACAATGTTCATTATTCAATTCATTTTTTTAACGTTATTTCTTTGTGATTGGGACATCTGAATAATTAGTTGAGCTGTAAAAATCGTGGAAGCCATTACAACAGCACAGAACTGAATCCTTAGAGGGTATCAACAACCACAAAGAGAATTTCTGTGGCTACCCATTGGTGTTTCATTAAAATCTCAAGTAGCTAACTATTCCTCAAACATCTCATCCATTGCTTATGATAAAATTTTGAAAAAACCCTTCAGCCATCTCCGTTGCTTGCAATTTGTTTGATATTTTCCGTCCAGTTCTCATCTCCGGGTCGATTTCTTCCCTTACCATACTAGATAACTTCATATTGCTTTGAGGTTAAGACCCTTCAGATGCAACACCTCTATTACTTATTAGAAGAAGTGGTCAGCTCTCCTGTTTTGGAGCTTTGTTTTGTTCGTCTGTAGTTTTCTCAGTAGGAGTTTTCTGTTCATTTTCATCACCCTCTGTAATCAGAAGAACAAATTTAAGTGATTAAAATCTATTAAGTTTTTCATGGCAAGAGAACCTTGATATTTGAAAGGGTTGCAAACTCAAGTCAAGACCCATTTCTCCAGAAAAAAATGAAAGAAAGCCTATTATACAATAGCAGTGTAATAATTACTTCAAATAGTACTACATGTACTTTGCTGCAGTCATTGAAAGGAGAAGGAAGACCAAGGAGAATGGACGCATCAGGTAATATAGTAATTTGACTCTACTTATCATTTTCGGAGCTAGAAGAAAAAAATGACATAAAAGGCACTTCATGGCACAGGATCATTGGGCTATAGTGGTGTAAAATGCACTGGTTGTTTTAAAGATACACAAGTCTGGTGTTGGTGTGATATAAGGTGGTTCAGCGTGGGACTGGCCCACCAGAATACCACAGGATGCTCTTGTGGGTCCAGGCTTTGATACCATAGGGAGCCCCAATGCTCCAGGAGAAAATGACATTCGGGGACAATAAAGTGCCACTAGGGTCTATCTTTTAAACTTTATGGATGATATAGGAGTTGGGCACCTAGAATAATTTCCGTTGGTAGGCCAAGGAACCCCAGTCCAACCCTGAGGTGGTGCGTCCACCAGCTGCAGTCATCTCAATACCAGGAAGGGAGTATATACTGTATCCAAAACTCACCCGTGGAAGGTGAGGTAGCTCAAGGAAAAATATGAGTTTCAGGGGTGCTTGCTGGAATGATGACACTTGAGTTGAAGATAAATTATCTGAATTGTGTATATTTAGGCTATTCGGCTTGTGCCAAAACACATACCCTAAATTATGACAAATTGAATTATTTATCCTCACCACAAGTCTCCAAAACTTCAGTTTTTTTCTAGAGCTACTAGTTATCCTTGTTGGCACTGTATGCATTGTAAATAGGTCTGTATGTGTATGGGTCCAGCAAGACACGTGTGAGCAGAGATCCCATCTGTATCATTTTGTCAGTCTTCATACCCTCTTTCACAGGTAATCAGCCAGTAACAGCTGCTTCATCTCTCCCATAACTTCCTCTTCACTTCTCCTCACAGTTTGGATGTGATAGTGATATATTACTTTTATGGAACTTTGACCAACAGATATCTAATGCCACTTTATTAATTTGTGTTTCCTAATGCATGGGCCTTGAGCCCAACTAACTAATGCAACACCTGTTTGTATACTTCAATCCCTACTTATCCTTAAGGGTAATCTTTCTTGCATTTCATAATGTGTATTTATAATCATACATACAGTATCTTATTAAAGGATGGCAGTGAAGGAACAACAAACTCAGATGTAGCTTCTGAGGTACAGAGGCATATTCGTCACTGTGACTAATGCCAAGTACAAGTATTTGTGTCTAAGTTCATCATGTGGTATCTTGTATATTTTACTACTGTTTTTAATGTATTTTTTATCCTTTTCTATTAAAGTGTAACCGCCATTCTGTTTTTATTTGTGTAATGTATAGGGACAGTGATGTAACCATTTTTGTAATATACAGTACTTTAATTACTGAAATCGTACATTTCTATTAGAAAAATTGCTCTAAATTGGCCCATTTTGAGCCTTAGCAACGCTCCTCTGTCTTCTGTTTACATAACTGTGAAGACTTGCTAATATTAACCTTGCTATGTAAACAGAAGACAGAGGAGCGTTGCTAAGGCTCAAAATGGGCCAATTTAGAGCAATTTTTCTAATATACAAACCATTAGAAAACGTGGTGTTAAACAGGCAGGACATGCTCAAACCCACATGCAGTTGTGTATGTATCTAGGGGAGCATATCCTGCACTTGTAGTCCGTTGCTGATGGCAATCAACAGCAAAAAAATGCATACAATGGAAGATGTCAGCAACGGACTACAAGTACCACAATAACCATCCTACATAAGGTAACAATTATGTGGATGTGGAGAAAATTCAAAAAATTTAACAATAGCAAAGACAGGTGCACTCTGCGGTAATACTAAACCCTCACACTGATGTTAAAATTGAGAGGTTAATTCGACATATCCTACTAGGAGGACGTGTCTTAAGTGGGCAAATTATGGGAGCATAAGGCCTGACTCACAAAGCTCCCATAATTTGCCTACTGGCCCCTGGTATCGCTCATACGGCACAGGTAGGTGAGTGGTAGGGCCTCGGCCTACTTGAGAGACCTTGGCGCGGTGACCGAGCTTAAGACATGTCCTCCTAGTAGGATATGTCGAACTAACCTCTCAATTTTAACATCAGTGGGAGGGTTTAGTATTAGCGCAGAGTGCACCTGTCTTTGCTATTGTTAACTTTTTGGATTTTTCTAATAGATATTGTAAGAGGGCGCAAGGTGCCGTCATGGACGGAAGATACGTGTCACCGAGGTTCCTGGCCTCGGTGAGGTGAGAGCCGGGTTTTATGTGTCAGCAGCAGCTAGTGCTGCTTGACATTGATAGTTAGTTTGGCTGCAAAGCCAATCCGGGCCGGCTCTTACTGGGAGTAGGCAAAGAGTTGGGTGGGTGCCTACTCCCCACGGTCCAGGCCGGACTTTGCTGGGCTTTTTAAAGCCAGCCACATCAGCAGGTGGGGCTGTGATTGTCCTGGAGCTGCTGCTAGTGTTGTGTTGCTCTCTGGGCTGGAAGGATGAGACCAGCAAGGAGTCGTGCAGTCGTCCTGGAAGCCTGAAGGTGGATTATCCTGCGGCTGGGCCGACCGCCAGGTGCGAACGCGCACCTAAACATCTCACAGGTGATTGAACCTGGTTTTGGACTCTTTGGTTTTGCTTTTTGTGTTTGCTGAGTGTGAATTAACACCAAGAGACTGTTTATCGCTTATTTTGTGCAAAGTGTGAATAAAACACTGTTTATTGCACTTTCTGGACTTCTTGTTTTGCCTCTGTACTGCACCCGCACTGCTATCTACCAGAGCGACTCCCCACATTTGGTGTCGGATGCGGGCATGCGCAGTGAGGCTGGCGTAAACGCCGAAGTTTTTTCCAAAGTGAATGTCATATGTCAAGCCGGCAAAGTTTCAACACGTGAACTTTGACAAGATGGAGGCAGTTGTAAAGGCTCTCGTGGAGGCCAATTTACAGCAGCGGGAGGCCAACAAGCAGCAGCAGGAGACAAACCAGCTGCTGTTGCAACATGTAATGGCTTTGCAAGCGACTGGAGCCTCTCACCGTGCCCATGATGCCCGGAAAGCGGTCCGTGCAGCAATTCCCAAGATGACCCCGAGGATGATGCCGAGACCTACCTGGCAGTCTTCGAAAAAGTGGCCGTGAGGGAGAAGCTGCCCCGTGACCAGTGGGCTGAGGTGGTCGCTCCGTTCCTGGCTTCCGGACCCCAGCAGGTGTTTTTCGACTTGTCGGACGACCAAGCGGCCGATTATGACACAGTGAAAGGAGAGATCCTAGCCAGACTGGGGTGAACGTGCTGGTCCGCGCCAAAGAGTCCACCAGTGGGACTTTAAAACAACTGAACCTGCTAGGCCGCAGTACTACGATCTGCTGCACAGGCTGCAAAAGTGGCTGCAGCCTGATCTACTAAGTCCTACTGCCATGCTGGATCGACTGTTGGCGGACATCTTTGGAGGGCCCTGCCTTATCCCCTCCAGCACTGGGTCGGCCAGGCGTCTCCGGTAAGTGCCCTGGAGATGGTCGACCTGGTGGAGCGTTACGAGGCCACCAGAAACCTGCAGGGGAGTCTTGCTGGGAAGGGGCCAGTCAAACCCTCGGAGGCCTCCACCCCAGTTCCGACGACCGGCGACAGAGAGACCTGCACGGAATGTATCCCCTGCGGATCCGCCTCCTGTGGTATGCTGGAGGTGTCAGGAGCCAGGCCACATCAGGGCCGACTGTCCGCATCAGGGTGAGCCGATGGATGTGAACTACGGGTATCGCCACTCCCTGTATGCACGGAAGCTGTGTGCAACTGGCACCCGTGAGGGGCAGGACAATAACCACCTGTGTCAGGTAGCGGTGGGAGATTCTCTGGCGGTGGCCCTGCTGGACTCCGGGAGTTTAGTCTCCCTGGTAAGAGCGGCCCTAGTACGGCCTGACGGAGTATACCGGCCGTAAAGTCGGGGTCCTATGCATCCACGGAGACTTAAAAGACTACCCCACTGCATTAGTGACTTTGTCCACAGCTGCTGGTAGGTGGACCCACGAGGTGGCTGTCGCTACCACACTCCCACATGAACTGATACTTGGGAGGGACTTCCCAGGTTTCCCGGCGCTGTGGCCGGCAATAAAAGTGTCGGATGGGCCCGAGACAGGGGTAACCCTAGTAGAGTGGCCTGATACCACTGGAAGGCCAGAACCCTGGGAGCCCGAATCTGAAGGGCCAGCGGTAGGGGTGACCACTGCTCCAGCGGTAGAGGGGGAGACAACCCCACTGAGTGTAATGGTGGGAGACACGGAGGACTTGCCACCGGGACCTGAGTTGGCAGACCTCAATGTCTCCGGGAAAATTTTGGGACCGCACAACACCGGGACCAAACCCTAACCAGGGCCTGGGAAAGTGTTGTAATGATTGACGGTAAACCCCAGAAACCTGGGGCTGAATTAATGTTTCCACGATTTATTATTCTTCAGGATATGTTGTATCGGGTGAACCAAATCCGAGGTGAGCCAGTTGAACAGCTGGTGGTGCCCACCGCATATCGCAAGCTTGTTATGGAGCTTGCCCACCAACATGTTCTTGGGGGACACATGGGGTGGCAGAAAACGCAGGACCGCGTACTACAGCGATTTTACTGGCCCGGTTTGTTTAAGGAAGTAGAGGAGTTCTGTAAGTCCTGTCCGACCTGTCAGGTAAATAGCCCCCAGCCGCATTACAGAAGTCCCCTGGTCCCTCTCCCAATAATTGAGGTCCCATTCGAGCGTATTGCCATGGATCTGGTCGGACCCGCATCGAAGTCTGCTAGGGGTCACCAACATATCCTGGTGATTCTGGACTATGCTACTCGATATCCAGAGGCGGTGCCTCTTCGACACACATCGGCTAGGCTCATTGCAAAGGAGTTAATGGAGATGTTTACCCGGGTGGGCCTACCTAAGGAGGTTCTGACGGACCAAGGGACCCTTTTATGTCTAAGATTATGAGGGAATTGTGTAAACTGTTGCATATAAAGCAATTGCGGATCGTCCGCTTACCATCCGCAAACGGACGGCCTGGTGGAAAGATTTAACCAAACTTTAAAAAATATGCTAAAAAGGGTGGTGTCCCGAGATGGGAAGGACTGGGATCTGCTTCTGCCCTATCTCATGTTTGCAGTTCGAGAAGTGCCCCAGGCCTCTACGGGGTTCTCACCCTTCGAACTGCTTTATGGCAGACGCCCACGGGGCCTGTTGGACATCGCTAAGGAAGCGTGGGAACAACAGCCCGTCCCCCACAAAAGCGTAATTGAATATGTTACCCAGATGCAGGAACGTATGGAGAGGGTGTTACCGCTGGTCCGGGAGCATATGGAGGCAGCCCAACAGGCCCAAAGTAGAGTCTATAATCGTCAGGCTCGGGTACGAGACTTTAATCCCGGAGACCGAGTTTTAGTTCTGGTACCCACCCTTGACAGTAAATTTCTAGCTAGGTGGCAGGGGCCCTATGAAGTGCTCGAGAAAGTGGGGAAGTAAATTACAAGGTGCACTAGCCAGGGCGGCGGAAGCCGGAGCAGGTGTATCATGTGAATTTGCTGAAGCCATGGAAGGATAGGAACTCGTCCAGCGATGACAGCCCTCGGCCAGGGCTTCTAGGTGAGAAGGAACCAGCCCCTCACCTCGAAGTCCGGGAAGCAGCAGCCACCGTAAAAATTTCAGATAGCCTATCCTCCAAACAGGTCCAGGAAGTTAAGGAGTTCATTAGTCGGAACACGGATGTGTTCTCGGACCTCCCTGGGCGCACATCCCTAATCCAGCATGACATTATCACTGAGCCTCAGGCCAAAGTCCGGTTAAAGCCGTATCGGGTACCCGAGGCTCGGCGACAAGCCATTGTGAAGGAAGTGCAGCTGATGCTCCAGTTAGGTGTCATTGAGGAGTCAAAAGTGATTGGGCCAGTCCGATAGTCTTAATACCCAAGCCGGACGGGACATTGAGGTTCTGTAACGATTTCCGCAAGCTGAATGAGGTGTCCAAGTTTGACGCATATCCCATGCCGAGGGTGGATGAGCTCATTGAAAAATTGGGCCAAGCCAGGTATTTTTCTGTCTTGGACCTCACCAAAGGGTACTGGCAGGTACCCTTAACGGAGGCTGCCAAGGAAAAACGGCTTTTATCACACCGGAGGGGTTGTATCAGTACAAGGTATTACCCTTTGGTCTACATGGCGCCCCGCCACGCTTCAAAGGCTTATGGATATTGTGCTTCGTCCACATCGACGGTACGCCTCAGCGTATCTGGATGATATCATTGTCCATAGCACCGACTGGGAGAGTCACCTACCGAAGGTACAGGCCGTAGTGGACTCCCTTAGGAAAGCTGGCTTAACTGCTAACCCAAAAAGTGTGTGATAGGGTTAGAAGAGACCAAATACCTAGGGTATGTCATTGGGCGGGGGTGGTCAAACCTCAGGTAAACAAAATTGAGGCAATTAAGAATTGGCCCCGACCTGTCACTACGCGGCAAGTAAAATCATTCCTGGGCATGGTGGGATACTACATGAGGTTTATTCCCAACTTCGCTACAATTGCTGCTCCATTGACAAGCCTTTTAAAGGGACGCAGGTCAGTGTCGATCCAGTGGAATGAGCAGGCGGATAAGGCTTTCTCTGCTCTGAAGTCGGCCCTGTGTGGGTCCCCGGTTTTGGTGACGCCCGACTTCAAGAGAGAGTTTGTGGTACAGACCGATGCCTCTGAAGTGGGCCTCGGGGCTGTACTCTCTCAGGAAATCAATGGGGAGGAGCATCCCGTGGTTTTCCTGAGTCGCAAACTCACCCCAGCCGAAACCAGGTACAGTATAGTGGAGAGAGAGTGCCTGGCCATCAAGTGGGCACTAGAGTCTCTCCGCTATTATCTGCTAGGGAGAAAGTTCCGTCTGGTGACCGACCATTCCCTCTAAAGTGGATGTGCCAGGCGAAAGACAGGAATGCTCGGGTCACCAGATGGTTCTTGTCTCTGCAGAACTTCAAGTTCACAGTGGAACACAGGGCAGGCCGCTTACAAGGAAATGCGGATGCACTGTCTCGAGTACAGTGTTTGGCGTGTGTTCACCCTGTCGGGCTGAACAAAGGGGGAGGTATGTAAGAGGGCGCAAGGTGCCGCCATGGACGGAAGATACGTGTCACCGAGGTTCCTGGCCTCGGTGAGGTGAGAGCCGGGTTTTATGTGTCAGCAGCAGCTAGTGCTGCTTGACATTGATAGTTAGTTTGGCTGCAAAGCCAATCCGGGCCGGCTCTTACTGGGAGTAGGCAAAGAGTTGGGTGGGTGCCTACTCCCCACGGTCCAGGCCGGACTTTGCTGGGCTTTTTAAAGCCAGCCACATCAGCAGGTGGGGCTGTGATTGTCCTGGAGCTGCTGCTAGTGTTGTGTTGCTCTCTGGGCTGGAAGGATGAGACCAGCAAGGAGTCGTGCAGTCGTCCTGGAAGCCTGAAGGTGGATTATCCTGCGGCTGGGCCGACCGCCAGGTGCGAACGCGCACCTAAACATCTCACAGGTGATTGAACCTGGTTTTGGACTCTTTGGTTTTGCTTTTTTGTGTTTGCTGAGTGTGAATTAACACCAAGAGACTGTTTATCGCTTATTTTGTGCAAAGTGTGAATAAAACACTGTTTATTGCACTTTCTGGACTTCTTGTTTTGCCTCTGTACTGCACCCGCACTGCTATCTACCAGAGCGACTCCCCACAATATGTACGATTTCAGTGATTAAAGTGTATTACAAAAATGGCCGGAATCACTGCCCCTATACATGACACAAATAAAAATAGAATGGCAGTTACAGTTTAAATTTTAAGTAATGTTGTCAACTGGAATTTTCATGTATTGTTTTAGGCAAACTGTTTTACATGTCAAGTTACTTTTATATATTTTACCCTCTTTTATATTATAGTTTTGAATGTTAGTCAACACTTGTGTTAAAGGTACTTTAACTACCTATTGTATTATGTGTATCTCCAGGGAGCCACTTAAAAACCTTTGTGTATAAATCCAAGTTTCTAATCTAGAAATGTTGTTTTGTAGCTTCATTTACTTGCTAGCTGCACACTCAATTCTTTTCAACAAGAGCATGAGGAGACTTGAATTACTGCCTCCCTTTACTTTCCACATCTTGAAGAGCAAACTGCAAAACTGGGTAGATGGCAAAAGAGAGCAAATGCGATAGATGAATAGATAGATACTGTAGGTAGTGGGTGAGTGATAGAGCTATTGGTGAGTCTGTAGAGAGAACCTAGTAGCTAATAAAGTCCTGTGATTACAGCAGCCAGGGCACTAATTCAACCAGGCAGTCTATGTTGTGTTGGAGTGTATAACAGAATAAGGTGAGATATGAGGGGGTGACATGCAACGTGATGTGCTAGTAGGCTTGTAGACACATTGACTAGTCCATAGCTGCACTATGTCTGTACCATGGCAGACATGAGAAGCTCCTTATAGTGAATTAGGAAGAATAAGAGGTCTACAGCAGCTGAACTTTAAAGATAAATTAGATTTATCAGAACTGTCTTATTCGCCCATAGCAACCAATTAGTTTCCACCTTTTATTTTTCAGAGCACCATTAAAAAAAATGAAAGGTGGAATCTGATTGGTTGCTATGGTCAACTGAGTCAGTTTTCCTTTACAACAGTTTTGATAAATCTCCCCCAAAGGCTTAACAAAATTACTGTACATTTATATTTCACTACAGGTATGCTTTAACCCCTTGAGAATGCAGTTTTTTTCATCTTTGCATTACAGTTATGCAGGACAAGTTGGATTTTTTTAATTTGGCATCATTTTGGGATACATCTAATATATTGCTTGTGGGTATCAGTTGTATAATAAAGCCAGAAGTGTTAACTGCATACTTTTGACGTAATGGTACATCACAGACGGGAAAAATATTAACCCCTTCCCACTGCAGCCATTCTCCATTTTTGATTTTTTTTTTTACTTCCTTCCTTCCACAAGCCATAACTTTTTCGATTTTCTGTTCTCATATGGTAGGTCTTGTTTTTGTGACACCAAATAATTTTCCATATGATGTACTGGCAAGATGGAAAAAATATCAGTGGGTGGAATTGGAAAAATGCTGTTTTATAGGTTTTATTTTCACAGTGTTGACAATGTGTTAAAAATGACATTACAGTTATCTTGAAGGTCGGTACAATTAGAGCGATACCAAATTGATATAGTCTTTGTTTTAATACTTTAAAAAAATAAAAACTTTGAAAAAAAAGACGTTTTCTTTGTATTGCCACAAATAACTTTTTATATTTTCGTCTACATGAAGGCTCATTTTGTGGCAAGCTGTAGTTTTTATTGAGACCATTTTAGGGTATGTATGATTTTTCGGTCAATTTTTATAATTTTTTTTTTTGGGGGGTTGACAAAGCAACCAAAAATTGTCATTCAGGCATTTTGATTTTTTTTTTTGCTGTCCAGGATACTTATTTTCAGTCCCCCTAGGGGGACATGAGCATGCAGCGGTCGAATTGCCTATACCATAGACTGCAATAATATAATATTGCAGTCTATAATAAGATGGCTATATTCTTATGCAACCCTATCTGAGGAAGGGCTCAATAGGCACTCTATTCAGGCAGTATTGGGTGCCTTCAGAAGGCCCCAGACTGCCATAGCAACCAAACAGTGACCTCATTTCTTATTGCGAGCAGAGGGGGGGGGGGAGGGGGTTCACCCCCCGAAAAATCCTGCTCTCTCTAAATGACCATCTAAATGACCACTCAGATGCTGTAGTCAATTGTCTCTGATAGAAGTTGGCCTATGTTTACAGTGGATATTAGGGAAGGGGTTAAGCATTACAAGCATTCATATAATACACATAAAGGAGTGTAGAGAATTTGAATAGCCTTCTGAAGCTGTCACTAAACTAGAGACTGCACTGTGTTAATCATTACTGTAACCTCCTTAATACATTTCTTACCTGACTTGTTTATGTCAAGCTCTGATAACTTTAGAGCCAGCTCACTTGTGTTTCCACTTGAAGAGGAGACAAGTATATCATGCAAAGCATTCCTTCTTCCAGTTCTCCCAGAGGCTATGAAATCTGCATATGTAGATTCCACATCAGTCATTGCTACCAAGTATCCACATAGCAGTGCCTGCAGAGAAAGACATCATTTTATGGGAGAGCTCAAAATAACACTGGATACCAAAGATGTTGTTAAAGGCTTTGTGCAAAATGGGGTGGGTTTTGACAACCC
This sequence comes from Bufotes viridis, assembly GCA_033119425.1. Lineage (NCBI taxonomy): Eukaryota > Metazoa > Chordata > Amphibia > Anura > Bufonidae > Bufotes > Bufotes viridis. The sequence goes on from CM065593.1 coordinate 51,831,215, forward strand.
CCATCCTCCCCACATTCTGTCTGATCTGCAAAGGGAAGATGATTAAAACCCCTTTAATTGATTCCCATCACAGACAATGGGGGCATATCGCTAGGACATGCCCCCATTGTCTGATAGATGCTGGTCCCACCTCTGGGACCCGCACCTACAACGAGAGCGGAGTGGGAAGAGCTGTAGCTGGCGGACCCTGAATTTCCCGGGGTCCGTCCACCACCAAGCGCTGCTCCCATAGAAGTGAATGGGAGTGCACCACGCACCCACGGCCCCTGCTCCCATTTATTTTTATAGGGCAGACGGAAATAGCTGATCCAGCGCTCGGCGATTTTCGGCGGCCCCATCGAAATGAATGGAGGGCGGCTGCGCAGTGCGCCCTCCGTTCATTTCCCTCTCCATTCTCATTGTTGGTGCGGGTTCCAGAGGTCACATCTTCTTTTCCTTTCCCGTTTTGAGATCTGGCAGAGGATCTCAAAACTGGAGGAAAATGCTTCAGTTTTGTCCCCATTGTCAATGGGGACAAAAATGAACAAACCGGAACGCAATGCTCCAAAATGTATTCCTTTCCGTCTTGTTGCATTCCCACTGCCGTGAGCAGCGTTTTTATGTGTGGCATGGGAAACTGAAGAAGCCAGATCTGGCATCAAAAACCAGGTAAGTCAATGGTGCTGGATCATTTTTTTTTTGGACACGAAAAAAACTGATCCGGCGCCCACTGACTTACAATGGCATTTGATGCCGGATCCGGCATGTTCATTTTCAATATAATACAACCAAATCCATTCTGAACAGATGCAGCAGGTTGCTGCAAAACGGATGCCTTTTGTTGTGGTTTTGAGATCCAGAAAGGAAAATACAGATGTGAAAGTAGCCTTACCTGCTTCCCTGCACCAGCTCCTCACTCCTTCTCCTGCAGGCCTGCAATGCTCCGTTGGGCTTCATCAATGTCAACGTGCGGTATAAATCACCGCAGCCAATCACTGGCTGTAACGTTGTTCATCATGTAACCATTTGTTAGCAGAGAATCGCAGGCCTGCAGGAGAAGAAGGGAGTCGGCACCAGGAAGCAGGTAAGTCATCTTCCCTTTGCAAGTCTGGCAGGATGGGATTTGCCCAACCACCCCCATTCTTGCACAACCCCTTTACGCATGAATTAAAATGTGGTTATACTTTGCTTGGCCAAGCATGCATGTGTTATCAATAGAGTGAGGCGAATAAGCTGCTTTCAGACATCTTCTTTAAGAACAAGAGGCAGGGGGAAGTTGAAATCTAACATACCTAAGTTGGGACATTGCCATATGCTATAGATGCTTGGCTAGGTCCTCAAAAAGTGGTGGGTTCGGCTGGCACTAATATAATGTGTATGGACACCTTAAAGAGTGACTGTACTTTCACACAATTTCATTTCATTTGATAGAAATTGGTGTAATTACCAAATTTCTAAATCACTTAATCTGCCTACATCCACCTGAAAAAAAGCTAAAAAAAAAGTTATGGGCACTAGGGGTCTCACTTCCACCTAATTTGCATTCCACTGCCTGTCAAGCAATACCTATCCCTCATAATAGAGACACAGAAGATGGCTCACAAGAAATAGGGTCATGTCAGCACTAGCTTAGATCCTGAGCCTGATAAAAGACCACCTTCTACACTGCTTCTGAAGATCACAAGAGCTTGGAAAGTAAGGAAAAAAACATCAAAGCAGTACATTGCTGGCAGATTCCACAGAACAGAGACGTTGCTTGTGAGAGAAATGCATCTAGCTGTGCTGCTGAAATAGGGAATAATATAACTGATGAAGGGTAAGGGAAGCCCCAAAAATACCTGTTCCTTTACAGTTATATGTAAGAAACTTACCTGTCCAGGCTCCAGCCGCGCGATGCTCAGTCTCTGCATGGCGGGGTTGGGAGAGACACGACCCTTGTGAGGCAACTGCATCCTTAGTAACAGGATGCAATGCTCTTGTTTCTCCCTGCAGCAGGCACGTGCTGGGGGAGATTAGCAGTGGGCTGATTACTCTGCTGCTCTATTTAATGTGTACTAGAGTCAGGGACCTAGGAGGTTCGGATCCAGGGTCTCAGCACTCTGTTTAAATCTTTTTCTGGCCATACACCATTGCCAGTGAAAGTCTTGTTTGGCTCACAAGCTAGGTTCCTTTTTCCTCATTCCTGTTATGCCTATGAATATCCAGTGTTTCTAATCTCGGTTTGTCTTCTGACTACCCTCCGTCTTCCGTTCTGGTACTGCATAGCCCTTCTGGTTTTGACCCATATCTGATCATTCTGGTATTGTATTTGTTTGTCTTTGTTTATCTCTTTATGCACTTAAGTAGCGTAGGGACCGTTGACCAGCTGCGGTCTAGCCATCTAGGGCTTGTACTGCAAGTAGGTAGTGACAATGGGGTTTGCAGTCCAGGGCGTCACTGTCCTTGTCCATATCTACTGTACTGAGGTGATATTATGATTGTACAAACAAGCACAACCCACTATGCAACCTTTTTTTGAAAACTCAGGTATGCTTTAAAAGTTACAGAGAATGTGAGGTGGTGGTGTAGGGGCACTAGTGAGAAACCAGTAGACCCAAGAAGTAGACAGCATCTGCTTGTTTGAAGTCATGGGCCAGGCGCAGATAACAGTGACAGTGCATGGTGTCAGAAACACAAGCGAGATGATGAGCTAAGTATGATTATTTTTTGTTTGTTTGACTGTTTAAAGGGGTTATTCAAAACTATATTAATTTTTTCTCTTAGTGTTGTATTAACTAATACTGGACAATATATATTTAAAGAGGATATCATGGAATTTATCTTGATAACCTATTATCTGGATAGGTCATCAATATTAGATCGGTGGGAGCCTGACACCAAGGACCCTTGCCAATGTGATAATGATGACCTATCCTTAGGGTAGATCTTGATCAATTCCTGGATAACCCTTTTATAGGGCATCTGTCAGCAGGTTTGTACCTATGAAACTGGCTGACCTGGTGCATATGCGCTTGGCAGCTAAAGGCATCTGTGTTAGTCCCATATTCATATGTGACCACATTGCTGAGAAAATGATGTTTTAATGTATGCAAATTTGCCTCTAGGAGCAATTGGGCCATTGCCATTACACCTAGAGGCTCAGCATTCTGCAACTGGTGCACCCTCTCCACTTTGACAGGGCCAGGCAATATAAACATTATCCCATCTGGTCCTGTCAATCCTGCAGAGGGTACGGCAGTTTCAGTGAGAGCAGAGCCTCTAGGAGTAACGGCAACCCCCCTTTGCTCCTAGAGGCTCATTTACATATATTAAAACATCATGCGGGCACATATGAACATGGGACCAACACAGATATCTTCAGCTGCCAAGCGCACATGTAACAGGTCAGCCAGTGTCATAGGGACAAATCTGCTGACAGATGCCTTTTAAAGCGGATGACCACTTCATAAATAGGCTAAAAAGACATGCAGTCTATTGAATAAGGGAGGAACCACTGCAGTGGCAATTGTCCCCCTCACATTCACTTTGCATCACTTTGCAACGTTTAGCTTAAGGCCGGATCCGGATTAATGCCTTTCAATGGGCATTAATTCCGGATCCGGCCTTGCGGCAAGTGTTCCGGATTTTTGGACGGAGCAAAAAGCGCAGCACGCTGCGGTATTTGCTGCGTTCATAAACCGTTCCGGTCCTGAACTGAAGACATCCTGATGCATCCTGAACGGATTTCTCTCCATTCAGAATGCATGGGGATGATCCTGATCAGGATTTTTCCGGCATAGAGCGCCGAGAACGGAACTCTATGCCAGAAAACAAAAACGCCAGTGTGAAAGAGCCCTAAAAGGGCCATAAAAACAGCCAGGTACATAAGCCCTTTGTATATGTATTTTTCTGGATTTAGTGGATAGTGTAGCTGTGATAGGGACACTTTCTCTGTGGTTATGAGGAAATAGTCACAATATTTCACAGCGAGGCATAGATAAGGAAAATATATTGGAACCCACTTACTGCTTATGTTGTACTGTGAAGGGATGATTACTTTTACATTAAAACACAGAGTTATCCATGCATAAAGTTCAGTGAGAAGTAATATTATCATAGCTTCAGTGATTCTATTTTAGGTCCATTGCTCCATAAATGTTCTAAAAATATAAACCAAATAATTCTTCAGTGTTGTGGACTTTGTGTGATACACATGACTCACGCTCTTCAGCAGGTGCCGAGTCCTTCAGAGTAACTTTGGTCTGTCTTAGGGATACATCTAGCCTTTCTGATGCCTGAGGTGAAAACTGAAATTGCGCCTCCTCTAATGTAGACATTCTCTTTCCTCATCTTCTCCATTTAGAGATCAGACCGCCATGATAACTTCTTTCAGCTATGCTTCTGCACAGTTTACCAGGTTCCTTAGATTCCTCATTTTTTTTTACCAACCTCTCCCTCCCGGTGCCCCAACATTGTTATGCTTCCACCCCCTATAGTGGTCCTAGTATTTACAATGCCCCATGTACTGTAGTCACCCCAATTTTTATAAAGCCCTACTGCAGTGTCCCTTGTAGCTATAATGACCCTTGTAGTGCCCCCTGTATTAAAATGTCCTCTGTAGTGCCAGTACGTATAATATATAATGCACACCCTGTAGTGCCTGTATGTAGAATTCTAGTGGCCCTAATATATGTTACTCACCTGTGTCCCACTACATGCCACTACCCTCTTCTTGCGGTCTGTTTCCTAAGTCCCCCGCATCCTAGCGCAGAAGGTCCTGGTGATGTCATCGCAACCTCCTGTGCTGTTCTACTGCCTCATAGGCTTCAGGCCTAGTGTTCTGCGGCCCACAAGGCTGAGCATCATGGACTGGAGCCATAGGCTCCTGTTCCCTTCATTAAACTGCCGCACCCTTAGAAGCAGGTTGGCCACCGCCTGAGGACGATATGCTCATCTCACTTCATGGCAGAAGGGGCCTTGGTCTGCTTCCTGCATTGCGCAATTAGCCAGTGTGATATAGCATAATAACTTTTATTGAGCATTTTGACAACTAGATTTCCTCTCAAATCAGAAATCACCAGCACATCCCACAGAGCGAACCATTGTAACAGTTCTGTCTACATACGTGTGCCTCTGGTTTGGCGTACCCTTTCAAGGGTAGGATGATTTTGGATTTAAACAACTGAACAATATACTGATCAAATCTGTAGTGTTGGGTGTAATTGTATCTACTAAATGGGCATCCAAATTGCTCAGAGGGGACCCATTAAGACAAAGAGAAGTAAGGCCTGCTCCAAAGAAATAAGATAAAATGGCCATAACTATTAGATCCAAGTCAGCCAAACCTGCCATTTTGGCAGGATTAAAAATGTAACTAATATTTATGGGCACCTGGCTGTCAAGGGACATGTTGGATTTCAAAATGCCCAAACGTGAATGCCCACTTATAATCCCCTCTTATTTTAGCCCAGAACAGTCCAAATTTGCCAGGACTGTATCTAAACATTAGATATTCTGGACTGTTGGCAACTATGCATTTCCATGGGAGATAAACCACAGGCAGTGATGTCTGGCATTAGCTTATGTCACCCTCAGCACTTTAGGGGAGTCTATAATTACTGAAATGCACCTAAAATGCATTATTGCAACTCTTACAGGACTGAGAAACTAGTACGCAGAGCTGAAACTTTACTTCAATCATAAACATGGTAATAATTTGCATTTCTGCTCCCAAAGCCTCAAGAGTGCTAGAAATGTATAAAATGGTTAGATCATTTTCTATTTAACTCATTCCAAATATGCACATAAAAGAACCCTGCTTGATCCAGGGGTGGACCCACAATATACGTGAACCTACTGCCACCCTAAAAGCAGCTCCCTACTAACTATTACATGGCATGTAAAGGGGTGAATCCACATTAACTTGTGGATTGACAGAGAGACAAAAGGGGGTAATTTAGGATGAGCTATTGGAGAACAAGGGGCCCATATACTGGTCTTCCCCAGGGACCCTCTGCTGTCTATCTTCACCCCTGACCAGAATGAATGTTTCTATATATAACGATTCAGGTAGTAATAGAAATGACAGTGTATACTGTTATAAAAATAAGGGATTAACCCGAATGCAAGGTAATGATTATTCACTGTGATAACCTTCAGCAGTTTAGGATTGCGGTTTGCTATCAATATCGCCAAATTGTTGTATGTGCAAAAGGGGCAAGTGACCTGGAGATTATACCACTTAAAGGGCATCTGTCAGCAGATTTGTACTTATGAAACTGGCTGACCTGTTCCATGTGCGCTTGGCAGCTGAAGGCATCTGTGTTTGTGTGACATGGAGAAACAGTCACCATTGTCTGAATACTGTATATGTTTATACTGATTTATAAACACTGTCATTCTGCTCTTTAACCACAAGATGCCGCTGTTTCTTAACACAGCTAACATATTGCAAGTGTTTGAATACTCATAGAAGGTGGGGTTTAAGAGCCAGAAGAAGAACCAAGAAGCTGCAGCTGCCTCGATCTTAAGAGGAACAGAGAAGGACTGTGTGTGAACAGAATCTGGTCGCATCCAGGCGTCAGGGTGTCCTGGAGTGGCCGGATTCGCCCAAGAGAGGGACTGATTGTTGTCCCATTCCCAGATCCTGTACGGAGTCAAAGGATCGTTTCAAAGAAGGAGCACTGCCTATCCTGCAGGACCTTATGTTTGCTGAAGAGACTTGTTGCTGTTCAGTTTAAAGACATCATCGGATACAGAACAAGACCTGGGTCAGTAAAAACGTGCATGCACCAAATTGCAGATTGGCACCTAAGAGACTAAGGCTAGGTCTGTTAGTTAGTTAGATAGGGACTCGGTGTTATATAAGGCCATAAATGTTTGCTACGGTTACTCCAAGGACTCCATAACTAAAAAAAACATTGTGCAATTGAGAGATGACAATTGAGAGCTACTTGAGAAACCTTGGCGTGGTGCTCGGGCTTAGACATGTCCTCCACAGCAGGACATGTTGGCTAATCTCTCAATTTTAACATCAGTTTGAGGGCTTAGTAAGACCGCAGTGTGCACCTGTCCTGTCATTTGTTATTGTTATATTGATATATTATTTATCACATCCCCACAATTGCCATATTGTGTAGGATGTCTATTGTGGTACTTGTGGTCCGCTGTGGGCATCCTCCACCATATGCATTTTTGCTGGGGATCTTCATTAGCAACGGGCCACAAGTGCAGGATCTAATCCCCTGTATATATATGCACAACTGCATTTTTGGGTTGAGCACATCCTGCTTCATGCCACCTTTCAGTTGTTTTGAGCTGACAACTTGCTCACGACTTCAATTTAATCCAGCACATTGCTCAGGAACAATACTCTGATACGGGTTCCTGGACTAGTTATGGGAGGGGAGGTACTCTAGAGTTGATAAGATTGTAACCTGCTGTACTGCACCGCAGATAACCCAGTACTAAGCACTCACTCAATCGTTCATGTCGGCAACAGGGTAATAACAGGTATGGTGGGGTAGTTTTCCTTGTTTGAGACTTCACTGTATCCTGGGGAGCCCACCCTGGTACATGGCTTACATTGGTCCCATGTTCATATGTGCACACATTGCTGAGAAAAATGAAGTTTTAATATATGCAAATGTGCCTCTGGGAGCAATAGAGGTGTTGCCGTTACACCTAGAGGCTCTGCTCTCTCTGCAACTGCCGTGCCCCCTGCACATTTTAATGGACAGGGCCAAGTGTGGTCACGTTTAACCTGCAGGACTACGGAACAGACATACAGATGCGGAGAGCACACAGGGTGTTGTCTGCATTGTTTTTTGCGGACCCATTGAAATGTGGATCGGATACGGACCAAAAATACAATCTTGTGACTGGGGCCTTATTAAAAAAATGCAAAATAATTACTAAAAAAAGAAGCTATATTCACCATTTTATTATTATTTATTATTTTATGCACACACATATATATATATATATATATATATATAGCTCTGCTATATTCCACAGCACTTTACAGACATTAGCATTGTGCTATCCCCATTGGGGCTCACAACCTAATACCCTATCAGTATGTCTTTGGAGTTTGGGAGGAAACCGAAGAACCCGGAGGAAACCCTAGCAATCACGAGGAGAACATAGAACCTATCCTGTGTCATGCCAACAGTAAAGCATCCTGAGACCATTCATGTGTGGGGTTGCTTCTCATCCAAGGGAGTGGGCTCACTCACAATTGTGCCCAAAAACAGAGCCATGAATAAAGAATGGTACCAAAACACCCTCCAACAGCAACTTCTTCCAACAATCCAACTACAGTTTGGTGAAGAACAAAGCATTTTCCAGCACGATGGAGCACCGTGCCATAAGGCAAAAGTGATAACTTAGTGGCTCGGGGACCAAAACGTTGACATTTTGGGTCCATGGCCTGGAAACTCCCCAGATCTTAATCCCATTGAGAACTTGTGGTCAATCCTCAAGAGGCGGGTGGACAAACAAAAACCCACTAATTCTGACAAACTCCAAGCAGTGATTATGAAAGAATGGGTTGCTATCAGTCAGGAATTGGCCCAGAAGTTGATTGAGAGCATGCCCAGTTGAATTGCAGAGGTCCTGAAAAAGAAGGGCCAACGCTGCAAATACTGACTCTTTGCATAAATGTCATGTAATTGTCAATAAAAGCCTTTAAAAAGTATGAAGTGCGTGTAATTATATTTCACTACATCACAGAAACAACTGAAACAAAGATCTAAAAGCAGTTTAGCAGCAAACTTTGTGAAAACTAATATTTGTGTCATTCTCAAAACTGTTGGCCACGACTGTACATGTAAGTCGCAAGTCGTCACTTTATGGTGCGTCACTTTAAATATGGTGCCCTCTTGCAAGCGCAGTGGACGCCATAGCCACCGGGTCTGCTGTCAGCAACAATGTCACAGAAATCTAACCCCTAAGATGCCGTGGTCAAATGTGACCATGCCATCTCAATGCTAAAAACCTAGAAGCGAGCACCTGGAATGGCTCCCCCACATGACAATTGGTGCACGCTGTTCACGCTGATGCTCTGAAATAAAAACATTGTATCATAGCTGTAGTTCCTATGGAGGTCTCCAGGTGGCAAGAATCCATAGGATAGCAAATGGATCTTACAATGTATAGTAGAGCTAATGAACATCAATGTAAGTTAAAAACAATCTGAAGATCACATATTATGGAGCCCTGAGGGGCTAAAAAAAAATTAAATATAGACAAAAAAAACTTTCAAATATTACAATTCAAATCACCCCCTATTCCTTAGAATTAAAAAACTTAATAAAAAAATAAATAAATAGTGAACATCATATGCATCTCCATGTCCTAAAACGTCCGTACTATCAAAAATATAAAAAGATTTATCCCATATGGTGAATAAAAAAAAATTAAATAAAAAGCGAAGAAAAACTTATTCATATGCTAAAATGGTATTAATAAAAAATACAGATTGCCATGCAAAAAAATAAGCCCCTCACACGGCTCTGTATACACAGCTATAAAAAAGTCAGAAAATGGCAATGAGAAGAAAACATTATTTTTTTTTAAAGTTTTTCTTCAGTAGTAAAAGACTATAACAATATATAAAAATAAGTGATAACGGTGTAATCGTGCTGACCCAGAGAATGTAGGGAACAGGTTGGTTTTACCGCAAAGGGGCTGTAAAAACAAAACCCATAAAACTGTGGAAGAATTGTGTTTTTTCCCAATTCCACCTCATTTTCAATTTTTTCCACCTTCTCTCTATATTGTGTGCAACAATACATAGTGCCATTTAAAGTATAACTTGTACTTCACAAAAGAAGCCCTCATATGTCTGTATAAACAGAAAAATTAAAAATGTATAGCTTCAGGATGACAGGGAGTGAAAAATGAAATTGCAAAGGTTGCCTTCCCCTAGGGCCCTCTATATCACGTGTCCCAGATATAGGAATGCTGAGTGGTATAGTGCAGCCTAAAATGTCTCTTTATGTGTGTCACGGTGCTCCTACCTGGACACCGCTGGACCCCAGGCTTTGCCCCAAAGCAATAAATTGGGGGACTAATTTAGGGATTTGAAAGGAAGATTGAGTCCAGACCTTGCATGTAGTTGAACAGCAGCTTTACTTTGGCAAACGTTTCTCCAAAACGGTTTACAGACTTCTTCTTAGTTTGTCTTGGTTTCAGCAGGCTTTAGCATTAAAACTGGCAGGCAAACTTGACTCTGCTACATCTGTTTCTCTCTGGCTCTGCTGTACTGACAGGGTGACCTTATGACTTTGCTTCTTCTTGTATGCTAAACTTCTCTTTGTACGGACTGTCTCTAGATTAGGCCAGGGAACTTTCCTCCTTGTTCCTGAGGCTCAAAGCTTTGGCCTCCATGGCCAGCAGAGTTTAAGGTGCTCTTGCTGTCCCCTAGCAGGGGGTAAGCTAGATTAACTAGAATTGGTCCCCACCTTCCAGCAGGAAGTAGTAGTGGCCCACTTCTCTCCAGATGGGGGTTAGACTGGAGTGGAAGGTTCCATTCTATCTGACATATTTGCTGCCACCTGCTGGTGAACCAGGCAAATTACATGTGAACATAACAGTTGCAAACAATATTATAGATGCACATTGTGGAGGACCTGGAATAAATGCATAAGATGACATGAGGTTAGACCAATAAAGACAGTAGCAAGGCGCAGAAGTGGTAACACCATTCTGGGGTGTTACAAAATCACAAAAATGAAAAATCCAAAGGGGTTAATTTAATGTTATTAAGAAGAATAGTTATCTGGTACATACAGAAACAGCTGCTGTTTGGTGCCAGGCAAGAATGAATATGAGAAGGGGACAGGGTTATCAGCTGTTGTGATACAAAAAGAAATTTCACAGAGACCTAGGAAATGTAACATACCCTGTAAGTGTTTAAGAGGGCACAAAATGGCAAACATAAGATGTGGGAGAATATCTGTCATGTGATACTACTCATTATGAATTGCATCCAGATGGATAGTGTTGAGGTGTAAATATTATTTCCATTGACTCATCTAATAATTTTAAATAGTTTTTATAATTTTTTTTATGTAAGTTTTAAAAAGCAGACCTTTCAGCTAGAAATGTCTGCTTGGTTGGGTAAGCAGAGCTGAACTATGGGCCCATCAGAAGAACCAATTCTAAGTAGCGTTGGGCGCAAATATTCTCCGGCTTACTGAGATGGTCGCGCATGCTCAGTTTTATACTTCAACTGCCTAACTGATCGGGAGAGAGCTGCAGCAGAAAGGACACTCCCCTTAAGCTGCCAGCTTGATATAAATCTAGCAGAGCAATGAATGGGAAGATCTCTGGATCCATGTAAGGTACAGGGCTGGTTCTAGCTTTGTTAGAAAGAGGTTGTCATATACTATATGATGATCATTTTCATTTTTCACATTAATCATGGGATAACCCCTTCAAGGCAATCAGTGCTGTTCTGATATTACTATAAGGCCTCACGTACACAACTGTGGTTTTGGTCCACGTCTGATCGCACGTGGACCCGTGGAACGATTTATTTCTATGGGTCAGCACACGGATGTCATATGTGTGCTGTCCACATCCATGTGGCCGTTCCGCAAATTATAGAACATGTCCTATTCTTGTCCATTTTGCTGACAAGAATAGGCAGTTCTAGTGAAGGGAGTGAGAAAATGCACAATGCTGGTGTCTGTATTTCACGGATCTGTGGTTTGCAGACCGCAAAATGGATATTATGTACATAAAGCCTTCTTAGATATATTTGTCTAACAGGGCTGCAACTGACCAGGAATGTGAGAAGCGGGGACACTTAGGAAATGAAGATCCCATCTAAACAGAACACAGTCACAAGCTATATAATCTATCGCTAATCAAAATGAACCAAATCTCTCTGATAAGAACATTATGTAAGAATCTAGCACATGAATGAACTGTCAACTCTCCCAGATCTTCTAAAAGTGTTTTTGCCCTCCTGTTAATCGAAATGCTGCCGCTTGCACATGGATGGCTACCACTTCAGAATCTTCTTTAACCTATTAACCTACTGATTGTATATTTTTTTGCATAAAGACAAACACAAATTTTATTTTTTTATCCTTTAGCAGATATACTCAGTACATATTATGCCAGTCACATTCTCTCCATAGATTTCCTATTACTTAGGGTTGCCTCCAAGCTTGTTAGCAGGAGGTCGGTGCCAGAACTTATTTTTCAGCTGCCATAATAATAGTTTTTTGTATTGAATAACTAGGGCATGTGTAGCCCAGGGCAAGCTTTTCGACATCCACGGCATGGACGGGACTGACATTACATTACAGGCAACTGACCACCACGTCAGGAACAATGATGAGAGACCTTCCTACAGACCTCCCTAAAGAGCCTGTGAAGATGTTAGGAAGGGCAGCACCCGGCTGCAGAGTGAAGAGATAGTGAGAACTAGAAAGAGAGGACCTCCTGACGAAGCTGAGCAAGCGAAACGCACGTCAAGGCGCTAGTCTGGCCACTTTTTGGTCTCCTTCCCCTGATCATTAGTGATGAGCGGCAGGGGCAATATTCGAATTCACGATATCTCGCAAATATTTGGCGGTATATTCATCATATATACGCGAATTTGAGATTATTTTCTTGATTGTGAAAAATTCGGCAATGTAATATTCGCGTAATGCGCGCAAAATACAGGCGTGAGTCACTATAGCTATATTTTTCAAGCTGCTAGAAGTTTCCTGAGACTGGAGAAAATGGTTGGCACGGCAGAACATTACAATAGCTTTACATGCAGATAGAGTGCTCCGATATATTCGCGATTGCGAAATCGGCACTAATGATGCCAATATTTTGGTGCAATATGTGCAACTTCACAATTTAACAGGTCTGACTACATATTAGTGATTGGTGCACTAAGCATTGTCGTGAACTTCTGACATCACAGCACTATGTATGTATGTATAGAAAGCAGAACCAGCTACACTATATTACTATCTAATCTAAACTGACTATCTCCCACTAACTATCTATATTATATATATAAGCTAACTAACTACAGTAACTAACTAACTAACTAACTAATTACCTAACTATCTAATGTCATGACACAGGAAAGCACAGAGCACAGCAATAACACTGCTGTTTCTCAGATCTGCAAAATACTGCATACAGTGGCTGCTGCGGAGGTTCTTATATAGTAAGGGGGTAGGCAACTTTCCGATTGGTTGCTAGGGATGTTGCTAAGCTCAGACAAAGACATTGCAGCCTTCTTATTGGCCCACAAGCAAGAAGGGAGGCTACTAATTAAAAAAAACAAGCTAGAATATTCGAAATTACGAATATATATCACTATATTCTAAATATTCGCAAATTCTCGAAGTGCCGATATTCGCGATTAATATTCGTGATTTGTATAATCGCGCCCAACACTACTGATCATGTCTACAGGTGGGTCCTGTGGGTGGTAGCATTTGATGTGACATTATTTTATAGCCTTTACTTGTTACTTGAGGATGATTGGGACACCCCCCTCTTGAATTATTATATATTTGACATAGGCTATCCATACTATGTCTACTACCACCGGGTCTCCCCGAGATCCTTTTTGGACATGTTATATATTCTTTTCAGGGGTTGTAAGGCCTGTGGCCTTATTGTCACCTATTTCTAACGTTGCTATCCCTTGTACATTTTTTATTATGTATTTTTGATTTTGTTTAATAAATTGATATTAGTTTATTTACACATTTGGGTGTGCTCCTTTTGTTCTTTTTGGGAACATATTTGTAGGTTATATTATACATACGTACCGTGCCTTGCAAAAGTATTTACCTTGACTTTTTTCGTATTTTGGTGCCTCACAACCTGGAATTAACATGGATTGTACGCTTTGCATAAGTCTCTATGAGCTTGCCATATCTTACCACTGGGATTTTTGCCCATTCCTCCTTGCAAAACTGCTCCAGCTCCTTCAAGTTGGATGGTTTGTGCTTGTGAACAGCAATCTTTAAGTCTGACCACAGATTTTCTATTGGATTGAGATCTTGGCTTTGACTAGGCCAATCCAACACACTTACATGTTTCCCCTTAAACCACTCAATTGTTGCTTTAGCAGTGTGTTTGGGTCATTGTCCTGCTGGAAGGTGAACCTCCGTCCTAGCCTCGAATTACCCACAGAGTGGTACAGGTTTTGCTTAAGAATATCCGTATATTTCCCAGTCCCTGCTGCTGAAAAACATCTCCACAGCATGATGCTGCCACCACCATGTTTCACTGTGGGGATGGTGTTCTTTGGGTGATGTGATGTGTTGGGTTTGAGCCAGACAAAGCGTTTTCTTTGATGGCCGAAAAGTTCAGTTTTAGTCTCATCAGACCAGAGCAGCTTTCTCCATACATTCTGGGAGTCTCACAACGTGCCTTTTTGTTTTTAGGCTGAAAGTAATGGCTTTCTTCTGGCCACTCTGCCATAAAGCCCAACTCTTTGGAGAGTACGGCTTATTGTCGTCCTGTGTACAGATTCTCCAGTCTCTGCTGTGGAACTCTGCAGCTCCTCCAAGTCACCTTAGGTCTCTGTGCTGCCTCTCTGATTAATGCCCTCCTTGCCTGGTCCGTGAGTTTTGGTGGGCGGCCGTCTCTTGGCAGGTTTGCTGTTGTGCCATGTTCTTTACATTTGGTTATGATAGATTTGATGGTGCTCCTGGGTATCATCAAAGATTTGGATATTTTTTATAACCTAACCCTGACTTGTACTTCTCAACAACATTGTCCCTTACTTGTTTGGAGAGTTCCTTGGTCTTCATGGCAGTGTTTGGTTAGTGATGCCTCTTGCTTAGGTGTTACAGCCTCTGAGGCCTTTCAAAAAAGGTGTGTATATGTAATGACAGATCATGTGACACTTAGATTGCACACAGGTGGCCATCATGTCACTAATTATGTGACTTCTGAAAGTAATTGGTTGCAACAGAATTTTTTATGGGCTTCCTAACAAAGGGGGTGAATACATATGCACCTGCCAATTTTCTGTTTTCTAAACAATAGTTTTATTTATATATTTTTCTCATTTCACTTCACCAACTTAGACTATTGTGTTCTGATCCATCACATAAAATTCAGATTAACAAAACATTGAATGTAAGGCTGTAATGTAACAAAACATTGAATGTAAGGCTGTAATGTAGAAAAATACAAAAAAAAAGTCAACGGGGGTGAATACTTTTGCAAGGCACTGTAAATGCCCTTGGTATTATTAGTTTGAGTCTTTTTGTCTTTATTAGAAAGAGAGAGCAAGTTGAACAAGCTATGACACAGGTACCCACTAGACTTTACCTCTCCATTGCCTAGAAGTAGCAGAAGAGGATCCAGGTAGAGCCAGATGAGTGAGGCCTCAGAGGAGAGTGAGTGCCAAAGAGCAGTGCAGAAAATGCGATGAGTACCTGAGGAGCGAGAGCAGAGGATGGGAGTGGTGGGGGCCCTGATGATGATGTGTCATGGTGTAGTCCCTCTCTGGGGTCAGTGTAGTGAAGGAGAGTCACTCTGAGTTCTCTCAGAGCACTCCTTGTAGCTGTGGGCTCCCTGCCTGATGGTAATTTCTCCCAGCTCCCCAAGCACAGCGACATACATTGTACAACAGCTTTGCTTGGTATTGCAGCTCAGCCTTATTCACTTCAATGGGGCTGAGAGACGCCTAGGCCATGTGACCGATGAACCTGATGTCATATGACATAGGCCAGGGATGGGAAAACTGTGGCTCTCCAGCTGTTGTAAAACTACAATTCCCACCATGCCCTGCTGTAGGCTGATAGCTGTAAGCAGTCTTTGCATGCTGGGAGTTGTAGTTTTGCAACACCTGGGGAGCCGCAGTTTGCCCATCCCTGACCTAGGCTAAGCTATGAGGAGGCTGTGGCTGTACTGCATGCGCTGGTGCCTTCTCAGACAGCTGATCCGTGGGAGTCCTGGGTGTTAGACCCCACTGATCAAATAGTGATTACCTATCCAGAGGATAGGTCATCAGTATAAAAGTCTTAGAAAACCCCTTTAAGAGAGTCAGAAAGCAAGCCAGATGAAAAAGGTTCAGTTTCTCTTTAGTGTATGCAGGTTTGAAGTTGTAGCACATTCAGCAGTAGTCTGTATACAAGGCAAAGTCCATCCAGATGTCCCACCATGATGTAAGCAGACGACTACAGCCCAATTACATGGGCTAAAATATCTGCTATAGGGATCCCTGGCTAATAGCTGTGCTCTGGCAACTATGGCTGTAGTGTCCACTATTCTGGGGTCCATAGAGTGTCTTAACTTGTTAACCCTCTGCAGCAGCAGGGTCTGGATTGCCTTAAGCTGGGTTATCTTGCTATCTCTCTCTATCGCTGTAGCCATGTAAATCCTTCTCCTTTAGTCCTGTGTACAGTACATAGCATGAACACTACAAACACTTTATGACAAACCAAACTTTGCAGATGTCTCCAGGTTTGAGCACTCTTCCACTTCTCAAGCAACAGGTACCAAAAGGCTCCCCATAAAGATAGCTAGGGAAAACTTCAGCCTATAGGAGAGATTGTACATCAGCAAGGGGTTAGTTGGTTCCCAGAACTCCACATAGCAGGCTACCAGTTGCCAAGCCACGAGTTGGCCTCATTTCATTTGTACTGTTTTCAGAGACAGATACAGTTGTGAGCAGCCACTGATACCAAGAAAAGATGGTGTCAGTCCCTTGAGCCTAGTACAGAGTCAGAGTACAAAGCATTAGAACAATGCACAGTATGCGCTGCCGTCCTACCACCACTAAATATCACATCCCTCTACAATGTATGCATATTCTTTACTGGGATTATTTTACCTTACATTATGAATATGTTATCTCATGTCTCCTCCATTCCCCCTCCAACCCTTGCTCCTACTCTAGTCACTTACACTGTGCCGATGTCAAACTACAGGTGTGAGCATAGTGTAGGTAAGTGAGTAAGACTACCGCCTCCATGTTGTCACTGCGGGTAGTATTCTGAGAGTGAGAGCGATATCAAACACCATGACTACCCCTGGGATTAACATTAAAGTTAAAGATGGATGTCAGGGTTTAATATCACCGGTTATTCAAAATACTAGAGATGAGCGAAGTTTTTAAAAATTCGATTCAGCAAGTTCGCCGAAGTTAGCCAAGAAATTTGCTTCGTTCTGAATTAATTCATCACAAATTGCTAGAATTCAGGCATATGCAGGCCACTTTACTGCCTGGCCAATTAGCCCACAGCTGCTTTTAATTTAATAATGAAGATCCCACTGTATAGTCCTTCTTCATTGTTAATGGCCGCACGGCACCTTTAAACAGGGGCTGTTGCTGGTATAGGTTTTGGCTGGTTAGGTGGGGTGACAATATGCATATTATTGCTGTTCTGGCCTGCAATCTCCTGCAGGTTATTTGACAGTAAACACAGAATATTAATCAGCTCTGGCATACCCACTTCTCCAACTCCATCTCAAATGATCTAAAAATCTTTCTCATCAATCCAATATATAATTGTTTGAAACAGGCCTCCCCTGTTGTGATTCATGCCCTTCACCAACGACTTTGGGGAATCTAAGAAGTGATGTCCATCTGACAGTTTGAGAAGCAATGATTGGGCTGCAGGAGTGAGCGCTTGGTGTGGAAGAGGAGATCATACTGGATAACACAAGTGGTTCCAGACCATTTTCGGCCTAGAGTTTGTAATTTGGTTTGAACCTAACCTAATACTGTGAAATGAATAATGACTAGAGATTGTGACTCGTCCAACCTGCTAGGCCCCGCAAGCACCCAGTTTCGGTGTACTGAGGACTGGGAATAATGACATTGTTAAAACGTATAGCGAGACACAACATGAGCTTAGTAAAAAGACTGGCCTGGCCAGTGGTGACTACCTTTTAAGCCTGCTGTGAGTAGACTACGAGTGCGGAAAAGTCTGCCTGGTACATATGTATATATTATGTGTGAATCTATATAGACTGTCCTGCTACCAGTGGCATCTTCCTGTGGAGTATAGAGGCCTTCATTATGCCAGTGTCAAACACCTGGAGAGTGTAGACACTGCTCTGTTACTACTGACAAAAACATGAAGAGTATAGAGACTATCCTGTTACTAGTGACAAAGGCATGGGGAGTATAGAGACTGTCTTGCTACCAGTAGCAACCATTTTGGAAGTATAGAGACTGCTCTGTTACTGTTGGCAACCACCTGTGGATATACTTGCACATAAAAGGCTGCTCTGTTGCTACAGATAACCACCAAGCGCAGTGCCACAATACTGTGTGCAACCGTCAAGTTTATTGCCCCAATCTGAGTAAACCGTGGTTCACTTGTCGAGTAACATCTACCATTTTGTGGTGGACTGAGTTGGTTACTGCAGTGCTTCGCCTATTCCATTCAGTGGGAGCAGTGCTTCAGTAACCAGCTATGTCCACTAAATAATGGATGGAAGAACACCGAAGAATATCTGACTGATGGGGGTGTTAGTTATTGGACCCCCACCAATCAAATACTTTAAGTGTATTTCTGCCAAGATGTCAAAAATTCCTTTCGGGCTATCCATCTTCTTGCAGGAATAACCTAATTTGCCATTCATGTCCCAAGAGACATGAATGGAAAATTAATCTTGTTATGCAATAATACATCATTTTCTCCTATATTGTTGCATACTTAGATAGACCTTCCATATGAGAAAGCTGTGTGATCTATAATGGTAGCCATATTTATTGTCATCCGGCTTTGGGAGAAATAAAAGAGAGGACTAATTGGGCATTTTCTTTAAAATCTTCAGCTGGCTCCTATACTACTTCTGGTTACTTACTGCTATTTAGAGTGGTGACCTAATTTCACTCAACCTGTTTTATAAAAAAAAATACATGTAGATGACAAGTGGCGTAACATTTATTATAATCGTAGAGCTGAAAAATCAAGCTGTGCCTCACAGAGATTCAACTAACCTCCTACATATTCTAGTAACTCAGGGAACAGCTGTCCAACAGGCATTGTTTGAGACCTGAACAAGTGTGAACAGCGTCTGCCACAACTTGCTTCAGTCAGAATGATGTTAAGGGCATCAATGAAATTCTGCAGAGTAGGCATTATTAAGCTGGAATTATCCTTTTAAGGGGTTCTCCAAGACCAGGAACCTATGACTTTGTGCCAGTCCCTCAAAGGTCATGTCTGAGGACATTCATTGGATGGCAGTGGTCAAGTGCATGTACACTGCACGTCAAACTTTTGGTCCAGAGGGCAAAGGAGCTTGGTGCTGGACCAAAGTGCTCCTTGCAGGTGACTTTTTTTGCTCCATGCCTGGCCCCCTTATCACCGGTTATGTCAGGAGATATACATCAGAAGAACTTCCTGACGTATACTTCTGGCAGATGTCATGGTTTACACTGGATAGGCACATAGTGACTAATGTTGTTCACAGGCCCCATATGGTATATTTTGAAGGAAGCCTATGCATGGAATAGCTGAGCCTGCACTATTCCAAGCAGGAGAACCAGCCCAATGGAGGCCAAAAGGACAACCTTTCAGTCAGATAAATAGAGGCCTACGGATACGCTTTCAGCGCATACGGCATGCAACCACTGTAAACATAGTAGAAGCATAGCCTAAATAATATATCACTTTCCCAGCAAATCCAAAAATTTCCCATCAATTTACCAGCAGCTCAAGTCATTTTACAAAAAAATAAATTAAAAACATTAACATTCTTCAATTTTTTGATTGCTTTGTGCATGCTCATAATTTAAGAGCAGCAGATGCTGTTGCCTGGTAACACTGCATGGCCTATTTGGTACCCGTCCTATGAACCAATGGCTAGCAGGATTTTTTTTCCCATCCAGTGCACATGCTACAAAAAAGAGGCCGTTGTATGATTTCAATAATTAATCATCTACCAAGGAGTTCTCAAGATTTCGCTGCATAGCGAGCGCCCTACGGAGGACACTAAACCAGAGAATCCCTCACAGTTCTGTTGCCATTAATCACTGGGATGTAAGCAGGGGAGCTGAAACATGTAGGACATGCGACCCTGGCTATCCTCTAACAGACATGGCATGCACCCCTTTGAGACGTAAATGATGAGACTGGTTTGGTATACGATTCATATAAAATTAAAGGCCGGCGATGATTGCATTACGCATTAAATAATTGTCAGGCTGCCTTGTACAGAAGCAGAGAATCTTCTCCATGACGGCAATATCCTCCTACCACACAATTAATGGGGAGGTCTGTGTGAATGTCTCAATGCAAGACCCTGTAAGAGCTCCCCAGCTAGAACTAGAGAGGATGCATGCAAGTTCCAAGCTGTGCAGCCCCCATCATCAGAGCTTACCTTTGCGTGTCTTCTAATAAAGGAATCGTTAGCCTGACGGTGCCGCCGGCTCCAGCACTGAGGAGGTTATTAAGCTTGCAGGGCTGGCTGAATATGTGATGATGCTAGCAGGCAGACAATGTCAGTGTGTTTCCCATCCAGACAACAGCTGCACAATTCTCTCTCTTTTTTTGGACGCTTTTGTCACGCCTGTCTACTGCTCCCCCCCCCTTTCAATTAACTTTATTGGTAACAACTGAACAGTTATCTTTGTTAGACTTCGTGTCCGTTGGATGATGAGATCCAAACGTGTTACATTCAGATATATTGAGATTAAAATCAATAAAAACAAGTCACCAAATATAAAAGCAATATAAACTGAATTACACATAAGGCTCGGTAAACTGGGATAAAAAGAGTGTAGATGCGTTTGTGATCTCTAGTGCTATAATTAGCTTTTTTTTGTCAAGGGGCCCGTGGTGGGGAGGGGATCATTTTAAAGGGGTTGTCCAAGACTTTAAGGCTACATGCACATGACCTTTGCCTGCCTCCGCGTCCGCTCCTCCTTGAAATTTTGCGTCCGTCAAAAAAAACGGATGACGGACCGTTTTTTTTTTGACGGATCTGATTTTTATGGCAGATCCATTGTAAAAATGCCTATCCTTGTCTGCAAATGTGAAAAAAATAGGACATGCACTATTTTTTTGACGGAATGAAAACATGGATCACGGATGCGGAACAAAAACGGTTGACCATCCGCATTTTTTGACGGACCCATTGAAATGAATGGGGAAGCATCCTATCCATGAAAAAAAACGGAACGGACGCGGAAACAAACAACGGTCGTGTGCATGGGGCCTAATACTGATGACTAGAGATGAGCGAAGTATTAGGAAATTCGATTCAGCTGCTTAGACGAATTTTACGTTTTTTATTTTTTTTTGTGACGAATTACTGATAACCTATTATTTAAATCAACCTTTTATATTAAAATACACTATACGGACAAAAGTATTCAGGTGTTTAATTCAGTCCCACTGCCACATGGCATTTCTGATGACACATTCCCATTTTTAACTGAAAGAAAAAGTGAATTCAAAAGGTAGTAAAATATATTGAAATGAACTATATTTTTCCATCCTACTGTTTCCATTCCTGGATTTGGTTTAAAAACAGAATCATAAAATGCCACAAAGCTGTATGATTCTTTAACCACTTCAGCCCCCCTAGCTTAAACACCCTCAATGACCAGGCCACTTTTTACAATTCTGCACTACAGTACTTTCACCGTTTATTGCTCGGTCATGCAACTTACCACCCAAATGAATTTTACCTCCTTTTCTTCTCACTAATAGAGCTTTCATTTGGTGGTATTTCATTGCTGCTGACATTTTTACTTTTTTTGCTATTAATCAAAAATTACCAAAATTTTTGCAAAAAAATGACATTTTTCACTTTCTATTGTAATTTTTTTTTAAAAACTACATTTCTATATAAATTTTTCGCAAAATTTATTGTTCTACATGTCTTTGATAAAAAAAAATCCAATAAGTGTATATTTATTGGTTTGGGTAAAAGTTATAACATTTACAAACTATGGTGCAAAAAAGTGAATTTCGGCATTTTGAAGCAGCTCTGACTTTCTGAGCACCTGTCATGTTTCTTCAGGTGCTAGAATGCCAGGAAAGTATAAATACCCCCCAAATGACACCATTTTAGAAAGAAGACACCCCAAAGTATTCGCGGAGGGGCATGGTGAGTTCATGTATCATTTAATTTTTTTTCACAAGTTAGCGGAAAATGACACTTTGAGGAAAAAAATTAAAATAATAAAGTTTCCATTTCTGCTAACTTCTGGCAAAAAAAATAAAATCTCCCACGGACTCACTATGCCCCTCAGTGAATACATTGGGGTGTCTACTTCCGAAATGGGGTCACTTGTGGGGTGTGTTTACTGTTCTGGCATTTTGGGCGGGGCTAAATTGTGAGCAGCCATGTAAAAGCTAAAGGTACTCGTTGGAATTTAGGCCCCTTTGCGCACCCAGGCTGCAAAAAAGTGTCACTCATGTGGTCTCGCCGTACTCAGGAGAAGTAGGGCAATGTGTTTTGGGGTGTATGTTTACATATAACCATGTTGGGTGAGAGAAATATCTCTGTAAACTGACAACTTTATATAAAAAAATTTAAAAAGTTGTCGTTTACAGCGATATTTCTCACACAAAGTATGGGTATATATAAAAATACACCCCAAAACACATTGCCCTACTTCTCCTGAGTACGGCGATACCACATGTGTGACACTTTTTTGCAGCCAAGATGCGCAAAGGGGCCCTAAAACCAATGAGTACTTTTAGGATTTCACATGGCATTTTTACGCATTTGGATTCCAGACTTCTTCTCACGCTTTAGGGGCCCCTAAAATGCCAGGACAGTATAAATACCCCACAAGTGACCCCATTTTAGAAAGAAGACACCCCAAGGTATTCTGTGAGGGGTATGGTGAGTTCATGTAAAATTTTATTTTTTGTCACATGTTAGTGAAATATGAGACTTTGTAAAAGAAAAAAAAAAAGAAAATATCAATTTCTGCTAACTTGTGCCAAAAAAAAAAAATTCTGTGAACTTGCCATGCCCCTCACAGAATACCTTGGGGTGTCTTCTTTCCAAAATGGGGTCACATGTGGGGTATTTATACTGCCCTGGCATTTTAGGGGCCCTAAAGCGTGAGAATCCAAAATGCGTAAAAATGCCCTGTGAAATCCTAAAGGTACTCATTGGTTTTAGGGCCCCTTTGCGCATCTTGGCTGCAAAAAAGTGTCACTCATGTGGTATCGCCATAATCAGGAGAAGTAGGGCAATGTGTTTTGGGGTGTATTTTTACATATACCCCTGCTGGGTGTGAGAAATATCTCTGTAAATGACAACTTTTAAAAAAAATTTATACAAAGATTTTTTATTCCGTTCAGCCTCTGGGCTGAAAAAAGAAAAAAATGAACGGCACAGATTTTTTCATTCACATCGATCAATGTGGATGAAAAAATCTCTGCCAAAATCAGTGACTGCGGTGCAGTGGGCTGGGCGCTAGCTACCTAACAAGTAGCTAACTAACTGGCGGTGATAAGGGACCCTTATGCCCCATTCACACGTCCGAAATTCTGTTTGCGGAACGGAATTGCGGACCCATTCATTTCTATGGGGACAGACTTTGTCCCGCTCGGATCCGGAATTGCGGATCCGCACTTACGGGTCTGCATTTCCGTTCCGCAAAAATATAGAACATGCCCTTTTCTTGTCCGCAATTGCGGACAAGAAAAAGCATTTTCTATATAGTTCTGGCAATGTGCGGATCTGCAAAATGCGGAAAGCACATTGACGGTGTCCGTGTTTTGCGGATCCTCGGCGATCCGTAAAACACATATGGACATGTGAATAGAGCCTTACAGGGGGGTGATCAGTGACAGGGGGGTGATCAGGGAGTCTATATGGGGTGATCAGGGGTTAACAAGGTGTTAATAGTGGTTA
Source organism: Bufotes viridis (assembly GCA_033119425.1). Classification (NCBI taxonomy): domain Eukaryota; kingdom Metazoa; phylum Chordata; class Amphibia; order Anura; family Bufonidae; genus Bufotes; species Bufotes viridis. The sequence goes on from CM065593.1 coordinate 51,854,999, forward strand.
TAAAGTGAGGGGGGGGGGTGGGGGGTTAGTGTAGTGTTTGGTGCAACTTTACAGAGAGTTACCTGGTCCTCTGGTGGTCGATCCCAGTAAATGGGACCACCAGAGGACCAGGTAGCAGGTATATCAGACGCTGTTAACAAAACAGCGTCTGATATACCACTTTGATCTAATTTATTTTACATTTACAGCCTGCCAGCGATTGATCATCTCTGGCAGGCTGTAGAATCACTGCAGAGCCGCGCTCTGCTGTGAACGCACGGATGCGTCCAGGAGGAACAAACTTGCCGCCGCCTGGACGCATCCGTGCGTGAGGCGGTCGGCAAGTGGTTAAAAAGAAGTCACGTGTGAAACTACACTGTGTTCACTGGTCAAGCTGAAAATACGATACTGATATCATATACTGATCCAGAGATGATTTCAAGAGAATTTTCTGCTGCATAATCACACAGGCACAGGTCTGGACACACCTTTCTAACTGGTATAATTGGTAGAAAATGGACTTCCAATGTGTGAAAGTAATAATTGGGAGGGAGGCTGCATTATTCTGCGGAGGAAACATGTTCGGCCTCCATATTGAAATCTGCCATATAAAATTCAGCTCAGGTTTTTCCATTGGGAAAGGGATCGTGTAATATATCAATTCTTGGCTAGAATTTACTGGACACATCAAACACGTCATGTAAAGCACATAGGGAAACTATGACCTTAACCCCTAAACAAGATGGGTCAAAACTGACAGTGTTATTGTGTTTCAGAGTAAATTCTAGACAATGAACAAAGGTTAAGGTATTCAGCTCACCTGCTCATGTATGCAATCATTCAGCGTCCCATTAAACAGTGCACGGACTTAGGAGATTAGATCCCAGTTGAATCCAATATATAAAGACAAATCCAGCACTTTCAAATTCTTTTAAATTTTTCAGGTTCCTCTGTCATAATTAAGAGCAGGTGTGCTCGAAACGCGTAGACCAACTGCAGATCCACAGAAGGAGGTTTTTCCTGTTGCACGCATGAACTTTTGTACCGTAATCAATAAAGGAACCTGAAAAATTGAAAAGAATTTGAAAGTGCTGGATTTGTCTTTTTATATTAAATTCTAGACAAGACTGATATATCACGTGAAAACCCCGAGCTGAATTCTATACGGAGGATTTCAGTATGGAGGCTGAAAATATTTCCTCCACCAATAATGCAGTCTCCCTCCCAATTATTACTCTCGCACACTGGAAGTGGAACTGCTACACCAGTTAAAAGGCTGCGTCCATACTTTTGCCTCACCCTGTACATGCCAAACAGCAATTGAAATATATTTTGGAATAATCAGTTTCTTTAACAGTTTGAAGGAAGCCTTTTATTGAAGCATTTTTGAAAACAGCGACGTAACAATACACATCCAAGTGAATTATGGGGCATATTACAGTTAAGGTATAGAATAGAATGCCAGACTACTGTTATAGGGAAGCTCCAGACAACGCAGCTGGGCTGCCATTTTAGGGGTGGTCCAGACTACACAGCCAGGTCAAGTCTACACAGTCAGACTGCTGTCATAGAGGGAGGCCCAGACTACACACCCAGACTGCTGTTATAGGGGTGGTCCAGACTACACAGTCAGATTGCTGTCATAGAGGGAGGCCCAGACTACACATCTGGACTGCTGTTATAGGGGTGGTCCAGACTACACAGTCAGATTGCAGTTATAGGGGAAATTCCAGACTACATAGCCAGACTGCTGTTATAGGGGGAGGTCCAGGTTACATAGCCAGACTACTGTTATAGGGGAGGGTCCAGACTATAAAGCTAGAATGCTCTTATAGGGGGAGGTCCAGACTACACCGTCAGACTGTTGTTATAGGGGAAGGTCCAGACTACAAAACCAGACTGATTTTATAGAGAGAGGTCCGGACTGCACAGCCAGACTGCTGTTATAGCGAAGGTTCAGACTACACAGCAGAACTTCTCGTTGGTGGAAGGACCAGACTACTGGTATAGGGGAGGTGCAGATTACATAGCTAGACTGCTGTTATAAGGGTGGTGGTGGTGGTATTGGTGGTAGTGGTGTTGGTGGTAGTGGTGGTGGTGGTGTGGGGGGGGGGGGTTTGTCCAGATTACACAGTAAGACTACTGCTATAGTGGGAGCTCCAGACTACACAACCATACTGCTGTTAAAGGGGTGGTCCAGACTACACAGTCAGACTGCTGTTATAGGGGAAGGTCCAGACTACAAAACCAGACTGATCTTATAGAGGGAGGTCCAGACTACACAGTCAGACTGCTGTTATAGGGGAAGGTTCAGACTATACAGCCAAACTTCTCGTTGGTGGGAGGACCAGACCATGCAATTATACCGCTGGTATAGGGGGAGGTGCAGATTACATAGCTAGACTGCTGTTATAGGTGTGTGTGTGTGTGTTGGGGGGGGGGGGGAGGGGTGGTGGTGTCCAGATTACAAGATTACACAGTAAGACTGCTGTTATAGGGGGAACTCCAGACTACACAGCCATACTGCTGTTATAGGGGTGGTCCAGACTGCACAGCCAGACTGCTGTTATAGGGGAAGTTCCAGACTATAAAGCTAGGCTGCTCTTATAGAGGGAGGTCCAGACTACACAGTCAGACTGCTGTTATCGGGGAAGGTCCAGACAACAAAACCAGACTGCTCCTACAGAGGGAGGTCCAGACTGCTGTTAAAGGGAAGGTTCAGACTACACAGCCAAACTTCTCTTATGGTAGGAGGACTAGACTATGCAACCATACTGCTGGTATAGGGGGAGGTCCAGACTACATAGCTAGACTGCTGTTATAGGGGAGGTTCAGAATGCACAGCCAGACTGCTCTTATAGTGGGAGGACCAGACTACACAGCCATACTGCTGTTATAAAAAGGGGCCAGTCTACACATCTAGAATGCAGTTATAGGAGAGGGCCAGTCTACACAGCCAGACTTTTGTCATAGGGGGAGGTCCAGACTACACAGCCAGACTGTCGATAGGTAATGAGTAACAGATATTTCATACAGTTTCTCACTAACTGTGTTTGAGGCAGTTGCTATGCAACCAGTATACACTTTAAACTTGTTCTGTTATCAACTTAGGGTCAATTCACACGTCCGTAGTGTACTGCGGATAGGCAAATTGCGGATCTGCAATACACCCAGCCAACACCCCCATATAACTGCCTATTCTTGTCCGCAATTAAGGACAAGAATAGGACATGTTCTATTTTTTTCCGAGCTGTGGAACGGAAGTTCGGGGACGCGCTCCGGAAATTGCGGATGTGGACAGCACACTGTGTGCTGTCCACATCCATTCCTGCCCCATAGAGAATAAATGGGTCCAGATCGGTTCCACAACGTTGGGGAACAGATCATGGGGTCAACCTAAATATTTCTGTCACATTGTTTGCTGTCACAGTGTTTGCTGTGAGGGGCTTTTTGATTGTTTTGCCTTTAAATACCCTTAATTTCTGTGCTTCTTTACTGGGTATCATGAATGCTATGTGTGTAGTTGTGTTTCTTTTGGGTTCAGCTTTTTGTTGCTATTTCGGTTTTGATGTTTTTTTACTGTCTAATTGCACTTAGCAGTTCATGGTCAGTTTCGGCTGTGTTTTATTCTCCTTACCTACATTCATTGTTCTCCATCTGTACGCCATTACCATTTGTCATCTTTTCATTGCCAGACACTCCCTAGTCTGATGCCATATTCATCTAGCTTTCTGTCATTCATCGGTGAGTTTATTATTCTGCTCTGCTCACCGTTCCCAGTAGCACAAACCCACCCCCACTTCCCTCTCCCAGTGGATCTGGCTACAGTTCTGCTCTGTCCCTCCATGTAGACTGTGGCCTGCTTGCCAGCAAGGCCTCTCTTTCTCTGCACATAAGGCACATGTACTTCCTCCAGCTCTTAAAGGGACAGAGTGAACGTATTCTACTTCACACTAGTCAATGGCTGGTCATCTTTAGGTACTTAAGGCACTTTCCCTATAAGAGGATGCCTGAGAAATAGGTTTCCTACCTTGCTGGTGTCCTGTGAAGATGTGCTGTTTCTGTTAGCTGTATGTGTACCACCTTTTTGCCTGTTTACTGGATTATGACCCTCTGCTGCCTGACCTGTGCCTGATCTCTGTATGAACACTTCATTGCCTGCATTGACCTCAGATTGTTTATCAGATTGCTTGTACTCTACCAGACCTTACCTCGGCCTGTCCCTGACTACTGTTTAGTGCTTTGCACGGGGGTCTCTTGACCCAGCTCTTGGGTCAGCTGTCAATCACACTTGGACTTCTCCAGTAGGTAGCGGCCTGGTGGTTGCACTGCAGTCCAACTCCTTGAGCAGTGGTAAAGGGTCAAAGCAGGGGACTTCCAGAGCAACAACCTTAGGGTGCATTTACACGGCCATATGTGTTTTGCTGTCCACAAATTGTAGATCCATAAAACACGGATACAGGTCTTGTGCGTTTTGCCAGCCCTATGATAGAATAGCCTATTCTTGTCCGCAATTGCGAACAAGAATAGGACATGCTCTATCTTTTTTGTGGGGCTGCAGAACAAAAGTACGTATGTGGAAAGTACTTGGTATGCTGTCCACATCTTTTTCTGCCCCAATAAAATGAATGGGCTCACATCCGTTCAGCAAAATTGCAGAACAGATGGGGACACATAAATACGGTCGTGTGAATACACTCTTAGGATGTAGCCCAAAGCCAAATCAGTTGCTTGCCACAGTGGCTGCACACCCTCTGCTGTAACAGATTCCTGTCAATCTGATACATGCTTTGAATATCTTTTTTTATGACTGTCCAGTTATTACATAATTCTGCACTACTCAAGTCATAGGGTGTGAGTACCAAGCGTCACTGATTAGGAAAGTAATTGCTATAGGTGAAGTCATGTTCTGCAGTCTTGTAACAACTGGCATTGTTATATGTTATAGGGAAAGTTTGAGACTACACAGTCAAGCTGCCATTATAGGGAAAGATGTAGCTCTCACAGCCAGACTGCTGTTATAGGGGGAGGTCCAGACAACACAATTAGACTGCTATTATAGGAAAACCTCCAGACTGCACAATTAGACTGCTGTTATAGGAGAATTTATAGACTGCACAATTAGACTGCTGTTATAGGAGAACTTCCAGACTGCACAATTAGACTGCTGTTATAGGAGAACTTCCAGACTGCACAATTAGACTGCTGTTATAGGGTAAGCTAGAGAATACACAATTAGACTGCTGTTATAGGAGAACCTCAAGACTGCACAATTAGACTGCTGTTATAGGAGAACCTCCAGACTACACAATTAGACTGCTGTTATAGGAGAATCTCCAGACTACAAAATTAGACTGCTGTTATAGGAGAATCTCCAGACTACAAAATTAGACTGCTGTTATAGGAGAACCTCCAGGCTACACAATTAGACTGCTGTTATAGGTGGAGGTCCAGACTACACAATTAGACTGCTGTTATAGGTGGAGGTCCAGACTACACAATTAGACTGCTGTTATAGGTGGAGGTCCAGACTACACAGTCAGACTGCTGTTATGGGGGAGGTCCAGACTACACAATTAGACTGCTGTTATAGGGCGAGGTCCAGAATACACAGCCAGACTGCTGTTATAGGGGGAGGTCCAGAATATACAGCCAGACTGCTGTTATAGGGGAGGTCCAGACTAAACAATTAGACTGCTGTTATAGGGGGAGGTCCAGACTACACAGTCAGACTGCTGTTATGGGGGAGGTCCAGACTACACAATCAGACTGCTGTTATAGGGGGAGGTCCAGAATATACAGCCAGACTGCTGTTATAGGGGAGGTCCAGACTAAACAATTAGACTGCTGTTATAGGAGAAACTCCAGATTACACAATTAGACTGCAGTTATAGGAGAACCTCCAGACTACACAATTAGACTGCTGTTATAGGGGGAGGTCCAGACTACACAATTAGACTGCTGTTATAGGGGGAGGTCCAGACTACACAATTAGACTGCTGTTATGGGGGAGGTCCAGCCAGGCTGATGTGAGTTACTTCTAACTAAGAGGCAAAGAAAGCTAAAATGTTTATATGAAAGTATGCTTATTTTTCAGTTTATCTGCTATTTATTAAATCTATTACTGAATTTGTAACTTTATTTACCTGAATTTTTACTTTATTTTAATATTTATTTACTAATTTACTGCATTTACTACATGTGGTTATGCCAATATCATGTCATGTCATAGATTTGGAGGAATCCACTGTGCTAAGCTTGCAAAGTGGGTGTGACCTGGTAAGAAAGGGGATGAGATTTAGTAGAAGGGGCATGGCCTAAGATGCAACATTTTATTTCAAAATTGTGCCAAAATCTTGCTCCAAAATTCAACTGCAAAGTAAGTTCAACCAATAGGTGTTTTAACATTAAACCAAATTTTGTATCCAGCATGAGCTACTGGGATAAACATAATGCATCTTTAGGCTGCCTAAGTTTACACTATCTCTGGAATTGGAAAATCAGCCCAAGAAGATTGGTCTTATCTGCTCTAAGAATTGTTATATGCTTCAGGAGTGCTGAATGCCTATGTAGAAACTCTCATACACCAGCAAATTTCCTCCATTATACTTTTATAAGGACCTATAATTGCCATCCACCTTGCCAAGCAGACCTATTTCACCTCTCTGATCTCTTTACTACCCAATTAACAAAACAAAAAAAACTCTTTGACACCTTTCATTCCTTCCTGCGTGGTCGTAAAGTGAAGGCACCCATCTCTGACGTCAGTAGTGTAGATCTGGCCACCTACTTTAAAGAGAAAATTGAAAACATCCTGCATAAATTAGCTCCCAGTCTCAAAGCATCATCAATCCCCTTACCTCCCACACCTCCACTGTTTCTTTTTCTACATTTGACCCAATCACAGTAGAAGAAGTCTCCAGGATCCTCTCATCTTCTCAACCTACCACATGTACTACTGACCCCATTCCCTCAAACCTCCTCCTGTGTCTCTTCTTGGCTGTCATTACTTTCAATCTCTCTCTCTCTCTCTCTCTCCTCTTCTGGTATCTACCCCTCCTCTTTCAAACATTCTATCATAACTCTGTTACTTTATCTCTAAACTTCTGGAACACCTGGTCTACTCCCAGCTCACCCCCCATCTCTCTGCTTGATCCCTTACCCTGGGTTCAGACCTGAGCGTTCTAAAAACGCGCGTTTTACGCGCGTTTTTGTCGCGCGTATTTCATCGCGTTTTTGCAAATAGGAAACGCGCGTAAAACGCGCGTTCTTGTGATTGACTACTGTGGTGTCAATCACAAAACGCGCGTCAAACGCCCCAAAAGAAGCTCAAGTACTTGTTTATGCGTTGGGCGTTTTACAGCGCAGTCAAGCGCGCTGTAAAACGCTCAAGTGTGAACCACTCCCATAGGGATGCATTGGTTTTAATCTGTTGAGCGTTTTACAGCGCGTTTGAACGCGCTGTAAAACGCTCAGGTGTGAACCCAGGGTTACAATCTGGTTTCCACACCCTACAGAGACTGCCCTTACCAAAGTGACAAATGACAACTTTTACACTGTAGACCACCAACTTCAATTTAGTATACTCCAATCTATTGGACTTAAGGACACTGCTGGTTTTTTCCTCTCTGGCTGCTCTAGCAGTGCGTCATTTTCTGGCTCTACTTCTTTTCCTCTTCCTCTGGCTGTTGGAGTTCCTCAGGTTCATTCCTAGGTCTTCTCCTACTCTGTACACAGCCCCTATAGGACAGAATATCACAAGATTTGGTTTTCAGTACCATGTGTAAGCTGGTGACACCCAACTATACCCTTCATCCTGTGACCTTACCCATGCTGTACTTCAGAACACCAGTGACTGCCTGTCCGCCGTCTTAGATCATGTCTAAAGATGAGACGCAAAGACATTTGCTTTCTGCCTAATTACTTCGCCACCAAGCACATTTCTTTGTATGTAGTGGGCGCAATGACGAGGAACGGGGATCGCACTGCCCCAGTCATTGAACCCCTCAGATCCTGAGTTCATGGCGACATCTGAGATTAACAATGAGGGCTTTCAGGAGTTAATCCGGTAAAAAAATAAATAGTAACCTTATCCATTTCATCGCATAAAGGCCACGGTGGCCATCTTGATTGAAGACACTGGGCGCAAAATCATGTGGTATTTTCAATCAAGATGGCTGCGGCGACCTCTTCACGCTTAAATGAATGAGCTGAGTATGTATTTTTCCCCCACCATTTCAGGGAGAAATTATTCGTAACCATGAAGCGCAAGGAAATTTGGCTTTCCAGAGAATTTTTTTTTTCCAGAAAATCAGATTGAATTCCACTGCAGATACTTCAATTTGCTCAACACTAATCATGTCCTTTCTTTACCTGAAACTGAATCTTTCAAAAACTGAAGTACTTGTGTGTTTTCATTCTACTAACTTACTTATTTCCCTCTCAGTATGTGGCACTATCATAACGACTAGGCAGCACGACAGTAGTCACGTTTAAAACTGATCTTTCTTTCATTCCTTATATGCACTCTCTCTCCTGATCAGGCCGCCTGCACCTCCAAACATCTCTAATCTGCCTTTTTCTTACCCTGGAAACAACAAAAACTCGATTTTGATTACTGTAAACTCACTGCGAATTGATCTCCCCTTTACTAAACTCTCCCTTCTCAGTTCTATACTGAACGCAGCCGCCTGGCTCATCTACCTGTCTAACACCTACTCAGATGCCTCCACTTTGTGACAGTCATTGATCAGATCACTCATACAGTACAGGATTCAATCTAAAATTCTCACTCTGACAAAGCTCTCACAGAGCTGGTGCGGCACGCCCCCCTATATCTCCACATTCATCTATTTCTACCACCCTACCTTATGCACACTGCAAAATTAATACAAGGCACTTACTAATGTATTGTGATTGTCCATATCGCTTCCTTTGCTGGCTGGATTCATTTTTCCATCACATTATACACTGTTCGATTCCATAATTATGACCACCCTTCATGATGGAAAAATTAAACCAGCCAGCAAAGGAAGCAATATGGACAATCATAATACATTAGTAAGTGCCTTGTATTAACTTTCTCTACATGATAAATACCATTTGCTGAAATGAGACAACCCCTCTAAGATGGCTGGACCATTGTACGAAACAAGCACTTTTTACCGTTTATATCAACCCTTTCTCCTCATAGATTGGAAGCTCTTGGGAGCAGGCACCTCATTCTTCTTGTAATTGTTGACTCGTTTCTTGCTATGTAATGTATAAATTCGTTTGTACATGAACCCTCTGATTGTAAAGTGCTGTGCAATATGTCGGAGCTTTAAAAAGCTTACTATTATTATATGCATTTTAATATAGGGCCAATTAGGTAAACTTTTTGTCAAGTCACCTTACATTAATACCTAATATAAAATGAAGTTACTATATCTTTATTAAACGAAATAATTGCTATTGCCTACAATTACAGACATTGGCATAGGACACAATGTTAAAAAACATATAGCAGAGGTATACACATTTTTTGTGCAATAGCCCATTGTACAGGGAAGAAGTAACTGACTATTCTTTCTGTAGAAGATGCTCCGTTAGCCTCCACTAGGTAAAATGATAGTATGGATTTGTTTGGCATAGCCGCATATACCGCATAGCCTGAATGTGCAGGAAAAATGCGATGTGAAGAAAGCCTCACAATAATGTTTCATGTTTTATTTTTCATATTTTATATATTGTGTTAAATTGTGTTTGGGCAATTTTGATTTTTATTTAAGGTCATATTGCCATCTAGTGGAAAATAATAAGTATACACTGTCGTGCAAGTTTGTTTTTTACAGAACAGGGGTGGATTCACACATAAGTTTTTAGGGCAGTTTTTTTAAGTCATAGGAAGATGTGGGTTGAAAGAGACTGAAAAATCCAATGAAAAGACATGCTTCTCATTCCCCCAACTCTGTCTGAACTGCAAGAAAAACTGCCACAAAAACCTATGTGTGAACTTACCCCAAGTTTCACATAACTGTATTATGGGCATGTATCTGCACGTATAATATGGATGAGTGTCCCAACCTGACCATGAGTTTACTGTCCAAAACTCACAGCATCATGGATTTGGGTCAGTTAGCCTGCGGTCAGGCCGGGACAATTGCCCATAGTACGGGCACACATATGCACCTGTAATATGCTCATCTGTAAATGGCCTCTAATTAATCGTAAAATTTTTTATAACAACAATACTCACAGTGTGGCTGGGACTTGCTTGGATTATAACAGATGATCCTGGGGAAGCATATGATGTGTGTGCTATCTTGTATAGCTTTTATTTTATTGTATTGTATGCCGGTTCATGATTTCCCCTGTACTACCGGAGGATGTGTCACATTTATGCAGAGGCGCACACATCTCACATATTTTGGCGCATCTTCTAGCCGCGCAGTGCGACACACAAATCTATAGCAGCCTCCTAGCTGTCGTAGATTTAAATCTTTATTCATGCCAGAAAACTGACATAAAGAAAGATAAATATGGCAGGCCTGCGGCATTGCCCACCCTTGGCACGCACCCTTTTCTCGCCACTTCTGAAAAGTTACCGTCAAGGGGAAAATGTTGCAAATGTTACAGCACAAATGGCATGCGACATTTGCAACCTATTTATGCCACAAAAGTGAGATAAATAGATTAGTAAATGTCCCCCTTTATTTTTACTAATCCTATCCTTTCCCTATCAGTTTTATCTGCTAGTCTGTAAACATCCAATAATCCAGAATATCTCATAATAAAGGCCACTAACAGGTTCCATTGATTCTGCAATAATTAAAATGTACTTTTAGATCCAAGCAAATTTTTTGAAATTTGTTTTTGTTCCAATCCTAACGAATCAGTTGGAAGATTTGAATTGTCTATGAATAAATTCATCCCAAATTGAAGCTGCTCGGATCGCCCTGCAAAGTTGTGTCTGACACTTTGAGGTCTCAGTCCTAGGAGACCTCAGAGTGTCAGACACGGCTATTTTAAGAACAATGGTAGTCTATGGCATGCATCCTCAAACTGCGGCCCTCCAGCTGTTGTAAAACTACAACTCCCACAATGCCCTACTGTAGGCTGATACCTGTAGGCTGTTCAGGCATGCTGGGAGTTGTAGTTTTGCAACAGCTGGAGGGCCGCAGTTTGAGGATGCCTGGTCTATGGGGTTATTCAAATGGACGTTTTTTGTGGTCTGTGAATAATGGTCGTCAAAAAATAGGTCGCCTTTTTTTGTCCATTTTCACAGACCAAAAACCCCATACAATAGAAGGGGACTGTTTTTAATGGCTGTTTTTTTCATTGATGACCTTCTGAGAAACAGCTGTTAAAAATGGGCAGTTTTGCCTTTTTTGATGGACATTTTTTCTATAGCTATGGGAAAGGCATGGCTGATAGAAAATTTTCAAAAGGTTTTTGGAAAAAATTTGCGCAACTGCACAATGTCTGCAGCAATATATACACTGCCAGTGATGCTGGAAAATATGCTTATTGTAACCTTACTAACTGTTGAAGCTTTGCACCAGTTTTTTGGGGAGAAAATAAAGGAGCAAATGCAACCTCTGCATCCAAAATATTTAGACTTCCTTTACAGACCATGTGTCTCCCTCCTCCTCCTATCTTTCGAGATAGTATGATAAGAAGATGTAATGAGAGATTATCTCCTGAAGAAGGAGATTTAAAATTTATTCCTTGCAAGCAGAAAAGAAGGATGTAAAGAACATGTCTACTAACGGAGATTATTTAATAAGTGGTTCTAATAAAATGTTTTTCTAACTGAACACAACTTTGTTCAACAATCAGAACAAAATATAAAATCACGTAATCTTAATCGAGCAGAAGAACGAGCTTTGAAACAACTGAAGTATAATCCTTATATTACTATCAGACCTTCTGACATTGAACGAGAGGTCACACATGTGTTAACAGATGCTAAGGTATATAGGAAGTTGAAAACTCATCTGACTGAATCGATTAGGTCATCCTTGAGGGAGGTTTTAATAGAGGGGGAGGACCTTGTACTGCTTTTCTCAAAAAGGTGCATCTCAATAAATGAATAATTGAAAAGTTAATTTATTTCAGTTACTCATTTTTTGCTGACACATAGATGGACATTTATTAAGCCCTTTGAGCCATTATTGTGGTGTAAAAAAGTTGCATATTATGTGCTCCAAAATGGTGAGAGAAAGGGGCAGGGCTTAGTAACAGGGTCTGGGCTTTGCACAACCTGCAGAAGTTTAGCGGAAGTCTACACCAGCCTGGAGCTGGCATAGGCTTTAGTTTCTGGCGCCCGGCAGGACAGAGATGCACCTGATTTGTTAAGAAGTAAAGTAGGTAAAATTGGGGCTCAAGAGTGCAGGAAACCAGTTGAAAAATTTATTAAAAAACAACCATATGAAGTGCTTTGGAGGTGGGCCACCTTCTTCCTCAGATACAAACAAGACATGGCATAGAGGAAATGTATACACAATTCCACAAGGTAAGTGCATCTGCCTCTTAAAGGGATTGTTTCACTTCAGAAAATGGCATTTATAATGTAAAGAAAGTTAATACAAGCCACTTACTAATGTATGGCTTACTTTGCCAGCTGGATTCATTTTTCCCATTATACACTGCTTGTTTCCATGGTCACCACCATCAGACCCATCAGCCGGCCTCTCTGGTGACTGGGACCCTGAGAGTGCACATAGGCTAGTGCTTTTTCCTATAGTGTGCAAGCACAATGGCTTGCAGGGTGGTCATAACAATGGAAACAAGCAGTGTATAATGTGATGGAAAAATGAATCCAGCCAGCAACGGAGGCAATATAGACAATCACAATACATTAGCAAGTGCCTTGTATTAACTTTCTCTACATAATAAATTATATTTGCTTAACTGAGACAACCCCTTTAATAAAGTAAGCACATCTCCCGCCGGTGCAGGGAGATCAAGACTGACATGTGGATAAATGTCCCCCATAGCTTTTTTAGTTTTAGTAATTAACTTTATTTACCATTTTTAGTGTGACCAATCCATTTTGTGACAACATCTATTTGCACAGTAGATATATTGACAACGTCCTCCTCATTTGGAGGGGGGCATCACCTTCCGTCCGAAAATTTACGTCCTAATGACAAGAGTGGCCAGGTTTGAACAACCCTATATAGAAAACCCATTTCTGGCAAATCATTGTCCACAGAAAGTGCTGCTGCAGTACAGATCATGATTATATCCAAGAATGTGATGTAATCAAACAGTGGCATTAAAAACGAGGTTATTCATTGTATATATTAAATAAAGCCCAAGAAATAGTAAATACCAGAATAATAGGACATTACAACAGAAAGAAATGGGGTTAATTTGCTGAACTTCGTCAAAAAATTTGATTCGTTCCGAATTAATTAGTCACGAATCGCGATAGATTTGGTATACCTAGGCCCCTCTGACTAATCATATTCATCCCACTTGGTGGCCCAATCTCAATGTGAAGGCTTGGAACTTAAACGGCAGGGAGAGTGCAGGTAGAGTGCAGGGCAAGTGTATCACCGTGTGCATTACTTTCATAGTTAATCCGTTCTGTAGATACTGTGCTGTCAGTATTACAGGCAGTTGTAATTTAACGCATTTACATCACTTTACAGGTCACCAAGATTCATAGCTAATCCCTTCTGTTAGCTGTTGAATTACTGTGTGTCAGTATTACAGGCTAATAAAAGCGTCAGGTCTAATTTATGCCCAAGATTCAAGTCATCAGCAGCAGTGGCAGTAACAGTGTGCACCAAGATTCATAGCTAATCCCTTCTGTTCAGGAGAGCACCTGCGGCCATTGTGCATCAGATCATTGTGTACCTGGCCTGCGGCCATCAAGAGGGCTTAAGTGGCCCCCTAGGCATCGACCCACCAGGAAAGTTCCCTGTAGGGTCTATGGCCAATCCGTCCCTGGGTAGCAATTAGACTATATTTTTTAACCTGTGTGAACGGGATGTGATGTGTTCACGTCAGGTTATTTTAACTTCACTTTTTGTACTTTTGTATTTATAATATAACCATAACTAAGCATAAGGATGATCATCTGAAACGCGTAGGTGCAATGCCTATATGTTATGAATGTTTAAATGGATTAAATCATGAATCATAATTTTTATTCTGCAAGTGTCACAGTTTACCCTTTTTCAGGAAAGACTTCAGACCCTTTCACTTTTTTTCATATTGTTATGTGTTATGTTGCGGCCTTGTGCTAAAAAAAATATATAATCCCCCCTCAATCTGCACTCAGTACTCCAAAATGAGAAAGCAAAAACTGAAATTTAGAAATTATTCAGACTCTTTGCTATGACACTTGAAATTTAGCTCTGGGGGCCTCCCATTTCTCTTGATCATTTTTTAGATGCTTCTACACCTTGCTAAACTCAGTTGATTGTACATTTAGAAAACCGCATCCCTGTCTATATAAGGCCTTAAAGCTGACAATGCATATCAGACCAAAAACAGCCTGTAGAGCCCAGAGACATAATTATGTGGAGGTACAGATCTGGAGAAGTGGGTAAGTGGGGGTCGAACAACCGGCACCCCCACCGATCAGCTGTTTGAAGAGGAAGTGGTGCCCCGTACAAGCGCTGCTTCCTGGTCATTACACTACGCATAGTCTCTTGTGGAGCAGCGGCATAGAGTAATTAAAAGTAGTCGCTCCATTCAAGTGAATGGAGTGAGTACTTGTATTACAGTACACTTCCGAGATGATGTGCAGTGTAATGAAGAGGGGTGTCAGACCTCCACCAATCAGATATTGATGAACTATCCTGCACAACCCCTTTAATGAAAACCTGATCCAGAGTGCTCTGGACCTAACACTGGGCTGAAGGTTCACCTTCTACCAAGACAATGATGTTAGCACATGGCCAAGAAAACACAGCAGTGGCTTATGGACAACTCTGAATGAGTCGAACAGCCAGAGCCCTGACTTGAATTCAATTGAACATCTCTGAAGAGACCTGAAAATGGCTGTCCACCAATGGTCCCCATCCAACCTGACAGAGCTTGAGAGGATCTTCAGAGAAGAATGGCAGAAAATCCCCAAATCCAAGTGTGCAAACCCAAGAAGACTGGAGGCTGTAATCACTGTCAAAGGGACTTTAACTAAGTAGGGGTCTGAATACTTATCTCAGTTCAATATTTTATTTTTTCTTTTCAATAAATTATCAAAGATTTCTAAATTTCATTCTTTGTCATTATCGGGTATTGAATTTAGAATGATAGGTAAAGGGTCTATCTATCTATCTATCTATCTATCTATCTATCTATCTATCTATCTATCTATCTATCTCAGTCTATTCTTCTATACAGCATTAATCTAACCCACATAGTAACTACACTTATAGCCTCAAGATCAAGCAGAAAGTGATATTTCAAAAATGTTTCCCTGTTTAAAAGTGAAAATCTGCTGCCCTCTAGAGTTAAAATTTGGCATTAAAAGAAGAGAACGCTATACATATTTGGTATTTCAGTTTTTTTCCATCTTCATTTATAAAGTCATAACTTTTTTTAACTTCTTCATTTATATAGCTCTATAAGGCCTTGTTTTATGAGGAAGAAAATTAACTTTTTATCGCTGTCCGGGTCTTTTGTTTATTGTTTTAATACTGTTTACGTTTTGCACTAAATACGCTGATAAATTAATTCATCAGGTTCCAGTGGATGCCTAATATGTGTAGTGTTTTTTAATATGTGAACGATACAATGTTTTTTTTTTTTTTGTGTTTTTTATTTTATTTTGTACTACATAATTGTATTTTATTTTTAATCCCATTATGGGACTACTATTTTATCCATTTATTTTAAACTCCATTTTCCTGTATGCTAATACTGTGGGGAGAATATTTTTAGACAAGTGTTTCTTACTCCAGTCTTAATACAAAAAAAAGTCCACTGGCATAAGATATGCAAAAATTATTTAGGTCTACATGCAGTGTACCAAAATTTGCGACTTCTCTATGCTTGAAAACCGGCTTAGTGCATTAAAGGAGTTTTCCAGGAGTGAAATATTGATGGTCTATCCTTAGGATAGTTCATCAATATCTTTTTGGTGGGGGTCCAACTCCTGATGCTCCTGCCGATCAGCTGTTTGAAGAGACTGCGGTGCTTCTGTGAGCACTGTGGACTAGGTCAGTGATATCATGTTCATCAGTCCCAAGGCCCATGTGCAGCTCAGTCCTATTCAAATGAATGGTCCTGAGCAGGGGCGTAGCTAGAAATGACTGGGCCCCATAGCAAAAAATGTTTATGTCATCCACAGATCCCCCTCAGTGTCATTCATAGATTCCCCTAAGTGTCATCCACAGATTCCCCTAAGTGTCATCCACAGATTCCCCTAAGTGTCATCCGCAGATTCCCATAAGTGTCATCCACAGATTCCCCTAAGGCTACGTTCACACGACAACATTTGTCGCGCGACAAAAAGTCGCACTATTGCCGCGCTACTATTTTTATAATGGGAGTCTATAGTGTCGCATTGCGACATGCAACATGCTGCGACTGCGACGCGACAGTTGCAAAAAATCCATTCAAGATGGGTTTTTCTGCGGCTGTCGCGTCTCAGTCGCAGCATGTCGCATGCCGCAATGTGACACCATAGACTCCCATTATAAAAATTGTCACGCAAAAAGAGTGCGACAAAATGTCGCGCGACAAATGTTGCAGTGAAGTTGTGCCTTATTTGTTGCGCGACTTATTGTAGCGCGACAAATGTCGTCGTGTGAACGTAGCCTTAGTGTCATCCACAGATTCCCCTAAGTGTCATCCACAGATCCCCCCTAAGTGTCATCCACAGATCCCCCCTTAGTGTCATCCACAGATCCCCCCTTAGTGTCATCCACAGATCCCCCCTAAGTGTCATCCACAGATCCCCCCCCCGCCCAGAGCCGCCTCCTAGCTAATTTATTCACTGCACTTGCCTCTGTATAATTGAAGAAAAGCGCTGTAATCTCGCACAGACGCATGCCTGTGCGAGATTACGGCGCTTCTCTTCAATTTCAAAGAGGCAAATGCAGTGAATAAATTAGCTAGGAGGCAGCGCTGGGCAGGGAGAAGCGGCGCCGGCGCCCCCAGCAAGAGTGCGCTCTACGCGGTGGCGTACCTTGCTTATTGGTGGCGCCGGCCCTAAATCCTCACCAGTGGTCTTGAGTTGCAATACCAAGCACAGCTACTATACAATGGACTGTGCGGTGACCCTGAGGATAGGGTCATCAATTTTCTACTCCCCCTGTGTCTCTGTGATCAGCTGTTCGGGTGCATCTCCACAACCTGTGCCCTTTTTTATTTTGACATTTAGCAAGAGGGATACTAAATTTGTCTTTGTTATTTAATTTATTTATACTATTTAATAAAGTATATTGCAATAATGCATTTATTGTAATTGTTCATTGATGGTTATTTTTATTGACTTTCCAGAAATATACCTATACATACCAGTAGATCATGCATGTGAAGGAGAATTATATTGAAAGCTGTAGAAACAACATCTCTATCAAGTGTTACCTGTGGCTCACTGTCAGTATTTCTGCCTCTTATAGAGCACTGTGGGTTTCGGGGCCTGGGATGAACATATAGGAATCCCCCAAACACCTCTGTAGGATAAACTACACAGAGTTTATTATTTTACGCACTGATATAGCGCTACTATATTCTGCAGCACTTTACAGAAATTATCACACTGTCCCCAGTGGGGCTCACAATCTAAGTTCCTTATCAGTATGTCTTTGGAGTGTGGGAGGACAACCAGTCTACCCCGAGGAAAGCCATGCAAACACGAGGAGAACATATAAACTCAATACAGATGTTGTCAACGGTCAGCACCGCAAAGCACCAATGCTAACCACTGAGCCACTGTCCTGTGTAGCTCGTCATACTGAGAAACCACACAGAATGCAAATACCGAGGTCTCTGGCATCTGAATGACCTTGCATAGTGAGTATGAGGTGCAGTGACCTAGTGGATCACTGCAAAAAGAGTGAAAATGTGAGATGTCTTATATCTGCTGCATAATTTTTTGACAATCTCGGAAGAGGCCCCCTTGTGTGTTGGTATGTAGTAAATGTAGCTAGCAGGAGCAGAATGAGCAGTTCTGGAAAATAGCAGGGAGCAGACAGCTTGAGGACCCAAGGGAGACAGAACCAGGTGGTGTTCTCAGAGTGAGAGAAGATCTGCATTTATTCAGAGTGGTAGAGAAGTCATGAAGAGGGACTGTGCATGAAACATGTCTGTGAAGGTAAAGCTTTTATTCTGGCTTATGGATTTCACAGCATTTGGCTGGGCTAAAGGCTTCAGGCTCTCAGTCATAGACAGATTACAAGTCTGTTAAAAAGGTCTTCACCCTGCAGCTGGGTATTGTAGAACCACATACTGAGAGAGACAGAATTACAACCGCTAGATGGATTGGAAAGATAGCAGTGGTACCTTGGAAAGTGACTCAGGGAGCATCTATACTGTCCTCATATACACAGCCTCAGGGACTGTTTGGCAACATTCAGGTACTGTGCCTGCACCCCATTTCAGATATATGTAAATGCTGCTCAACTTCAAGTAAAGTTTATTCTTGTTGTTTCACTTTACTGTCTCTGAAGTTATCATGGCGGCTGTACCACAGCAGCACACCATTTCTTTCCACACCATTTCTCTCCACACCATTTCTCTCACAATCACTACAATCTACCAAGACCAAGGGCACCCCATGTTCTGCCAGGTAGGAGACCATGTACCAGGGTATAACATATAGAATAATGGACTGGCACTCTAAATGTGTGTATGGATGTGGACTAGTATATTAGTTGAATTGTAAACATTTATTATGCAATTAGATAATTTTTTTTTATAGCTATCTGTAATAATAGTTACATAAAGTCGCGATCCATCATAAAACAAAAGCATAAAAAATCATAAAAACATAAACGCAATCGTTGAACCACAACTTGATTGCTTTAAGCAACTGTAGGCATTTAGTGAAGCAACGTGGGGCTTATTTGTTGAAATTAGTCCCGGTAGAAAGGCGTAATATCATCGGAATTGGTCCCAAAATGTGGAGAAATAAGGTTCCTGTGATGCAAAGAGTGCTCTATTTCCTCTGTTTTGTTGTGTCTTTTCGTTTCACCGTGCTTCAAATGTGTGTGCCGACTGAGTGAAAGTAGATCTCTCTTACCTCCGCTTGTTGTCGGGAAGTTTTACATACCCAAGCTTTGCTTTTTCGCTTCTCCGCTCTATCCGCTGTGCTGGCACGCTCGCAGATACAACGCTGGCGTCTCACGTGGTTTGCAGCGGGATCACAGATTAAATCATGTGACGGAATCTCGCGGGAGTTGATACCTGTAGGTATTTGATGCTCGTGATGTCCAAAGCAATTTGGGTTTGTTTGAAATATGATCAACTTGCGATAAAAAAGGTCAGTCCATTCGGAGGCCTCCTGGAAAATGTAGTTAGGTGGGAGTAAATAGCGTAACGCCAGATGCGTTTCGGGGACCTCTTTCCCCTTCCTCAGTGGCAGCTATTCTACCATGACTCTACTCCTCTCTTTATAGCCCATCCCTGTTGTACGGAAAAGATGGCTGGGAATGTTTTCCTTTGGATTAGGATTCTTTTTAGTTGGCTGCGGTAACTTACAGGAACTTACAGGAAACCAAGATTCAAGTGGTTTTACCTTTATGGCTCTACAGAAAATAGACAAACATTGGCGAGGAGGCAAACATATAGAAAAAATGTCTAGGGCCGAATCAAGATTTATTTTTTATTTTGGAAGCCTTATCCCTATGGGTCTAAATGCTGAGTTAGAAATCTTCGGTTTTCTGTAAGTTCCTACACAGGCTGCGTGCCTTCCATCCAATGGGGAGTCATATGTCCGGCTGTTCATCAGCACTATAACTCTCCCTTGGAATCAGGCATGCAGCCCTATACACCATATACTTTATGTCCCACATATTTTTCAAGCATTACAAAAGATGACTTACCATTAGAGATGGCTCGAACTATTCGCCGGCGAACAGTTCCCGGCGAACATAGCTTGTTCGCATTCGCCTCAGCGGGCGAACATATGCGATGTTCGGTCCGCCCCCTATACATCATCATTGAGCAAACTTTGACCCTGTACCTCACAGTCAGCAGACACATTCCAGCCAATCAGCAGCATACCCTCCCTCCCAGACCCTCCCACCTCCTGCACAGCATCCATTTTAGATTCATTTGGAATTTGCAGTCTTAGTGAGAGGAGGGAGAGTGTAGTTGCTGCTGATTTAATAGGAAATCGATAGCTAGGCTAGTGAATTCAGTGTCCACTCCAGTCCTGAAAGACTCATCTGATCTCTGCTGTAAGGACAGCGTCCTGACAGCACCCCAAAAGCCCTTTTAGAGCTGCAACATTAGTCTGCTTTTTTTCCCTTTATATGCATATTGCAATTGCATGGCCTGCCTGTGTGTGAGGAGCTGCAGGCCCACAGACTGTAGTGTGTGCCCACTGCCAGTGCCCACCCCTGTCATCCCATGTGGCACAGGACTTTGCATCAAAAAAGGCATTTAATTTTTACACTTTAATCTAAGTTTAGTTGCCTGCCAGTGTGTGTCAGGCTGACTTCCACTGACTGTAGTGTGCCCACTGCCAGTGCTCCACCACTCATACCGGCTGGCAGAGGACTTTGCATCAAAAAAGGCATTTAATTTTTACACTTTAGTGTAATTTCAGCTGCTTGCCTGCTGCTAGTGTGTGTCAGGCCGACTTCCACTGACTGTAGTGTGCCCACTGCCAGTGCCCACCCTGTCATCCCATGTGGCACAGGACTTTGCATCAAAAAAGGCATTTAATTTTTACACTTTAATCTAAGGTTAGTTGCCTGCTAGTGTGTGTCAGGCCGACTTCCACTGACTGTAGTGTGCCCACTGCCAGTGCTCCACCCCTGTCATCCCGTGTGGCACAGGACTTTGCATCAAAAAAAGGCATTTAATTTTTACACTTTAATCTAAGGTTAGTTGCCTGCCAGTGTGTGTCAGGCTGACTTCCAGTGACTGTAGTGTGCCCACTGCCAGTGCCTACCACTCATACCGGCTGGCAGAGGACTTTGCATCAAAATAGGCATTTCATTTTTACACTTTAGTGTAATTTCAGCTGCTTGCCTGCTGCTAGTGTTTGTCAGGCCGACTTCCACTGACTGTAGTGTGCCCACTGCCAGTGCCAACCACTGATACCGGGTGGCACAGTAGCTTGCCGATAGATAAGGCATTTCATTTTTACACATTAGTCTAAATTCAGTTGCTTGCCTGCTGCCAGTGTGTGTCAGGCCCACTTCCACTGACTGTAGTGTGCCCACTGCCAGTGCCAACCACTGATACCGGGTGGCACAGTAGCTTGCCGATAAATAAGGCATTTCATTTTACACATTAGTCTAATTTCAGTTGCTTGCCTGCTGCCAGTGTGTGTCAGGCCCACTTCCACAGACTGTAGTGTGCCCACTGCCAGTGCCAACCACTGATACCGGGTGGCACAGTAGCTTGCCGATAAATAAGGCATTTCATTTTTACACATTAGTCTAATTTCAGTTGCTTGCCTGCTGCCAGTGTGTGTCAGGCCCACTTCCACAGACTGTAGTGTGCCCACTGCCAGTGCCCACCACATACCGGGTGGCACAGTACCACTTATCGAAAAAAAAATGACAGGCAGAGGCAGGCCACCCCGCAGGGGCCGTCGTGGTCGTGGTGCTGTGATTTCCACTGTCCCTGGAATAATGCCTAGTGTTCAGAGGCCATGTACCCTGAACCCAAAAATTCTGAGGACGTAGTTGACTGGCTTAGACAGGACGCCCAATCTCCAACAGCTTCCGCTAAGAACCTTGAAGCACACCATCCTCCTCCAGCTCAGCTTCGGTCACCTGCTCTCAAGTTACCACGCACCCGCCCGCCGCTGATAGGAATAGTACTAGTTAAGACACCACTCATATAGGGTGTCACAGCACATTGCTCTGTGCACGCGCAGTGCCCCAATTTGGGAGTATGAGGACCGACCAAGCTGCTTTTTCCATCTCCCGGTTCCTGAAATCAATTCAGTTTGGTGTATGAGAGTTTGGTCTGTCATTGTGAAGGCAGTCGAAGGTACCAGGCCTAAAAATTTTTTCACAAAAGGCAATCCCTGATATGGGATGTAACAGGGATTAAACTGATGAGAATAGTACTACAGAAAATACCACTCATATCGGGTGTGACAGTAAATTGCACGGCGCAGTGACCGTGGATTAAAACAGAGTGGAGGGAGCCAGCGTTTTTTTAACCATCTCCCCGTTCGAAAAATCTATTCAATAAATGGCCCCCAGATTGGGGACGTTAGAGGGATTAAACTGATGAGAATAGTACTACAGAAAATACCACTGATATCGGGTGTGACAGTAAATTGCACGGCGCAGACGCAGTCACCGTGGTTTAAAACAGAGTGGAGGGAGCCAGCGTTTTTTTAACCATCTCCCCGTTCGAAAAATCAATTCAATTGACCTTTCGGGGACCCTTGGTGTTGTACGTGGCTTGATGGAGGAAGAAATCTTTAATGACATCACCGGGACGTGGCTAGCTTGGTATCCAACCTTGTGCAAATGGGGAGTTTGCGGTTCTGCAAATGGACTGTTTGCGGTGCATTAAAAGAGGAGTTTGGTATGTCAATGTCTGTGAAGCGGGCGTAACCCTTACACTACCTGATCGACACAACATCATACCTGATCGTATACACACACTGGATGTTTTAAAGCATGTTATTCCAAACAATTTAGGAATGTTACGTGATTTATGCCCTTTATGGATTAAAACCCGACTCTGCGTCCACTACGTAATTTTCCATGTGAGTTTTGCCATGGATCCCCCTCCGGCATGCCACAGTCCAGGTGTTAGTCCCCTTGAAACAACTTTTCCATCACTATTGTGGCCAGAAAGAGTCCCTTTGGTTTTTAAAATTCGCCTGTCTATTGAAGTCTATGGCGGTTCGCCCGGTTCGCCTGTTCGCGAACATTTGCGGAAGTTCGCGTTCGCTGTTCGCGAACTGAAAATTTTATGTTCGCGACATCACTACTTACCATATATAACATATATAATACCTATGTATACGCTTCTACTCTTGATATGTTTCTAACCAATATATATCTTAACTATTAGCTTAGTATTCTGATCTGTATTATACACTGCAGGAAACAGAAGGAGAGCCAACGCTCCATATGTTTGACTGTCTTTTTATCTTTTTTATATTTTTCTTTTCATCATTTTATATTAAAGCAATGTAATATAGCTTTTTCCTTTATTGGGGATATAATACCAATCATGCCACACATTATATGCAAAAATCGCATAAGTGGATAAAAAACGCAACCAAATCGCATGGAAACCGCAGCCAACTAAAAAGAATCCTAATCCAAAGGAAAACATTCCCAGCCATCTTTTCCGTACAACAGGGATGGGCTATAAAGAGAGGAGTAGAATCATGGGAGAATAGCTGCCACTGAGGAAGGGGAAAGAGGTCCCCGAAACGCATCTGGCGTTACGCTATTTACTCCCACCTAACTACATTATCCAGGAGGCCTCCGAATGGACTGACCTTTTTTATCGCAAGTTGATCATATTTCAAACAAACCCAAATTGCTTTGGACATCACGAGCATCAAATACCTACAGGTATCAACTCCCGCGAGATTCCGTCACATGATTTAATCTGTGATCCTGCTGCAAACCACGTGAGACGCCGGCGTTGTATCTGCGAGCGTGCCAGCACAGCCGATAGAGCGGAGAAGCGAAAAAGCAAAGCTTGGGTATGTAAAACTTCCCGACAACAAGCGGAGGTAAGAGAGATCTACTTTCACTCAGTCTGCACACACATTTGAAGCACGGTGAAACGAAAAGACACAACAAAACAGAGGAAATAGAGTACTCTTTGCATCACAGGAACCTTATTTCTCCACATTTTGGGACCAATTCCGATGATATTACTCCTTTATACCGGGACTAATTTCAACAAATAAGCCCCACGTTGCTTATACATTGACTGCACAGGAACAAGCGCTTCACTAAATGCCTACAGTTGCTTAAAGCAATCAAGTTGTGGTTCAACGATTGCGTTTATGTTTTTATGATTTTATATGCTTTTGTTTTATGATGGATCGTGATTTTATGTAACTATTGTTACAGATTGCTATACAAATTTTATCTAATTGCATAATAAATGTTTACAATTCAACTAATATACTAGTCCACATCCATACACACATTTAGAGTGCCAGTCCATTATTCTAGATTTTATATTACTTCTTCCTGTTTAGGGTGAAACAGTGCATTGGACTTGAGCACCTATTTTCCAGATCACCTTAGGAGTGAGCTATTCCCATTACTCTATCGATCATGTACCAGGGTGTTCTCATGGGCGTAGCTATAGGGGGTGCAGAGGTAGCAGTCGCTACCGGGCCCAGGAGCCTGAGGGGGCCCAAAGACCCTTCTGCCGCATAAGAAGACACACAAAGCACGGAGGGAAGGGGGCCCAAGCTGAACTCTTGCACCAGGGCCCATGAGCCATTAGCTACGCCCCTGGGTGTTCTCCTAGGCTAGGGTAACAAGGGTACAGCCCCTCTATAACTGTGCACAGCCCAGGGAGAACCACCAATGCTACCATGAGTAATACCAGCCTCTCACAAGATTACCACTCCCATCCTATCCTCCATGTATCTCCTATCTGGACCACTGCAGATGGTCCTGCCCTCATCAGACTTGTGGATGTAGCATACTTGGTGAGTTATCACATCTAGTTAACGCATTATCACTGTGACTGTATCTGCATAGCACTAGTCGGAACCGAAGCCGGACTTCGGTTTCAAGTTTTAAAGCAGTTTTCCACTTTAAAAATCAACTACCGAAGTTATTCAACGAAGTCATGCGCGTCTTCGTGAATAACTTACTTCGGCTCATCAGAGCCCATACATTCTAATACTGTACACTGACGAATTTCCGTACTGTATTAATCCGAAGTTTTGAACGAAGCGACTTCGGATGAAAGTTCTGAAGCTCGCTTTGCTCAACACTAATTGTCATCATTTGCATTCAATTTCCTATCAATATTGCCCCTGAAAGCAGTGTATCTTTTTTCCAAATTAAGTTTTCTTTTTTTTTTTTACATTGAGTATAGTTGAAAAAAAAATGGTTGACAATAACCACATAATTTCCATCATTCCTGACAACCTTCATAAGAAAAGAGTCTTGTGGCTTATCTGGAAATGGGTAGCTTAGAGGAACATGGCTGCATATGCAACATTTTTATGCCAACCAATAGGTTGTATGAAATAAGTCAGAAGTGTCTAGCCATGTACCAAATCTATCATTCATCCTGAGCCACTGTGATAAATTTGACAGATAATTAGACTGCCAAGTGTAAGGGGGGTGTAATGTATTAAAGTGCAACTGTCATATTTTTGGGGGGGAATATATATACTAGGGTTGCACCGGGTATTGAATTTTCGATACCCAATCGATTATTTTCTAACTGGATGCATATGATACCGGGATTTGCTATTTATTTTCCGATTATCTCTTAGAGAACACGACACGCGCCACGCTCGGCGCACCATGTTATCCTCGGCAGCACAGTGGAGAGGAAGAGAGTCCCTGCCCACTGTAATGCTGCTGCCACTGGCCACCAATGAGGAGATGGCACGGAGGAGGAGGGGAGGAGCTGTGGCCACTGCGCCACCAATGAATATAATTTACCCCTAAATACAAATGTGGGCTGCGGGTGCTGGTCGTATCACATACCCGGCACCCGCAGCCTACATTTGGATTAAGGGGTAAATTATATTTATTGGTAGTGCAGTGGCCACATCCCCTCCCCTCCTCCTCAGTGTTATACTCATGTTCAGTATATTCATTGGTGGCACAGTGTGCCCCCTCACCCCAGTATTATAATCATTGGTGGCACAGTGCAAGACCCCCCCCCCCCACACCCCACTCCCTAGTATTATAATGATTTATGGCAGTGGCCACAGGGTCACATCCCCTCCTCTTCAGTATTTGCATTGGTGGCAATGGCATCATCCGATCGGAGCCCCAGCAGTGAAATCACTGGGCTCGATCGGTTACCATAGCAGCCAAGATGCTACTAAAGCCATCCATGGCTGCCATGGTATAGCTCCCTGCTGCTGTGCACAAAGCAAACGGCAGCAGGGACAGTGTAAAAGGGTTCTAGCCCCATAAGGTGGCTAAAGTAAAAAAAAAAAAAGTTTAAAAAAACCCAACCAAAATATTAAAAGTTTAAATCAACCCCTTTCCCAATTTTACATATAAAAATATAAACACAATAAAAAATATAAATATTCGGTATTGCCACGTCTGAAAAAGTATAAACAATTAAAATATTAAATATCTCCTATTCAGTGAATGCCGTGACAGAAAAAATAAAATAAAAAACATGCGATTTGCCACTTTTTAGTCACCTTGTCCCCCCAAAAAATAGGATAGGGCTGTTCTATTATGGGCCAGACGTTCTATAAAATGCATGTGGCTTATTTGTGTTTTATGTTTTCACGTGGTATCGAATGGTATCGAGTATCGCAATACTTTTTTATGGTATCGAATTGAATAAAAATCTTTGTTTCGTGAAAACCCTAATATGTACTAGCAATATGACCCAGCTTCGCACGGGTATATTTCATCTATTTCATTTAATGTTTGTGTGTGTGGTTAAAAGATCTCTGCAGTGTTCCCCTTAACAGTGACCTCCACAGCTCCCCGCCCCTTAACATTCAACATCCCAGTGCCTCACCCTCTTAACAATATCTTCCACAGCTCCCACCCCCTTAAGTGTGACCTCCACAGCGCTCTGCTGCCTTGAAAGTGACCTCCACAGTGCCTTGACCCCTTACTGGTCCATTCACATGACTGTAGGCCATCCATGCCCGTATTGTGGACCACAAACAGCGGGCCCTCTATAAACGGGAATCGGCCATGTGAATCTCATATTATGGATGCAGATCCATTGACTTGAATGGGTGTGCAATCCGCAAGATATGGCACACCCTATATTTTGGCATATATTGCGGATCATAGACCCATTCGAATCAATGGGTCTGCGCTACAATACGGGATTCACATGGCCAGTGCCCATGCATTGCGGACCACTGGGGACACATGGACGTGTGAATGTGCCCTAAAAGTGCCCTCCACAGTGCCCTGTCTCTTTAAAAGTGACCTACACATAGGTATGCCCCTTAACAGTGACCTCCACAGTGTACCACCCCTTAAATGTAACTTCCACAGCGGCCCACTCCCGTAACTGTGACCTCTGCAGTGCCCCATCCTCTTAATACCCCCTCCACAGCACCCTGTTCACTTATTGTGATGTTCACTGCACCCCACGCCCTTAACTGTAATGCCTATAATTTTAACTTAGTGATAAGCGGCAGGGGCAATATTCGAATTTGTGATATTTTGATGAATAAATGGTAGAATATTCGTCATATATTCGCAAATTTATGGTTATTTTCTTGATTGCGAAAATCAGCAATGTAATATGCAAGTAATGCGCGCAACACAGGCGTAGGTCACTATAGCTACATTTTTCAAGCTGCTAGAAATTTTCTGAGACTGGAGAAAATGGTTGGCACGGCAGAACATTACAATAGCTTCATATGCAAACAGAGTGCTCCGATATATTCGCAATTGCGCAAGTCAGCAATTAATGATGCTCATATTTTTGCACAATATGTGCAACTTCATATTTCAGGTATTGACTACATATTAGGGATTGGTGCACTAAGTATTGTTGTGAACTTGTGACATCACAGCACTCTGTATGTAGCATGTATGTATGGACAGCAGAACCTATCACACTACCTAACACCCTGCACAGCTACACCATATCACAATCTAACATACACTGACTATCTCCCACTAGCTATCTGTATTATATATATATAAGCTAACCAACTAACTAACTAACTAACTAACTAACTAAGTATCTAATGTAATGTGACACAGGAAAGCAGAGAGCACAGCAATGACACTGCCGTCTCTCTCAGAACTGTAATAAACTGTAGAAAATGGCTGTGGGGAGGTTCTTATATACTAAAGGGGTAGGCAACTTTCCTATTGGTTGCTAGGGATGTTGCTAATCTTAGCTATATTTTAAATATTCACAAATTCTCAAATTAAAATTTGCAATTCGAATATTCGCACCCAACACTACTCTTAACAGTGATCTTGATAACTCCTCACCCCCTTAAGAATGATCTCCACATCGCCCCACCTCTTAACATTGACCTCCAGAGTGTCCCAACCCCTTAACAATGACCTCCATAGTTCCCTGCCCCCTTTAAAGGGGTTCTCTGGGAATTAAGAAAATAAAAATATTTAAATATTACTTCATTATAAATACATTCCCAAATACCTTACATTAGTTATAGTGGCTCGTTTTGTCTGGGGACCAATCATTAGGAAAAACAAAATGGCCACTGTCCTATTATTACACACAAAACCTGTCCTAATCACACAGGAGGACAAGTTACTTCACAACGCTGAGCTAAAGAGCTGCCTCATCCTCCTCTCTGCTCTGCTTGTCAGGGATTATGATCCTGAATACAGTTTAATATGGTCATCAGCTCAATCTTTGTAGGAATGGACTTCATGAGGAGACATGAAGTACAGAGAGGAGCTGGGGGTTTAGATAATGAGCAGCAGTTCTTGTATGCAGTCTCTATTACCACATCCTGTCCTGTCCATCCTCTCTGTACTTCATATTTCGTCATGAACTCCATTCCTATAGAGATTCAGCTAAAGATCTTCTCATCTGTATTCTGGATCATAATCCCTGACAAGTAGGAGAGGAGGATAAGGCAGCTCTTTACCTCAGTGTTGTGAAGTAATTTGTCCTCCTGTGTGATTAGGACAGGCCATTTTGTTTCTCCTAATCATTGCTTCCTAGACAAAATGAGCCATTATAACTAATGAAAGGTATTTAGGAATATATTTATAATAAATAAATATTTACATGTTTTCATTTTCTTAATTCCTGGAGAACCCCTTTAAGGTGACATATAACAGTGAAGAAAAATGGCAGAGTTGTTAAGGAAACCTGGTGTAAAACTGTGTGTATATCAAGACTGAAGGACCTGCGAGCATCTATTAGCTCATAAGGGTCATGTGACTGTGTGTATGTCAGTTGGGATATAACTAAAAGAGCTGCAAGCTTCAATTGGCTAATATGGGTTCTGTGATGGTGCCATATTTGTATTTTTTGGCAATATCTCAAGAACGATACATCCTAGAGAGCTGAGACCTTTTCAAAAACACTCGATGTACGTACTTATTTGCCAAATTTGATGCACATCAGTCAAGTCATTTGGTCGTGTATAAAAAGCAACAGATGGAAATTCATTTTTATATATAAAGATATCCAGATATATATACAGTATATATATATATATATATATATATATATATATATATATTGTGGTAAGGTGCAGGGTGCCGTCCTAGATGGCAGGTACGTGTCACCGAGGTTCATAGCCTCGGTGAGGTAAGAGCCGTTTGTTGATGTCAGTAGCAGGTAGTGCTACTGACACATTTGCTAAATAGCATGGCTGCAAAGCCGATCCGGGCCGGCTCTTACCGGGAGCAGCTAAAGTGTAGGGTGGGTGGCTGCTCCCCACGACCCAGTCCTGGTTTTGGGCTGGGTTTAAAAACTCAGCCAGCACCAGCAGCTGTGAGAGTGTTTGTCCTGGAGCTGATCACAGTGCTGTGGAGCTCTCTGACCTGGAGGAAGGAGCTCAGCCAAGTGGGGTTATTCCTGGAAGCCTGACGGTGGATTGTCCTGCGGCTGGGCTGACAGCCAGGTGCGACCCCGCACCTCAAACCTCCCAGGTGATTGGAACCTGTGTTTGGACTTTTTGTTTTCCACTCGTTTTCTGATGTGTGTGTGACTTAACACCAAGTGACTGTCTGCTGTTAATTTGATGCAAGTGTGAATAAAACACTGTTTTCCGCACCTTCTGGACTCCCTTGTGCCTCTATACTGCACCCGCACCGCTGTCTACCAGAGCGACTCCCCACATTTGGTGTCGGATGCGGGCATGCGCAGTGAGGCTGGCGTGAACGCCGAAGTTTGTTTTTTCTGGGAACGACTGGATGTCCTATATTCGGCCGGCAAAGTTGCAGCCTGTGTTCCCTGACAAAATGGAGGCGGCGGTGAAAGCTCTCATAGAGGCTAACGTGCAGCAGCGGGAGACCAACCAGCTACTGCTACAGCATGTGATGGCGTTACAAGCCGCAGGAGCGTCCCACCACGTCCATGATGCCCGGAAAGCGGTCCGTGCGGCGGTCCCAAAAATGACCCTCTCAGACGACGTTGAGACATACCTGGCGGTCTTTGAGAAGGTCGCCGTAAGGGAAAAGTTACCCCGTGACCAGTGGGCCGAGGTGGTTGCTCCGTTCCTGGCATCCGGACCCCAGCAAGTTTTTTTTGATTTAGCAGATGACCAGGCTGCTGATTATCCCACGGTGAAGGGGGAGATCCTGGCCAGACTGGAGGTAAATGTGTTGGTCCGGGCTCAGCGGGTCCACCAGTGGGACTTTAAAGCGGATGAACCCGCCAGGCCGCAGTACTATGAGTTGCTGCACAGGTTGCAAAAATGGCTGCAACCTGACATTCTAGGTCCGACTGCTATGCTGGACCGTCTGCTGGCTGACATGTTCTGGAGGGCCTTGCCTTACCCCCTTCAGCACTGGATCGGCCAGGTATCACCCACCAATGCCCTAGAAATGGTCGACCTGGTGGAGCGCTATGAGGCCACCCAAAACTTGAAAGGGGGTGTTGTTGGGAGGGGGCCGGTCAAACCCCGGAGAACTCCCATCCAGTCACGGCGACTGGCACCCGAGAAACCTGCTCGGCGTGTACCCCCTGTAGACCCGGCCCCGATAGTCTGCTGGCGGTGTCACGAGCCTGGCCACGAAAGGGCCGACTGTCCACAGCGGGGAGAACCCATGGAGATTAATTATGGGTACCGGGCTTCCATGTATGCCCGGAGACTGTGTGCGACCGGCACCCCCGAGACAATAGACAATCGTCATCTGTGCCAGGTGCAAGTCGGGGATAACCTGGCAGTGGCGCTGTTGGACTCAGGGAGCCTAGTAACCCTGGTAAGTGCTGCCCTGGTACAGCCCACCCAGTATACGGGCCGGAAAGTTGGGGTGGTGTGCATACACGGAGACTTAAAGGACTATCCCACTGCTGCAATGTCTCTGTCCACGGCGGCCGGCACATGGACTTGTGAAGTGGCGATCTCCTCAAAGCTACCCTATGAACTAATAATTGGGAGAGACTTCCCTGGTTTTCCGTCACTATGACCTGAGGTGAAAGTGACTAATAGCCCTGAGACAGGGGTAACCCTAGCTGAGTGGCCTGGTTCCAGTGGGAGGCCAGAGCCCTGGGAGCCCGAGTCCGAAGGGCCTGCGGTAGGGGTGACCACCACTTCTGTGATAGAGGGGAGGCACCCCACTGAGTGTAATGGTGGGAGACATGGAGGACTTGCCACCAGGACCTGAGTTGGCAGACCTCCACGTCTCCGGAGATAATTTTGGGACTGCCCAACACCGGGACCAAACCCTAACCAGGGCCTGGGAGAATGTGCTGGAAATTGATGGTAAACCCCAGAAACCAGGGGCTGAGGTAATATTTCCCGCTTTGTTGTTCACCAAGAAATGTTATATCGGGTGAACCAAATCCGAGGTGAACCTGTTGAACAGTTGGTGGTGCCCACAGCGTACCGCAAGCTTGTCATGGAGCTTGCCCACCAACATGTTCTTGGGGACACTTGGGGTGGCAGAAAACCCAGGACCGCATACTGCAGCGGTTTTATTGGCCCAGTGTGTTCAAGGAGGTAGAGAATTATTGTAAGTCCTGTCCCACCTGTCAGATAAATAGCCCCCAGCCACATTTCCGTAGTCCTCTGGTACCTCTTCCAATTATTGAGGTCCCGTTTGAGCGAATCGCTATGGATCTAATTGGGCCTGTACCAAAGTCTGCCCGGGGCCACCAACACATTTTGGTAGTTCTCGACTATGCCACTCGGTATCCGGAGGCGGTGCCTCTGCGACATACCTCAGCTAAGCTCATTGCCAAAGAGTTAATGGAAATGTTTTCCCGTGTGGGCCTGCCAAAAGAGGTTCTGACAGACCAAGGGACCCCTTTTATGTCCAAAGTTATGAGGAACTGTGTAAATTATTGCGTATAAAGCAATTGCGGACGTCCGTTTACCATCCGCAAACGGACGGTCTTGTCGAGAGGTTTAACCAAACTTTAAAAAATATGTTAAAAGGGTGGTGTCTAGAGATGGGAAGGACTGGGACCTGCTTCTGCCCTATCTCATGTTCGCAGTGCGAGAGGTACCCCAGGCCTCTACTGGGTTCTCGCCCTTCGAACTGCTTTATGGCAGACACCCTCGGGGCCTGTTGGATATCGCCAAGGAAGCATGGGAACAACAGCCTGTCCCCACAAAAGTGTCATTGAGTATGTCACCCAGATGCAGAACCGGATGGAAAGGGTGTTGCCGCTGGTCCGGGAGCATATGGAGGCAGCGCAACAAGCCCAGAGTAGGGTGTACAATCGTCAGGCTCGGGTGCGGGGCTTCAATCCGGGAGATCGGGTTTTGGTTCTGGTACCCACCCTTGACAGCAAATTCTTAGCTAGGTGGCAGGGCCCCTATGAGGTGATCGAGAAGGTAGGGAAGTAAATTACAAAGTACACCAGCCAGGGCGGCGCAAGCCGGAGCAGGTGTACCACGTGAATTTACTAAAGCCGTGGAAAGATAGGGACACGGCCGACGACCACAGCCCCGGCCAGGGCTTCAGGTGAAAAGGGTCCAGCCCCACAGTTCGAGGCCTGTGAAGCCGTAACCACGGTAAAATTGCAGACAGCCTGTCTTCCAAACAAGTTCAGGAAGTCAGGGAGTTCATCAGTCGGAACACGGATGTGTTCTCGGACCTCCCTGGCCGCACGTCTCTCATCCGACATGACATCGTCACTGAGCCTCAGGCCAAGATCCGGTTAAAACCATACCGGGTACCCGAGGCTCGGCGGCGGGCCATCGCGGAGGAAGTGCAATTAATGTTGAAGCTCGATGTCATTGAGGAGTCAAAAAGTGAGTGGGCCAGTCCCATAGTCCTAATACCCAAGCCGGATGGGACGTTGCGGTTCTGCAACGACTTTCGCAAGTTAAATGAAGTGTCCAAGTTTGACGCGTATCCCATGCCCGGGTAGGCGAGCTTGTTGAGAATTTAGGACAAGCCCGTTATTTTTCTGTGCTGGACCTCACTAAAGGGTACTGGCAGGTACCCTTAACAGAGTCGGCCAAGGAAAAAACCGCTTTGTTACCCGCAGGGCCTGTATCACTACAAGGTGTTACCCTTTGGCCTGCATGGCGCCCCGCCACCTTCCAAAGGTTAATGGACATAGTGCTGCGACCACATCGTCGGTGCGCCTCGGCCTACTTAGATGATGTAATCATCCACAGCACCGACTGGGAAAGCCATTTGCCCAAAGTGCAGGCGGTAGTGGATGCCCTGAGGAAAGCTGGTCTAACCGCCAATCCAAAGAAGTGTGCGATTGGGTTGGAAGAGACCAAATACCTGGGGTATGTCATTGGGCGGGGAGTCATCAAGCCTCAGGTAAATAAGGTAGAGGCAATACGGAGTTGGCCCCGACCGGTCACCACCAGGCAGATAAAGTCGTTCCTGGGGATTGTGGGGTATTACATGAGGTTTGTGCCCCACTTTGCCACTATCGCTTCGCCATTGACAGAGTTATTAAAGGGCGTAAGACAGGGATGGTCCGCTGGAATGAGCAGGCGGAAAAGGCTTTCTCCGCCCTGAAATCGGCCCTGTGTGGGTCCCCGGTTTTAGTGACACCCGATTTCAGGAAAGAGTTCGTTGTCCAGACCGACGCCTCTGAGGTTGGCCTTGGTGCGGTACTATCGCAGGAAGTCAACGGGGAGGAGCATCCCGTTGTCTTCCTCAGCCGCAAGCTCACCCCAGCCGAGACCAGGTACAGCATAGTCGAGAGAGAGTGCCTGGCCATCAAGTGGGCACTCGAGGCCCTCCGTTATTACCTGTTGGGCAGAAGCTTCCGCCTGGTGACCGACCACTCCCCACTCAAGTGGATGTGCCAAGCCAAAGAGAGGAATGCCCGGGTCACCAGGTGGTTTCTGTCCCTACAGAATTTTAAGTTCACGGTGGAGCACAGAGCGGGCCGGTTGTTAAAAATGCAGACGCGCTCTCCCGGGTACACTGTTTGTCGTGTGTCCACCCCTCAGGGTTGAACAAAGGGGGGTATGTGGTAAGGTGCAGGGTGCCGTCCTAGATGGCAGGTACGTGTCACCGAGGTTCATAGCCTCGGTGAGGTAAGAGCCGTTTGTTGATGTCAGTAGCAGGTAGTGCTACTGACACATTTGCTAAATAGCATGGCTGCAAAGCCGATCCGGGCCGGCTCTTACCGGGAGCAGCTAAAGTGTAGGGTGGGTGGCTGCTCCCCACGACCCAGTCCTGGTTTTGGGCTGGGTTTAAAAACTCAGCCAGCACCAGCAGCTGTGAGAGTGTTTGTCCTGGAGCTGATCACAGTGCTGTGGAGCTCTCTGACCTGGAGGAAGGAGCTCAGCCAAGTGGGGTTATTCCTGGAAGCCTGACGGTGGATTGTCCTGCGGCTGGGCTGACAGCCAGGTGCGACCCCGCACCTCAAACCTCCCAGGTGATTGGAACCTGTGTTTGGACTTTTTGTTTTCCACTAGTTTTCTGATGTGTGTGTGACTTAACACCAAGTGACTGTCTGCTGTTAATTTGATGCAAGTGTGAATAAAACACTGTTTTCCGCACCTTCTGGACTCCCTTGTGCCTCTATACTGCACCCGCACCGCTGTCTACCAGAGCGACTCCCCACAATATATATAACACAAAAGAGATCAGCAGCACAGCTAAAAGAATAGGGGTGCAATTCCTCTGACCGCTGACTTGCCTGCTCATTTCCGGTCATGTGAGTTCTCATGTGACTGGGTGAGCGTGGGCTATAGTCTGGGTAACGGGACATGCGCAGTGCTGGATACGGGATTCTACGGATGGCGCCTCTTTTTCCACTTGCGGCTGTAAGTTTTTATGCTTAGATGCACCCTATTGGTTGCTTTTTAATCACACACAGGTGATCACGATCACATACTTGTGCACTATGGCACTTTATTTGAATATTACAAGATTGGGAAGAATCCCTCTATATGCATTCACTCTCTATACAATGTATGATGTATCACTTCTTTTTTCATGTTTTATATATTGATTTTATATATGTTATTTGCAAAAACTTAGTTAATTGATTACTAATTAACCACTATAAATTGTGGGTATTTAACACTGGTTTTGGGCACTATTTGGTATGCTTGATAATGACTGCAAGGAGCAGTTGAAACTTTGCAATGGGAAAATAAAGCGGTTATTTGCACTAAAGATTGGAGTGCTGCCTCATTTTTGAAGATATATATATATATATATATATATATATATTTATATAAATGAAAAAAAATTATGATAGCCGCAACACCTCCAATGTAGTGAAAAAGTGTCGTCCTTTATTGGATGAATAAAGAACGATATATATACACACACGATTTCAGTAATTACATTATATTACAAAAAATGGGCAGTATAACTGCCCCTAAACATAAAAATAAAATAAAAAATGACAGTTACACCTTAAGATGCAACTGTTTCCTTTATTTTGGATTGTTGCCACCAGGGGACTGGAGTAGACTTACAACTTTCTGTGACCTTTTACAAAAAGTCACAATGATAAATCTGGCTTTGTAACTCTGCCCACTAAACACCCATCCACCACTTAGTAAGTGTAAGCTGCTGGGCATGGTGCAACCACACTAAAAATGTCTCAAACTATGGCACGGCACATGTGATACATTACCCCTTTAGATTACCCTGTGCAATTTTTAAACAGGATTAGTAAATCTGACCCATGTTTTTGTCAGGACTGATACATTTGCCACCTGATCCGAAATGCTACCTGCAATGTATGGATGAAAGTGCTGTAATGTTTTTGCTCACCAGAACAAAAAGGATTCCCATTTAAAACAATAGGATCACTTTGAACCTTGAATGTCTGTCACCTACCACTTTTACAATAAGGTTCAGTAGGAATTGATTGACGTGCCTCCCTAGTGTGGCCAATAAAACTAGCAGGAACATATAAGCTGATTGTAACAAACTAACTAGAGACGAGAGAATCAATTTGGCTCAACTTAACCACTTCAGCCCCCCTAGCTTAAACACCCTTAATGACCAGGCCACTTTTTACAATTCCGCACTATTTTCACCGTTTATTGCTTTGTCATGCAACTTACCACCCAAATGAATTTTGCCTCCTTTTCTTCTCACTAATAGAGCTTTCATTTGGTGGTATTTCATTGTTGCTGACATTTTTACTTTTTTTGCTATTAATAAAAATTTAACGACATTTTTGCAAAAAAATGACATTTTTCACTTTCTGTTGTAAAATTTTTCAAAAAAAACTACATTTCTATATACATTTTTCTCTAAATTTATTGTTCTACATGTCTTTGATAAAAAAAAAGTTCAATAAGTGTATATTTATTGGTTTGGGTAAAAGTTATAGCGTTTACAAACTATGGTGCAAAAAAGAGAATTTCCGTATTTTGAAGCAGCTCTGACTTTCTGAGCACCTGTCATGTTTCTTCAGGTGCTAGAATGTCAGGATAGTATAAATACCCCCCAAATTACACCATTTTAGAAAGAAGACACCCCAAAGTATTCGCGGAGGGGCATGGTGAGTTCATGTATCATTTCATTTTTTTTCACAAGTTAGCGGAAAATGACACTTTCTGAGGAAAAAAATAAAAATAATAAAGTTTCCATACCTTGGGGTGTCTACTTTCCGAAATGGGGTCACTTGTGGGGTGTGTTTACTGTTCTGGCATTTTGGGCGGGGCTAAATTGTGAGCAGCCCTGTAAAAGCTAAAGGTACTCGTTGAAATTTAGGTCCCCTTTGCGAACCCAGGCTGCAAAAAAGTGTCACTCATGTGGTATCGTCGTGCTCGGGAGAAGTAGGGCAATGTGTTTTGGGGTGTATTTTTACATATACCCATGTTGGGTGAGAGAAATATCTCTGTAAACTGACAACTTTGTATAAAAATTTTTTAAAAGTTGTTGTTTACAGCGATATTTCTCACACAAAGTATGGGTATATATAAAAATATCTAAAGTATAACACTAGGTGGCTCTCTTCTGGAGGAAAACAGACCCTGGTGCTCTGTATAAGGTTCCCCCAAAATGGAAACAGAAATATGTATAGTAGATATAGGGAATACAGGCACTCGAATATGGAAACTGCAAAGGGTAAGTTTAATGGACACAGTAATAGCAATTCAATTAATCAAATATAAAAAAATTATTATTAAAAAAGTCAGCAATCAATCTTCACCTCAAGACAATCTTCCATCAACACATATACGTATTTCTCCAAATTTCAACACATCCATACACTAAGGTTCAATTGATACAATATTGTTCCCTCTAAAACTAATAATGAACACTCTAAAAAATAATAATAATGATAATATTCGTTTGGGTCACTCGGATGTATAGTGACTGTGTATCACCAATTGCACCAATGTTGCAGAGTCCTCAGTGGAGGCTATGGTCCTTCAACTGGCACTCAACATTTATTATCATTGAAAAAAAAAATAATAAATAAAAATGAAAATGAGAAGATAAAAAATATAAAAAGATACAATCAAGTATCTCCAATGAGCATATATATGGTATATATAAAAATACACCCCAAAACTTATTGCCCTACTTCTCCTGAGTACGGCGATACCACATGAGGGACACTTTTTTGCAGCCATGATGCGCAAAGGGGCCCTAAAACCAATGAGTACCTTTAGGATTTCACAGGGCATTTTTACGCATTTGGATTCCAGACTTCTTCTCACGCTTTAGGGGCCCCTAAAATGCCAGGACAGTATAAATACCCCACATGTGACCCCATTTTAGAAAGAAGACACCCAAGGTATTCTGTGAGGGGTATGGTGAGTTCATGTAAAATTTTATTTTTTGTCACAAGTTAGTGAAATAAGAGACTTTGTAAAAAAAAAAAAAAAAATATCAATTTCCGCTAACTTGTGCCAAAAATAAAAATTCTGTGAACTTACCATGCCCCTCACGGAATACCTTGGGGTGTCTTCTTCCAAAATGGGGTCACATGTGGGGTATTTATACTGCCCTGGCATTTTAGGGCCCTAAAGCGTGAGAATCCAAATGCGTAAAAATGCCCTGTGAAATCTAAAGGTACTCATTGGTTTTAGGGCCCTTTGCATCTTGGCTGCAAAAGTGTCACTCATGTGGTATCGCCGTAATCAGGAGAAGTAGGCAATGAGTTTGGGGTGTATTTTACATATACCCATGCTAGGTGTGAGAAATATCTCTGTAAATGACAACTTTTAAAAAAATTATACAAAGTTGTCAATTTACAGAGATATTTCTCTCACCCAGCATGGGTATATGTAAAATACACCCCAAACACATTGCCCTACTTCTCCTGAGTACGGCGATACCACATGAGTGACACTTTTTGCAGCCAAGATGTGCAAGGGGCCCTAAAACCAATGAGTACCTTTAGGAGGGCATTTTTACGCATTTTTCTTCTCACAC
Organism: Bufotes viridis; assembly: GCA_033119425.1. Classification (NCBI taxonomy): domain Eukaryota; kingdom Metazoa; phylum Chordata; class Amphibia; order Anura; family Bufonidae; genus Bufotes; species Bufotes viridis. The sequence continues at coordinate 51,893,731 of CM065593.1, forward strand.
TTTAGGGCCCCTAAATTGCCAGGGCAGTATAAATACCCCACGTGTGACCCCATTTTGGAAAGAAGACACCCCAAGGTATTCCATGAGGGGCATGGTGAGTTCACAGAAGATTTTTTTGGCACAAGTTAGCGGAAATTGATTTTTTATTGTTTTTTCTCAAAAAGTCTCCCTTTGACAAAAAGTTCAATTTTTCATGGACTCACTATGCCCCTCAGCGAATACCTTGGGGTGTCTTCTTTCCAAAATGCGGTCACATGTGGGGTGTTTGTACTGTTCTGGCATTTTGGGCGGGGCTAAATTGTGAGCAGCCATGTAAAAGCTAAAGGTACTTGTTGGAATTTGGGCCCCTTTGCGCACTCCAGGCTGCAAAATAGTGTCACTCATGTGGTACCACCGTACTCAGGAGAAGTAGGGAAATGTGTTTTGGGGTGTATTTTTACATATACCCATGCTGGGTGAGAGAAATATTGCTGTAAATTGACAACTTTGTATAAAAAAATTTAAAAAGTTGTCATTTACAGAGATATTTCTCTCACCCAGCATGGGTATATGTAAAAATACACCCCAAAACACATTGCCCTACTTCTCCTGAGTACGGCGATACCACATGAGTGACATTTTTTTGCAGCCAAGATGTGCAAAGGGGCCCTAAAACCAATGAGTACCTTTAGGATTTCACAGGGCATTTTTACTCATTTGGATTCTCACGCTTTAGCACCCCTAAAATGCCAGGGCAGTATAAATACCCCACAAGTGACCCCATTTTGGAAATAAGACACCCCAAGGTATTCCGTGAGGGGCATGGCGAGTTCACAGAAAAAAAATTTTTTGGCATAAGTTAGCCGAAATTGATATATATTTTATTTTTTTTACAAAGTCTCATATTCCACTAACTTGTGACAAAAATAAAATTTTACATGAACTCACCATACCCCTCACGGAATACCTTGGGGTGTCTTCTTTCTAAAATGGGGTCACATGTGAGGTGTTTGTACTGCCCTGGCATTTGAGGGTCTCCGCAATCATTACACGTATGGCCAGCATTAGGAGTTTCTGCGATTCTCCGTATATTGAGCATACGGGTAATGAGATTTTTTTTTTCCGTTCAGCCTCTGGGCTAAAAAAAAAAAAAAAATTAACGGCACAGATTTTTTCATTCGCATTGATCAATGTGGATGAAAAAATCTCTGCCAAAATCAGTGACTGTGGTGCGGTGGGCTGGGCGCTAACTACCTAACAAGTAGCTAGCTAACTGGCGGTGATAAGGGACCCTTATGCCCCATTCACATGTCCGCAATTCTGTTTGCGGAACGGAATTGCGGACCCATTCATTTCTATGGGGACAGACTTTGTTCCGCTCGGATCCGGAATTGCGGATCCGCGCTTCCGGGTCTGCACTTCCGTTCCGCAAAAATATAGAACATGCCCTTTTCTTGTCCGCAATTGCGGACAAGAAAAAGCATTTTCTATATAGTTCTGGCAATGTGCGGATCTGCAAAATGCGGAAAGCACATTGACGGTGTCCGTGTTTTGCGGATCCGCGCCGCGGGTCCGTGGCACTGATCTGTGGATCCGTGGATCCGCGGATCTGCAAAACACATATGGACATGTGAATAGAGCCTTACAGGGGGGGTGATCAGTGACAGGGGGGTGATCAGGGAGGCTATATTGGGTGATCAGGGGTTAACAAGGGGTTAATAGTGGTTATAAAGTGAGGGTGGGGGGTGGGGTTAGTGTAGTGTTTGGTGCAACTTTACATTGTTACCTGGTCCTCTGGTGGTCGATCCCAGCAAATGGGACCACCAGAGGACCAGGCAGCAGCTATATCAGACTCTGTTCACAAAACAGCGTCTGATATAGCTCTTTGATCTAATTTATTTTACATTTACAGCCTGCCAGCGATTGATCATCGCTGGCAGGCTGTAGTATTACTGCAGAGTTCACAGCAGATCTCGCCTCTCGCGAGATGACGCATGGATGCGTCCAGGAGGAACAAACTTGCCGCCGCCTGGACGCATCCATGCGTTAGGCGGTCGCCAACAGGTTAAAGAGGACCTATCACCACAAAATGCAATGCAATCTGAAAGTACCATGTTATAGAGCAGGAGAAGCTGATCAGATTGATATATAGTTTTTGTCGGAAAGATTCAGTAAAACCTGTAATTTATACATTTATATATTTGTATTTTCTACCTCCTGTAAAAACTATTAGTACAGGAGGGAGGTGTTATTAGGGATTGATGGCATTGTGTACATAAAGCGATAGCTGTCAGTCACTGATAACACCTCCCTCCTGTACCGGTAGCTGTTCACAGGGCTGCAAAAAAGCAAAAATATAAGTATATAAAATACAACTTTTACTGAATGTTTTCCCACAAAACGATATATTAATCTGATCAGCTCCTCCTGCTCTATAACATGGTGCTTTCAGATTTTATTAGTCATATACTGTGACATTACTAATGAAGTCTTGGTATTGCCGAGCTTGAAAGGGGCTGGATACAGTCCTAGGAGACCTCAGAGTGTCACATGAGACTTTTCAGGGCTTTGGGGCACTTACAATTCTGGTCAAATTTATTTGGACAGATTGGAATCTGACTGCCTTTTCACCCAAACTGGACACAAGTCGAATTTTAGGATAATCTCTAAAATTAACCATCTTCCAGTTAAGTACAAGAAGAGAAGGGGGCCCCATAGTAAAAAATAACTGGTCTATGTCATGACTATATCTTCAAAAAAGGTTGATTTTCTGCCACTTTATTTGCTCTCGTTGTGGAACAAGTGATGAGGACGAGCTTTATAGTTTACAGCCTGCACATGGATAGGAAAACCTGAGATGGGACCCTCCCTCGAGATGGATCTAGTAGCACATTAGTTGTCTTTGAGGTATGTAAACCCTTGCCATCAGTGATCCAAACTGCTCAAATCAATGAATAAAAACAAAAACAGAATAGAAGCGTTAAGCCCTTTTTACACCAGGTCCCCTGAAAGTTGGGAAATGAGTCTAACCTTAAAGAGGTTGTCCCACAAAATATATTGTACAGTTTTCAAACGAGCACCTGGATCTGAATACTTTTTGTATTTAGCATAGCTGCTGAGTTATTCAGTAAAATGTATCTGTATAGCGCCACCTGCTCTTTGTTTTTTTCTTATTTCTTTGACCTGCTCACTGAGAAGGCCGCACATGCTCAGTTTCATCCTTCTGCCTCCTGAGCTTTGATAGGGAGAGCATGGACACGCCCCCTTAGCTGCAGAAGAAAAGACACTCCCCTTGAGCTATCAGCTTGATATAAATCTAGCAGAGCAATGAATGGGAAGATCTCTGGATCCATGTGAGGTACTGATTTTTTACCTTAGTCATGGGATAACCCCTTTAACTCACAATCATAATACCATATAGAGCAAACTAATCAATTCTATAGAATCAAAATTCTGTTTTGTTAGAATCTGAATTTCTTGAGATTTGATTCGGGAGAAATTTGAGAGAGAGAGAGAGAGAGCGAGAGAGAAATCAGTCTCCTGACAGTCTCAGAAATTTTTGTGATTTTCTTACATGCTATATAGTTTATGCACCTGCAATTGCAGTTAAAACGTCAGCTCCATATGTTAACTGAAAGGCTATGGGAAATATGAAATAAAGGACACAGAATCGTTTTTTGATACTGGTGTTTTTGTTAATTAGGTGGTGTTTTTGGTTCTCTGGCAGTTTTTGAAAAACACTGCCTGCTGAAGCTTTTGCAGTTTTTTTCTTTTGGTATTTTTGGCATCTACTTCCCCATAGGAAAAATACCTGAAAAAAAAGCATACAGTAGTTCAGTAATTTAGAAAAATAAAATAAAAAATCTGCTAAAAAGCCAAAAAAACTGTAATGTATGAAAAAAAAAAACATGAGTGGTTTCTATTGTCTTGTTTTAGTGGTAAGGACTACAGTATAAGGTGTATCTCTGGGTGCTGGATCCATGGCGTTTCTGGCTGCTGTATGTCTGATATTAGGATGGGTTTTGATGGCAAGTTTCAGATGATCTCATTTGAGAGCTCAGTCACTAACCTCTTCCGCTGACTAGCCATGCTGGTTCGGCTACAGATATTCTTAACCTAAATCAATTTTAAATGTGAACATTCACATTCGTGCAGCCCCATGCTGTCCTTGTTCTGTCATGTAATATATAAACATGGTGTTTTATTATAATGTCATATGCAATATATAATAATAGGGCCATTATACAATGGCCCTATTATTATATATTGGTGTAAACAGGACAATATGTCCGCTGTGTGTTTCTCTAAATCTCTATCTATCATCTCAGATAATCCCCATCACCCGCCTGACAAGGAGAGCTAGGTAGCCTCTAAAGCTTACAATTCATTTAGCATGTATTTTCTAGCTGAATTATTAACATCTGACCCCCATCCAATTAGTATTCAACATTACGGAGGAATGCCATTATGTCTTCATAATCAGAAAATTTTCTTCGCTAAATGTGACCCATTTCTGCACAGAAATATCACAGCTTTTCTGGACGAGCGGACATTTCCATAACACAGGCGTTTAATAGTAATGCTTATTTGCTTTGGAATGGCGACATTACATCCACACTTAGACAGTATATTTGATTTGCATTTTGTGCAAAAGAGATTTCCCGAGTCCACCATGTGCCTAATGGATAAGTATCTTTCAGTACCCTTCAGCAATCTAATCATTGCAGGTAATGGTCTACGCTTTGGATTGGATTAATGCACCTTAGTATAAAGGCTTTAATTCAAATATGTCTCATAGTTCACAGCCCAAATGGGCCCCAAGCTTCAATCTTATACTTTAGCCCATATAATTTAATGACTTTTTCCACAGTTCATTCAAAAAAGAGTGTGCAGGCTTTATGCTCTTTTTAACTGCCCTCTTTCTACCCCTGTAGAATGAGGTTATATTTAGGTCATACAGCTTGTGCTTCACGAAACCAGTGGAGGAGCTTTACCCTGCAAATAGCTGTTTAGCTCTTGATTCTCCATATCATGAATTTTCAAAATAATAATAATAAAAATAAAACAATGGCATTGGTTTTATGGTATAATCTTTGCTCTGTGAACACACAATGAATTTTTATTGCCATATTCAAATAATGTGTGTTAACCGATCCCTTTCCTCCAGCGACATGTTCCTCTCTGCATTGATGTTGTTTTCTTATTTTTCTTTGGCTTTGACTGTAGTTGTCTATGATATATTGGAAACATGTATTTCTTTAGCCTCATAGGAAAACTGATGTATTAAACGAAATGACACTGTGACCTGCGTGCAAAGCCTTTACAGGTCAAATGGGGGCTGTACGGTTCTTGGTGGACGACGAATAAGGCTATGGGGTTATTTTTCGGGGATTGGCCTAAACTCCGTAGTTCCAGGGAAGGATAATCTCAATGCTTTAGTATACCAAGACATTTTGGACAACTTCATGCGTCCAGCATTGTGAGGACAGTTTGGGGAAGGCCCTTTTCTGTTTCAACATGAATGTGTCCAGTGGACAAAGCAAGGTCCATAAAGGCATGGTTGGGTGAGTTTGGTGTGGAAGAACCTGACTGGCCCACACAGAGTAGTCACCTCACCCCATTTTACCCCTTTTTGATTAAATTTAGCAGAGATTTCAAACCAGGTCCTTTTGTCCAACATCAGTGCCTGACAAATGGTATTCTGGATGAACGGACAAAGATTTCTACAGACACATTCACAAATGTTGTAGAAAGCCTTCCCCAAAGAGTTAGCCAACTCCATGTTAATGTCTATTAACTTAGAAACACTATAAAAAATAAAAAATAAAAACTGTAGAAAACAGCCATTTTTGTAACCTTACATCACGAAAAGTGCAACACCAAGCAATCAAAAAGGCGTAAGTCCTACAAAATAGTACCAATAAGGCTACATGCACACGACCGTTGGTGTTTTGCGGTCCGCAAATCGCGGATCCGCAAAACACGGAAGCTGATCCGCGTTCCGTTCCGCATTTTGCGGAACGGAACGCGGCCCATTATAGAAATGCAAAACGGACAAGAATAGGACATGCTATATTTTTTTTGCGGGGGCTCTGTGTGCTGTCCGCATCTTTTGCGGCCCCATTGAAATGTATGGGTCCGCGGCCGAGCCGCGAAATATGCGGCTCGGACGCGGACCCGAACAATGGTCTTGTGCATGGGGCCTAAAGTCGTCACTTCATCCCGCAAAAATGACCCTACGTAAGAAAATCACTCAACAAATAAAAAAACTATAGCTCTCAGAACATGGAGACACTAAAACACAATTTTTTTTGTTTCAAATATGCTATTATTGTGACAACCGACTAAATCATCAAAAAGATGAGTGTATGTGTGACTAACAATAGTAACAACACCAAATAAACTAAAAGGACACACATATAAAATGGTACAACATAATTATTAAATAAAGACATAACAAAACAATAATTATATAAGCAGCAGCAATGCAAGGTAGCGCTGCGATGAGCAGCTCATTTGCAGGAAAAGGGATAACCTGATCTACATGTGGGGGAACAAGCACCAAAGGAGAAGAGCCTAGGAAAGGCAGACAATATACCGCAACCTCCACTAAGTGTAAACCTACTAGATAGTACAGGACCTGTTGCACTGTAGGCCAAACATGAAGGCCAAAATACAAATCACCCCAAGTACATGACTAAGAACGGATGAAAGAAGAAAAACAACAGTATATAATAAACACATTACCTGAAGAACGTAGGACCACAGAAAGAATTGGACCTTAGACCAGCAAAGAGCGCACCCCGATGCGCGTTTCGCTCCGCTTTACCAAGAGGCGTATGGAGTTATACCCACTGACCAACATATATATAGCCCAGGTAATAGATGCCAAGTACATCTGTGCACGAGCCAATAGTTATAAGCCAAATTTTGTGTGACAGGGGCTAAGCAAATCAGCGCAGGAAGCGTCATGACATCAGCCGTCATGTGACTCACCAGGGCTGAATAGACAGGTAGAACGAGCATGACGTCAGCCGTCAAATGACTTAACAAGGCTGGATAAGCAAATCGGGCGCATAGGCAGTGATTGATCGCATCAAGCGACACAAAGGTTGGCGAATCAGCAGAGGTCGCGTCATCTCGAGATACACCGCGAAGATGACCCCGGCCACAACCTGAAACCCGAGGATCGTATGGGAGGTAAAGCGCATGAGCCAACGCTAATCGCGAGACTACACGAGATAGCGATACTCGCACATAGTGACAAAACGAGATCAAGAAGTATCTCGCATAAAGTAGAAGACAGCAAGACCGCGAAAGAAAGTCAATCACGATCGCGCGCCAGATAGATATGTCATCACCCCAGACGGGAAAGGCTGTATGCTTGGTAATGCGCGCCACTATAAGCACTCTATTGTCGCACACCATACAGGGGGCCATTCAGTCCGCAATTATAGATATGCTAAATAAATAAGTAATGTGTCCCCTACATCACAAAAATTGCAACACCAAGCGATCAAAAAAGCATATCCCCCCAAAATAGTACCAATCAAACCGTCACCTCAACCCTGCAAAAAATTTGACCCTACCTGAGACAATCAGTAAAAAATAAAAAAAAATATGACTCTCGGACAATGGATACACTAAAATATGATTTTTTTTTTGTTTCAAAACTGCTATTATTGTGCTAAAGTGAAATAAATAAATAAAGTAGACATATTAGGTATTTCCACATGTGAAAAAAAACTGCTCTATAAAAATATCACATGATCTAACCTTTCAGATGAACACCGTAAAAAAAAAAAAAAAAAAATTTAAAACAGTGCCAAAAAAGCCATTTTTTGTCACCTTACATCACAAATATTGCAACAAAAGGCGATAAAAAAGGTGTATTCCCCCCCCCCCAAAATAGTACCAATCAAACCGTCACCTCATCCCGCAAAAAATGAGACCCTTCCTAAGACAAATCGGTCAAAAAATAAAAAAGCTATGGCTCTCAGACTATGGAGACACTAAAACATAATTTTTTTGCTTTTAAAAATGCTATTATTGTATAAAACCTAAATAAATAAGAAAAAGTATACATATTAGGTATTGCCACGTCCGTAACAATCTACTTTATAAAAATGTCACATGACCTAACCCTCAGGTGAACGCTGTAAAAATAAATAAATAGAAACTGTGCCAAAATTACCAATTTTTTGGTCACCTTGCTCCATAAAGTGTAATAATGAATGACCAAAATGGGGTCACTTGTGGGGTGTTTGTACTGCCATGGCATTTGAGGGTCTCCGCAATTATTACATGTATGGCCAGCATTAGGAGTTTCTGCTATTCTCCTTATATTGAGCATACGGGTAATGAGATTTTTTTTTTCCGTTCAGCCTCTGGGCTGAAAAAAAAAAATGAACGGCACAGATTTCTTCATTCGCATCGATCAATGTGGATGAAAAAATCTCTGCCAAAATCAGTGACTGCGGTGCGGTGGGCTGGGCGCTAACTACCTAACAAGTAGCTAACTGGCGGTGATAAGGGACCCTCATGCCCCATTCACACGTCCACAATTCTGTTTGCGGAACGGAATTGCGGACCCATTCATTTCTATGGGGACAGACTTTGTCCCGCTTGGATCCGGAATTGCGGATCCGCACTTCCGGGTCTGCACTTCCGTTCCACAAAAATATAGAACATGTCCTATTCTTGTCTGCAATTGCGGACAAGAACAGGCATTTTCTATATAGTTCTGGCAATGTGCGGATCTGCAAAATGCGGAAAGCACATTGCCGGTGTCCGTGTTTTGCGGATCCGTGGATCCGCAAAGCACATATAGACATGTGAATGGTGATTAGTGTGAATGGTGATCAGTGACGGGGGTGATCAGGTAGTCTATATGGGGTGATAAGGGGTTAATAAGTGACAGGGGGGAGGGGGGTGTAGTGTGGTGCTTGGTGCTACTTTACATAGCTACCTGGTCCTTTGGTGGTCGATCCCAGCAAATGGGACCACCAAAGGACCAGGTAGCAGGTACAAAACAACGTCTGATATACCTGTTTGATGCGATTTATTTAACTTCTACAGCCTGCCAGCGATTGATCATCGCTGGCAGGCTGCAGTATAACTGCCGAGCTGCGCACTGCTGTGAACGAGCTCATAATGTGGTAGTGTTATCTGTAGTCCTATGAAAAACTACAGATAACACTAGTGCTGATAATGTGGTAGTGTTACCTATTTCTTTAGTGTGTTTCCCTGTGCCTCTCCCACGCACTCCATGCTGGCGGCGCTGCCTCCTCTTTTTCTTTCTTTCTCATTTTCTTCTTCTTGTCCCACACAGAACGTCCTGATGCAGCTGCAGCAAGGCATAGGAACACTGTGGGCATGGTGATAGTGACACACACACACAGGGACAGATGCACACACACAGGGACAGACGCACACACAGGGAAACACGCACACACACAGGGAAACACGCACACACACACACAGGGAAACACGCACACACACACACAGGGGCAGACACACACAGAGACACCCACACAGGGACACACACCCAGGGGTACACATACACACACAGGGACACACATACACACACACAGACACACACACACAGGGCACCTGTGCGAAGGTGAGATTGTCAACCAAGATCTATCTAATGTGTGTGGCCATCTTATTAAAAGGGAATTCCACCTTTATGCTCCAACCTTTTGTTACCTTCTATTATGACTCCCACTGATTCCCAGTACTGAGGGGACATGGACTGGGGTTTAAAAGGGAATTATTAACATGTACCAGATGGTGGTCTAAACTGTAACCCATTAGGCACTGGCTAGACTGTGGTACAGAGTCTAAGCAATACCTTAGACACACACAAACACACAGACACACAGACACACACACACACACACACACAGGGACAAGCACACACACAGTGACAGACACAGACATAAGGACAGATACACAGGGACAGATACACACACAGGAACAGACAAACATACACACACAGGGACAAACACACAGGGACAGACACAAACAGCTAGGCCTCACCACACTTCAGCCAGGTTCCTTTTTGTACAGGAATACAGCTCTTTGCTCCTCCGGCTCCTCCACCACTGGTCACATGGGCAGATGACATCAGGAAGGTCCTTTAGCCCAGTAGGAAACTCCATTTACCCTGTTCCGAGTCCTGGGGCTGCCCACCCCGGCAGTACACTCGGCGAAAATTGTCTGCATTTCTGGGGTAAGCTGCCCTAGAATTCAGAACAGTCAGTTTGAAGAAGACCAGGACACGGCTGCATGAATGAGCAGGCACAGTGGGCCCCAGGTACTTGCCCGGGTATGCCGGGTGCTGAAGCCGGCTCTGCCCGTGGATACACAGCATACTCTTGTGCTTACCCAGCACATAATCCACAGCTACTAAGCCGGCATGCACCAAGGTTACGAGACTGTCTGAGTACAACAGGGTCTCTAGTGCCAGGTTTGCTACACAAACGGGCTCAGTAAACAGCGACTGTCGATGGCCAGTGTCATATTCCAGGTTGGTAGGCAAAGGGCATCATCGTGTTTCCACTTATGGCATTTCCAGCACTGCAATTGCCCAGGTCTCCTTGGTGGGGAGTCCTTCTGAGGGCTTTACTATAACGGGGAACTACGACCAGTCTTTTGCCCACCTCCAGAGCCTTGTCCCCTCTACGAGCCCTCTTCCACACCTCCCCAACAGCTGGAGCTCTCATACCAGATGCTGCCAGTCTGGGGCTCTGGGAAGGTGATGACATTGTCTGGATATCATGGAGGTAGTCCTCAGTTGCCAAATACTGCTCCACGAGATTGATGAGCTGGTCTACGTTTGTTGGGTCTCCATGCCTGACCCAATGCTGCAAGTTGGCTGGAAGAGTCCAGATGTAGTGTTCTACCACCACTTTATTGATGATCTGAGCGGGTGTAGAGGTATCCATTTGGAGACACTTCCTTACCAGGTGAATCAGGTCATACATCTGCGATCTGGCCGGCTTGTCCAATAGCTCTAATTGTGAAACCTCCGGGCAAAAACAACAGGAGTCCCCCCCCAGTTGAGCAAGAATCTCAGCCTTTAACTTAGCATAGTTCCAGATATCTTGCTTGCTAAGGTCATAGTAGGCCTTTTGAGGTTCGATTATCTGAAATAAGGTAATCACTTCGGCCGACTGCCACGGGTAGGCCGAGATGACACTGGAGGCTGGGCAAGAAAGAAGAAAGAGAGCATAGTGTACCAGTTTGGTACTACCAAAAGTGTTTATTTTCTGTAATTTGAAGACAGAGGTGCAATTAAATGCCCCCCTTCTATAAACACACTACACACTGGTATTGACAATTTACAATGGTAATAATGCAGTTTTTGCAGTAATATGCATTTGCTGCAACACTGAATTATATCATGCAGTAATATACAGCAAATTCAATAATATAGGTTATTAATAATAATGGATTTATTGCAGTAATTTACAGCATGTTCCCTAACAAAGGTATAATAATTATGTTATTGCAGTAAAATGCTTTTGCTTTAACTACCCGTTATGTTGTAGTAATATGTAATGCCTTCAATAACACGGTATAATGTACTGAAATGCCTAATTACAAATGGTAAATAGAAACAGTTTTTTGATTAAAAAAAACCTATGAACTATAGAAACATTAATAAAAATAAAAAAAGCTGCTGGCTGATTGTTGAAAAACATGAATTTTCTGCAGGATTATGTAATGCAGAACATGCTGACAGGCTGTATGAAACAACTGGGACAGTGACCAGTTCCTCACTCTCTATGCAGAGCTTTCACTGATAAAACTCTAAAATCTACCAAATTATATCTCCCTATCTTCTCTCTTTAGTGCCTCTATAGTATCTCTAGTAGAGCTAGATTACTGGCTTGTGTCTGCAATTGTTTTTTGGCAGACACTGCCACAAGATATCCTTTCACGAGCTTAGATGGGAACAGAATGGTATTTATTCCTTATGAGCAGAAGGGCCTGCTTGCATTCTGTCCCCTGATTGTTTAAAAATCGATTTGCTCATCTTTAATAGAGATATTCACCTTAGGCCTTGCAGAACTGGGAGTAAGGAAAGGTTATTCTTCATCTTATGCTGCTGTTTAGGTTGAGAACTGAGACTACTCAAGGTATCTCTTGTTCTATTCCTTACAGCTATCCTGCTGAGTGGGTAGGATAACGCAGGAAAGATAGAATATAAACAACTTAGCATTATCCAGAGATTCCTCCTTAGCATTTAAAGTTCCAGGAATATTATTTATTTGTTTTTAATTTAGTTGTTAGTTGTTTATTTAATGCTAAAACATAATTCACAACATTTCAAGTGAAAATAAATTATGAGAATGACTTAATGTTTAAACTGTAGCATACATAGCAAAGTGATTTTTATTAGACTAGCGTATATACCTGGTGTTTTCTACATCTATCTACAATATATAAATATTTGCTAGAAATAGTAATTGTCCTTGGCCCAATTAGAGAAGTCCGACCACTAGGATCCCCTACTGATCACGAGAACAGGAGCCCCCTACCACCTGCATCCTCCTGAAATGAATGGAGCTGGTGGTCACATGCACCTGGCCGCTCCATTCATTTATATGGGAGTACAGCACTCAGCTATCTCAGGAATTCTTAACCCCTTAAGAACACGGCCATATTTCACCTTAATGACCAGGCCATTTTTTGCTGAAATCTGACCAGTGTCACTTTATGTGGTGATAACTTTAAAACGCTTTTACTTATCCAGGCCATTCTGAGATTATTTTTTCGGCACATATTGTACTTCATAACACTGGTAAAATGGAGTAAAAAAAATTCATTTTTATTTATAAAAAATAACTAAATTTACCAAAATTTTGGAAAGATTTTCAAATTTCCAAGTTTCAATTTCTCTACTTTTATAATGCATAGTAATACCTCCAAAAATAGTTATTAGTTTACATTCCCCATATGTCTACTTCATGTTAGGATCATTTTGAAAATGACATTTTATTTTTTGGGGATGTTACAAGGCTTAGAAGTTTAGAAGCAAATCTTGAAAATTTTCAGAAATTTTCAAAAATCGACTTTTTACGGACCAGTTCAGGTCTGAGGTCACTTTGTGAGGCTTACATAATAGAAACCACCCAAAAATGACCCCATTCTAGAAACTACACCCCTAAAGGTATTCAAAACTGATTTTACAAACATCATTAACCCTTCAAGTGTTCCACAAGAGTTGATGGCAAATGGAGATGAAATTTCAGAATTTCTATTTTTGGCCAAATTTTCCATTTTAATCTATTTTTCCACTAAAAAAGCAAGGGTTAACAGCCAAACAAAACTCAATATTTATTGCCCTGACTCTGCGGTTTACAGAAACACCCCATATGTGGTTGTACACCACTGTACGGCCACACGCCGGAGCATAGAGGGACAGGAGCGCCATGTAGTTTTTGAAAGGCAGATTTTGCTGGACTTGTTTTTTGACACCATGTCCCATTTGAAGCCCCCCTGATGCACCCCTACAGTAGAAACTCCCAAATAGTGACCCCATCTAAGAAACTACACCCCTTAGGGTATTCAAAACTGATTTTACAAGCTTTATTAACCTTTAGGCGTTCCATAAGATTTAATGGAAAATGAAGATAAAATTTCAGAATTTCACTTTTTTGGAAGATTTTCCATTTTAATTTTTTTTTCCAGTAACAAAGCAAGGGTTAACAGCCAAACATAACTCAATATTTATTGCCCTGATTCTGTAGTTTGCATAAACGCCCAATATGTGGTAGTAAACTACTGTATGGCCAAACGGCAGGGCGCAGAAGAAAGGGAACGCCATATGGTTTTTGAAAGGCTGATTTTGCTGGACTGTTTTTTTGACACCATGTCCCATTTGAAGCCCCCCTGATACACCCCTGATGAAACTATGGGATAAGGTGGCAGTTTTTTTGTACTATTTTAGGGTACATATGATTTTTGGTTGCTCTATACTACACTTTTTGTGAAGCAAATAAAAATTCTGAAATTTCATCTCCATTTGCCATTAACTCTTGTGGAACACTTAAAGGGTTAACAAAGTTAGTAAAATCAGTTTTGAATACATTGAGGGGTGTAGTTTCCTAAATGTGGTCACTTTTTGGAGTTTCTACTCTAGGGGTCCATCAGGGGGGCTTCAAATGGGACATGGTGTCAAAAAACCAGTCCAGCAAAAACCGCCTTCCAAAAACCATATGGCGTTCCATTCTTTCTGTGCCCTGCCGTGTGACCATACAGTAGTTTACGACCACATATGGGGTGTTTCTGTAAACTAAAGAATCAGGCCAATAAATATTGAGTTTTGTTTGGCTGTTTACCCTTGCTTTATTACGTGAAAAAATGGATTAAAATCGAAAATTGGCCCAAAAATACCTGTTTTGGCACAGTTTTTATTTTTTATTATTTACAACGTTCATCTGACAGATTAAATCAGCTATTTTTATAGAGCAGGTTGTTACGGACGCAGGGATACCTAATATGTATACCTTTTTTTATTTATTTAGGTTTTACACAATAATATTATTTTTGAAACAAAAAAAATAATGTTTTAGTGTCTCTAGAGTCTGAGAGCCACAGTTTTTTCAGTTTTTGGGCAATTGTCTCAGGTTCAGTATCATTTTTGCGGGATGAGATGACTCATAGATTGGCACTATTTTGTGGGGCATACGACTTTTTAATCGCTTGCTATTACACTTTTTGTGATGTAAGGTGACAAAAAATGGCTTTTTTGACAACGTTTTTATTTTTAGTTTTTACGGTGTTCACCTCAGGGTTTAGGTAATGTGGTATTTTTATAGAGCAGGGTCTTCCAGACGCGACGATACCTAATATATCTACTTTTTTTATTTTTTTTTACGTTTAAGATAAAAAAGCATTATTTTTTTTTTTTTGGGGCCACTGTCTCATATAGGGCCTCATTTTTTGCGGGATGAGGCGCCGATTTGAATGGTACTATTTTGGCGTACATACAACTTTTTCGATCACTTTTATTACCTTTTTTGGGAAGTAAGGTGGGCAAAATTTCAATTTCATCATAGTTTTTTTTTTTTTTTATGGCGTTCACCGTGTGGGGAATGTAACATGACAGTTTTATAGATCAGGTTGTTGCGGACGTGGTGATATATAACATGTGTAGGAAATTTTATTTTTTAATTTTTAATCAGTGATAAATGTGTTTTTTATTTTAACATTTTTTCACTTTTTTAACATTTTTTTTTGACCCAGACCCACTTGGTTCTTGAAGATCCAGTGGGTCTGGTAGCTGTATAATACAGTACAGTACACTATATAGCGTACTGTACTGTATTTCACTTTCATTTTTGTCTGAACAGATCTCTGCCTTTAGCACAGATCTGTTCAGCACCATGGACAGCAGTTGTGGCAGACAGGGAAGAGGAAGGAGGGGGCTCCCTCCCTCTGTGATCCCCCCGATGGGAAAGGGAGGGAGCGCCCTCCCTGTTAACCCCTATCATACAGCGGTCCCTACGGACCACAGTATGGAAGGGGTTAAAACGGCTGGCATCTGCATAGATGTCAGCCGTTTGAATCAGAGTGTCAGCAATGAGCTGCCACTCTGATCTAACCGCTCAGCCATCCTGGATAAATAGGGTGCGGGCAGAAGATCGCGCGCCCGCCCCCCCACACTGCCGCATGCCTCCTGCCCACCTCCCGCTCCCGCACCGCCGGAGGAATTAACTTAGAAATAAAGCTTATTTGAGGTTTCTTTTTTTTTTTAAACATAAGTTTTTATATGAGGTTTCTGATCCCTGCTGTCACGGACCGCAGGGATCAGAAAATTGCATAAGCGCTACAAACCGCAGGTCTGAATTGACCTGCGGTTTGTAGTGATCGACAATGCAGGGGGTCACAGGACCCCCCTAGGCATTGTCACAGGGTGCCTGCTAAATGATTTAAGCAGGCACCCTGTTCCGATCACTGCCGGCCATGCGGCAGTGATCGGAACTTCACAGGACGTACAGGTACGCCCTGTGTGCTTAAGGACTCGGACATTAGGGCGTACCTGTACGCCCTGTGTCCTTAAGAGGTTATAGAAATGAATGAAGCGGCCTCTCTTTTCATTTTAGGGGAGCTGCAGGGGTACGGGGACCCCTTTCTCATTATAGGTTGGGATCCCATCAGTAGGACCCCCACTGATTTAATAGTTATCCCCTATCTTGTGGACTTGAAACAACCAGAATACTCCCTCTAAGGCTTCATCATCATAATCCACTGCCACTACATTGTAACCTTGGAGGCATTATGAGTTTATCAATGTTCTCTTACATACAGTAGATGTCACTACAGATACTGCTGAGCCATCGCTGCTGTTCATCAGGAGGACTGCAAATAGACCTGATAACCACGAAAACTGAGTTTTTTACTGCTAAAAAAGCGGTGGAGGAGGTAAGTAATATATTAATTATGCACAACCCCAGATGATGAGGACCATAGCTGCAGTCGCATAACCAGATGCCAGCTGTCAGGGAGGTGCCTGATGCAATGAACGGTTCTATCAATACAGATGGAAGCACTCATTGCTAGAGCTCTGTGCTCCTTCTTCCAGACCAATGCACAGATTAGGCACAGATCACGCTGCTGGACTGTGTAGGAGGAGCCTGCAAGCCTGGGAATCTGCCTGTGCACTCCTCCCACATAGTGTTGCAGCGTGATCCATGCCTGCAGGGTAGTGCTGGAACCGGACAAGGTCAGTAGTCACTGTTTTATTTTCTATTTTATTAACACAGAGGGGCACAGAAAGGGGCACAGGTTCGGGTGACTTCAGAACTTTAGATTTTCAGTGGAACACAGAGCAGGGCAGTTACAGGGAAATGCGAGTGCCCGGTTCTGGGTATACTGTCTGGCGTGTGTTCACCCCCTCAGGGTTGAACAAAGGGGGGGGTATGTGACACAGTGAGAGGTTTGGTGGTAAAAAACAGGTATTTTCCTCTCAGCCTGTGCTGCTGGGTTGACTGCAGCCAGGTGAGGGCAAGTACTGGACCGGATTTTAGGTGCCGGTCCGGGTTTTTTTTGGGTTAATACATAGCTGCCTTTAAAAGACAGCTGGGTTTATGCAAAGCTCTCTCTGTGTTTGGGATCTGAGCCCTGTGCTGGGCTGAAAAGCTGAGACCTGTGTGTCAGGAGAGCAGGCCATTTAAAGACGGTCAGTGGACTTTTTGTGTTGCCGAGCATTCAGCCAGGTGTGAACTGACACCTAGGATTTGAGGTGATTTAACCTGGAAACTGCTGGTGTTCTGTGGAGCTCTCAGGGCTGGAAGCAAGAGCTTGCAAAGAGGCGTGCAGTCTGCCTGGAAGCCTGAGGTTGGACTTTCCTGCGGCTGGGCTGACAGCCAGGTGTGAACACACACCTAAACCACACAGGTGATTTGATCCCGTCTTGGACTTTTGTTTTGCCTCAAGTTTTTGCTATGTGTGTGAAGTAACTCTAAGTGACTGTTTTGAGTTTTGTTTGTGCAAGTGTGAAATAAAACACTGTTTGCTGCACTACCTGGACTCCCTTTGCCTCTATACTGCACCCGCACCGCTGTCTACCAGAGCAACTCCCCACATTTGGTGGAGGATGCGGGCAATTGCAGTGAGGCTGGCGTGAAGCCTAAACTTTTTGTAGCATTTTTTTTGGACACTGTTGTATGTCCTGGATTAAGCCTGCCAAGCTGCAACCACCAACACAGGACAAGATGGAGGAGATGATAAAGCAGCTTGTCCAGGCCAACTTAAAGCAGCAAAAGAGACATGAAGAAGCCTTACTTGTCCAACAGGAGGCCATCGCAAAACAGCAAAAAAGACATGAAGAGGCCGTCGCACAGCTGCTAGAGGCTAATCAGCGACAGCAGGACGCGAACCAGCGGCTGCTGCAACACGTAATGGTGCTAGAAAAGTCAGGGATGCCTCAGGGAGTGCACGATGCCTGGAAAGCAGTCCGCATGGCCGTTCCCAAGATGACACCGACAGATGATGTTGAAACCTACTTGGCGATGTTCGAAAAGGTGGCCGTGAGAGAGAGACTACCCCGAGACCAGTGGGCGGAGGTCATCGCTCCGTTTCTGGCGTCAGGACCCCAACAGGTTTACTTTGATTTACCGGATGACCAAGCGGCAGACTACTCTGTGGTCAAGGGTGAGATCCTGGCGAGACTGGGGGTGAATGTGTTGGTCAGGGCCCAGCGGGAACATCAGTGGGAGTTTAACCCAGCTGAGCCAGCACGACCCCAGTATTACAATTTGCTAAAACTCTTACAAAAATGGCTACCACCTGACGTACTTAGTCCCACTGCTATGCTGGACCGTATTGTAGCTGACAAATTCTGGAGGGCATTTCCACTACCCCTCCAGCGCTGGGTTGGCCAGACATCTCCTACTAGTGTCCTGGAGATGGTGGACCTGGTCGAACGTTATGGGGCTACTGAGGAACTTAAGGGGGGAACTCTGGGGAAGGGAGTAATAAAACCCAGAAAATCCCCTCCCCAGACCCTGCGGCCTGAGCTGAGAAAGACCGCACGGGATGTGCCCTTTGGGGATCGGGACTCTATAATATGCTGGCGGTGCCAGGAGCCTGGCCATGTACGGGCCAACTGTCCCCTCCTGGGTGAGCCCATGGATGTAAACTTTGGGTATCGACAGTCATTGTATGCCAGAAGGGTCGATGTGTCAGAGGTTAACCATGATGAACATTTGTGTCGGGTGGAGGTGGGAGACACTCCAGTGGCAGCTCTGCTGGATTCAGGGAGTCAGGTGACCCTGGTGAGGGCTTCCCTGGTGCGACCCACAGAGTTTACAGGCCGGAGAGTCTGGGTTTTCAGCATTCATGGAGATTTAAAAGAATACCCCACTGCTCTGTTGTCTGTAAGCACGTGTGCCGGCAGGCAGGTCCATGAGGTGGTTGTAACCACGAGTATGCCCTATGATGTGATAATAGGAAGAGACTTTCCATTGTTCCCAGCCCTGTGGCCGGCCATTGTACGTACAGTTCCCAGACAGGTAGGAAAACTTCCAGTAGTGAGGCCTAACCCAGGTGAGGTGTTAGAACCCCAGAAACCCAAGGCAGAGGGACTGACAGTAGGTACGGTGGTTAAGGGGAAGACAGTCCCCCTAAATGGGATAGGTAGAAAACATAGGAAGGTGGCTCATCCAGGCCAAAGCCGGACCTGCAATCGAGTGTCTGGGGTCCGTAGCCAAAGGGACCCGGGTTTGGTTGTTGGGCCACCTGTGGACAGTAAGGACAGCGCTAGGGGGAAGAGGACCTATAAAATAGCACAGAAAGTTGGAGACCCAATTTACAAGATACACCAGCCAGGACAGCAAAAGCCGGAGCCGGTCTACCATGTAAATTTACGGAAACCTTGGAAGGTTAGAGAGACTTGTATTGAGAACAACCCGCGGCAGGTTTATCTAGGGAAAGAGATTCCGGTCCCTCTGTCTGCTAACAGGGAAGCGGCTGCCACAGATAAAATTACTGGCAGCCTTTCCACTGAACAGACTCAGAGAGCCAAGGAGTTTGTTAGTCGGAACACAGAGGTGTTCTGTGATTTCCCTGAATGCCCTTCCATAACTCACCGTGATATTGTCACTGAGCCCCAGGCAAAGGTCTGGTTAAAGCCGTACCAGGTGCCCATGGCTCGGCGACAAGCCATCTCTGAAAGAGTGATATGGGGTTGCCCGCAGCCTGTCCCCATCTGGACAAAGAAGGAAAGTCCTGGGTCACCAGAGGGTTCGGGTGACTTCAGAACTTTAGATTTTCAGTGGAACACAGAGCAGGGCAGTTACAGGGAAATGCGAGTGCCCGGTTCTGGGTATACTGTCTGGCGTGTGTTCACCCCTTCAGGGTTGAACAAAGGGGGGGGGGGGTATGTGACACAGTGAGAGGTTTGGTGGTAAAAAACAGGTATTTTCCTCTCAGCCTGTGCTGCTGGGTTGACTGCAGCCAGGTGAGGGCAAATATTGGACCGGATTTTAGGTGCCGGTCCGGGTTTTTGGGTTAATACCTAGCTGCCTTTAAAAGACAGCTGGGTTTATGCAAAGCTCTCTCTGTGTTTGGGATCTGAGCCCTGTGCTGGGCTGAAAAGCTGAGACCTGTGTGTCAGGAGAGCAGGCCATTTAAAGACGGTCAGTGGACTTTTTGTGTTGCCGAGCATTCAGCCAGGTGTGAACTGACACCTAGGATTTGAGGTGATTTAACCTGGAAACTGCTGGTGTTCTGTGGAGCTCTCAGGGCTGGAAGCAAGAGCTTGCAAAGAGGCGTGCAGTCTGCCTGGAAGCCTGAGGTTGGACTTTCCTGCGGCTGGGCTGACAGCCAGGTGTGAACACGCACCTAAACCACACAGGTGATTTGATCCCGTCTTGGACTTTTGTTTTGCCTCAAGTTTTTGCTATGTGTGTGAAGTAACACTAAGTGACTGTTTTGAGTTTTGTTTGTGCAATAAAACACTGTTTGCTGCACTACCTGGACTCCCTTTGCCTCTATACTGCACTCGCACCGCTGTCTACCAGAGCAACTCCCCACAGGAGGTACAATGAGGGCCTAATTACTGTGTAGAGGACACATAGAGAGCAATACGACCGTGAAGGAGCATATCTACTGTGGGGTGTATAATGAGGGCATAACTACTCTGAAGGTGGCACAGAGAGGGCATAACTACTGTGAGGGGAGCAAAGAGGGCATAATTACTGTGAAAGGGCACAGAGGGGATATAACTGTTATAGGGGCACAGAGAGGGCATAACTACTGTGATGTGGTACAATGTGGGCATAACTACTGTTAGGGGGCACAGTGTGAGCATAACTACTGTGAAGGGGTGCTTTGAGGTCTTGACTACTGTGAAGGAGCTCAGTGGGGGCATAACTACAATGAGGGGGCACAAAGTGAGCATAACTAATGTGAGGGGGAAAAATAAAGGCATAACAACTGTAAGGGGCTACAATGGTTTAAAGTATGAGGAAGGGGGTGTCAGAGAAAGGACCCACCCCACATGCCAAACACCTTAGGTAAAATGCTGCATTGCTGTATAGCAGTGCTTCTCAATTATTTTCTGTCATGCCCCCCCTAGGAAGAAGAAAACATTTCGCGCCCCCTCGCGACTGTAAATAGTATCATTTCTCTATAAAATTGTTATAAGTACATCAATCTCCCCACAGGTGAGGGCCATTAACCCCCCCCCCCCAAATCATGTGCAGGGTCCATTAACCCCCCCTCCCCCCCAAATCATGTGCAGGCTCCATTAAACCCCCAAATCATGTGCAGGCTCCATTAACCCCCCCCCCAAATCATGTGCAGGCTCCATTAACCCCCAAATCATGTGCAGGCTCCATTAACCCCCCAATCATATGCAGGCTCCATTAACCCCCTCCCCAATCATGTGCAGGCTACATTAACCCCCTCCCCAAATCATGTGCAGGCTCCATTAGCCCCCCCAATCATGTGCAGGCTCCATTACCCTCCCCCAAATCATGTGCAGGCTCCATTAACCCCCAAATCATGTGCAGGCTCCATTAACCCCCTCCCCAAATCATGTGCAGGCTCCATTAACCCCCCCAAATCATGTGCAGGCTCCATTAACCCCCAATCATGTGCAGGCTCCATTAACCCCCTCCAAATCATGTGCAGGCTCCATTAACCCCCTCCCCAATCATGTGCAGGCTACATTAACCCCTCCCCCAAATCATGTGCAGGGTCCAGGCTTCCCCCTCCCCCAAATCATGTGCAGGCTCTCCCCCCAATAGGGTCCAGGGTCCCCCACCTACCCAATACTTACCTCCCTGGAGCGCTGGATGCAGGCCTCTTCCGGCCTGTGTCCCGCTGTGCACTCTGCTCAGGCGGCGCGATGACGTCATCGCGCCGCCTGAACCGCTCTGATAGGCTGCCGGCACAAGGCCTGCAGCCTATCAGAGGAGCAGGGGAGGGAGACGCCTCTCCCTCCACTGCCGCACATCATAGCGATCTGTATCGCTGTCCAGAGGATGGCGATACAGATCACTATGGAGATGAACGCTTCCACAGTTCATCTCCTGTCACCTGGAGCCCTGCTTTACGGAGCCTCGCGCCCCCCACACGCCCCACTATTTGAGAAACGCTGCTGTATAGTAAGTTTGAGAACTCTGAATTGGCACCCTTTCCCAATGAAGATGAAAATTCCCATCCTAGTGCTCAGGCATACAGTATGTCCATAATAAAGACTTGTATCACTGTACTGTACCTGTGCCTCTAATTTTAACATCATAGCAAAAAGTTGCTATGTGACTCTTAAGGGAAAAGAGCAGCAGGCTCCAGTGTGGCTTATGTGGCTGTGTGGATGTGCAGTGTCCTCCCTCTACTTTGCAAATAACCAATTAGACAGGGTTTCCTTGGACCCACCAGAGGTAATTACTCTCAACCACCAAATCAGCAATAAAGTAAAATAGTCTTTGATTTAAATAAATAGACCCTAGTGGCAAGGGACAAGCCCCAAAGGTAGGACTAAATGTTTATTTTTTTCTCCTGGACTTTAGAGAGCACTATGGTGTCAGAGCCTGGTCCCACCAGATGTTCCTCTGGTATTCTGATGGGCCAGTCTTATACTTCAAATAACTACAGATACTACCCACTTAACAGGATAGGAAAAAAAATTAGTAATGGGAGGAAATGGCATAAAATTAGAAAGGAACTAATACTCACTTGATAAATACCCCACCAATCCAGAACCACCACTTTGGAGGTCCCCACTGGTCTTTGATGATTTTCCCGCAGAGATGACGTGCTATACACCCATGTGATTTCTGGAGGAATATCAAGAAAGAGGGGACCTCCAAAACATTGCTGCTAGATCAGGAAGAGATTTATCAGGTAATGGTTGTTTTTTAATTTTGATATATCCTTTATGCCTGATCCTGGATAATTCTTTTAATAGTGTGCCACAATGGCTACATCATTTGCATGAGCTTGAAATATAATTTTTTCCCCATAAAAAAACAAAAAACTGTACTCTTGCCAATAGCAACAAATAATAGCTGTTATTTTTCCACAGCAGAAGGCCATTGTCTTGGTCAGACAATTTTGTTATATAATATCAGCATAGACCACCCAAACAACAGCATGACACCACACGTCATACTGCTAAACAATACTTCAAAACAAACTGGTCCACCTGTCGCCAAGTCTGCTTGAAGAGGGACATGAGGAGATCTTGTGCACTGATTCCCAAACTCTTGAGCATCCACAGTCAGAAAATGATGATGGTGGGGAACAGCAATTAGTGTTTCACGAGGTGGATGATGATGATGATGAGACACAGGTGCCAATAAGTCAACTGCAATTAGTGTCTCAAGAGGTTGATGATGAGGATAAGACACAGTTGTCAATAAGTGAGGCTCTTGTTAGGTCAACAAGTCAGGAGGATGACCAGAGTGAGGAAATGGAAGAGGAGGTGGTGGATGATGAAATCACTGACCCAACCTGGGAAGGTGGCAAGCCAAGCGAGGACTGCAGTACAAAGGGGGAGGGATCCGCAACAGTCTGGAAGAGGCAGTGGCGTGGCAAAAGGGAGAAGGCGGGCCACACCAAACAGGGCCGCAACTGTTTCCCAGAGAACCCTCTTGCGGCAATCTCCCTTGCCAAAGGGTAGGTATTCTGCAGTCTGGTGCTTTTTTGAGGAAAGTGCGGACCATAAAAGAATTGTCATTTGCATCCTGTGCTGTACCAAAATAAGCAGGGGCGTGAACACTAGCAATGTTACCACCACCAGCAGGATCCACCACATGGCATCAAAGCACCCTAATAGGTGGGCCGAACGCCTGGGTCCACAATCAGCATCTGCGGGTCACACCACTTCCTCCTATTCCCCTGTGTTACGTGCTGGGCAATCCTCTGTCCAAGATGCAGGCCCGGATGCCTGCCTCCCTGCATCTGAACCTTCACAAGCACCATCATCTAGCACATCCACTTCTGTGTCCCAGCGCAGAGTACAGATGTCCATACCACGGGCCTTCGAACGAAAGCGCAACTACCCAGCCACAGGCCATAACACTAAATGCACACCTTTCCAAATTGCTGGCCCTTGAAATGTTGCCATTTAGGCTTGTGGACACAGAAGCTTTCCGCAGCCTGATGGCGGTGGCCGTCCCTCGTTACTCAGTCCCCAGCTGCCGCTATTTTTTCTGGTGTGCCATCCCTGCCTTCCACCAGCATGTATCCCATAACATCACCTATGTTCTGACCAACGCAGTTATTGGAAGAGTCCACTTAATGACTGACACGTGGACAAGTGCTTTTGGCCAGGGATGCTACATTTCCCTGACGGCACACAGGGTAAACGTTGTGGAGGTCAGGAGCGAGTCGTACCCAGGGATGCTACAGGTGCTACTGACGCCAAGGATTGTGGGCCCTATTTCCATCAGGATTTCCGCCACCACCTATAACCCCCCCTTCTCCTCCTCCACCTCCTCCTCCACTTCCACCTCTGAAATCTCATCTTGCAGCACCAGTCAGCCATCAGTCAGTAGCTGGAAGCAGTGTAGCACTGCAGTGGGGAAGCGGCAACAGGCTGCGCTTAAACTAATTTGCTTAGGTGACAAACAGCACACCTCTGCAGAGCTGTGGCAGGGTATAAGGGACCAGACTGAGCTGTGGCTCTCGCCACTCAACCTACAATCAGGCATAGTTGGATCTGATAATGGCCGTAACTTGGTGGCAGCTTTGGAGCTCGGCAAGCTCACACACATACCATCCCTAGCCCACGTGTTCAACTTAGTGGTTCAGCGGATTCTCAAAACCTACCCCAATTTGCCTGAGCTATTGGTGAAGGTGCGCTGCGTGTGTGCCCATTTCTAAAAGTCATCTACAGCTGCCGCCGGTCTGGCAACACTGCAGCAACGCTTGCAATTGCCAGCTTACTGACTGTTGTGCGAGGTGAGCCTGCTCTGGAACTCCACGTTCCACATGTTCACCAGGCTTTGTGAGCAGTAGTGTTAGGCGCGAATATTCAAATCGCGAATATTGGTACTTCGAGAATTCACCAATATTTAGAATATATATTTTTTTAATCCGTAACCTTCCTTCTTGCTTGTGGGCCAATGAGAAGGCTGCAATGTTCTTTGTCTGATCTTAGCAACATCCCTAGCAATCAATAGGAAAGTTGCCTACCCCTTTACTATATAAGAACCTCCCCAGCAGCCACTGTCTGCAGTATTTTGCAGATCTGAGAGAGACAGCAGTGTCATTGCTATGCTCTCTGCTTTCCTGATAGATTAGATAGATAGTTAGTTATCTTATATATATAATATAGATAGTTAGTGGGAGATAGTCAGTGTAGGTTAGATAGTAATATAGTGTAGCTGAATAGGTTCTGCTGTCTATACATACATGCTACATACATACATACATACATACATACAGTTGTGTTCGAAATTATCCAACCGCCACTGAAATTGAGTGTTTTGGCCAGTTTGACATTGATTTTGATCATTTCAGTCATCTTGTTTACAATTAAATCAAAGAGGCACTTGTAAGTCAGACAAATATAACATAACATTTATAATGAAATAACCACAAATGTATTTTCTGTGCTCACATCATTATCAGTTTTATTCAACCCCCAAGTGACATTCAATCGTAGTACAACATCCTTTTCCAGTTATAACAGCTTTTAAACGTGAAGCATAGCTTGACACAAGTGTCTTGCAGCGATCTACTGGTATCTTGGCCCATTCTTCATGGGCAAAAGCCTCCA
Organism: Bufotes viridis; assembly: GCA_033119425.1. NCBI lineage: Eukaryota > Metazoa > Chordata > Amphibia > Anura > Bufonidae > Bufotes > Bufotes viridis. The sequence goes on from CM065593.1 coordinate 51,919,457, forward strand.
GTTCAGTCACGTTCTTAGGCTTGCGCGCTGCAACTGCTTTCTTTAAGTCCCACCAGAGGTTCTCAATCGGATTTAAGTCTGGTGACAGTGATGGCCACTTCAAAATGTTCCAGCCTTTAATCTGCAACCATGCTCTAGTGGACTTGGAGGTATGCTTGGGATCATTGTCCTGTTGAAAGTTCCAACGTCTCCCAAGCCTCAGGTTTGTGACGGACTGCATCACATTTTCATCCAATATCTCCTGGTACTGAAGAGAATTCATGGTACCTTGCACACGCTGAAGCTTCCCTGTACCTGTAAAAGCAAAACAGCCCCAAAGCATGGTTGACCCCCCGCCATGCTTCACAGTAGGCAAGGTGTTCTTTTCTTCATAGGCCTTGTTCTTCCTCCTCCAAACATAGCATTGATCCATGGGCCCAAACAGTTCTAATTTTGTTTCATCAGTCCACAGAACACTATCCCAAAACTTTTGTGGTTTGTCCACATGACTTTTGGCATACTGCAGTCGACTCTTCTTATTCTTTGGAGACAGCAAGTGGGTGCGCCTGGGAGTTCTGGCATGGAGGCCTTCATTACGCAGTGTGCGCCTTATTGTCTGAGCTGAAACTTCAGTACCCGCATCTGACAAATCTTTTTTCCAGGAGCAATAGTTGACCTTGGTCCAAGATTTTGAAAACTACTTAAAGTGCAATCAACATCCTGTGGGTCAATGTGTAGTGGTTGTTCCATTATAAAGCCTGTATTACACTGGCCGAGGTGTTCGTAGGAACGCTTATCAGCAGTGATCTGCCATTTGTAAAAGTGCCTCCAACTACTCGATGAACAAACAACTGCTTGTTCATCAGGTAATTGCACATTTTATACGGTCAAAAAAATCATCATTTGCCAGCAGCAGGTCATGCAGTTTAGTCGTGCTCTGCTGCCAGCAAACAATGATTCTGTATTGGGACAAGTAATGGCATGAGCAATCGCTCCTCCCCATACTGTGGAGCTGATGGCTGCATGTAATTGCAGCTTTCTCCTTCACTGAAGAGCAGGCGATTGTCGGGAAGGAACGCTTCCTTCTCAACAATCGGCTAAATATAACAGTGTAATACAGCTCTTAGATATTTGTGAAATATAATGCAATCTTTAAAACATCATCAGTAGCGTCTATGTTTAAATGTATTGCTCGAGTGAGAATTCTCAAAAGTGCACTTGACAATTCACGTTTTGGTGAGTCTATAGTTAAAAATATGCTCACCGTAGTTGTTATGGTCCCTCCAGCCTCTGTTCGGCAGTAGCATCTGGTTGGCTTGGGAACGAAATCAGCTGTGTGGCCTGCTCTGACATTGGAGCCAATTGGGCTAATTATGAGCCGTGCCGAGCTATAGAGCATTAGGACACTCAGCTGGCAGCTCCTCCCGATGTGCAGGGACGCTGGTGCGAGCTGTTCCTGGCACACTATATAAGGCTGGCGCCTGCATGTGCAGGTGTTGGTGAATTTCTTGTTCACTGGCTCCCCCTGCTGTTCCCTTGTTATAATTAAAGACTCCTTTGGTTTGTGGATTTGTAGACAATGTGGGGAGTTGCTCTGGTAGACAGCGGTGCGGGTGCAGTATAGAGGCAAAGAGAGTCCAGGTAGTGCATCAAACAGTGTTTTATTTCACACTTGCACAAACAAAACTCAAAACAGTCACTTAGTGTTACTTCACACACATAGCAAAAACTTGAGGTAAAACAAAAGTCCAAGACGGGATCAAATCACCTGTGTGGTTTAGGTACGTGTTCACACCCGGCTGTCAGCCCAGCCGCAGGAAAGTCCAACCTCAGGCTTCCAGGCAGACTGCACGCCTCTTTGCAAGCTCTTGCTTCCAGCCCTGAGAGCTCCACGGAACACCAGCAGTTTCCAGGTTAAATCACCTCAAATCGTAGGTGTCAGTTCACACCTGGCTGAATGCTCGGCAACACAAAAAGTCCACTGACCGTCTTTACATGGCCTGCTCTCCTGACACACCGGTCTCAGCTTTTCAGCCCAGCACAGGGCTCGGATCCCAAACACAGAGAGAGACCTTTGCATAAACCCAGCTGTCTTTTAAAGGCAGCTAGGTATTAACCCAAAAACCCGGACCGGCACCTAAAATCCGGTCCAGTATTTGCCCTCACCTGGCTGCAATCAACCCAGCAGCACAGGCTGAGAGGAAAATACCTGTTTTTACCACCAAACCTCTCACTGTGTCACATACCCCCCTTTGTTCAACCCTGAGGGGTGAACACACGCCAGACAGTATACCCAGAACCGGGCACTCGCATTTCCCTGTAACTGCCCTGCTCTGTGTTCCACTGAAAATCTAAAGTTCTGAAGTCACCCGAACCCTCTGGTGACCCAGGACTTTCCTTCTTTGTCCAGGTGGTGACAGGCTGCGGCCAACCCCATATCACTCTTTCAGAGATGGCTTGTCGCCGAGCCACGGGCACCTGGTACGGCTTTAACCAGACCTTTGCCTGGGGCTCAGTGACAATATCACGGTGAGTTATGGAAGGGCATTCAGGGAAATCATAGAACACCTCTGTGTTCCCACTAACAAATTCCTTGGTCTGTTCAGTGGAAAGGCTGCCAGTAATTTTATTTGTGGCAGCCACTTCCCTGTTAGCAGACAGAGGGACCGGAATCTCTTTCCCTAGATAAACCGGCCGCGGGTTGTTCTCAATACAAGTCTCTCTAACCTTCCAAGGTTTCCGTAAATTTACATGGTAGACCGGCTCCGGCTTTTGCTGTCCTGGCTGGTGTATCTTGTAAATTGGGTCTCCAACTTTCTGTGCCATTTTATAGGTCCCCTTCCCCCTAGCGCTGTCCTTACTGTCCACAGGTGGCCCAACAACCAAACCCGGGTCCCTTTGGCTACGGACCCCAGACACTCGATTGCAGGTCCGGCTTTGGCCTTGCTTAGCCACCTTCCTATGTTTTCTACCTATCCTATTTAGGGGGACTGTCTTCCCCTCACCCACCGGACCTACTGTGGGTCCCTCTGCCTTGGGTTTCTGGGGTTTTAACACCTCACCTGGGCTAGGCCTCACTACTGGAAGTTTTCCTACCTGTCTGGGAACTGGATGTACAATGGCCGCCCACAGGGCTGGGAACAATGGAAAGTCTCTTCCTATTATCACATCATAGGGCATACTCGTGGTTACAGCTACCTCATGGACCTGCCTGCCGGCACACGTGCTTGCAGACAACAGAGCAGTGGGGTATTCTTTTAAATCTCCATGAATGCTGAAAACCCCGACTCTCCGGCCTGTAAACTCTGTGGAGTCGCACCAGGAAGCCCTCACCAGGGTCACCTGACTCCCGAATCCAGCAGAGCTGCCACTGGAGTGTCTCCCACCTCCACCCGACACAAATGTTCATCATGGATAACCTCTGACACATCGACCCTTCTGGCATACAATGACTGTCGATACCCAAAGTTCACATCCATGGGCTCACCCAGGAGGGGACAGTTGGCCCGTACATGGCCAGGCTCCTGGCACCGCCAGCAGATTATAGAGTCCCGATCCCCAAAGGGCACATCCCGTGCGGTCTTTCTCAGCTCAGGCCGCAGGGTCTGGGGAGGGGATTTTCTGGGTTTTATTACTCCCTTCCCCAGAGTTCCCCCTTAAGTTCCTCAGTAGCCCCATAACGTTCGACCAGGTCCACCATCTCCAGGGCACTAGTAGGAGATGTATGGCCAACCCAGCGCTGGAGGGGTAGTGGCAATGCCCTCCAGAATTTGTCAGCTACAATACGGTCCAGCATAGCAGTGGGACTAAGTACGTCAGGTGGTAGCCATTTTTGTAAGAGTTTTAGCAAATGGTAATACTGGGGTCGTGCTGGCTCAGCTGGGTTAAACTCCCACTGATGTACCCGCTGGGCCCTGACCAACACATTCACCCCCAGTCTCGCCAGGATCTCACCCTTAACCACAGAGTAGTCTGCTGCTTGGTCGTCCGGTAAATCAAAGTAAACCTGTTGGGGTCCTGACGCCAGAAACGGAGCGATGACCTCCGCCCACTGGTCTCGGGGTAGTCTCTCTCTCACGGCCACCTTTCCGAACATCGCCAAGTAGGTTTCAACATCATCTGTCGGTGTCATCTTGGGAACGGCCGTGCGGACTGCTTTCCGGGCATCGTGCACTCCCTGAGGCATCCCTGACTTTTCTAGCACCATTACGTATTGCAGCAGCCGCTGGTTCGTGTCCTGCTGTTGCTGATTTGCCTCTAGCAGCTGTGCGACGGCCTCCTGTTGGACAAGTAAGGCTTCTTCATGTCTTTTTTGCTGTTGTGTGATGGCCTGCTGTTGGACATCCATGGCCTGCTGTTGCTTTAAGTTGGCCTGGACAAGCTGCTTTATCATCTCCTCCATCTTGTCCTGTGTTGGTAGTTGCAGCTTGGCAGGCTTAATCCAGGACATACAACAGTGCCCAAAAAAAAAAAAAAAATGCTACAAAAAGTTTTGGCTTCCCGCCAGCCTCACTGCAATTGCCCGCATCCGACACCAAATGTGGGGAGTTGCTCTGGTAGACAGCGGTGCGGGTGCAGTACAGAGGCAAAGAGAGTCCAGGTAGTGCAGCAAACAGTGTTTTATTTCACACTTGCACAAACAAAACTCAAAACAGTCACTTAGTGTTACTTCACACACATAGCAAAAACTTGAGGCAAAACAAAAGTCCAAGACGGGATCAAATCACCTGTGTGGTTTAGGTACGTGTTCACACCCGGCTGTCAGCCCAGCCGCAGGAAAGTCCAACCTCAGACTTCCAGGCAGACTGCACACCTCTTTGCAAGCTCTTGCTTCCAGCCCTGAGAGCTCCACGGAACACCAGCAGTTTTCAGGTTAAATCACCTCAAATCGTAGGTGTCAGTTCACACCTGGCTGAATGCTCAGCAACACAAAAAGTCCACTGACCGTCTTTACATGGCCTGCTCTCCTGACACACCGGTCTCAGCTTTTCAGCCCAGCACAGGGCTCGGATCCCAAACACAGAGAGAGAGAGACCTTTGCATAAACCACTGTCTTTTAAAGGCAGCTAGGTATTAACCCAAAAAACCCGGACTGGCACCTAAAATCCGGTCCAGTATTTGCCCTCACCTGGCTGCAATCAACCCAGCAGCACAGGCTGAGAGGAAAATACCTGTTTTTTACCACCAAACCTCTCACTGTGTCACAACAGATATTGTGACTAGGATTTTGGCTTCTGCCGATTTGGTAATGTATTGGTCTCCTGGTTCTTGACTTTTTGGTGGTTCGTTTCTCATTTGCTTCTGGCATTTTTTGTTTTCGGTTGTCCCTTACCGTACGACTACTCTCTGATTTTCAGTTTGTTGTTCCCTGTTTGTGTGTTGTCCTCGCAGGTATTTCAGTATATGGATTGCCGTCCATTTGTGGGTTCACTACCTAGGGTGACGGTGCAAGTAGGTAGGAATAGTGGGTCCAGGAAGTTTTAGGACTGCACTATCCCAGTTTGTGTGTGATGGCAGTCGCCTTCTCCTGAGTAAGATTTGATTAGGTTCGTACACATTTGGAAGGCCTCATCGCCAACAGCCACAAAGGATATTGAGGGTCCATCGGTACCCAGCAGGGGTCTTGATGGTGGCAATCCAAAATCTTGGAATTATACTGTAACAGATAATGTACTGAAATTTTTTTTAACGTCATGGAGTCATTACTGTTGAGCGCTATTTTTTACGAATATTGACACTTCGCTAATTTGCAAATATTTCGAATATAGTGCAATATATTCATAAAAACGAATATTCGTTTTTTTTTCCAATCAGAACCCAAGAATAATATACAGTTAACGAAGATAGAGAATATAGCGTTATGTTCTCTATCTTCGTTAATTCTAGCAAGTCAACCAATAGGAAAGTCATAGCCCGTTCAAAGTGTCATTCACAGTATGCGAATATTACATTATGTAATATTCACGTACTGCGATTGAAACTTTGAATGGGGTATAACTTTCCTATTGGTTGGCTTGCTAGAATTAACGAAGATAGAGAATATAGCGCTATATTCGTTATCTTCGCTAATGCTAGCAATACAAGTACTCTTGCCTATACACAGCTCTAAGTTGGATGCGCAATGCAAGAATATTAAGTAATATTAGTAGCATTGCGCATCTAACTTAGAGCGGAGTATATGCAACTTACTTTACTATTGTTTGGCTGTGTAGAATTAATGACTATGACGAATGCGCATATAACGCAATATTCTCTATATTCTATATTCGCTAATTCTAGCAAGCTAATCCAATAGCATAGTTGACTGTACCCAGCTCTAAGTTAGATGCGCAATGCAAAAATATTACTTTGCCTATTTTTGGCAATAAATAGAATAATGAGTCAGTATTCTATTTATTTAAAAAAAAAAATAGGTAAAAGTAATATTTTCGCATTTCGCATCCAACTTAGAGCTGTCTATAGGCAACTTTCCTATTGTCTTGCTAGAATTAGTGAAGATAATGAATATTGCGCTATATTCTCTATATTTGTTAATTCTAGCAAGCCAACCAAAGTTGCCTTTATACCCCGTTCAAAGTTCAATTCCCAATACACGAATAGTGGCCTTTGCTTCTCCTTTAATTAATGTACCTGTACAACAACACAACTCACTGCTCCACTGGGTACACCCCATACTTCCTCATGTTCGGAAGACAGGGCCATTTTCCCTCCAAACCTTGCCCTTGACGTCCCCGTGCCGGACTCTGAACCACTCCTTCCTCAATCTGAGTGGGTCAAAGAGCATCAGAAGCAGAGGATGCCAGAGAAATAGTGGACTCTACAATAGAGAAGACCCAGCAAAAACAAAAACAGGACTTTGATCTACATGCACTTGCTGAGCCCTTACAACCAGGAGACAAGGTCTCGCTCAGAAACAATCACCCAGTGAGCAAGCTGGATAGTCTCTGGGATCACGAGCCATATACAGTAGTGGGTGTCCCCTCATCGGAAGTCTACAAGATCCAGAAAGGAGATAAAGGTACTCAGCGAGTACACCGCAAGCGGCTCAAGAAATGCCTGCAGGAACCTGTTCAGGAACAGTCAAGAGAAGTGGATAAGGCATCCGAACTGCCATTTTCTTCAGAAAGTGAGACTCTAACAGAATTGCCTTCCATGCTTCACCCCCTTCAGTGGTTAGTCCACCCTCAAATTCGAGTCCTGATGCCAGTTGCTGAGATTACTCCAAGTCAGACAGCTGATCCTCCTGCACAAGTCCCGGACTCTTCCTCTACCCCTGGAGACTCTGAACTGCCCTTGCAGAGATCCCAACGGACCACTAAAGCTAATCCATCTAGCCGTTATTGGAAATTTTTTGAAATGAACATTTAGCTACAGAGACGATAGGTGTCGAGCCATGGACGCATCTTGAGAAACTTGCCCCTTATTTTGTGGTTATATTTTCTTTTTCATTTACCTTTTTGTGCCTAAACTTCCTAGACTCCAACCATCAACCATACCTCATGTGGATAACAAATACCAGTTTTGCTACCTCATGTGGATTACGAATGACTTTTTGCGTTATATGTTCTCATTTTGTAATGTTACAAGCCCGCACCCAAAGAATAGACTCAAATGTAGTCCAGAGCTCTTTCCGATCGCTATCATGATCTTTTGACACAAATTTTTTAAAGTTTCAGCAATGTTCAAGCACCTTAGCCCATTGTATGGACTCTGTTACGGGTACAACAATGTGACCTCTTTTGTGCTCTAAATGGACTCTGGACTTTCTATGGCTAGTCAGATAGTATTTTTACTTCATTACTCCTATGGACTGCCTCTGAAGACTTAAAAGTACTTATAGTCCTGTATTGTTTCCTTGTGTTAACTAGATAGCTTAGGTGATGTATTGTATTGTAGCTGCACAGGGAGGACCAAGTGGTAAAGTCACGAGCCGATCTAGCACCCTCAAGGGTAACCCGCTGCTAATCTGTGTGTTTTGAGGAAATAGTCCTCATGGAGATACGGCAGAATACCGGTCGCTCCTCCTATTTGTTTGTGTCCTAAGGCCTTGCGCGCCGCCTTATAGACGTAAATGTTTATCTACCTGTATAAAGAAAAAAAGACACATTTGTGTTTGCAGAGTGCTGTTGCATTGTCTTTTTTTCTTTATATTTCTAGCCATGGCAGCGCACCTGCAGATTGCGATGTGCTAACTGACCCCCTTTTTTGGCAGTTGTACTGGAGCTGGAGGTGTGGCTGACTCCAGTTGGTCTTGCACCCTTGACTCTGCCCAATGGGCTGATTTTAATTAGAGTAAGTATAAAGATGTAGCCTGCTCTCATTGTATTTATTGGAAGCCATTTGGCACCAGGAGAAGTATAGAGTGGTCTACATGCATGTTAGTACCTGCATCCCTGGATTTAATAGAGGCCATTATGGCACCAAAAATGGTAAAAAGCAGAGTGGACCCAGCATGCATGTGGAACCTGCACTCCCTGAATTTTATGGTGGTTATTATGGCACATAACAGGTATAATTAGTGTTAGGTTTCAGTCTTATAGAGATCACCTTGACGTTTGGCAGACCGGCCCAAATATATTTGTACAAAATGTATTTGGCAAGAATCTCAACTTTGCTAAATAAGCGTAGCATTGGCACCAGAAGGTTTTCTATAATTATGGCATTATTGCATTTTATTTGTGTTTGCAGAGTGCTGCTGCATTGTCTTTTTTTCTTTATGTTTCTAGCCATGGCAGCGTGCACCTGCACATTGGGATGTGCTGACTGACCCCCTTTTTGTAGTTGTACAAGCTACTTGTATAGTCATCAAGGTGGCAAAGCATCATTAGACCTTGGTGTTGGAAGGTAATAAAGGATAAAGCCACCATGGGCATGCGCACGGGGTGTGTCGGGTGTGCCTGGGCACACCCTAATCAAGCCTCAAAGGGTGCTGGCCGGTGAATACTAATGAAGCGCTTCCATTTTGGAAGCGCTCTAGTACCGGAGGACCAGAAAGCGGTGAACTTACCGCTTCCTGGTCCTCAGCTGTCGGCTGTGCAGGGCTGCGCACAGCGTGACGTCACACTGTGTGCGCCAGTTCAGAGCGAGAGCTGACAACAGGAGGAAAAATAGGCTGCGAGGAGCGGCGGCGTCCAGGAGCAGCAGAGGTAAGTGTTTTTTTATTATATAAAAAATAAGGCTGCTGGGGGCTAATGAGGCACATGGGGCTAATAAGAGGCATAATGGAGGGCTAATGAGAGGCATAGTGGGGGACTAATGAGGCACATGGGGGCATAATGAGGCACATAGGGGCTAATGAGAGGCATAATGGGGGGCTAATGAGAGGCATAATGGGGGGCTAATGAGAGGCACATGGGGGCATAATGAGGCACATAGGGGCTAATGAGAGGCATAATGAGGGGCTAATGAGAGGCATAATGGGGGACTAATGAGAAGCACATGGGGGCATAATGAGGCACATGGAGGCATAATGTGGCACATGGGGGCTAATGAGAGGCATACTGGGGGGCTAATGAGAGGCATAATGGGGGCTAATGAGGAACATGGGGGCATAATGAGGCAAATGGGGGCATAATGAGGCAAATGGGGGGCTAATGAGAGGCATAATGACGGCTAATGAGGCATAAGTGGGCTAATGAGGCATAATGGGGCTAATAAGGCATAATGGGGGCTAACGAGGCATAATGTGCGGCTGATGAGGCATAATGGCTAATAATGGGGCTGATAAGGCATAAGGGCTGATGATGGGGCTAATGAGGCATAAGGGCTGATGATGGGCATAGTGAAGCAAAAGGGCTGATGATGGGGGCTAATGAGGCATAAGGGCTAATGATGGGGGCTAATGAGGCATAAAGGCTGATGATAGGGGCTAATGAGGCATAAGGGCTGATGATGGGGGTTAATGAGTTAATGAGAGGCATAATGGGGGCTAATGGCATAAAGGCTGATATGGGGGATAATGAGAGGCATGGGGCTGATATGGGGGTGGCATAATGGGGGCTAATGAGAGGCATGGGGGCTGATATGGGGGTGATGAGAGGCATGGGGCTCTGATCTGAGGTCTGATTGGGGGTTATTTACATTGGGGTCTGAGCTGAGGTCTAATTGGGAGTCTGATTTGAGGTCTTATTGATATTTTTTTTCTTATTGTCGCCTAGGTGCGTCTTATGAGCTGGTGCGTCTTATATGCTTCCTTTCTGAACTGCAGAGCGGTGCCCACTTCCAGCCCTGAACCCAGCTTCCCAGAGCACTGATCCTGAGCCTGCTGGAGTCTTCAGAACTGTAAGGATTTACCGTAATTCACTGTAAGCTATATAATTATATATTACTTGTTTTATGTGAGTAAGGGTGCTGGGTGGTTGGAGAAGGGGGAGGGAGGGGTACAATACAGGGGGTAATAAAACTAGGGGTATCAGGGTACATTATTATACAGGGGTTGTTTAACTTATTTTTTTTATATTGATAACTATATGAGTGCGAGTTTATATGCAGAGTGTATTTGTGTATATATATGTGTGTATGTGTAATATATATATATATATATATATATATATAATGCAGAGAAGATGTCTCCAATGGCGGCACTCAGCCAGGTAGAATGGCGTGCCCGCAGTCAAAAGGCCTGGACTAGGCTGACATACAGTCTAAGCAGTGAGGAGACTGCGCACTGCTGAGTAGTGAAACAAGGTGGATCCTTTATTCGCCTAGTGCATGCTGACGTCTGATCTCTCAATGGGATCCGTGATCAAGCTTGATACGGATCCCATTGAGAGGATCGAAACGTCGCATGCACTAGGGTGAATAAAGGATCCACCTTGTTTCACTACTCAGCGGTGCCGCAGTCTCCTTCCTTCGTTTATATATATATATATATATATATATATTACATACATACGCACGCACGCACGCGAGGCGTGTGTTTGTGCTTTAGGGTGCACACCCTAATGCAATAGGCTGCACACACCTATGACAGCCACCTTTCTATTTGCAGGCGTTTCATTGCATTGTGGTGGGATCACAGAGTGAAGACACCCCTATGCTTTCTTTGGTATTAGTGGCCACAATACTCAAGAGAGAGCCAGGAATGAGCACTTTTCGCACACATGTTGGTTCTCTGGTTATTTGTAAGACACCCTACTCAAACAGGCAGAGACCTTGTGGTAGCCGCTGCTACACCAGTTAAGTAACAGTGTATATAGTCTTTGTAGAACTTTAACTTCCCTTGGGTACCCTTAGAGGCAGTGTCGGACTGGGGTACCTACGGACCTACCAGTAAAATTTATTTTGGGGCCCACCGAACGGATACATACAAATACAATAAATAATAATAACAAGTTTTTTTTATATGAACATAAGCTGAGGTGCTGTACATTGAATATATATATGTAGTGCAGTAAGTTTAACGTGTTATGTGTCACTTGTGCAGTGGGTTGGGAGACTAGGGGCCCACTTTGCCCTGGGGCCCACCGGGATTCCCTGTACCCCTGTGGGCCAGTCCGAGCCTGCTTAGAGGAGACTTGCCTCTTAAGTAAGGGGGAATGTACCACCCCAAGTGGCATTACCACTCCTGCACCCTTCTTCTGTCTGCATATGCAATAACCATGTCATCTTATGCTTTTATTCCAATAGAAAGAAAAATCCAGCTCAATTTGCAAGTGGTGCAATGGTACTTTATTTCAGCGATTAAAAGTTAAACATCCAGTTTGACAAATCCTCGTGTACTGGTTTCGGGCTATTGTAATGTCAGCCCTCATGACGTACTGAGGATGCAAATGGTTCCAGCATATAAGCTGGTCACACACCTGCGCCTGGAATTAGGCTGTCATGTGACCAGGTAATACGCTGGTAATCAAGTGCATGAACATTTTTTGGACCTGCGCCTGAGGGGGGACTCCACCACCTCCACCATCCGTATGTCCACCTATAGAAAACCTCTAGCAGGCAACACTATATTGCACGGATCGTCCTGCCACCCACCACATACATTGCGAAACATACCGAAGGGCGAGATGATCCATGCAAGACGGAACTGCTCAGATATGGAGACATTTATACAAGAAGCAATGGATATAACTACTAGGTTATCCCAGAGGGCTTATTCAGTGAAGCATGTTACTAATTGCATGCGACAAACACTGGAAATCTCCAATGCCTTTAGCTATTAGGCCCCATCCTACCTTACCCGCATCCAAGTGTGGTTGTTCCGTGCTCAAAGCAGAGCAGGTGAGAGACGTTTTATCTTCCTTGTTGTGTATGCCTTTATTCCAGGTCCTCCAAGTAGTATGCATTTCCTCTTATGCATTTGTTATTATTCATGTTATTACCTGGTTCACCAGCAGGTGGCAGCAAACTTGGCAGTGCTAGGTAGCAGAGTCTGGAATCCTTTTTCCAGCTCTCTGACTCTTCTCTTGGGAGAGTATACGATTTAGTTAGAACCAGTAAGTTCCTGTACTCCATGCTGTAGGGAGAAAAGCAGACGTTCGTCCGTGTGGGACTGAGCTCTCCCTTAAAGCCAAGCTAAGTAAGCTTGAAGCCAGTAAGAAGTTCCTAGGATTAAAGTAAGAGACAGACTACAAAGAGTAAGAAGTTGCAGCAGAAAGCAAGCTAAAGGAAAAGATTCCTGTTTAATACAGCCAACATAGCAGAGACTGAGACAATACAGATTCAGAAAAATTTGTTGCAAAAGTTGTTGCCTGCCGGTTTTCCTGCTAAAATCTGCTAGGAATCAGGACCAAGTCTGGAAATTGTCTGGATTACCATTTATTTAAATAAAGCTGCATTTAAACTTCATACCAAGTCTGGACTCAATCTCTTCACCATTCTAGTTCATCACCCCTTTCTCTGCTTTGGACTTGATCCAGGGGATCATGACATCCAGGTAGGAGCACCATAACACGTGCACGCCGCACTTAAAGGCAACCCTTATACCACTCTGGCATTCCTACACTGGGTCCACCATCACCTTCCACATAGGGGGACCTAGTCCCTCGATGCTGAAATGCAACTGGCATCACGAAAAATTACATTGATCACATTTTAAAGGGACCCCCTGGCTGCGTAAACATCCACTGCACATGCTCTTCAGGGTATCGAATAGCTCCTCTAGCCAGCTCGATCACCATATCTCTCCCCCATTGAGAAAGGCTGTGACTGGATGGGGCTACAGATTTTCCATGCACAGTAGCAAACAACCACCTTGGCTGAACTACAGGTTCAAGTTGAAATCGACATACCGCAGGAGGATATCCAGCATTTTTACATCTGTTGCAACAAGGGGAGATGCCATCCAGTGTTAAAGTGACCCATATTCCAATTTAAATTTGAGTCATACGTTTACACTATAGCATCAATTTGCTCAAAGGAAGCATCTTAATAATATACATTAATTTCAGGAACTGGCTTTGCAGCAGAAACCTGGACACCTAGAAAATAGCTTATTAACTTCTGCGGGAGAGAGGGAAGAAGTTATTGTAAAGTGAGTGGGAGCTTTAGATTAGAGGTGTCTTTCATGATATACCTCTCTTGATAGTGCTTGATAGTAATAACTAAGCAAAATTAGAAGTAACACCTTATCTCAATGTTGTGAATTGTTTTCTTTATTTCATCCTCTATATACTTTCTCCTCTTAGACATATTATAAGTTGGTTTGGCATATCATACAATGGCCTTCTCGGAAAACAACATGCGTAGGTGAAATATGTACAGTATAAATGCTGGTTATTACATTATCCTCTGTCTCCTTATAAATATTCATTGGTCTATTACAAGATACAATGAAAAATAAATTCATTTTCCACTTATGGATTTTTAAATAATATATTGTGTTAAATGTACAATAGTTCAATAATAATATAGCCCAATAATATCTGGAATCATTTATACTAGACAGATCATTCTAACCAAGGCTTTTTAATTACACAGTTGACCCTTATGACCCGGCAGAACAATTAAGGCTGCACATTTTTCTACTACATACATTTCTTTCAAATTTGGAAAATGGTTTTCCAGCCATAAATTAACTCCATATATTAACGTGGCCATCTATTAGTACAGCATTGCTTTACTGTTGTTTAAAGAACTGCTTTGGAGCCTCACTTAATTGCATTATAGAGTTCCTCACCTTATTAACTAAAGTAAGGCTGTTCTGTAGTAGATTAATCCTAGACACCCATTAAAAAATGTCTAATTAACTGAACGGAGGAGACATTATTAGAAGATCCATTACTTCATTCATGTCTACAAAATGAATACGCCCTAAGAAGTAAGTCTGTGATTCTCTTAATTGTGCCACAAAGGCAAGGTTCGAACAGGATGTGTTCTTCCTGAACCATTCCACTATGAAACTTTCCATAAAATTAATCTTGTGACATAATAAATAAAATTCATATGCATAAAATTTGGATTGCCCAGCACCTGACTCAAAAAGTCTATCTTTTCCAACCACTACTAGTCCAGAGATCCTTATGCTGTACTGTACATGTACTGAACTATTGTACATTTGTAATATTTTAAGTGTTTTGATAAGTCATAAATTCAAAGGTTCTGGAATTATATGTTTAAAAATAAAACATAACTTTTATTAGTATTTCTAAAAAAGATAATTGATAATGTATTTGCCTAAAAATGTAGTTTGGAGGGGTTATTAAAACAAACAGTGTGCATTGGGAAAACATTTTGTTCCTCTATAATGCCCCAGACTAATCATTCTTATAAATTCTGAAGTGTCAAGATTATATGTTTAAAAATAAAACATAACCTTATAGTATTTTAAAAAAAAAGATGATTGACAATGTATTTGCCTAAAAATGGACTTTTAGAACATTTACATTTAGATCTGGTGGAGGATACGCTGAAGTTATGAAGAGGCCGGTGCCTCTACATAACTGTGGCGGATTAACCGCCAGTGCAGGGCTTTATTAAGACCTGAGTCTACAATGGCAGTCTTATTAAATGTGCCTCTGGCATCTGACTCCATTTTGTCTCCATTAAATCTCACATCTCTTTCTCCTACAGCTGGTATATGTTGCGGCCCGTCAGCAGGGTGTACATTACGTATGGGCAGCTTTATGAGAATGCTTTTGACCATTGGTCCATATAAAGATGACAGTGATCAGCTGACAAATTGAAAAATGCTTGTTTGTCAACTGATCCCTTCTTTTGTGTAGGCCTAAAAATGTACAAACTGTATGGGGACCAAACAAGTACACTAATCATCCTTCATCTCCCAAACAAGTTGCATTGCCCTGTGTAAAAGGCCCTTGAAAGTGCTAAACAACCTCTATTGGCCCTTGTTGAATTTAGTCCATGTAAAGGAACAAGGAATAATAGAATTGATCCAGGGTGAAATAAAAAACAATTTATTAAAAAAATATTAAAACTTTATCAATTTTTTTTCAGTAAGACTCCTGGACCAACGCGTTTCCACCATATGGTCAGTCTTTCTCATGGTGTTTGAGGAAGGCCGCCATGTGGTGTAAGCAAATTGGTCTAGGAGTCTCACTGGAGAAAATAATTATTCTTCAATAACTTCAATAATCAATTTTGTCATACCTCGTTAAAAGTATCTGAGCAAACAGAGTATTTCATGCATGACACCTTTTTGAGACTTTGGTGAGCTGGCCTTTTCCTCTTATCTTTGCATTTTCCATGTAAGAGAACTTGATAGATGGGCATACACATTCAATAGCTGACAGTTGAATGATGGTTCTGCCAACAGCTATCTCTCCCAGCTCCCTCCCTGCACCCCCATACACATACACTTTTAGCCGCGCTGAACGTGTAAGTGTATTAGTGGAGAAATCTGCTTTGACGCATGTCTGTCGGCAGATTATTTTACCCAATCTTTCTCTCCCCCGACATCATCTTTCAGGGACAGTTGGGGACTCTTCCACATACACGTTATACTGTTGGCTGAGAACATTGGGTTTGTCCAACAATACACTAATGTGTATGAGGGCTTTTAAAGATGTTGGTGCTGTTACAAATTATTGCAAGTTGGGCATCTTGATAAGATAAAAGTTATCCAAACATACTATCAAGGGATTGGCATGTTGGCTTTAAAGGTCATCTATCAGCAGATTTGAACCTATGACACTGGCTGACCTGTTACATGTGCACTTGGCAGCCAAAGGCATCTTTGTTGGTCCCATGTTCATATGTGCGTGTGAGTCTTTACTTTCTCTGCACCTGCTGCACCCTCTGCACTTTGATTGACAAGTTCAGACATGATGAGATTTTCACTGTCTGGCACAGTCAATCAAAGTGGAGAGGGCGCTGCAGTTTGCAGAGAGAGCGGAGCTTCTAAGAGTAATGGCAATGCCCATGTTGCTCCTAGAGGCTTATTTGCATATATTAAAACATCATTTTTCTCAGCAATGCGGGCACATATGAACATAGGACCAACACAGATGCCTTCAGCTGCCAACGCTCATGCAACAGGACAGCCAGTTTCATAGATACAAATCTGCTGACAGATGCCCTTTAATGTTTTCTGTGTCTGGCAGTAGCTTTCCTCTCTTTCAATTGAAATAAACATGAACAGCTAAGCCTATTTTGCATGTTGATAGTGGAGTTCGGAGAAATAACCGTGGGCTAAACAAGCTTTCGACCAATAAACATTTTGCGTATAACAAGATTGAATGTACAGATGAATACCTAGTATTTTGCCACATTTATCATATTGTTTCTCAATATAGTTAAATCAATAGCAGTTGACATTGTTAAGCCCTCTGTTCACTTGGCTCATAAAAGATTTACATATACGCTTCTCCATAATTCAACATTATGCTAATTAGCAAGGACTGATGTTCTTGAATGACATGACAGCTTCTGAAACATCTACTGATTTTAGTACCAGGAAAACCTTTGACTCTTCCAAGGGAAATGAATATGGCTCTGAATTCTCTAATTGCTCATTTTTTTACAAAAATGATTTGATTTGCTGGAATTCCAAAAAGGTCATCGGTACAGGTCGTTCACCAGGCACAAAGAGATGTCATATTTTTGAGATGTAAAAGATATCCTATAGCAAACGTATGAAACTTGCACATA
Organism: Bufotes viridis; assembly: GCA_033119425.1. NCBI lineage: Eukaryota > Metazoa > Chordata > Amphibia > Anura > Bufonidae > Bufotes > Bufotes viridis. The sequence goes on from CM065593.1 coordinate 51,936,485, forward strand.
TGACATTACTTTCTGACTTGGCAAAAACAGATCGTTGATGTTAGTTTGAACTTTTTTTTTTTTTCTATTTGCACAAAGACATGAGCCACAATATTTGGATCCTGTAAAAAATATTTTGCTCATTGCCTCCTGTTGACTTATTCTGTACCCGTGTGTCTCTGATTTTATATATAGGCATATAGAGGGTTTTATTTTCTGTTAGATATTCTTCTATTTTAGCTTCTCTTCCAGGGAAAATATAATACTTTCTTGAGGCATCATACAGCAGCATAAGAAAAATCAATGCTTTAATTTACCATTATACTGTATAAGGTCTGTGCACACACCTATGCCATTTGAAAAAGCTTTAAAGGGGGTTTGCAAGACTTTTATAATGATGACCTATACTCTGGATAGATCATCAGTATCTGATTGATGGGGTCTGACACCCGAGACCCTCAACAATCAGTTGTTTGAGAAGGCATCGGCACTCGCAGTAGCACCGCAGCCTTTTTGAAGCTTTCCCTAGGCCAGTGATGTCACGTTCATTGGTCACATGGCCTAGACAGAGCTCAGCCCTATTGAAGTGAAGGTGGTTGAGCTGCTATGCCAAGAACAGCCACCGTACATTGTCCAACGGTATGCTTGGTAAGCTGAAAAAAGGCTGTGGCACTCCTGCCAATAGCTGATAGTTGTGGTCCCGAATGTCCCCCACCAATCAGATACTCATAACTTATCCAGAGGATAGGTCATCAGTATAAAACTTTCCGAAAAACCCTTTAACCTACAAATATTCTGACTCTCTATTCTCTCTTCCGTATCCAACGTGACCAACTACAGATGTAGAAATGTTAACACGCTAAATACACAGTTGCAGTAAATTTGCAACAGCGCATTTAACAACAGTTTGTTGCAACAGCGTATTTAACGCTTTGTCAATTGTTAAGTTAATGTTTGCTACATCTGTCTAGAAAAAAGAAGGCTTCCACCCCAGAAATTCTTTACTGCAAGAGCAGACCAATGTCATGTTGACATAGTTTAAAAGGTGTCTGGATGTCTGTATTCAGTGTAATAATATTACAAATAGAGATGAGCGAATTTTTCAAAAATTCGATTCGCTGGTTTGCTGAATTTTTTGGGAAAACATTTGGTTTGATCCAAATATATTTGCGGCGAATTTCGTTAAAACGTCTATTTCAGGGCAGCTGAGAGCCTTTATAGTGGTGTAGAACACTGTGCCTTGCAGTAACACTCATAGGGACTTTGTTTTGGTAGTGAAATAATACTGTGACTCCGTATGACATGCAGATGACAGGTTTCGCTCTTAGAATCACTGCAAACTTCACTTATTTGGGCAGTCACGGGAGCAAAACTGACCAAATAACTCAAGTATGAACTTAGCCTTACAGGTCGATGTTAGCGCCAAGAAGAAGCGCACTCCTTTTACACCGTCGTCAGCTGATTACACATAGATGTCTACAGATCCTCTTCTATTAAACGCTTAAACAAGTAGGCCCCCCCCCCCCCCCGACGGAGTGGAGAGGGTGTATTCAATAATTTTTTGTTTACGTCACTGATTATTTTGCCCTTCCTCTGATCCGTCAGAATGATAACCCACAAAACACTGATCCTGTCTGTGGAGCATCTGCCTGTAGTCAGTCAGCATTTGGTCAGTAATCCATCAGTATGGCTAATGCCAAAAAAAAACAGGAGTGGATCCAAAACAGAGATGACACGTGAATGGAATATTTGCATGTCTTATGTGTTTTGTACTCACTCCTGCTTTTGGCTACCAAATCACAAGCCAATTCTGATGGGACCATACAGGCTACACAGAGAGGATCCGTTGTGAGTCTCATTTTTCCTTCCTTCAGACAGATTAGAAAAATGGTCAAATAAAATAGAATGTCAGCCAAGCCAAAAAGGCTAAATAGTGGCCCAGTCATGAAGTGGGGAGGGTTGGAACAGCATGAAAAGTCCACAGAGTGGCCTATGACATAGTGGTGAGGTGGAAGCAGCATGAGGAGGCCACAGAGTGGCGCAAAGACAGAGTCTGGAGGTGGTGGCAGCATGAGGAGGCAAAAGAGTGGCACGACGACAGTCTGGAGGTGGCAGCAGCATAAGGAGGCCACAGAGTGGCACAAAGACATAGTCTGGAGTTGGCGGCCGCATGAGGAGGCCACAGAGTGGCACAATGACAGAGTGTGGAGGTGGGTGGCAATAACAGTACCTGCTGACGATGGTGGGTGTAAGAAGGAGCACTTGACATAAGTTGTGTGGCATCAGGCGGGTGGCAGCATCAGAATAGTAGCTGAGGCAGGTAGCCAGAAGAAACCGGTCTCTTGTCAAGGTTTAGGTGAGGCTGCATGGATGATCTAATCTCAGGCATTGGTGGGTGGAAATCCTGGCTGATCTACACCCGATTCATCTTGACAAAGGTCAGTCTCTCCACATTTTGGGTGGACAGGCGAGTTGTTCTTGGGGTAAATATAGGCCTCACCGCACTAAACACCTGCTCTGATGCCGCACTACTGGCCGGCCAGGACAGCTTTTCCAGGGCAAACTCTGCTAGTTGCGGCCACAAATATAGTTTGGCTGCTCAGTAGTCTAGTGGATCTTCAATGTGGGGTGGCAGGGTGCTGTCCAAGTATGCCACCACCCGCCGGTTTAGGTCCTGCTCCAGGTCTAGCTGCTGCTGCTGGTGAGTAGTTTCTTTACTATGCCGTTGAAGAAAGCTGCTCATCGGCGACTCTAGACTCAGGCTGCTGCTAAAAGAGCTGGTCCTGGTCCTGCCACCCCACCCCTCCCCAGCAGCCATGGCAGTGAAACATGAGTGCCAAGGGCCCCCCGGTCTGACCTGACATAGGATGGATGATGGAGCAGATAGGCAGTGGCCAACTGACTACATAGGATGTCTCTATAGTAGTTCAGTTTGTCCTTCCTTTCAGCGGGTGTAAACAAAAAGCCCCTATTTTGGACTGAAGCGAGGGTCCAACAAGGTGGGGAGCCAGAAGTCATCCCTCTGCTTAATCGTGACGATTCGGCTGTCACTATGCAAGCAAGTGAGCATGGATCGGGCCATTTGTGCAAATGACTCGGAGGGACTCCTTGCCTCCATCTCCACTGCATACGGCCACGGTGTGTCTGGGTCCTCTGCCTCATCTTCCCCATCGCCCTTTAGCTCCTCTGGCTTCTCCTGCTCCTCCGCTCCTGTCATCTGTGTAGAAAAGCCACCCATTTTGCTACACATTGCTTGTGCTCTAATGTCCTCCTCCCCCAGTTCAGCCCTCACAGGGCTCATAAGATCTAGGCAACACGTCTCCAGTAGTGTTGGGCGTGAATATTCGCATCGCGAATTTTAATTGTGAATATCGCCACTTCAAGAATTCGAGAAGATTTAGAATATAGTGCTATATATTCGTATTTGCGAAAATTCTAGATTTTTTTTCCTCTGAACCCATGATCCCTCCAAGCTTCTTGCTTGTGGACCAATGAGAATGCTGCAATGTCTTTGTCTGAACTTAGCAACATCCCTTGCAACCAATAGAAAAGTTGCTTACCCCTTACTATATAAGAGCCTACCCAGCAGCCATTTTCTGCATTTTTTTTTTTTTAGTTCTGAGAGAGACAGCGGTGTAATTGCTGTGCTCTGTACTTTGCTGTCTCACATTACATTAGATATGTAGTTAGTTACAGTAGTTAGCTTACAGTGTATATATAATACAGATAGTCAGTTTAGGTTAGATTGTGATAAAGTGTAGCTGATTCCAGTGCAGGGTGTTAGGTAGTGTAAAAGGTTTTGCTGTCCATACATACATGCTACAGACATAGTGCTGTGATGTCACAAGTTCACAACAATACTTAGTGCACCAATCACTAATATGTAGTCAGGCCTGCTAAAATGGGAAGTTGCACGTATTGCCCAAAAATATGCCCTTTATTAATTGCCGATTTGCGCGAATATATTGGAGCACTCTATCTGCATATAAAGCTAATGTAATGTTCTGCTGTGCCAACCATTTTCTTCAGTCTTAGGAAACTTTTAGCAGCTTGAAAAGTGTAGTAATAGTGACCCATGCCTGTATTGCGCGCGCAATACGTGCATATTACATTGCCAATTTTCGCAATCAAGAAAATAATCTCGAATTCTTGAATTCATGAATTTATGAAGAATATTTGCCCAAATATTCGCGAAATATATCAAATTTAAATATTGCCCCTGCCGCTCATCACTAGTCTAGTCTGCAGTCCCCTGACCAGCCAAATTTACCAGCATCTGTTCCAGGACATGAAGAAGTGGACTTACGTTGTTTATCCCGTAGTCCTGGTGACTGACAAATAACGTGGCATCCTCAAAGGGCCTGAGCAAATGGCAGGCGATATTTGGAATTAAAATTCCCAATTCAAATATACACGCTCAACACTAGTCTCTTGTCCCCTGACCAGCCAGATTTACCAGCATCTGTTCCAGGACATGAAGCAGTGGAATGACATTGTTCATCCCGTAGTCCTGGCGAATGACAAATAAAGTGGCCTCCTCAAACGTCCTTTGCAAACGGCAGGTGTCACGCATGAGCTGCCACTGGCTGACATTGACACAGGGGAGTACTCCTGTCCGCTGTGATCATCAAGAAATTGTTTATGGCCTTTCTATGTTCATATAGTTGGTCCAACATATAGAGGGTGGAATTCCAACTATTGGAAACGTCGCATATCAGACTATGTTGGGGATGCCATTTTGCCTCTGTAGCTCAAGGAGCGTGTGTTTTGCAGTGTACGAATGGCTGAAGTGCATGCAAAGTTTCCTGGCCATTTTTAAGATGTTCTGCAGATGGGTGGAAGACTTCAGGAATGCTTGACAACCAGACACCTGTGCTATGCAGAACGCATGGCTCAGCCCTCCTTGATGCGGCGCCGACACAATGTTCTTCCCGTTGTCGGTCACCATGGTTCTGATTTTGAATTGTCGCTGAGAAATCCAGAATTTGATTTCTTGACAAAGGACATGGAGCAATTCCTCCCCTGTGTGACTCCTTTCGCCCAGGCAAACGAGGTTCAGAACAGCGTGAAAACGCAGTGCCCTGCACATGTGAAATGCTGGATGGCCCCTGTGAATTGTCCCTGCAGTCGAGGTGGAGGATGAGGTGGCAGAGGCGGACATTGTCGCAGGACCAACGGCGTGGCAACATGAAGGCAGAAGCGGTGTCACCTGGCCAAATTGCTGTTGTGTCTGTGCAGGAACCACATTAACCCAGTGGGCCATAAAGGACATGTATTGTCCCTGACCGTAGTTACAGATCCACGCGTCGGCGCTGCCTTGCACTTTGGCAGACACTGACAGGCTCAAGGACTGGCCCACCTTCTGTTCTACATCTGTGTGCAGGGCTGGTACTGCCTTTTTGGCAAAGAAATGATGGCTTGGGACTCTCCACCTCGGCTCGACACAAGCCATAAGTTCTTTGAAAGGTGCAGAGTCCACCAGGGCTGGCAGCACCAGCAACTTGGACAGGAGCACATTCAGCTTCTGCGCCTTTGGATGGGTGCACGCATACTGTTGTCTCTTGGCAATCGCTTCGGTGATCGATTGCTGACGGAATGACTGACGAGGAGTAGGAGGAGCAGGAGCATCAGAACCAGCAGATGATGGGAAGAACAGACAGCTCCTTTCGGCTGAGGTGGTGGAGCCTTGACTGCCTTAGACCGGGTGGTTGCCTCTGTGTGATGCAGTGGTTTCTGCAGCAGGCTGGACCACCACATCAGAGCCACGGTTGTCCCAGGCCACTTTATGGTGATGCTGCGTATGTTGACGCATACCTTATGCCCACGTATTCTACATATGTCCTCTGGCGGCGTAACAAATAACTGCAACACCATCGAATAAGTGATTTTACCCCCAACACTAAGCACGGACTGACTGCTACCGCCGCTGCTTCCGTGAACCCGTGCACTGCTACTTCCCAGGCAGGTAGGCTCCTGCGAAGGGGGTGGTCTACCCCTGGCACGTTTCACTCCTGACCTCCCACTGCTGCCACCCTACTGACTCCCGGCCACGCTAGCGACTTGCTGGCTCCGCCGCTGGCTCATGGGCAAGCTGCCACCCTCTTCTCCTGATGACGATGAAGCCCCTTCATCACCCGGCTCCCAAATGCGATCAGCTACATCATCATCATCGAGTACTGTCTGCACGTCACTGATGTCCTCCTCAACCGTCTCTGGGTCAGGAGTCTGAATGCTCGCAACACCAGATCCCAAGCCACTCTCCTCATCACTACTTGCCCTAGTGGAGGAATCGACGGATGTCTCCTCCACATCTTGGCTTGCTAGTAGCTGCTGACTGTCTTCTAGTAGCTCGTCCTCGCTGAAAAGTGGAGACAAGCCAAGGGAATATAATACTTCTCGCGGTGATGGTACTGAAAATGACTGAGGAAGGTTCAGGACAGGTGAGGGCACAGGGCCTGTTCCCATGCCAACTAAGCGTTGTGTCAGATGAACCCACTGACTCTTGGCTGGGGGTGTCCGATGTCACATGGGATGAAGTAGATAGCCTAGTCAACCATTCAAGAACCGCTGGGTTGCTGGTCAAGACATGACCGCTAGATGACACCCGGAGCTCAGGCCTCTCGCTGAGACCCATGCTGCCACGCCCCCTTACTCTGCTGCGACCTCTGCCTGCGCCAGAAACATTTAGGCCTCGGCCACTCCCCTGTGCAGGGCCTTGTTCTTCTCTGTCTGACATACTGTTAGATCAAATAATCAAATGTTAGATCAAATATTTTTTATTTCACCACTAATACATGGCAAACTGGGCTTTAGAATATATCACTGCGCCTCAGAACGGCAATTAGGCCCTAATTTTTATAAACTTTTGCGCAAAATGCTTTTCAACTGATAAGTGCAATGAAGAACGTCAAATATATTTTTATGTCGCCACTAATACACGGCAAACAGGCCTTCAGAATATAACACTGCACCACAGAACGGCAATTAGGCCCTAATTTTTCTTCCACTTTTCCACAACACAAATGGCTTTTCAACAGATAAGTGCAACAATGAACGTCAAATATATTTTTATTTCGCCACTAATACACAGCAAACAGGGCTTCAGAATATAAGTTAGAGAAAAAGAGAAGTCGCACTAGGTTAGGTGAGATCAGATGAGGTGCACCTCGCTAGTAAGCCACACACACTAGACCAAGGTTAAAGTAATATTCGATTGTAGCTGGGCACACTCAAGAGGTCAGGGTCATAAAGAAAATACATTTATTTAATGGGCACAATATATATAAAAATAAAATCAGACCGGCAGTAATTACAAAATACTAAAAAACTGCTCTAATAAAGTGGATGGCATAGACAAACGTAATGAGTTTGTGATAATGATCACCGGGAACCCGACTGCTACTGTCCACATATAGCATACATTTAGATCTCAAACAGGTACGCTGATGCTATGGGTCCTGTAGTGTAGTATGATAATAAGTGGATGAAAGTGAATAGGACTGAATTGATGTATAAGTCTCTGCAAAGTTGGAGATCTCATATGAGTCTCATATAAGTCCTTATTAAAATCCACATCCTAACCAGTCTATGAGTGAATAAAATAAGTTGGGATCCCCCTTTGTAACATTGCGGAGCGGCGTCCCGCTCTTACTAAGTATGTGGCGGCGTCCCGTCGCTACTAGTAAATAAATAAATAAAAGCTCTTGAGGTAAAAGTGGAAGCCCGTTAGGTACAAGTACAGGGTAGATCTTTCCCGACCGTAGGGTAACTGTATTCCCTTCGTTGCGGTATTCTCCCTTCAAAATCGGGGATCTCGCTCTGTAATGGCAGGTCTCCAGTCAGCGGCGCCATCGGTGTCTACGTAGCCTCTTCCAGCTCTAGAGTCCCGCAGCCAACTTACAGGATGATGAAGGTGTAGTATAGTAAACGATGTTATAAAGGGCTTCCACATCCAGTCTCAGTTTACAGGGAAAAAAGCACCATATGCGTTTAGGGTTTGTATTTCACCCCTTCCTCAGTGGCATATGAGGAAGGGGTGAAATACAAACCATGAACGCGTATGGTGCTTTTTTTCCCTGCAAACTGAGACTGGATGTGAAGCGCTTTATAACATCGTTTACTATACTACACCTTCATCATCCTGTAAGAAATTGTACGGACTCGAGCGGACACAGCTAAAACGCGCTGGTAAGAGAGGAGATGCACGTGTTACTCGATGAGACGCCTGACTGGAGACCTGCCATTGGCGAGCCCGATCGAAGGCGAAACCGCACAGATCTGACCACTATGGTCGGTGAGATCTACCTGTACTTGTACTAACGAGCTTCCACTACCTCAGAGCTTTGTTTGTTACTAGTAGTGACGGACGCCGTCACATACTTAGTAAGAGCGGGACGCGCTCGCACTATTACCAAGGGGATTCCAACTATTTTATTCACTCATAGACTGGTTAGGATGTGGATTTTAATAAGGACTTATATGAGACTCATATGAGATCTCCAACGTTGCAGAGACTTATACATCAATTCAGTCCTATTCACTTTCATCCACTTATTATTATACTACACTATAGGACCCATAGCATCAGCGTACCTGTTTGAGATCTAAATGTATGCTATATGTGGACAGTAGCAGTCGGGTTCCCGGTGATCATTATCACAAACTCATTACGTTTGTCTATGCCATCCACTTTATTAGAGCAGTTTTTTAGTATTTTGTAATTACTGCCGGTCTGATTTTATTTTTATATATATTGTGCCCATTAAATAAATTTATTTTCTTTATGACCCTGACCTCTTGAGTGTGCCCAGCTACAATCGAATAGGGCTTCAGAATATATCACTGCACCACAGAACAGCAATTAGGCCCTAATATTTTCAACTTTTACACAAAAGGCTTTTCAACAGATAAGTGCAACAATGAACGTCAAATACCGTATTTTTCGCCCTATAAGACGCACTGGCACATAAGACGCACCTAGGTTTTTGAGGAGGAAAATAAGAAAAAAAAAAAGGTGTACTTTTGGTGGGTTTTTTACTAACGGTGTTTTGTGCATGACACTATTATGACACACTGTTATGGGGAATCTGGGGATGGCACTGTTATGGGGGATCTGGGGATGGCACTGTTATGGGGAATCTGTGGATGGCACTGTATGGAGGCATCTGTGGATGGCACTGTATGGGGGAATCTGTGGATGGCACTGTATTGAGGCATCTGTGGATGGCACTGTATGGGGGCATCTGTGGGTGGCACTGTATGGGAGCATCTGTGGGTGGCACTGTATAGGGGCATCTGGGGATGGCACTGTATGGGGGCATCTGGGGATGGCACTGTATGGGGGCATCTGTGAGTGGCACTGTATGGGGCATCTGGGGATGGCACTGCTATGGGGGATCTATGGATGACATGCTATGTGTCATCCACAGATCCCCCCCATAGCAGTGCCATCCCCAGATGCCCCCATACAGTGCCATCCACAGATGCCCCCATACAGTGGGTGGGGGTCCGGCATCTTGTTTGCTAAAAATCGCGGGGCCCGGTGTAGTAACTGTATTCTAGAATACAGTTACTGCACGGACCCGCTGTCATTAGCAAACAAGACTGCCGCCCACAGCCCCTCCTCCTTGATACACACGCCGGCTGCACTGTTCAGCAGCGCAGCGGTGTATCAGTGTTTGCCACATTCACCCCTTAAGACGCAGCACTAATTTTACCCCACTTTTGTCAGCACTCTGGTGTCAGCACTCCTCCCCATTTAGACTAGGTGTTTTTAATTAGCCTTAGCCTGCAAAGGGTTTATAAACTCCTACTACCTCTCAGATGGATTTCCTGAGGGTTGTGACTGGGTAAACGCTTTGCACTCGTTCACATGGTGCAGTACTGCGTGTCTGCCATTGCTGCCTCAGTGCTGTGCTGGTGGGGCCCAGAGCCAAGGAGGCTTTGCTGCACAGTGGGGATGCTGTGTGGCTTCTGGGTCCCGCCGTCAGCTGCTGGTGCAGTGCTGGGGCGCCGGTGGTCGCCGCGCACTGCTGCGCCATTGAGGTTAGAGTAGGTCCCCACTTGTAGAGGCTACCTTGTCGCGGTAAGTGGGCCTATGCTCTTTGATCAAACTGTATACTAATGCCTCTTATGCACAGCATAAAATGTATTACAAATTGGGCGGATATGCCACGTAATTATGCTGAAGGACAGTCGTTATATCAAAAGCATAGTGCTGAGTATGTGCGATCCAGATTCACTCTCCTGTATATATTGTTAGAATCTATTTTCTTTAGCATAGTTGCCCATAGGAACCAATCAAATTCTATCTTTTGTTTTTCAGAGCTCTTTGGGAAATTAAAAAGTAGAATCTGAGGAAAGTGTCAGGTGGGCACCGAAACAGGGACAAGTGGCAGTGAGAGATATCTACGTCTGGACACAAATTTGTACTGAGGATACTGAGCATACCCCCATGCACAAAACTGTCAAGGCAGAGAGACACAGCCAGCCAAAGAGACACAGTCACCTGTGGTGTGTGCAGCCACTGCATATTGGCCCAACCAAATCTGGGCAACACAGCTGATTACCCCAAGCATGACCACCCCACATCTGCATTATCCAATCTGAGAAACACAGGTGATCAGGATAACAAGTGGCAGTGAGCGATATTCACGTCTGGCACAAACTTGTATTGATGACCCCCATCCACAATACTGCCGAGGCACGAAACACAGGCAGCCAAAGAGATACAGTCAGTCATTCTGAGTGCGGCCACCACGCGTCGGTACAACCAAATCTGGGCAATACAGCTGACCACTTCAAGTATGGTCACCACACGTCTGCATTACCAAATTGGGGAAACACAACTCATTATTTCAAGTGCACGACCGGATAAGATATCCGACAGTGCGGCATCTCCTCCATCCTAATAAGGAGCATGCAACGCCGCTACTCTTCTTATAACCTACAGCTTAACATAAGCCTTCAGAAAAAAAGGAAAACAATAAGTAAATGGTGTGGTAACCGCAGATAAACTATACCACTTTGCTCCTTACAGTTATAGTGTTTAATAGTGATGAGCAGCAGAGGCAATATTCGAATTTGCGATATTCCGCGAATATTCGTTAGAATATTCATCATATATTCGTGAATATTCATATTCGAGATTATTCTACTTATTGCAAAAAATTGGCAATGTAATATTCGTGTAATGTGAATATTCTAAAATCCGAATATATAGCACTATGGAATATAGTGCTATATATTCTTTTTTTAGAATATTCGTCATTTTTCCCATCTGAAGTCATGATTCTTCCCTGCGTAAGTTGCTTTTGGGCCAATGACTGTTCACATTAAATTGGAAAAAATGACAAATATTCTAAAAAACAAATATATAGCACGTGTTTTAGAATAATCGCATTAAGCGAATATTACATTGCTGATTTTTCGCATAAGAGAAATATATTTTCTCTTATGCGAAAAATCTGCAATGTAATAGTCGCAAAATGTGAATATTCTGAAATACGAATATATAGCACTATAGAATATAGTGCTATATATATATATTTTTTAGAACATTCGTCATTTTTCCCAATTTAATGTGAACAGTCATTGGCCCAAAAGCAACTTAAAGGGAATCTGTCACCTGGCTATCCACAAATTTTTTTTTTCCTTTAGCCTAGGGCAATAAAGTACCTTATATCCGGATCTGTTGTTCTTTTTTCCGTGTGTCTTGTATTTTCTGTTAAAACCCGCTTTATCCATTATGTAAATTAGGCTGTAAGGAGCCCAGAGGGGCATTTTTTCTCTTCCAAGGAGCCCAGGAACGCCCCCCTGATGTGCCCAGACCGCCTAAATTTGAATCTAAAGAACGCCTCCAGCTGCTGAAATCGCGTCCCAGAGGCAAGGCTACGGCTCCGCACCCCGGCTACATTCGCTCTCTGCCCGGAATACATCCCTGATCCTCTTCTCGGCGGCCGCTGGAAATCTCGCGCAGGCGCAGTTTCGGCAATTGCCTGCGCGATCTGACGGCAACTGAGGGCAAAAGCCTCAATAGTGTCACTGGGCATGCGCCGAGCCCAGTGACGTCTTCGGAGCGATGTTGCCCTCAGTTGTAATTGGATCGCGCAGGTAACCGCCAGCACTGCGCCTGCGTGAGATTTCCAGCGGCCGCCGAGAACAAGATGGGGGATGTATTCCGGGCAGAGAGCGAATGTAGCCGGGGGGCGGAGCCGTAGCCTTGCCTCTGGGACGAGATTTCAGCTGCTGGAGGCGTTCTTTAGATTCAAATTTAGGCGGTCTGGGCACATCAGGGGGACGTTCCTGGGCTCCTTGAAGAGAAAAAAACGCCCCTCTGGGCTCCTAATTTACATAATGGATAAAGCGGGTTTTAAGAGAAAATACAAGACACACGGAAAAAAGAAAAACAGATCCGGATATAAGGTACTTTATTGCCCTAGGCTAAATGAAAAAAAAAATTTGTGGATAGCCAGGTGACAGATTCCCTTTAAGCACGGAGGAATCATGACTTCAGATGGAAAAAAATAACGAATATTCTAAAAAACGAATATATAGCACTATATTCTATAGTGCTACATATTCTGTTAGAATATAGCGATTTTTCGCATAAGAGAAAAAATAAAATAATGAAGAATATTCTAATTCACTACAGACTACAATATTTCAGCCATCTCACATTGGCCCACAAGCAAGAAGCAGGTAGGTATACTAGGTAATGGGTTCAGATGAACCCCCCCCCCCCAAAAAAAAAAATAATAATAATAATTTAATTTTTTTTTTCGTTTTTACGAACATTTATCACAATTTTCGAAGTGCCGATATTCGCGATACAAATTAGAAATTTGAATATTCGCGCTCAAAACTAATAATTAATACTTTATAGATATATGAATGCCCTATAAGGATCCCACAAGCAGACATATGCTTTAAGGATCAATTGCAATAGCCCAGCTATTCATTATACTGCTCCTCCTGGTAATCGGACTTTTTAAATATTTTTAATTATTATTTTTAATATATATTTTTCAACTTTCTCCATAAAAACCCTTTCTATTTATTATCTACAGAATCATATTAGACCTATTACTGTGGGAGCCCCTCAGGTAGAAGATAGTGTTGAAAGACGAGATTTCTTTGGGGTAACTATGCCACCCGCAGCACTAAACACCTGTTCTGATGCCACATTACTTGCCAGGCAGGAAAGCTTGCCCAGGGCAAACTTGGCCAGTTGCAGCCACAATTCAAATTTGGCTGCCCAGTAGTCTAGGTTATCTTGGATCTGGGGTGACAGGGTGCAGTCCTAGTATGCCACCACCTGCTGGTTCAGTTTCTTCTCCATGTCCTGCTGCTGCTGATGGGTGGTTTCTTCAGTAGGCGGCTGAAGAAAACTGCTCAGAGACTCAATACTTACGTTGCTGCTGATGAAGCTGGTGCTACTCCTGTACCGCTCCACCCCCCTCCTGCAGTTATGGCAGCACTCAGAGGGTGAGGCTTGGCAATTGCGCACATAGGCAGCGACCAACAAACCACAAAGGATCGATAGTAGTTGAGTTATTTATCCCTCTCAGAAGGTGTAAAAAAAGGCCCCCATTTTGGACCGGTAGGAAGGGTCTTACATTGTGGAGAGTAAGTAGTCATCCCTCTGCCAAATAGTGATAATGCGGCTGTCACTATGCAAGCAACTCAGCATGCATCTGGCCTACCAGGGACTCGGAGGGACTCCCTGCCTCCATCTCCACTGCATACTGCCACGGTCTTTTGGGGTCATCTGTGTCATCTTAGTCGTCGCCCTCTATTTCCTCCTGCTCCTCTCCTGTCGCTTGGGTAGATAAACTACCTAGTTCTGTATAGAATTCATGGGCATTTTTATCCTCCTCCTCATCCTCCTCCTGTGCCAGTTCAGCCTCCACGGGGCCCAGATGGCCATGAGATGTATGCAACACGTTTTCTGCCCCCTCGCCAGTCAGATTTATCAACATCCCCTCAAGGGCATGAAAGAGTGGAATTACATCATTCATCCCATAGTTCTGGCAACTGACAAATAAAGTCGCCTCCTCCAAAGGCATGAGCAAACAGCAGGTGTCACACATGTTGAAGTTACACCAGGGAGTAGTCTTGTCGGTCTGCATCATCAAGAAATAAAAGTTACTGGTTTCCTCTGCTCATACACTCGGTCCAACATGTGGAGCATGGAGTTCCAACATGTGGAAACGTTGCATATGAGGTGATGTTGAGGAAAACCATTCTGCCTTTGCAGTTCAAGAAGGGCGTGTTTTGCACAGTAAGAGTGGCAGAAGTTAATGCTCAGTTTGCTTGACATTTTCAAGACATCTTGCAGGTGAGTGGAAGACTTCAGGAACCGGGTGACAACCAGATTGAAAATATGCATCATGCAGGGCGCATGGGTAGCCCTCCCTGACGCAGTGCAGACAGGATGTTCTTCCCATTATCAGTGACCATGGTTCCTATCTCTAGTTGGTGAAGAAACAGCCAGGATTCGATTTCTTGGTTAATGACGCGGAGCAATTCCTCCTCGGTGTGACTCCATTCACCCAGGCTGACTAGGTGCAGAACCACATGACAACGCCATGCTTTGCATAGCTGGCATGCCGGAGGACCACTCTAAACTGTGCCTACAGCAGAGGCTGAGGACAAGGTGGAGGATGAGGAGTCAGAGAAGGACATTGGCGCAGAAATCCAAAGATTACAATGCGGAGGCAGCATTGCCATCACCTGGCCAAGTTGCTAGTGTGCCTGGGCCAGAACCACATTTACCCAGTTAGCTGTAAAGGACATATATTGTCCTTGACCATAGTTATAGCTCCACACGTCAGTGCTGGTATGAACTGTACCAGATGCCGACAAACTCAAGGACTGGCCCACCGTCTGCTCAACATACGTGTGCAGGGCTGGTACAGCTTTTTTGTTAGAGAAGTAATGACTATGGTAGTAATGGGACTCTCCACCTTGGGTGGGCACAAGCCATCAGTTCTCTGAAATGTTAAAGTGTCCACAACATGGAAAGAGAGGGTAAGTGACACCAGTAACTTGGCCAGGTCCATGTTCAGCTTCTGTAACGCTGGAAGAGTGCACACATACTGTTATCTTCTTGCAATCGCCTCAGTGATCGATTGCTGGAGAAACACGTGACCAGGAGTAGGAGGAGCAATAAACAAAGGGAATTAATACCAGGTTTCTTCTGCTGAGGTTGAGGAGCCCTGACTGCTGGAGAAAGGGTGCAGGCCAGTGGGAGATGCAGCGGTTGCTGCTTCAGGCGGTACCAGCACATTCCTTTACACCTGAGAGCACTACATTCAGGAATGAACTATAGACCCGGTCCTTTACACCTGAGAGCACTACATTCAGGAATGAACTATAGGATATTAATATGTGATTTGATTTTATATAGATATGTTTTAATACTTCTATTGCTTATTATTATATATTTATTGTGTATTTTATGATAAACGTTCTGATAATGACGTCTTTTCATGTGATCTGTATACAAAATACTGGGACATTGATCCAGTCCAATTTTTTGAGATGACCCAGACATGTGACAGATGGAGGATATATAAGTACTATGGATTTGGTGTGGAGGCTTCACCACTGATGAAGGGACCAGCAAAGAGTCCCGAAACGCGTATGGTTTTGAAGAGACCCCCACCATTTTGGATTACCAATTTACAAACTACTGTAACACATTACCAGAGGTCATGGAGCGATCCGATTACGTCAGCAACATAACAGACCTCAGGATATCAAATTGCGGGAGGAGTACGAAAAAGGAAATACGTCACACAGACGTAATCGGCATCCTTGTACATCTCATAGACACGGCTCGAGGTATGCGCGGCCAAGACACGTGGGACGCCACTACTAGGACCGGAAGATCTTACCACGGAGCCAGCGGGATTACTGAACAGGTACCGCCGTCTCTAGTACACTAAGGAATTGCTAAGGAATTGCCAAATTGTTATCTGTATACCTTCTGTACTGACACTCCTCCACGCAAATAGAACTTAATCTAAATACATTGGATTTATACGCAACAGCATATATTGCTATAGACTGGCACAACCTATATAGCGTTCAGCATATCTAGCACATTACAGCAAGTGAATGAACCTTGCTTTTTTCCCTCTCTAAAGGACTATATGCATTTGAGCTATTTATTTGAGACTCTTGATCTTTTTTAAATCTTTTTTAAAATGTTTAATTTATTGATATAGCGATATTACTGCTGTCTACATATATTTGTCAAATATTGTTATCAAGTGATATAATAAATATGTATTCCATCCTTACATGTGGCTCCAAATTAGAGTGCCGATCAATACCATTGCTATTTAAAATGTTTACCAGTACATTAGTGTCACAGTTTTCCCAGGCTACTTCATGGTGATGCTCCATGTGTTGATGCAGGGCCATGGTACCAACATTAAAACCATGACCGTGCTTCACCTTCTGCCCATTAATCCTGCATACTGTCATGCTAATGTCCTCAAGCGACTTGATAAAAAGTTCCCACACTGCCGAATATGGTATTTTATACCCACCACTCCATACTAACTGCTTGCCGGTGCCTTTATGAACCTGTGCACTGCTAGTTGTTTCCGGACAGGTAAGATCCTGAGTAGAAGACGTTCTACCCCGGGCACGTTTGGCTCCAGATTTCTACCTGCTTCTACCCTGCTGGCTCATCTGCAGACTGCCACCCTGCTGCTGTCTCTCGGGCCTGCTGCCACCTTCACTCCCTGATGATGATAATGCCTTCTCTTCCAGCGGCTGCCATGTGTGATCAGCTACATCATCATCTACTAATGTCTGTTCATCACTTATGTCAGCCTCGCCAATCTCATGCCCACATCCCTGACTGCTTGCAACACATGCTCCCACCTAACAGTCATCATCACTAGAGATGAGCGAACTTCAAAAATTAGTTTGATGTTCGGGTTGGGGTAATCGCCGCATCCCGTTATGGATTCCACTACCGCGGACTATCCCGGCATATGGAATCCATAAGGGGCGGCTTCCACGAACCCGAACTTTGGAAAAGCTGAAGGACCTGGGGTGACGTCACCGTCATGTGATCAGTGCAGGGGGCGTGGCTCAGCACTGGATCAAATAACGGAATCCATAACGGGATGCGGCGATTACCCGAACGCCGAACTAATTTTTGAAGTTCGCTCATCTCTAATCATCACTAGTTGCATGCCTAAAGGAAGACACAGTGGACTTCTCCTCCAAGTCTGTGCTGGCCTGCATCTGCTGACTGCAGAGCCGGCAGCATGCATTACTTCCCGAGCAGAAGGGGCAGCAAAAGAAAGAGGCAGTTGCAGGACAGGTGAGGGAACAGAGGTTGTTCCTGGGTCATGCCAACTAGGTGTGGTCTCAGAGGAACCCACTGATTCCTGGTTGTGTGTATATCTGTTGTCACCTGAGATAATGTTGAAGAGCAAATCAACCATTCCAGTACAGCTGGATTGTTTTTCCAAATCACGACCACTGAATGACAGTGGCAGCTCTGACCGATTGCTGCAGCGGCTGCTACCACCATCTCTTATTCTCCTGCTACAGCAATATTTTTGCATCTGCCAGTCTCTTTTGAGGGCCCAGGCAACTGTCTGTTGGCCATAGTGTACAGTACCTGAATCAGTAATGTAACTAAGTATGTAAGTATGTATGTAAGTATGAATGGCACAGCAGGTGAACAAGATAAACATGCCTATATATTAGACTGCCTGTTGATGCTGAGTTTGATACACAGTAAGTCTATGTAAAACAGAGCAGATTAAGTATTAATGGTGCAGCAAGTGTACTAGATAAAAGCAAATATATATTAGACAGCATATTGACAATGAGTCTGATGCACTGTAAGTCTATCTATAACAAAATACTGTATGTTAAGTATAAATGGTGGAGCAAGTTAACTATATAAATGTGTACATATATTAGACTGCTTGTTGACACTGAGTCTGATGTACAGTAAGTCTATGAATAACAGAACAGATTAAGAATGAATGGTGTATCAGTTGAACTGATGCACAGTGTGATTACACTTAGCCTGCACTGTCCATGCACTGTTTCCCAATGCTCTCCTTACAGGATCTAAAAACTCTCCCTACAATCTCTTTACACTGTCCCTGCACTCTCCTTATCCAATATTCTACAATTAAAAGCTTTCTAAAGTGTACTCTAGAGAGCACTGTCCCTAGAACTTGCCACTAGGGATGAGCGAACTTGAACTGTAGTTCGGGTTCGTACCGAATTTTGGGGTGTTCGCAACACGGACCCAAACATTTACGTTAAAATTCGGGTTCTTTATTCGGCGATTTCTATGGTGCGTCATACTACTTGCCCCAAGAGGCCATCACAGCCATGCCTGCTATTGGAATGGCTGTGATTGGCCAGGTTCAGTATGTGACCCAGCCTCTATTTAAGCTGGAGTCACGTTGCGCCGCACGTCACTCTGCTCTGATTAGTGTAGGGATAGGTTGCAGCTGCTGTTATGGCGAGATTAGGCAGGGATTAACTCAGCAAAAATACTTAATGAAGTGATCGATCTACAGCTGTGAATCATTCAACTTCTGCTAGTTAATTGCTCACTGTTTTCAGGCTCCCCAGAGCGTTTTTCTGTCACTTTTTTCTGGGGTGATCGGCGGCCATTTTGTGGCTTGTGGTATGCCAGCACAAGCTGCCACCAAGTCTATTAATCGATCAATAGTAGGTTTTTTTTTTTTTTTTTTTGCTATATCCTACATCAGGGGCTTGGCTGTGCTTATTGTCACCCCTAGAAATTCAGGATAGAATTTTCTATATTTTATTGAGAGGTGAAATTCACTTCAAAGAATAGTAATCCCCTAAATATGGCGTTCAAGCTGTGGCTAGCCAAGTGTAATACTGTCTGGCAAAGAATATATATTTTTTTATGGGGTGAAATTCTATTTCCAAAATAGCAATACCCTAAATCAGTGGTTTCTGCTGTGGCAGGACAAGTTTTATAGTGTCCGTAAAAGTATAGCTTTTGTTCTGGGTTGAAATTCAATTATCAAAATAGCAATACCGTAAATCTGGTGTTCCAGCTGTGACTGGACAAGTTTCATAGTGTCCGTCAAAGGATATATTATTTTCTAGGGTGAAATTCAATTACCAAAATAGCAATACCGTAAATTTGGTGTTCCAGCTGTGACTGGACAAGTTTCATAGTGTCCATCAAAGGATATATTATTTTCTAGGGTGAAATTCAGTTGCAAAAATAGAAATACCGTAAATCTGGTGTTCCCAGCTGTGACTGGACAAGTTTTATAGTGTCCGTCAAAGGATATATTATTTTCTGGGGTGAAATTCTGTTGCAATAATAGAAATACAGTAAATCTGGTTTTCTAGCTGTGGCTGGACAAGTAGTTTAATAGTATCCGTCAAAGGATATATTTTGTTCTGGGGTGAAATTCAATTGCCAAAATAGTAATACCAAAAATCTGGTGTTCCAGCTGTTGCAGGCCAAGTGTAAATCTGTCCGAAAAAGAGTATATTACACTAAGCGTGCATCTCCAAGTGTATTTCTTTCCGGAAAAGGGTATAGTACACAAAGTGTTAAATTACAATTGCTACAAGCATAATCCTTTAAATTTGCACGTACTATTGTGCATCTCATAGTGTATTTCTGTCCGTAAAAGGGTATATTACGCTCAAGGTGTAAATACAAGTGCTGATAGGGTCATCCTTAATAACTTCACACGCTACCGTGCATCTGCAAGTGTATTTCTTTCCATTAAAAGGTATATTACAGTAAGTGTTAAAATACAGCATAAGCCTCTATATTTGCACACACTGTTTTGCATCTCTAAGTGTATTTCTTTCCGTTAAAGGGTATAATACACAAAGTGTTAAAATTCAAGTGCTGAAAGCATAATCCTAGATATTTTTTCTCACGCTACTGTGCATCTCCAAGTGTAAATCAGTCCGTAAAAGGATACCTTTCACCCAGGGCCTAAATACTAGGCCTACAATTGATATTTCTCTACATCTGTGGTTACTGCTGTGCCTGGATTAGTGTAATACGGTACATAAATAGATAGCCAGATAGTGTTAGGTGCCTGTAAAAAAAGGCCTGAATTTGAATACAATACATTGGGCCAAATAATTTTTTTCTTATTGTGGTGAACGGTAACAATGAGGAAAACATCTAATAAGGGCCCATCACTGGTGCGTGGCTGGGGGGAAACGGAGGACGATGACAATATGCCTCCCACAGAGGACAGCTTGTCCTTACCTCTGGGCAGCCTGGCACACATGAGCGACTACATGCTGCAGTGCCTGCGCAGTGACAGCAGAGTTGCACCACCACCTGATATGGAATGTATTAGCAGGAGGCAGCATTTCGCTAACATGGTGGAACAGTACATGTGTACACCCCTCCACGTACTGACTGATGGTTCGGCCCATACAACTTCTGGGTCTCCAAATTGTCCACGTGGCCAGAGCTAGCCTTTTATGCCTTGGAGGGGCTGGCCTGCCCGGCGGCCAGCATTTTGTCTGAATGTATATTCAGCACGGCAGAGGGCGTCATTAGAGACAAACGCAGCCGCCTGTCCACAGCCAATGTGGACAAGCTGACGTTCATAACAATGAACCAGGCATGGATCCCACAGGACCTGTCCATCCCTTGTGCAGATTAGACATTTATAACTACCTCCCCTTAACCATATATTCTTGGACTCCAGGGCACTTCTTCATTCAATCCTTTTTTAATTTTACCATTATATTGCGGGACAACCCAAAGTTGAATGAACCTCTCCTCCGTCTGGGTGCCAGGGGCCTAAATATCGTAAACTGGCCTGTTCCAATGGTGGGTGACATGAAGCCTGATTCTCTGCTATGGGACCTATCTCCTCTGTCTGGGTGCTGGGACCTAAACAAATAAAAGTGGCCTTCTCCATTGGTGGGTGACATGAAGCCTGATTCTCTGCTATGGGACCTCTCTCCTCTGTCTGAGTGCTGGGGCCTGAATAAGTAAATGTGACCTTTCCATTGGTGGGTGATATGAAGCCTGATTCTCTGCTATGCCACCTCTCTCCTCTGTCTGGGTGCTGGGGCCTAAATAACTGAAAGTGGCCTTTTCCATTGGTGGGTGACATGAAGCCCGATTCTCTGCTATGGGACCTCTCTCCAATTGATATTGGTTAATTTTTATTTATTTTATTTTAATTCATTTCCCTATCCACATTTGTTTGCAGGGGATTTACCTACATTTTGCTGCCTTTTGAAGCCCTCTAGCCCTTTCCAGAGCTATTTTACAGCCTTTTTAGTGCCCAAAAGTTCGGGTCCCCATTGACTTCAATGGGGTTCGGGGTGAAGTTCGGGTCGAGTTCGGATCCCGAACCCGAACATTTTCAGGAAGTTCAACCGAACTTCTCAAACCCAAACATCCAGGTGTTCGCTCAACTCTACTTGCCACATCTCTCCCTATGCTCAGCTCACAGTGAAATGGCAGTGACCGCTCTGGATGAGGCTTTTATAGGGCTGTGACAACACAGGGTATGGCTATCTGCTTATTGGCTGACTGCGCAGCAATATGGGTCATATCATGTTCCCCAGCTTCTTATTTTCACTTTGTAACATGTGTAGCCTCCATTTTAGCGAAGCGTGAGGAAATTCGGATTCATGGTGAATCAAATGTTTCCTGAAAGTCAATTAATTTCACTTTGATTCGCTCAACCCTAAGGCCTCTTTCACACGGGCGAGTTTTCCGTGCGGGTGCAATGCATGAGGTGGACGCATTGCACCCGCACTGAATCCGGACCCATTCATTTTTTATGGGGCTGTGCACATGAGCGGTGATTTTAACGCATCACTTCTGCGTTGCGTGAAAATCGCAGCATGCTCTATATTTTGCGTTTTTCATGCAATGCAGACCCCATATAAGTGAATGGAGCTGCGGGAAAATCGCAAGCATCCGCAAGCAAGTGCGGATGCAGTGCAATTTTTCCGCATGGTTGCTTAGCAACGGGACCAGATCTTTATTATTTTCCCTTATAACATGGTTATAAGAGAAAATAATAGCATTCTTAATAAAGAATGCTTTGTAAAATGAGGATGAAGGGGTTAAAAATAATAAAACTTACCTTAGCCACTTGATCGCGTAGTTAGCGATCTCTCTTCTCACTTCAAGCTTTAGCTGTATTCTAAAGGACCTGTGATGACATCACATCACATGGTCCAATCACATGGTCCGTGATGGGAAAATAATAAATTCACTAGAATACTCAAACCGAAACCGGACTTCAGTGATGAAGTCCGGCTTCGGGCCTGGGTACCAAACATGGCGATTTTTCCAACGCGCATGCAAAACGCATTACAAACGTTTGCACACGCGCGGAAAAATCGCGCATATTCCCGCAACCCACCCGCATCCTATCCAGGCATCAAACATGACGCCCGTGTGAAAGAGGCCTAAGTGTAATAAATCTTTTATACTTAACTGAATAAGTATAAAATTCCTCCTCTATATAGTAGAAGGGCAGATCAAGACCATGTGGAGTCAACTTATTACACGTGATCCTCACAATCTACAGGCTATACAACCTCATCACAATATTACATTCTATTGTCAGATAGTGTGGGTGCCAGCTATATAGTTTGTATTTGAGTCTTATCTTTTTTTTTTGCTGTAGTGACGGATAGCCAGCCCCCAGTTAGAGCACCCACGTAGTCCTACTTTTGATTTCTGGAGAATTGTTCTACATTTTAAAGGTGGAATCTCATTTGTTGCTATGGGCAACTAAGCCATTGTTCCTTTCCCCGCGTTTTGATAAATTTTCCCCTACACTTATTGTGTTGAAGTTGCATTTACATTGAAATCCGACCCCTGGATAGTTTTAATACTGTTAACTACAGAAGCTATACTCTACAGTTAATATACTGTACCTACAAAGGTTTCTAATAGGTTTCCTATTTTAAGACCATATTGTGTAAGGAAGGAGCTCAGTGCTTCTGAGAGGGTAACTATGTGGCACAAGCACAGTTAGGCCTCTTTCACATGAGCGTGTCCGGATTAGATCTGGATGCGTTGCAGATGCGTTTAGCGATTTCACTGGCAAAGCCAATCAGTTTTCCTGCAGTTGCGTTCAGTTGTTCAGTTTTTTCCGTGCGGGTGCAATGTGTTTTGATGAGTTTTTCACGCGCGTGATAAAAAACTGAAGGTTTACAAACAACATCTCCTAGCAACCATCAGTAAAAAAACGCATTGCATCTGCACTTGCTTGCGGATGCAATGTTTTTTCACGCAGCTCCGTTCACTTCTATGGGCCCCATGAAAGAGCTGCATGAAAAACGCAGAATATAGAACATGCTGCATTTTTCACGCAATGCAGAACACAGACCCAGAGAAATGAATGGGTCAGGATTCAGTGTGGGTGCTATGCGTTCACATCACACATTGCACCCACGTAAAAAACTCGCTCGTGTGAAAGGGGACTAAGGACGTTAAAAACTATTTATGACCTTGGAGTGTCTGACTTAGTAGTGTTGAAAGGGGCCTTAGGGCTCGTTCGTGTGAAAGGGGCCTTAGGGCTCTTTCACACTAGCGTTTTTGTTTTCCGGCATAGAGATCCGTCATCGGGGCTCTATGCCGGAAAAATCCTGATCAGGATTATCCCAATGCATTCTGAATGGAGAGAAATCCGTTCAGGATGCATCAGGATGTCTTCAGTTCAGGACCGGAACCTTTTTTGCGCTTTTTGCTCCGGCCAAAAATCCTGAACACTTGCCGCAAGGCCGGATCCGGAATTAATGCCCATTGAAAGGCATTAATCCGGATCCGGCCTTAAGCTAAACGTCGTTTCGGCGCATAGCTGGATCCGACATTTAGCTTTTTATGACTGGTTACCATGGCACCCAGGACGCTAAAGTCCTGGTTGCCATGTTAAAGTGTAGTGGGGAGCGGGGGAGCAGTATACTTACCGCCCGTGCGGCTCCCGGGGCACTCCAGAGTGACGTCAGGGCGCCCCACGCGCATGGATCACTTGATCCATGCGCATGGGGCGCTCTGACGTCATTCTGGAGCGCCCCGGGAGCTGCACGGACTGTAAGTATACCACTCCCCCGCTCCCCACTACTACTATGGCAACCAGGACTTTAATAGCGTCCTGGCTGCCATAGTAACCTCAAAGCATTTCAAAGACTTATCAGGATCCTGATCAGTCTTCTAATGCTTTCAGGCGACTTGCGTTCTGACGGATCTGGCGGGACGGAAGTGCCTGCCGGATCCTCAGAGCGCAAGTGTGAAAAAGGCCTTAGAGTTCCTTTGTATTACAATAAGACACTAGAAAGTAACTTGCGGACTGAGTAGTTGTGTCTGTTATCTGCTTTCGCTTCGTGGCCTATAGAAATAGAAATTCCTGGCGAATGTCGCTCTGGAAATAAAACCTTTAATCAGGCATTGTTGGCAGAATGTTCTACATGATGATGAAAGGCAATTAACATGCCTGGAAGTGTTGCAAATTTACTACTATGCATATTTTATTGTTTGTGTCATGATCAATTTCCCGACAATAAAGTGTGTAAGTGTGACCATAAATCTCGGCTGGTATCAGTGGATGTGTCACAGACCTTATTCTTTCTAGCTCCTTAAATGAAGACATAAACCAATGCAAAGACTGGATGAACTGGAACCAAAAATGTAAAACAAAAAAAAAAAGGAAAAAAAACACAAAACCAGTAGCAGATAACATTTCAGTGATTCAGTGATTCAGTGATTTTGCTCTCCTGTATTATACTTTTATTAATATGTATGCAATTGTAACATGCATTGTCTTGTGATGCAGGTTATTAGCTGTCATGTAGTGCCAGTGTGTGGTTATCAGCAGGTGTCACATTTATAAGGCATTGTCATTGATAATATCCTAAATTCCTCCTCTGATTGAATCTGTAGTAACTGCACAAATATGCTTAACTGTATTATGCAAAGAAAAATCATGGTACTAAAATATCTCAAAAAGAAAAAAAAGGCAAATTTTAAAATGCAGTTTACCTCTAAGTGACAAAAAGTAATCATTTTGGGTGACCACTTAAACTTTACTTAAGGAGTGAATAGGAGTGGGATGTATTTTAGCAATAAGAACTAAATGTAATTAAATATGCATACCTGGATTATAGTGCTGTCTTGGGAATGAATCAAAAGAAAATAGCAATTACTGTATTATTTATTTATTTATTTATAATATTTTTGGTACATTTCCCACACTATAAGATGCAATCTTTTCCCAAAAGTAGGGGGAAAATGGCAATGCACAGGGACGGATTGGCCAT
Source organism: Bufotes viridis (assembly GCA_033119425.1). Lineage (NCBI taxonomy): Eukaryota > Metazoa > Chordata > Amphibia > Anura > Bufonidae > Bufotes > Bufotes viridis. The sequence continues at coordinate 51,961,775 of CM065593.1, forward strand.
AGACCTTACAGGAAACTTTTTCGGTTGGCTGATGCCTCAGGATGCTACTCAAGTCCTCCACTCTGCGGCTGGCTGGGTACATAATGAGCTATCAGTGGTAATTAACGCTGTGAGAATCAGGTACTCATGTACTCTGCTAGTGACCGCACATGCCCTACTGAATTCAACTGCTCTGACCTGCATCTGACTTTCTAAGTACCCTGCACTGTATCTTAATCAGAGACAACTGGAGAAGAAGGACAGAAAATGGCTTCTATTGATGGCCACCACGGATTTGGGGGCAGAGGGACAGCTTTTGGGGCAGTGTATTGTGCTGTTCTGCGGTATATGATTTTGCTGGGATGGTATATTTTACTACGGTATTGTTGACTGTGCCTAATTTTGTTGCCCCCCCTACAATATTGAGCCACTTTTAAGTTTGTTTTTTTCAGGGCCACTTTAAGTTCCCAGTCTGCCCCTGGCAGGGCATCTTATAATGCAAATTGTAAAGAGCACTTCAATTATGGAGGCCAAGTATTTACCCTCATTTTATGTCAATTCCTCTGTAGATCAGTATGAAAAAAAAGAAAGAAATGTAAAAACAAACAAAAAACGAGGCAAAAAGATCACACTGAGATGCTGCAATTAAAAAAATCTATAATTTATAACACTATGACTGAGTTGATTAAAAGCATAAAATAAATAATAATAATAAAAATGTAAAAAATATGGAAATAAGGAATTTTACTTCTTATATTTTCTGTTTCCTCTAGTCTCCATAATGCTCACAAATGAAAACTGATAGCTAGAACAGATATATTTTTTTGTTAACCTGCTAATCCTATTAACAATGAGCTGGCTTGATAAGTAATGAACTGAGTCTGCAATTAGCTTTGGTAATTAAGGCATTACACCAGAAAAATGTTTAAGAAATTCTTACATCATCTTTAAGGTCTGCAGATAAAGATTTTTTAACATTGAGTTCGTTAATGTAATAAAGATAAATAACTATACCCATAATAATTATTCATGTGTAATTACATATTTTACTAGATGCTTACTCATAACAAATTAATGGATGCAATTAAAAAATAATTTTAGCTTCCTGAATAATTAGTTATTTAAATAGTAATTTAAATGAGATGTACTAAGTTAAAGTTGTAATTGCATTAAATTATTTATATGTTCATATATTTTCACTGCCAATGAAGGATTAAAGTAAAGCAGATTGTGGTTCCTATATAACATTTCTTACCTGCTAAAATATTTAAGGTGTAATTATTAATAATTTTGAATTTAAAAGGTTGAAAAGAAAATGTATAGGCTCTGATTTATCATGGTTTCACTCCAGAATTCTGGCTTAAAAAAGTTGCATAATTGAGCTTTTGAGACATTTCAGGCTCACTTGCGCAAAAAATGTTGCAACTTTTTGTACTTTTCCACAACTCACTCCAGTTTTGAAATGTGGGTTGGAAAGTGGGCATGGTTAGCTATGTTAATGAGTGTCACTCCAGATTTACCACTTTAAAAAGTCTCAAAAAAGTTCCAATCTCACTCCAGTTAGAGAGTGGAGTATGAAAATTGGACTAGCTTCTCCAGACAAAAGTGTTAGGCCCATTTCACACAGGCGTTGCGGATTGGGGCCGAATAGGATGCGGGTGCGTGGCGGGAAAATCGTGTGAGTGCGCATGCAATTTCAGTCAGTTTTGACTGAGATTGTGTTGCGTGGTTCAGTTTTTTCAGCGCTAGTGCAATGCATTTTGCACGCACGTGAGAAAAACTGAATGTGGTACTCAGACCCGAACTTCTTTTATAAAGTTCAGGTTTGGGTTAGTTGTAGTGTAGATTTTATTATTTTCCCTTATAACATGGTTATAAGGGAAAATAATAGCATTCTTTAATACAGAGTAGAGTTAATGCTTAGTAGAAGGTCAATTGAGGGATAAAATAGAATTATTAACTCGCCTCCTCCAATTGATTGCGTAGCTGCCGGTCTCCTGTTCTTTCTTCAGGACCTGTGGTGACGTCACTGAGCTCATCACATGAGCGTATGCTTGCGATTTTTACGCAGCCCCATTCATTTCCATGGGGCCTGCGTTGCGTGAAAAACAGAATATAGAGCATGCTGCGATTTTCATGCAATGCTCAAGTGATGCGGGAAAATCACCGCTCATCTGCACAGCCCCATTGAAATGAATGGGTCCGGATTCAGTGCGGGTGCAATGCGTCAACATCACGCATTGCACGCGCGCAGAATACTCGCCTGTGTGAAAGGAGCTTTAGGTTTAAGCATAGGACAAATTTATTAAACAACATGATAAATGTGGCATAAATGGCGGAAATGTAGACTTGGGCAAAACTGGTGCTGTTCCACAGTTAGCTGCTGATGGTGTGGTTGTGGCACGTGACACCAACACTCTGTCAGGATGACTGGAACAATGCACCTTCTACTATGAACAGTATACCACCTCCCCCCTCCATGCTTTTTGCCATAAGTATGTAACATTGCAGGTATCTTTCATCTCAGCTCAACATACAGTATCCTGAGATGTGTGGTACAAGATAACCAGCTTTTTTATAAAACCATGATTTAACAATATTTTGTCATGTAGTGTCTATTTTGTGCATCTTTTTGCAGCCACCCAGTGGTAGTGTTGTGCTCTGCAGTCTGCCACGGGTTAGCATGTCATGATACTTTATTGAATTTGAAGTGCTTATCCAAATTATGCCCTATTCCATATAATTTTCCTTGTATGTTATGTGTATTTTTGGCCTCTTTTTTCTTTACAGTTTTGGTGGTCAACACAGAGAGGTTTCAATGTACTTAAATTCATTAATACTTATGAGACTGATATGATGATGTACTATCACAACACTACTAAGTCAGACACTCCAAGGTCATAAATAGTTTTTAACTTCCTTAGTCCCCTTTCACACGAGCGAGTTTTCTGCGTGGGTGCAATGCGTGATGTGAACGCATAACATCCGCACTGAATCCCGACTCATTCATTTCAATGGGTCTGTGTACATGATTTTTTTTTTCACGCATCAGTTCTGCGTTGCGTGAAAAATGTAGCATGTTCTATATTCAGCGTTTTTCACGCAGCCCTGGCCCAATAGAAGTGAATGGGGCCTCAGTGAAAAACGCATTGCATCCGCAAGCAAGTGCGGATCCAATGCGTTTTTCACTGATGGTTGCTAAAAGATGTTGTTTGTAAACCTTCAATTTTTTATCACGCGCGTGAATAACACATCAAAACGCATTGCCCTCTCACGGAGAAAAATTAACAACTGAACGCAATCGCAGACAAAACTGACTGAACTTGCTTGCAAAAGGGTGTGAGTTTCACTGAACGCACCCTGAAAGCATCCGGATCCAATCCGTCACGCTCGTTTGAAAAAGGGCATTAGGCCACTTGCTTGCGGTTGCAATGCGTTTTTCACACAGCCCCATTGCCAGGGCTGCGTAAAAACGCAGAATATAGAACATGCTGTATTTTTCACGCAACGCAGAACTGATGCAGGAAAAAAATGCTCATGTACACAGACCCATTGAAATGAATGGGTCAGGATCCAGTGCGGACGCTATGCCTTCACGTCACGCATTGCACCCCCGCGAAATGCTCGCTCCTGTGAAAGAGGCCTTATTCTTCCAATGAAGATTGAGCTATTCTATAAGTTGTTTGGATTTCCCTTCCTCGAGTGTTGCATGAACCTGATCAGAATTTTTCCCAATCAATAGGCACCTAATTGTTAGCAAAAAAATAATAATATAGAGACAGGAACCAGACTAAGGCCTCTTGCACATGACCGTATGGCTTTTTCAGTGTTTTGCGATCCGTTTTTAACGGATCCGTTTTTCCGTTTTTTGCTTCTGTTGTGTTTCCGTTTCGTTTCCGTTTTTCCGTTCTGTTTTTCCGTATGGCATATACAGTATACAGTAATTCCATAATAAAAATTGGGCTGGGCTTAAAATTTTCAATGGATTGTTCAGCAAAAACGGAACGGATACGGAAGACATACGGATGCCTTTCCGTATGCTTTCCGTTTTTTTTGGCGGACCCATTGACTTGAATGGAGCCACTGAACATGATTTGTGGACAAGAATAGGACATGGTCTATATTTAAACGGAACAGAAAAACGGAAACGGAAGGCATACAGAGACACTTCAGTATTTTTTGCAGACTCATTGAAGTGAATGGTTCAGTATACTGTCAGTATACTGAACTGAAAAAACAGCCAGTATACCGTCCGTAAAATACTGTTGTGTGCAAGAGGCCTAAGGATCATATAGAGAATTAATAAAGTCACAGAAAATAATGCACTAAAACAATAGATGCAAACATAATATATGGACTAAGCCCTCACTCCAATGATAAAATCTGAGACTCTTAGCCAATATATTTTGATCAAAACACACTGCCCACCTACACAGTGCTACAGTGGTCTCAAGTCAGGCAGGTCCTACTCTAAATCTACCTACATATTCAGTTATGCATCTATATTCAGGAGAGCAGACCCTTCACATATACTGTGCTGCTCCTAGTTATCTCTGTGTGCATCAGCAACCAATGAGAGGAGGAGCACACAGTGATATGTACCACCTTAATTAAGGTCGCCTATCAGATAGGTGGGGCAAAAGTGCACATGAATGCATATAGAGAATTAGGAGGTAAATGATGTGTAATTAGTGGGTTTCAGTTCTTCAGATGGGGTGAGTTTGGAGATTAAATAACATAAAAAATGGAGTCTACTATTTGTACATTGCTCACTGGTTGAGTGCTTATGGTTAGATTTTTAACACTCTATGCCTGATTTTTCTACTTACAGCAACACTACAGTCCAAATTGAAAATTTGACTACAGTATACATGGCCATTGTATAACAAACATACCTGGCTCCCTACTGATGAACGATCCTCATGCTGTCAATGCATTCTGATTCTCTGTTTGTAATGTCACGAAATGGCCACCACAGTCCACAATGACGACTACAGTCGTGTAATTTAAATAAATAAGAAAAAAAAATGAGGCATGTCGCCCACTCCGTCACCAATTTTTCTCCTATACTGTCTCTGATGATCAACCTAAAAGCCAGAAACCCTTTGTGAGGACTAATGCAGACCAATGGTGGCAGGATCTTTCATAAGTACAGCTCCAGGTATGTTGACTATATAGTTTAAATGTATAGTGAAATGTTCAATTTAGACTGGACGGTTGTTTTAGCAGGATCTTAACATCTTTATTAAATAGAAATGGGCCCAGTATTCTTCGGACCACCGTGTTACTGCAGGGAAAATGCAGTATTACATGGTTCAAAGAAATGGCTGACTATGTTAAATATGGATGTTTTTTTTGAATGGGACACCCTTCTCTATGGCATCCACGTAGGAAAGGGAATTGTCTTGATCGGACAACATCTTTAACAGTAGAGGAAGTCAAGGAAGGAAGACTTTCCTGCTATCTTTCCATGAATCCAAACCTACTTATTACAATACATGAACCTGTTTTCCATTTGACTACATTATCAGTGACATTTCTGGGATATAAAATGATAAAAGATATGGATCTGACTGCAATTTTTCAATGTACATATGACATTTTTAATGCCTACAAACATGTCGCTTTCTAAAAATATCTAAATGGGTTTTGCTCAGTTCAGCTGCATTATCATAATATACTAATAGAAAACAATGTATAGTGTTCACTTTAATGCGGTATTTTCATTGCATCATTAAGTATATTTTACTCCAAAACATCCTTGATTAATGCATTGATTTTGCCTACCAATGCAAGTTGCTTCAGGGCAGGCCCAGGCATTATTTATTTTTATTAGCTTATAATATGTCAATTTTTCTTCCTTATCTGTCATCTCTTACAAAAGTACATAAATCAAAAGTAGAGAAATACTGATACTAACAAGATATAATTGTTGTAGGGCCTGCCCTCGTTGAAGCCAGGTACAAATTATTCAATATTTAATTTGTTTGGGGTCATAATTTGCATACTGTGCATTCCAGACATACTGATTCAAAAAAATGGCAAATTTCTTCAAATTCATGTATAAAAAAAACTAATTCTTAAAACAATGGTTTCTAAAATTAGTTCATCCATTTTACACTATTGTAATTAATTGCAAGTATAGATATTGAGATTGTCCTCTCATTTGAAAAATAACTTTTTAACTGAACATTTTCCTTTGTAATTTGCCTATATATTATACATTATTAAAAATGTAATTATATTTTTGGTAAAAAATATATAAATCTGAATTGTAATGTTAGGATTAACCAGATTAAAATTCTGATTCATATATTAAATAATAATGATTGAATTATCTCATATGTAAATTACATTATTGTGTTCTTTTTCTTTACAATAATTTGTATAGATAAAGATAAAAAATCCTAAAACAAAATACTGTTAAAATATGTTAAACAGATATATGCATTGTTCCATTTAAAAAATAAAATAGATTAAACCTTTTCTAGGCCTACTTTTTTGTAAATTGTAATTATTTCACTTTAAGAAATTTACATGGAAAATTGGAAATAATAACGCCTAAATGTTTAAACTTAATGTTTTATATAAAATCTTGATTTAAATAATAGCTTATTTTCTGATCATAGTTTATAGTTATTGTTAAAGTGATTTTATTGTATGTGCATTTTGTAAATCTAAGATTTGTCAATCATTCATGTAAATATTTTATTACTTATTCATAGTTTATTATTTAGTCGTAATCAGGTAAAATTAAATAAAATATATATATATATATATATATATGTATATATATATATATATATATATATATATATATATATATATTTATTTTTACTTTAAAATAGTTGGTCTGAAAGGAGGCACTGAATGCAAGATTTCTTTCGATTGCTCGTATACAGCAGCAGAATTAGATTGTCCTTTGTGTCTTTTAAAATTTTGAAAAGTAAACCAAGTTTGTCATTTATATCTTATATCTATTATTTGTTCTATATTCTTATTTTATTTTGCATTTGTGTTACTTAGAATTAAATCTTTGTACATAAAAAAAAAATATTCCAGCACAATATTTTATAACCAAAGTCTCCAGAATGAGAGAATTCTGTACAACGTTCTAAAAACTGTCTAAAAGCTTCAAAAGGCTGTCAGCTGCTACCTTACCTTTATGCATCAAAATAGATTCCAAAATTCAAAGAACTATATATCTCCTTTTTTTTAAGCAAAGTTAAACTTTTTTTTTTAATTACCTGATGATAGTAGATTACACTCTAATAATGGCAACTGTATGTAATATACATTATCTATATAAAATCTAAATCAAATGTGATTATAATATTTAAAAATTGTAAACAGGTTAATATTGAACTTTTGATTTTAAAAACTATAAAAAATACTGATTGTCTTTATTGTTTTTTGCATTTAAACATGCATTCTTCCTTTGTTACCCTAACAGAATCATTTTGTTCTGTGACGATTTACTTCACCATTCTACCACTAGGGCGCACTATTGCACCAAGTAAAAAACCAAACCAAACAAACAAACAGAATATTACCCATGCATAGTAGCAGCATGCTGAGCAGTTCTATTTTATGATTTCTTTTTTACTAACAACTGAAGTATGAGACTAGGATTGGAAGGCTGGCATGAAGAAACATTTTATTTTCTCACATGTAGGGACAATTTTCAGTTTTTTCTTTTTTTTTTCTCTTTTTCCCTGGTCGGTTCTTTTAAGATCTCCTGTAAACATGCAAAGGAAGCATAAGGATTTTTGTTTGTTTCTAGAAGATGCAGGGGGTCTACTTTAGAGAAAAACACGAGTTTGGCAGTGGACCTTCCGCATGCAGGATGCAGTGAAACCTAACCTCTAAAAAACATCAAATCTATTTTTATATACAGTAGATAGCAATCTTGAGACTGAACCTTTGAAAATAAAATATGCAATGATGGACACATGGCCAAGGCTTTTGTTGAATATTGATTAAAGAAAACATCAAAAGGAACATTTACGCTCATCCTTTATGTGCCTTAATATAAGCAAATTCTTGTTATTCATGTTATTTGTATTTTTATAAAGTGCTATAATGTTCCTATGAGTTCTCTAGGGTCAGTCTGATTATTATATTCACACATATTTTTCACACATATATTCACAAATTTTTTTTTATCATCACTCGTTTAGTAGTAAAACTTTTATTACTGATTATACCCATTACTAAAATACTGACATCCTCAACAAATGTAACTGGAAATGATTGGGTCGCAGGGTAATCTTTTTCTTGGGACTAACACCTATTGCATTCTTCTCTACAAAATATATTGCATTCCACCATACAAAATGATATCAGGAGAAGTTTAGGATCCATTTTATTTATATAATGCTAAGGGTTAATGCACACGATCGTATTTTTTTCCGTTTCCGTTCCGGGTTTTTTGTGGACCATATGCGGAACCATTCACTTCAATGCGTCCACAAAAAAACAGAAGTTACTCCGTGTGTATTCCATTTCCGTATGTCCGTACTTCCGTTCTGCAAAAAAATTAGAACATGTCCTATTATTGTCCGCATTATGGACAAGGATAGTACTGTTCTATGAAGGGCCAGCTGTTCCGTTCGGCAAAGTACGGAATGCACACGGATGTCATCTGCACACGGACCGCAAAATACATACGGTTGTGTGCATGAGCCCTAAGGGTAAGATTATTACTGTGAACAGCGCCCTCTATTAGATGAATAGTGTTATGACAAGACTATTCCCTGTGAGTGACTTGCAACAGGGAATAGTCTTGTCAGAACACTGTTCATCTAATAGAGGGCGCTGTTCATGAGTCGTGACTCATGAACAGCACCCTCTATTAGAAAAAAAGTATCTGTCAATATACAGTGTGCAGTTTTTTTTACAGTGTACAGTGTATGTTTTTTGATGGACTCATAGAAGAAGAGGAAATATAAAGGACAGAAAAGACTTCTCTTTTTTGAGTTCACTCCTGGTTTACCAAAACTGTGTCAGGAAACCTGACCTTGCGGCCATACCCTTAAGCCAGACACACACCAGTGAGTTGAATGCGATAAACTCGGAGAGGTCCCATTCTCGCCTCGCTCCTGTGACAGGATCGCACAGCATTATTCTGATTTATAATGCTGTGTAACCCTTAGCATCCTGAAATCTACTGAATTAGGCCTCATGCACACAGACATAGCAGTTTTTGTGGTCTGCAAATAGCGGATCAACAAAACACAGATACCGGCCTTGTGCTTTGCAGAATGGTAAGTCCTGCCCTCTATAGAACTGTCCTATCCTTGTCCGCAAAATGGAGTTGGATATGCTTTATTTTTTTGCAGGGCCGCAGAACGGACTTACAGATTACAATTGATGAGATAAATGCAGATCGGATGCAGGCCCAAATAATGGTCCTGTGCATGAGCCCTTACAGTGACATATTGCTGTCTGTAATACAATAGATTTCAGGACTCTCGGGTTACAGAGCATTATAAATCAGTATAATGATTAGAGATGAGCAAATTGAAGTTGACGAAGTGGAATTCTATCCGAATTTTAGGAAAAATTTGTTTGGCACCGAAGCCGAATTTCCTCACAATTCAATGTAACGAATCACATTTTTTCCTGAAATGGCTGCTGCACGTGTGAGGACATGGAGCAAGGAACTCTGGGAAGGCGGGATCACCCATAATGCCATGCATGCAGCCAATGAGCAGCCAGCCAGCCCTGTGATGTCACAGCCCTATAAATACCCTCAGCCATCTTGAATTCTGCCATTTTACAGTATACCGTATTTTTCGCCCTATAAGACACACCGGCCCATAAGATGCACCTGGGGTTTTTGGGGAGGAAAATAAGAAAACATTTTTTTTTTAACCAAAAGGTGTGCTTTTGGAACTAATGGGGATCTGTGGATGTCACTGTTATGGGGGATCTGGGGATGGCACTGTTATGGGGGATCTGGGGATGACGTACTCTTATGGGGGATCTGGGGATGACGTACTGTTATGGGGGATCTGGGGATGACACTGTTATGGGGGATCTGGGGATGACACACTTATGGAGGGGTCTGGGGATGACGCACTGTTATGGGGGGATCTGTGGATGACGCACTGTTATGGGGGGATCTGTGACTGACACTGTTATGGGGGATCTGTGACTGACACTGTTATGGGGGATCTGTGAAGGATACTGTTACAGCCCCCTGTAACAGTATCCTTCACAGATCCCCCCATAACAGGGCTGGCACTGTTATGGGGATCTGTGGATGGCACTGCTATGGGGATCTGTGGATGGCACTGTTATATATGTGTCATCCCCAGACCCTCCCCACCCCATAACAGTGCCATCCACAAATCCCCATCCCATAACAGTGCCATCCACAGACCCCTCCCCCATAAAACTGAGTGAGCGGGAGGGACTGGGAGGAGGAGCTGGGGCCGGCAATGTGGAGGGCCGGTGCAGTGACTGTACCGGCCCCCGCTCCAGTGCTGCATTATTAAAATATAAGGTATCTAAATCAATTAAAGTTCTGGTCCATGCCTCCACCCTAATATTACTGACACACGGCTTGTTCAGTTGATAGCAGGCATTCCGGGCGGCCGGCGCGTCACTCACTGACGCCCAAGCCTGCGCCGCCTGCTTAATTCATAAAGTAGGCGGCGCAGGCACGTGACGTCAGTGAGTGACGCGCCGGCCGCCCGGAATGCCTGCTATCAACTGAACAAGCCGTGTGTCGGTAATATTAGGGGTGGGGGGCATGGACCAGAACTTTTAATTGATTTAGATACCTTATATTTTAATAGTGCAGCACTGGAGCGGGGGTGCCGGGTACAGTCACTGCACCAGCCCCTCCGCAATTGCCACCCCCAGCTCCTCCTCCCAGTCCCTCCCCGCTCGCACATACATCGCAGCTGGCTATGTAAAAATGTCAGCATTCGCCACATAAGACGCAGGGGCACTTTCCCCCTATTTTTTGGGAAAAAAGTGCGTCTTATGGGGCGAAAAATACGGTACTTAGTGCAGGGAGAGACTTCAGCAGGTCCTAGGGACAGTGGTAGAAAAAACGTCATTGTTCTAAAAACAAACGATTTACAAGTGCAGGAAAAGATTATTCAAGTTGTAGGGAAAGAATAAGGAGGAATCATTCCGCAGCATTTATGTTAAACAGGGTTCAGTAGGGGAGGTTACAGAACAATCCTATTACACCTAGCTGCACTGACTGGGCACCCAAATTGCCATTATATAGCTCTGTAATTCGAACAAACCGTTCTTGTTATTGGGGTGCAAGTGCTGTTTGATACAGCCTTTAATAGGGTTTATTACAAGGAAATATTTCTATGTCTTATCTGTGCGGTGCAGTTATATGTTCTAAAACATTTTTTGGCTTGTATTAGTGGGAAAAAAGGGCTTATTAGCCGTTGTGTGGTGAAGTGCGAAAATTACAGCCCTTTTTGTCATGTATTAGTGGCAAAAGAAAAATATATTTGCAGTTCAGCAGTGCAGTTATATGTTCTAAAGCCTTTTGTGGCGTGTATTAGTGGCAAAAGAAAAATATATTTGCCGTTCAGCGGTGCAATCATATGTTCTAAAGCCTTTTGTGGCATGTATTAGTAGAAAAAGAAAAATATATTTGCCATTCCGCGGTGCAGTTATATGCTTTAAAGCCTTTCGTGGCGTGTATTAGTGGCAAAAGAAAAATACATTTACTGCTTATTAGCGATTGTGTGGTGAAGTCAGAAAATGACAGATGTTTTTGGGGTGTTTTAATTACCTTTTTATTTATTTATTTGATCTAACAGTATGTCAGACAGAGAAGTGCCGGGCCCTGCACAGGGGAGTGGCAGAGGCCCAAATGTTTCTGGTGCAGGCAGAGGTCACAGCAGAGTAAGGGGCCGTGGCAGCAGTGTCAGAGAGGCCTGAGCTTCCAGAGTCAGCTAGCGGTCGTGTCTTGACCAGCAACCCAGCGGTTCTTGAATGGTAGACTCGACTTCGTCGCAAGTGACATCAGACACCCCAGTCAAGAATCGCTGGGTTCATCAGACAAAATTATTAGTTGGCATGGCTTGGAAGCAGGCCCTGTGCCCTCACCTGTCCTCAACCTGCCTCTGTCCTTTTCTGTTCCCTCAGCCAGAGAAGTATTATATGCTGGGGGCTCAGCCCCAGTATACAGCGGGGACGAGCTACAAGAGGACAGTCAGCAGCTACTGCCCAGCCAAGATGTGGACGAAACATCCACCACTTCTTCCTGTAGGGGGGCAAGTAGTGATGAAGAGAGTGGCATGGGAGCTGGTGTTGCGAGCGGTGAGGCTCCTGACCCAGAGACCGTTGAGGAGGACATCAGTGACATGCAGACAGTACTCGATGATGATGTAACTGATCGCACTTGGGAGCCAGGTGAATTAAGGGCTTCATCATCATCGGGAGAAGAGGGTGGCAGCTTGCCCTTGAGGCAGCGGCAGAGCGAGAAAGTCGCTAGCGTGGCCAGGAGTCAGCAGGGTGGCAGCAGTGGGAGGTCGGGGTAGACACCCGCTTCGCAGGAGCCTACCTGCCTGGGAAGTAGCGGTGCACGGGTTCACGGAGGTAACTGCGGTAGCTGTCAGTCAGTGCGGGGGTAAAATAACCTACCCGGCGATGTGGCAGTTTTTTGTTAAGCCGCTGGAAAAGGTGAACATGTCCATATGTATAATCTGTGGGCGGAAGATGAAGCATGGCCAGGGTGCCAATGTTGGCACCACGGCCCTGCATCAACAGATGCAGCGTCACCATAAAGTAGCCTGGGAGAACCGTGGTACCGATGAGGTGGTCCAGCCTGCTGCAGCAACCGCAGCATCACCCAGTGGCACACAGCCAATTTCAGGCAGTCAAGGCTCCACCACCTCAGCCGAAGAGAGCTGTCTGTCATTCCCATCATCTGCTGGTCCTGATGCTCCTGCTCCTCTCCCTCCTCGTCAGTCATTCCGTCAGCAATCGATCACCGAAGCGATTGCCAAGAGGCAACTGTATGCGTGCACTCATCCAACGGTGCAGAAGCTGAACGTTCTCCTGTCCAATTTGCTAGTGCTGCAGTCGCTCCTTTTCCAAGTGGTGGACTCTGCACCTTTCAGAGAGTTGATGGCTTGTGCCGAGCCGAGGTGGAGAGTCCCAAGCCGTCATTTCTTTGACAAAAAGGCAGTACCAACCCTGCACACACATTTAGAATAGTAGGTGGGTCAGTCCTTAAGCCTGTTGGTGTCTTCCAAAGTGCATGGCAGCACCGGCGATTGGAGCTGTAACTACGGTCAGGGACAATGTGGGTGAATTTGGTTCCTGCACAGCCACTCCAGCAACTTGGCCAGGTGATGCCTCCAAGTTGTCACGTCTTTGGTCCTGCGACAATGTCTGCCTCTGCCACCTCATCCTCCACCGTGTTCTCAGCCTCCACTGCAGGGACAATTCACAGTGCCCCTACAGCATACAACATGTGCAGGGCACTGCATTGTTACGCTGTTCTGCACCTCGTTTGCCTGGGCGAATGGAGTCACACGGGGGAGGAACTGCTCTGTGTCCTTCATCAAGAAATCGAATCCTGGATTTCGACGCGACAACTGAAAATCGGAACCATGGTGATCGACAACGGGAAGAACTTGGTGTTGGCGCTGCGTCAAGGAGGGCTGAGCCATGCACCCTGCATGGCACACGTGTTCAATCTGGTTGTCAAGCGGTTATTGAAGTCTTCCACCCATCTGCAAGACATCCTAAAAATGTCCAGAAAACTTTGCATGCACCTTGGGTTTTGCATTCGGAAGTTTAGACAGGGGAATAAAATGAACCATCTTGCTAAACCTATCGACCACTACCCAAACCACATTCTTGCCCTCCGCCAGCGGTAGGTCAGTTATAAAGTCCATCAAGATATGGGACCAGGGTCTACTGGGAATGGGTAGGGGTCATAGGTTACCAGCAGGGAGAGTCCTAGGTGTCTTAGACCTGGCACAAACCTCACAGGCTGACACATAGGACTTGACATCCCTGGTCAGAGTGGGACACCAATAAGATCTAGAAACCAGATCCTTAGTGCCTTCAAAACCCGGATGTCCACAAAAGGCAGAATCGTGACACTCCCTCAACAGCTGGAGACGAAATTGTATGGGAACAAACAACTTATCTGTTGGGGTGGATGCTGGTGCCAGATGTTGTTCAGCCTTAATGCGAGCCGAGATATCCTGGGTTAGAACTGCTAAGAAGATGTTTGCTGGTAGGATGGAATCAGGCGGTACCTCAGTGGGTTGAAAAGCATTTAAAAGGGAGGTAATGGGATTGCACTACTGTGGTGAGACTTCTGGAATAGGTGCTCTCAACTTTAGATTCACACAAATCTCAAAAATATTAAATAAAAATAGGAAGTTGGGCACTCTTTACTTAGGAGATGCAGACCTTAAATATGTAAAATGTCCCTTTAATAAATAATATCAATTTTACAAACAATAAACAATACACAATACTATCTCGCCAGATAAAATTTATCAATAAATACAATCAAATAAAATCTGCGCGCTTCACATAAAAATATCACCATATACAGGAAGTTTTAAACCACACTGTGCAAAAAGGCAAAGGTATCAATTCATGTGCAAATCACAATGGTCTATGTTTGACCAATAACAGACTGTGCTGTCAGTGCGGCAGCCGTCCGTGTTACAAGGAAGTACTGTGAGGGTCACTATGTAGTGCTGCAATTGTAACGGTAGTCCGTGCTGTGACAAGGCTGCAGATCGTGCCGGTGCGGCAGCCGTCCGTACTACAAATAGACACTGTATGTAGTACTGGATAGTGTTGCAATTGTAACGACAGTCTATGCTGTAAGAAGACTGCAGATCACACTATAGATGAGTCGATGAACTGTTCTGTAAAACAGTGGCAAAGTTTGTAGGGTTGTATGTAATTAGTGTGCACACTTTACTCCTCAAATAGCGCCAGCCAGGTAATGCCTTTCTCCTTTTACATGAGCCTATGTCAACCGCATATACAGTGTTCAGTATATACTCACGGAGTCTAGTCGTCTTCACAGGCAAAGAGCAGTGTTAGCACGGCGTCCCGCGCAATAGTATACACAGCAAGCCTGCTGAAAGTCACTCACGTGTAATGCTGTGTAGTGCGTGCGGTCTTAGGCAGGTGCTGGTCGGCTTTCCCAGCCTCGGCGTTTTTTTCTGTAATCAGTACTTCTTCCTCAGGGCCAAGATTGCGGCCGTACGTACAGGTCACAGGTCGCCTTGGGTCACGGGTCACTTGACGCTTTCTCCAATTTCTTTGGGATTAATCTTTTATTTCATTAATTACAGCTCAACTAAAATCCAGGTAGTATGGGATACTTTTAAGGCCTGGCACTCTTGTAAGAGTGACACTGTTTCTCCTCCCATGCTCACTGTTCAGCCAATTTAGCACACCTCCATCACAAACTTGCAACTAAAAAGACTCTGCCTGCTTTACTTCTTGGTCCACAAAACAGTTGTGCATACAGCGTATAAATACATATTATATATTTCTGAACGGAAATAGTGCTTTAGTGTGTTTTACTGAAAAAAACTGTGTTCTAGACCCACAAAACAGTTGTGCATAAAGCGTAGAAATACCTACGTTTAATTTCCAGCCTTTAAATACTGCATTTGCAAATTTTGGTGACAAAAGTCGTGTTCTGGGTTCCTAAACCAGTTGTGCATACACCGTACAAATTCCGACGTTTAATTTCCAGCAGTTAAATACTGCATTTCTGTGTTTTAGTGAAAAAAGCCATGTTTTGGATCCCCAAAGCAGTTCTGCATACAGCGTACAAATACCTACGTTTAATTTCCAGCTGTTAAATACTGCATTTGTGTGTTTTAGTAAAAAAGACATGTTGTGGGTCCCCAAAGCAGTTGTGCATACAACGTACAAATACCTATTTTAAATCTCAGCACTGAAATAGTGCATTAATGTGTTTGAGGAAAAAAAAGCCGTGTTCTTGGTTCACGAAGCAGTTGTGTATACAGCGTACAAAAACTTACGTTTAATTTCCAGCTGTTAAATAGTGCATTTGTGAATTTTGGGGAAAAAAGCCGTGTTCTTGGTTCACAAAGCAGTTGTGCATACAGCGTACAAATACCTACGTTTAATTTCCAGCCGTTGAATAGTGCATTTGTCAATTTTGCAGAAAAAAGACGTGTTCTTGGTCCACAAAGCAGTTGTGCATACAGCGTATAAATACCTATTTTACATTTCTGCAGTGAAATAGTGCATCAGTGTATTTTTTCGAAAAAAAAAAAACGGTATTCAAGGTCCACAGAGCAGTTTTAAATACACCGCCCAAATACATATTTTAAATTTCAGCACTGAAATAGTGCATTTTTCTGTTTTGTTAAAAAACGCCGTATTCTTACTTCCCAGAGCAGTTGTGCATACAGCGTACAAATACCTATTATAAATTTCTGCACTGAAATAGTGCATTAGTGTTTTTTTGGGAAAAAAGACATATTCTTGGTCCACAGAGCAGTTTTCAATAAACCGTACAAATTCCTACGTTTAAATTATGGCAGTGAAATACTGCATTAGTGTATTTTGTGGGAAATTAACCCGTATTGTTGCAGTTTGGCATACAACGCACAAAAACGTATTTTTTAACTTAGCAGTGACATACTGCATTTCTGTAGTTTGTTGCAATAAACACTGGTTTTGTCATACATAGCAGATCTGAGGCCTACCCTGTAATTCAGTGATTCAAAGTAACCTTTTGAACTCCGCATTTACATAGTTGGTTGCAAACACACCGGTTTTGTGGTAGATAGCACATTTGCGGTGTACGCTGCATTTCTGACAGTCAAATAAAACCGTTAACTTCTGTTTTTACATTGTTAGTTTGAAAAATCAAATTTTTGGTGATAGTGAAGTAATTATATTGAATTGCTCAGTTACACTGCTGTGTGACCTAAATAAGTTTATTCTGCTAATGGCACGGGCATTGCCTTACTGTATAGTGAACTTAATTGTTGATTATTAGCAGTTAAATGCATCAGTCTCTTATGCTTCTTTATGACTCTGCTGGCATGGTTTCCCAGGGCCATCACCATAGCCCTGCCTGAGAAGTGGAAGAGATTGAGTGCACGGATGCCCAACCACTTAGGTTTGAGGATGGGGACAGGGGAAGACCACTAGTGATGAGCGGGAGGTGCTATATTCGATTTCGCAATATTTATCGAATATTCGATTGAATATTCGTCATATATTCGTCAAAATCGAATATTCGTCATTATTCTATATATTGCGAATGTTACGCGAATTTATATTTGCATTGCGAATTAAACTTAGAGATGAGTTCCTAATGGTTGTAACTTGTATAGCTAGAATTGACGAAGGTAACAAATATCACGAATATAGCACTATATTCTCAACCTTCGTTATATTCTAGCAATACAACGATTAGGAACTCAGCTCTAAGTTTAATTCGCAACGCGAACATATACTTGCATTGCGAATTCAACTTAAAGCTGGGTTCCTAATCGTTGTATTACTAGAATATAACGAATATCACGAATATAGCACTATATTCTCAATCTTCGTTATATTCTAGCAACAAACAGTAGGGACTCAGCTCTAAGTTTAATTCGCAATGCGAACATATACTCGCATTGCGAATTAAACTTAGAGCTGGGTTCCTAATGGTTGGCTTGCTAGAATATAATGAAGATTGAGAATATAGTGCTATATTCGTGAATTCGTGATATTCGTATCATATTCTAGCAATACAACACAATACAGATGGCGTTGCGCAGTGCACACCTGATTTTGTCCGCCACTTGGTTGTGCAGGGAAGGGTTGGCTTGCCTGCAAAAGTAGTGGCGGCTGAGATCCACGCACTGTGGGACAGCCACCGCCATAAGGTTTTTAAAACTGTCCACCAGACAGAATGACAGCATTTCAAAGGGCCAGGAATTTTGAAATCAAGGCATTCAGAGCCAGGGATCGCGGGGTGGGTGGGGGGGTACTTCCTCTTTCTATTTCTCTTCAGTGGTTGGGAGATGGACAACTGATAGCTGAACACTTCCATGGGATTCAGTGGAGATGCTTGGTGATGGTGCCAGATGTGGTGGCGTTGCCGCTACATCTTCTGTTTGCTGGGTGGCAGGTGCCCCTGTCACTCACTTAGGCTCAGGTTTAGAACGTTTATTTATTATTTTTCTGTATTTTTTGTTATTTTAAGTCATCTCCCTATCCACATTTGTTTGCAGGGCATCTACCTACATTTTGATGCTTTTTACAGCCCTCTAGACCCTTCCAGGGCTATTTTACAGCCATTTTAGTGCCCAACAGTTCGGGTCCCCATTAACTTCAATGGGGTTCGGGGTCAAATTCAGGTTACGTTCGGATCCCGAACACGAACATTTCAGTGAAGTTCAGCCGAACTCGTCGAACCCGAACATCCAGGTGTCCGCTCAACTCTATTCATGGGCTCTTCAAATGCAACATGGCACCCAAAGACCATTGCTGCAAAATCTGCCCTTTGACACTCTATGCCTTCTGAGCACTGCTATGTGCCTATACAGCTTAGCTAAATGTAATGACACCTGTCACTTAGTGATCTGTTGCTTCTTTCTGAGAAAATGTACTATTTATCCATATACAAATAAGCAGTTAAGTGCACTACTGTCCAGATCATCTCGCCTAGCCCTGTCGATTAAGAAGGAGAGGGAGGGGCTGGCAAAAGATGTAGGAGCAGCAGGGGTGCACAGATTGGCTTGGGCTAGCCTTTGGTGGACTTTACTATTTATCTGCATATTGATTAAAAGTTCTTTTTCTCCAGACTGAAACAATGGATTGCTATGTGAATGGTATTACATTCAGCTGAGCTAGCCATACATGGCATTGTTTCTGGTGTAACAGTGGAAATCTAGTTATGAGCGAGCATGCTCAGCTGAATACCGGTTCGGCTCGAGCATCGATATGCTTGGCACATAGCGATACTCGGCCGAATACCACATGTGCTTGAGTGCAATGCTCGAGTCTCCTCCCCGCACGCTTGGTGCCCTCTAAGAAGCCAATAAACGTGCAGGTAAGTAATGTCCTTCACTGTAATGCCGTAGCCGTAGCATTACAGTAATTAGCTGGCTGCAACACGTCATCGGGTGCTATTTACCACCCGATGACACGTGCTCGGATCAGTCATAGTCAGGGAGAGCAGAGCGTAGGAAGGGAAAGACAGCTTAGGGAGCAAAATTCACAGTTCTTATTCTAAGAAAGCTTTTTAAAGACCCAAAAGTCCTTTTAAGGACTATTGTGTGTGTATGAGGGCAGCAGTATATTTTTACCAGTGCTAAATTGATCAGTCTCAGGGACATCCATGCTAAGGAAGGGATAGATAGTGCCACAAGAGAAATTTGCTGTTTTTAATACTAAAAGCTTTTCAAAGACCTCAAAGTCCTTTTAAGTAGTGATGAGCGGCAAGGGCAATATTCGAATTCGCGATATTTCGCGAATATTTGGGCGAATATTCACCATATATTCGAAAAATTCGCAAATTCGAAATCTCCAGTCATTATTTTCTGATTGAGAAAATTCGCATATAAAGGCATTTAAGATATCTTTTAAATACCAGTTTATGCGAATTTTTGAGCAAATTTTATGTAAATTTATGCGAATTGTTTATACGAATTTTCGCAATAAAAAAATATTGCCATTATTTTCTTGCTTGCTAAAATTTGCATATAAAAAAATCGCATAAAAACGAATATTCACAATTGCGAATATATTTTGCGATATTCTAAATATTCTCGAATTCTCAAAGTGACGATATTCGCGGTTAAAATTCGCAATTCGAAAATTCGTGATCAACACTACTTTTAAGGACTACTGTGTGTGTGTTTGACAGCAGAAAGATATTTTTCTTTAATACCTATTAGTGACATATACTGTACATCATCCGCAGACTGTGTCTTTTTGCGTAAATTCAAATAATTAGCGCCACATTTATTGTCTATAGTGTTTGATTTTAATACACGACCGTGACATATACAGTACTCCATCCGAAAACTGTTTCTTTAGCGCAAATTTAAATCATCTGGGACTAATCTAGTCTCCATAGTGTGTGGCTTTCTGTGACATATACAGTACTCAATCCGAAAACTGTTTTTTTAGCGTAAATTTAAATAATCAGGGGCCAGCCCTCATCTACTGTCTCTGTAGTGTGTGCGTGTTATACACATCCATGACATATACAGTACTGCATCCGAAAACTATTTCCTTAGCGGAAATTTAAATAATCTGGGACTAATCTAGTGTCCATAGTGTGTTGTTTTCTGTGACATATACAGTTCTCCATCCGAAAACTGTTTCTTTAGTGCAGATTTAAATTATCTGGGCCTAATCTAGTCTCCATAGTGTGTTATTTTCTGTGACATA